>JAILYB010000159.1:0-1200000 GCA_021437785.1 Rhodomyrtus psidioides
TTAATTCCCCCCCCAAAAACAATAATTCACAAATTAAAAAAATAAAAATAAAATCAAAAACATCAATTAATGATCGACCAAATATGGATCGGGACATGGCCCCCGCCCCCTCTCTACTAACTCAACTTGCTTTGACAAGATGGATTTCAACGTGTGAAATTATCTTCTCATCCCTCACCATCATCATCTCCTCCCTCCCTCCCTCCCTTTTCACCATGTGAGGTAATTCGATCCTTCTTTTTCGATTTTCACGGATTTTCCCGCCTCGGTCGAGACGGTTTCCTCTCTGATCGGGGGTGATGAATCGGGGTGATGAATGAAAACATGCCCGGTGCAGTTGAGTCCACCAAATGCATGGATCGATCTCTATTATCATCATCATTATTATTGTTGTTGTTGTTGTTATTGTAATCCCGTCTCTTATTTGGCCAATTACCGAGGAGAGGGAAAAGAGAAAAAAAAATTATAGTAGGAGGGAGGACAAATTGTTGTCGACATTGCAAGTTATGGAGGGAGGGATGGATGGATGGATGACATGATAGAATGTGTGTTTCACAGCTGTAAATGCGGGTGTAGAAGTGAGTAGGGAATGCCTGCCCCTGCCCCCTGCCCCCCCCCATCATCACCAAACCAAAGTGTGTATTTTCCCCATTTTTATACCTTTCTTTTGTTTATCCCTCAATACAAAACAAATCAAGAAATGGGAAACGGGAGAGGCAGACAGTGGCCACCCATGATGCCCTATGACCCATCGCTGTTTCAACAGGCTCTCGACCAAATTATCCTCTCTCTCTTTTTTTTTTTATTTTTATTTTTATATATATTGTATGTATGTATGTATGTATGTATGTGTATACGTGTTGGTTGTATATGAGAAACCTAACCGAACAGACGCTCCAATCCGGAGGTGACGTGGCCTTCCATTATTGGACTTTGCTTTAACTTTTTCAAAACCGACACCACCCAAGTGTTTTTGCCCCGCAACAGATTCTTTGGCCTCTCCATCTGTTTATCCCCTTTTTTTCTTTCTTTCTTTCTTTATTTTACTTACTTATCTCCAGGCAGGAACCCCACCAAAAATTAATAATAATAATAATAATAATAATCTATAGTAATATATATATATATATATATATATATATATATGTGTATGTATTCATTTTTTGACCTTAGACTTAACTGCTTATCATTCACATAAGTTCATTTAATTTCTCTTTCTCTTTTTTTTTTTGGGGGTTCCGGGACGGTGTGACTTTATAAAATAAGTCATTTTGAGCTGGAACAAGCTTGACACGGAAACAGGGGAATCGGAATATCTAACCCCCTCCATGTGTTAAAGACTTAACCAGGGTTAGGTCAAAGGCTTTTTCCGCCTCCCACTCCCATCTCTTGAATATCTACTTTTGTGCAACTGGGATTTTGGAAATCCCAATTGGGTGTGAACATAGACAGCATTGTCCCCTCCCCAATACTAAACCTTCCTTCCTCTCTCTCTCTTTTTTTTTTTTTTTCAAATGTTTCGACCGCCTTTCCAAACACTTGATTTGAGAATTCTAACCATGTGTGTATGCTCGGGCTGGTGTTCGAGTACACGCAAAGAGAGAGGTACAGAGAGAGAGAGAGAGAGGGGCTTGCTGTGTGGTACAGAAACCCTCCTCGCCAATATCTCGACCGCCGTCATCGTCGTCGACGGAATCGATCGGCAAGCGGGCAACCGGGCGGATAAAACGGCGAGTTTGGTCCGGATGTCTCAGGTCCACCGGGTGAGGATGGGCAAAAATTGCAAGCCTAGGAGGCTCGACCCTAACCAGAAACTCATTCACCAAGTTAACAAATTGTATTTTACTTATGATTTCGCTTTGACGTTTCGGAATTTATGAGCACTAATTTGATAATAATTAATAAAAAAAATAAGCCGAAATTCTCAATTTGCGGTAGAAAGTTCTGTAAGACTCGTAGATAAAATAGCGAATTAATTATACTAATACGAAGCCCTGAAATGATTCAGCGTTCATTTTCTTTAATCATTTAAATTTTTAGCTGAAATAAAAGGGGAAAAGAAAGTGTCACTATTACTTGACCTGACATCACCTATGCTATCCTCACACATTGTTACTCCACCCGGCAAGACTAATTTTTGCTGTAGTCTTTCCAAGTTGTGAACTCACCACAATTCTTGTCGATCCCGTCGGGACTTCTTAGCCTTGATGATCTGAAGCAACGGATTCATTCCCGACGTCGGTAGTGGAAAAATATGCCCACCAAGCAAAGAAGAGCACCGGCACCGGCACTGGCACCGGCACCAACAGCGCGCGAATGAAAAACTAAAACTAAACGAAAACAACAAATGAGCCCCAGATTAGATCGGCCCAGTGATTCTCAACTCGAATAACAGCAAGAGTTCGGAAACTTCTCGTGTCATTACCATAGTAATCCTCGTTATTTCTTGCTACAGACTTGATTTGACGATGAAAACACGTAGGAAATTAATAGGAACCGCTATCCCTTCTCGGTCGGATTAAACGATGAAATTTAGCTATCGTGAAACCGGAATAGGGAGGTCAATTGATTGACACTTTACACATAATTCATGTCTTGCGAGAATAATTCTGCTATAATGGTTTTCAGAGAAATTAATGTTATCTGTTGTTTAAATTGGTAAAGAAGGAAAAAAAAACACTATTTCTTGACTTTTTTTTTTTTTGCGGTCTTCTTTAATTTGACTTGTATTTAAGTCTCGCCAGGTGGCCAGAGAGAAGAAAGTCGCATTAGATTAGGGTCTTTCTACATTTGCTCATCATATCAAACTTTTATGCCTCATCAATGCTTTGAATTCATTGTCTTGATGCCGACGTGTCCGAACGTGGCGTTCGATTAGCTTTCTTTCTTTTTTGAGATATAGGGTATGTGGAGCACCTTCATCACAACTTGATGGATTTTAGAGTTATATATATATATACACACACACACACAAGGCATATGGTGAAAATGCAATCTAAGTCTCGCTTGTCTTGGTTTATCACATCATGAATGAAATAAAACTCTCCCATAGGAAGGAATAGCTAGAATTTTGGTAAAGGATCAATGTGAGGATGAAACGGGGATAAAGGTTCATTTGTTTTTGTTGTATGAAAAGTGTTGTGGGAAATTAGGAATAAAATGAAAGATGACCATTGACTTGATTAAGGAATTACAATACATTTGGGCATTTTTTAAATTGTAACTTCAATGTAGTATGCGATAGTTATAGTTCAATCATAAGTAATTGATCTAATGTTATATGGTAATAATTAGTAAGTTAAAAACCATTATGTCCTACATTTGATTAACATAGATCCTAATTGAATAACCAATAACGACAGAATAATATGATACGTCTGATTTGATAAATCAACTAATCTTATTCAAGAAAATTACATAAAAAAGTCATAAATTTATTGCACTTTTTCCAATTCAGTCCTAAACCTATTCATTTTTTTAGAGTTAATACCACGAAAAATCCTAAATTGGTACACATGTGACAAATTTACCCCAAATTATTTTTTTGATCACGAAAAATCTCAAACTAGTACACTTGTGACAAATTTACCCCAAACTATTTTTTTGACAACAAAAAATCTCAAACTGGTACATCTATGATAAATTTACCATAAATTAATTATTTTAACCATGAAAAATCCTAAACCGATACATTCGTGATAAATTTACCTTCAATTAAATTGCATTAATGCCACGAAAAATCCCAAATTGAAACACATGTGACAAATATAGGGTTAAAACCCCAAATTGATATATTTGCGAACTACACGTGTCATTCGATTTAGCAATTTGACTGATATATTTAATGAAAATTAACGGAGGGTAAATTTATCATAGATGTGTTAGTTTGGGGTAAATTTATCACAAGCGTACCAGTTTAGGATTTTTCATGGTCAAAAAAATAATTTGGGGTAAATTTGTCACAAGTGTATCAGTTTAGGGTTTTTCGTGGTATTATTCTTTTTTTTTATTAATTGAGTCCATTTGGCCAATTTTGGCCAGAAATTGCTGACGTGTATGCTGGCCGTGATAGGTGATACGTGGCACGGTTGGCGCTAACGTGGCCGTTACAAATAGTTTTTGAATTTTTAATGGTTTTTTTTCTATGTTATTTTATTTTATTTCGTTGCCTTATGGAATGAGGGCCGGCAACTTTCTCCGGTATTGGGCAAGGGCTTGCGCACCCTAGCTTTAGCCAACGAAGTTTTTTGGACCACCCTCAATAGCCACAGCAAGGGCCGGGCTTGGCTGTGACGTCTCCAGAAAATAATTAAAAAAAGTAGAGAAAAGGAAAGAAATAAGAAAAACCAAAATTAAAATCTAAAAATTTCAAAAATTATTAAAATATTGTTAAAAATGTTAATGTTGGTACCGGCGTCTGTGTCATGTAGGATGGCCTACATCAACGTCGGTAATTTTCTGTCAAAATTAGCCGAATGGAATTAATAGTAAAAAGTAAAAAGATTTAGGACTTAATTATCACAATTAAAAGGTTTAGGACTGGATTGACAAAAGTGCAATATAGTTAGGAATTTTTTAGTAATTTTTTCAATTTTATTCATACCCTCTAAAAATCTAATAGCCACGGTGATTAGTGGACTATAAAATATAAAATATAGTAACCAATCCTAATTATTAATGCTTTATTGATTTTGTTTACTAGTATGATTTGCTGCAACTTATAATCAAATGAATTAAGTAGTCCCAAATAGCTATAGCTTTGAAATGGAATGTTGATTCCACGGGTTAGGTAGTGGAAGAACAACTCCATCATGTTGGTGGAATCCTTTCGGAATTGAGAATTCCATGATCGCAATTTGGTCCAAACATTGGAAAAGGAATCGTTGTGATTCTTTTCCTACTTATCCATCCGAACCAAACGTGCACATTTTGTAGCAATGAATGAGCTTTTAAACTCCAATCAAAAACCATTTTCATTTTTGTTCCGTGCAATATTTCTTTTTTCTTTTTAAAAATACATTTCCTATTGTCGAACAGCCTTCATGTAAATAATTTAAGCTGTCGTAAAAACACACCTCCTACTGATATCAAACGGAACCATTGTCAAAAAAGTCTTGAACCTATTATACATTTGTCAATTCATTCATAAACATTTTTATTGTACCAATTGAGTTATGAACTTTTTAGGTTTTGCCAATTGAGTCCATTCGGCTAATTTTAGCCGAACATTGTTCATGTGGACGTTGTATGTACTACGTGGCACAATTGACGCCGATGTGGAGATTTTTTTAATAGTATTAATATTTTTTTTTTCAAAATATTTTATAATTTTTATTTTTTTTTATTTTCTTCTCTTTTCCTTCTTTAACTTTTTCTTATCGTGGTGAGGGAGGGTCTCGACCCTCACCTGGCCTCGCCAGCCGTGGGTGAGGCAACCTTGCCAAGACTATCGCGGCCATGGGCGAGTTCATGGTAAGATTGGCCTCACCCGCGATTGCGATGGTGTTGCTTGAGGCTGGCAAGAGCGTCTCGATCCTCGCCCAATGGCCCATGAGGGCACGGCGACCCTCCCCAGCCATAGTAACAAATATATAAAAGAGAAAAGAATGAAAGGAGAAGAAATAGGGAAAAAAATTAAATAAATTTAAAATGTCCACGTTAGCTTCTATGTCCATATCAACAATTTTCACCCAAAATTGGTCTGATGAAGTTAATTTGTAAAACAAAAAGGTTTGGGATTCAATTAGCACTATTAAAAGATTTAAGACTGAATAATAAAAAGGGCAATAAATTTAGGACTTTTAAGATATTTTTTCCACACTCTCTATATATATATATATATATATATATATATATATAGAGAGAGAGAGAGAGAGAGAAAATCAAACAAGTATATTAACGCTCCCTTTTTCTACTTAAACTAAGTCTCACAAACGAACGACGCGACGAGGATGTAACTACGTTGACTGAGTAGGCTAGGAGCAAAAGACGAATTAATGGTAGAATTCAAGTACTTGACATGTACTTGTATACCACATAAGATTTGCGCAAACCTATTGTATGGATATCACTTTAGTCATTTTTTTTTCAGTTAATCTCAAACCTATTGTATGGATATCACTTTAGTAATTTTTTTTCCTAATATAATCCTAATATTTGTGCAAATTTTTAATGTCATCCTTAAAAAAAAAATCGCGTGAAATCTCTGACTTGTTAATATGTTATGTAGGATGATCGAAGATGATTGGACTGTCACGTTAGTCATTTTCGTGAAAATAATTATCGGAAGGACTACATTGGAAGGCCACCCAAAGATTCAAGACTAAATCGACAAGGTTGAAAATTTTTGGACAGATTTGATAATTTTTCGAGATTAAGAGAGGATGTTGTTTTGGAAAAATTGTACTCTTGGACATCAAACCCTCGTTATCGCTCCATTTGTTTCTCAAAAAATAAGTGTTTTGAAAAATAATTTCTAAAAATTATTGCGTGTATCATTTGAAATAATTAGCCGATAAATTTACCCCAATTTTTTTTTTTTTACCACCAAAAATCCTAAACTGGTACAAATGTGATAAATTTATCTCAAACTAATTTTTTTTTACCAAAAGAAATCCTAAACTGGTACACATATGACAAATTTACCTATGTTAGTTTTCGTTAAATTGAGTTAATATTACGAAAAATTCCAAATTGATTCATCTGTAGCAAACATAGGATAACGTATATACCCGACAATTGTCACGTGTCATATAACTCAGCAATTTGATGGTAAAATTTAACAAAAACTAATGGAGGGTAAGTTTTTCACTGTTGTACTAGTTTGTGGTAAATTTGTCAATGGTGTACCAGTTTGGGGTAAATTTGTCACAGATGTACCGGTTTGAAATTTTTGGCGGCGTTAACCCTATTATAAATCATCACGTCTGTGACACGTTAACGTCGGCTGTCCAAAGTTTGTCGAATGGACTTAATTGACATAAATGCAAAATGTTTATGACTAAATTGACACAAAAAAATATAGGACTGAATTAGCATAAATGCAAAATGTTTATGACTGAATTAACAAAAGTGCAATGGGTTTAGGATTTTTTTGATAATTTTTTTGAAAAATACTTTCAGTACCTGACATTTGTGTAGGTGATTAAAAATATTTTTCATTCAATCATTATTGTAAAACGTTACATAAATAAATAATTTTTGAAAAAAAAAAATTCAATTCACACATTTCTGCGAAACAAACTGGCCGTACATGTCGATCAAGAATATAACTCGGGGTTAGGTTGATGACGTGGCTAATTTTCCAGCATGATTAAGTTATTTTGCATCGATTCTATCTGCTTCTTTTTTTTTGGGGGGGCGGGGGGGTCGAATTGCACCGACTCTTTTAACGTTACATTTAATGTAACGTGTCCCTCGTGATTAGGTTGAAACTTTTTTGCCCTTTTCGGGGGAAGAAGTCGTCGATCCCGCTTATGTTAGCTGAGTTCTCCACGGTGCCTTGGTCCCGACATTGTTAGGTCTTTGTTAACGTTTCTCTTTGTGAACTAAACCGTAGGTTTAGGTAGAACATGTAAGAGCCTCATGCAACTATCTCATTCAAGGAACTAACATCCTTCAAGCAATTCTTTTTAGCTTCAAGGGGATGTGTTCGGAGAGAGATCTCATGGTCCATAGATCACGTAAATCGAGCACGCTATCAATCATGTGGATCTCACGGTATGTCCCACTCAATCAATAATAGAGATAGTATTGATTTACCCGATTTGTAAGTCACGTAATAACTTTTTGATTCGCAGAGAGAGTAGTAGCCCCTTGGAATAAGGGGAAATGTTGGTAGATCATATCAAGAGAGAGAAGAACAAGCCAATTATGATAAGGGGAAGAGACACAAACATGTGGAATTTTTAATTTGTATTTTCATGAGGTAGTTGCTTTAGAGAGAGAGATTTTATTAGGTCCTCTTATGGTGTGAAGCAAAAAGCAGCCACCTTTGGATAATTCATACTGATAAAATCCAGTTGATAAACTAAGTCTAAATATTATTAAAAAAAAAGGTCATAAACTTATTATAATTGTGCCTATTTATTTTTAAATATTTTTTTAATCAATTGAATCATAAACCTTTTGCATTTGTACCAATTTAATCAATCTACCAATTTTGGTCAAAAAATGAGACATGGACATCGGCTGTCTTACATGGCACGATCGATGCTAATATGGACAACCTTTTATAATATTTTAATATTTTTTAAATAGTTATTATTTATTTATTTATTCTTTTTTTTCTCTTTTCTTTCTCTTTCTTTCTTTTCTTCCATTCTTCCTCTAGCAAGTCACAAGAACTTGGGCTACAAGCCAAAGGCGAGGGTTGTCGAGGTCAACCTCACTGTCGCTGGACGAGGTTGGCCACGCTAGGGGCTGGCAAGGTCAACCACGTCGACCCTCGCCTGAGTATGTATAGAAAAAGACTATCACCATTCTCGCATTAACATCGGGTTGTATGTAACTAATAAGTGTAAAAATATAACACGCATTTGTTTCGTGCACACAAATATTATAGAAATATGATACTATAATTTGCAAAGAAATAGGGTTCCCGAACAAGCTTCAAAATTTTGACCAAAAAAAAAAAAAAGAAGAACAAGCTTGAAAATAGTCATAAAATAGTTTTGATTTTTCCTGTACCTAGCTTTCGTCGGAATGAAAATCTTCATTTCATATGAAAGAGGGATATATAACTTCAAAAAAAAAAATGAAAGTCCCACAAATTAATTAAAACAAGTAAATCTGAGAAGTGAATCAACTTGGTATATACCTACTTTTATCCATGCTATTATATAAACTACATGAAGAGAAAACAACCTCCAATTTTGAACGGATCTCAGTTTTTTTACCCCATATACTTTCAATTACTTATTTTACCACAAATACTTAAATTCATAATTGCCTTTTCTCTCTTGCACTTTTCATCATCAAGATTTAATTCTTTTCCGTCCTCCATCAATCTTTTTTATAATTGTCTGGAAATATCTCTACTCTTTCTACACACGAATATGCGACTTACATGTCATATATTGTGTATCACGAACAGTTTCTTTCGATCATTTAACGATTCACCTATTTGTAATAGCTTAGTTTTGCTTTAAAAAAAATTTGCAATTGTCAATGGTGTGCATACACAGTGCGCGTGCACATTTACTAGCTTTCTTAATAGAACATGCTTATTTTTAACATTCAACCTAAACCCTACTTTGTGTGATGAACAGAGGAACTTGAACACATATGGCTACGTTTGATAGTCAAGATAAAATCCAGCATAAGATTTATCCTACCCTATGTCTAGTGCTTGCTTTGGACATGATAAAGCTGAATATAAAAGGGATATAGCCCAGATAAAATTATCCCACGAGAGAGGTGTGATAAAAACTAATAGGATTTCTAATATTCATTATATAACAATTAATTTTTTTTGAATAATAATTTTTTTAATTAATAAAGTTTAAATAGCTTTTATATCAATAATATTTTATATTTTAATATAAAAATTAAAAATAGGGAAAAAAATAAAAATTCCTTTGTGTTTTATGTATTCGATTTCATTTCTAGCTTGTAATATAAATTGAAATAGTATTTATATCTATCGCATACTTTAAGTATTCTCATACATTAGGTATATTAATCTCGTTTACTATTCAAGAAAGCTTTATTAGAGAATGATGGAAGGGGAAAAAGAAAAAAAGAAAAAAAAAGAATTAGAAAAAGAGAGGAAAAATAATAATAAAAATAAGCAAATAAAAATGAGAGATTCTTACCATCTCCATTTGTGCAATTTTTTAGGTTCATATACACTGATATGCCGTGTATACCAACAATGGACATGATATAATGCGAAAATAACATGCTTTATTTTCGCGATTCACCAAACAGTTGATATGATACAAAAAAAATCCTTGGATTTTATATCACATCCTATCCAATCTTATCATGACTAGAAATTTAGACAGCTAAACGTAGCCTATATTCATAAAAGCATAATGAAATGAGATTTATCAGAAATAATCATACTGTATTACACAAGCGACAGATCAAATAAATAAACAGAAATTATTTGTCAGAAATAATCATAATGTTTTGTGTTATCTTGCCCCCGTTATTCCATAATCTGCGGAAGTTCACCTTGTCTTTGCTTTCTGCATTATATAGGCTTTGTTTACTTCGTGAAAAATAAATCATTTGACGGAAATTATCTAAAAAAGGATTGATTAATCGCTCGAAATAATTAGCCAATGAGAGATATTTTTATTATTGATAACGGTTTATATATGTTTAAACACATTCATAAATGATGAAAATACTTTCCATCCATTCGTTTTCATAGGTGATTCAGACGATCCTTTGTCGGAAAGTGTTTTCTAAATCATCCATATTCTGCGAAATAAATAAATAAACAGACGTGCCCTTAGTTGGAAAACAAGCACCACATGTGTTGAGCCCACAACTTCACGCGAGCTGTACACTTCGCATCGGCAGGATAACTCGGATACATCACGTGGGGCAAATGCACATCGCTTTGGTAGGGCTTTTCTGCGGTGGCTCCGGCGTTGAAAAGAGGGGCTACAGGATTGCTGGACAACCACCTCGCGGCCACATCAACTTTGAAATTACGGTAGCGTCCATAGCTTTTAGGAAGCTGTGATACTTCGATTTACTTTTTATTGAAGTATTATCCCCACATCGCTTGATAACGAATTCAATTCGATGTTTTTTTTTTTTTTTATATTCATGTTGTCTTTTCGCCATATACAAGCTTAAATGTTTGGGTTCAACTTTCTACCGGTTTGTGATCGGAAAAATGGATGGAAGAAGGGGGGTGGGGCCACAACAAAGTAGAGTGTGTGGGCCCTGGGGGGGAGCAGACAACAACACATTGGTACAGCTGGAGGGGGGGAAAGGGTGGGCCCCACCTCCAGCCCCGATTTATGAGGAGGGGTAGTGCAGGTAGTGTGTGGCTTTGTGTAATTGTTGGGAGAAGGTGGATAAGGAGAGAACGTGCGTCGCTTTTTGTCCCAATTCGTGAAAATGAGAGAATTCCTCCCCAGAACTTCACGTGCACGATCTGCGGTTGTAAATCGTAATCGATGATGAAATATTTTGTTATAAATAACTATTTTCAAACGATATAAATGATCAATTTTTTTTTAAAAAAATAATTTTTTAAGTAATTCATCTTTCACGAAACTAGCGGAACTTTAATCACTCGATCGTACGTTACGATCTGCGGTTGTTGGTTGGGAGCACCGCCTGATCTCTCGGTGAAAGAGGAAGGTGAGGGTCGCAGTGATCTGTGTTGCGGATGCTCGTCGCGTGATCGTATGAGGTCACACGGCCGCCCGTGTTCCGGAAGCGCCCGAAAAATCTCTCAGCACCGTCGATTCGCCGTTCGCGCTAAAGGGAACGGCGAATTTCGGCCTCGATCGGCTTCTTCTCTCGTTAGAACCTCCTTTCTTTATTATGTCTATTCGGTTACTTAAATGTCCCTATTCATCATAGAGTTAGATGAGGCTTAAGCGTGTGCTTGATGTGTTTACCATGCTTGGCTCTATTGGGATGTGGTTCATACGCCTTATCCACAGAAAAGCATGGGGATCCCACTTGTAATTGAGTGTGTAACGAAATATACGATGCGCTAATTATAGTGAAATTCACTATTGGATGTAGCCTTAATTTGAGGATGAACCGGGATACAAACCTTGTGTCTCGATTTATGTCATTAAAAATTGAGATAAAATAGAGATATTTTGAGGAAAATAAAGAAATATTACTCATTGGAGTTACGCGAATCCCTCCACGTTTAGATGGACTAGGAGGGACTTAAAAAAGCAACACAAAACTGGTTGCACTAATTTCTCTTCACTCTTTTCCTTCCTTCTCCCTTCGTTTCTTGCCCTTCGAATTCCATCCAAAACACGCCATCGCTTGTAAAGTCCTTTTCTCTTCTCAAACAAAGTGAGAAGTGTCTCGAGCCCTTACGATTTTGGGGACGGATGTCGTATCTTTGTATACGAGGCAGATTTCATGTTCAAACGATGACGTCTCGCAATCGGAGTATTCCGGAGATCATACCCACCGTCCAGTGATGACCAGCGGCGACTGTGTCATGTAGGGTGACCGGATTTCACGTTTGCGATTTCCGGTCAAAATTTGCCAGATGGACGAAATTGGCACGGATGTAAAAGATTTAGGATTAAAATGGCTTAATTGAAATGTTTAGGACTGAATCGATACCAAAGCAATAGGTTAAAAACGTTTTCCGTACTTTTGCCTCCGGTGGGTATCATGCTCCTGTATATTTGGAGGTTTTTTTTTGGGGAGGGCCAAGTGAAGATACAAATAACTTTTTAGATTCTTAGTTGGGCTACTCAATTCTTATTCTTGTTCAAGGCATCATGTGATTTGTGAGGGAATCCATTAATGAACAGTTGTCATACATATGGGTTTAGCTGTTTGTGAGAAGGTGGGAATTCCCTATCAAATTAACCAAAGTTGCCATTGCCACACCCTTTTTAATTGCATTGACATTTATAACCTCGCCTAAATCAACAAACGAAGCTCTGGACATAGAATTAAAATCAATAACGGGCGGGATAATGCTCGGTTTCGTTTCTTCACTGGGAGAAGAGAGAGAGAGAAATAATTAAGTCCTGGGAACTGCGGCCCTCTAATTTGCTTCCCTTGAAAATTTTCATCTGCTTTCAAATGGGGTTATATTGGTCATTACACTCCAAAATAGTTGTAGGCCATGTTTAGTTCTGCATTAGGGAAGAGCATAGAGCATTGGGGGCTCTAAAGTCCCTTCGCCAAATGCAAATGGTGTTTGATTCATTTTTTGGTTCACTTTGTGAAGATGCAATTGCATCTCAAATGCTCTTTAAAGGCCTTTAGCTCAATGTACCTCTGAAGGTACTTTAGGAAGTAGCATCTCAAATGCTCTTTATAAAAAAAGTGAAAATACTTTACAAAGCGTATTTTTTACCAAGTGGCATTTATGTCAAAGTTGATTTCTAATATGTTTTTTTTAAAAAAAATACTTTACCAAACACTAATTGCATTTTGAAAAAAACCTTTAACCCAAATGTATTTACATTTGCTCAAAATCTCTTGGCCAAATGCCGAATCAAACAGAGCCGTAGTGTTGGTAATTGTGGTCATCAATTCGCCGGACTTGCTGCTGAAATAGTCGATTTAAGGTGGCAACGAAGCGTCGGTTGACTATTGGGCAAGCTCATCATTGCAGCTCCGCTAGGCGCCACCGAGGATGCTAAGACGGGGGGAAACGCCAAAGCACATAGTGCAGACTAACGAGATTTTCCAAGCTAAGAATAGGTGGACGGGAGAATCAAACCTGTGACCTTCGGTCTTGCAAATCAAGTTTCGACCCGAGGCGGTATGTCGTCGGTACTCTGTCGAGCTTAAATCTTGCTATGCTTTGATCAAATTTAGATTAACCATTCACTTAAATCTGGTCTGCGCTAGTCAATCACTGATGTATTCCGTTAAGCTGATGATGTGACAAATGAATCATGCCGACTTCTGATGACACGTGGAGAGAAAGCGAGATGCGGAAGGGACACAGTCAATTTGACTTTTTGAGATTATCGTGTGGAAAAATCCTTGCGTATTTATCATAAGATGACTGATATTTATGTTTATAGTTAGTTTTCTAACCGGATTCTTCTTTATGTCGATCACCCAATAATGAATGTGTGGATCACATGTTGTGCACCGACAATTGACCTAATAAAAATCCATTTTCACGATAATGATAAAAGCGTTGTCATGGACTTTTCCCCCAAATTAGATCTCCTTTTGGAAAAATAGTTCCCCAAAATGGATCTCTCCCCAAATCACATGTCAAAATAGACTTACTTCTCATTGCCATATCGCTCTTGGAGACTGCTATCTCTTTTGAAAAAAAAAAAAACACTAGATATTTCCCTAAATTATATGTTAAAGCAAGGGACGCTACTCTCATATGTACAAAGGTTCGACTCCCGCGTTCGGCAAAGTTGTAAAACAAAAATCCGAGTGAGGAGAGAATTAGAGATAAGGCAAACCCAAAGAAAAAATCGTTGTCGTCTTTATCCCCCTCTCTCTTAAATTATTAAAGTCACTTTAAGACTTTGCATAATCTTTACTTTGTTCTTGAATCTATTTATCATAGATAAATAAAGTCGGAGTATATTTCGCGCACACATAACCACTCGATTTTAATTCGCCATTGCCTCTCTATTTGAAAAATAGAAAGGTGAAGGTGATTACGATAAAGAGGATGATGACTAGAATGTGGGGAGGTTTATTTTGGTAAATGGTTAGACAGAAATCTATTTTGAGGATTAGTTTTAGGGAAGAAAAAAAAAGCTATAATAAAACTTTTTGTCACAATGCACTTTCGACGTCATTCAAACTTATACCCAAAATGAGGCAAAAGCAAAAACTCTCATGCGGCTGACGAGTTGAGGACGGTAGGAACAAAATTAAAGGGCTCGAGATCGCGATTTATCTCCAAATTATTGTGTTTTGATAGCATCTTGAAATTAGAAGATGATCTTTTTATAGCACAACTATCCTGATTTATCTTCAAATTATTTTGACGACGATTTTTATAATTTTTTTAAAAAAAATAATTTTCTTAAAGTTTTCTTTTTCTTTCGTTTCTTTTTTTTTTTTAAATCTGTTTCCCTCCTCCGGTTACCGGGGATTAGAAACAATGAATAACTCGAGTGTCAAATCCGACAAAGCTCGATACGTATTGCTCCATCATGGGTGGACATTATTAGCAATATGATCCGTACAAAGAGCCCACGAACTCAACAAAGCCCGGATCGTCACGTCAACGTTCGCATGCGAAAACCGCACGCATCGCCAATCTTGGTTACGCGTGCTCTTTGTTTTGATTAGGCGGGATTAATTAGCGAGCAAAAAATCAATAATTCCAAAAAAAAGTATTCTTTATTGTAAAATATCGCGCTGCAAGTATATAACAGAGAGAACATAGAGCAAGTAGAGAAAGCCAGATGAGAAATCTCTTTGTTTCAACTTATCTCATTTAACCAAAAACTAAGCTCATATTTATAAGAGAATAAGGATGTACTTATTATTAATACTAATGTATTGAATTAATACATACATTTGATAGGGAGATGAACATACATTGGATAGGGAAATGAACTTAGAAATGTACCATAAAAGGTACATTAGATAGGATGAATATAATGAATATTCATTCATGTATTTCAAACATTCATGTATTTCATAACACTCCCCCTTGAATATTCTTTGTGTTCATCATATTATGAATGTGCATAGAATGATACTGCATCATTGAAAACCTTAAGCCGGAAAAACCCAATGAGACAAAAATCGGACAAAAGGGAAAAAGAGTGCAGTGCATAGTTCATAATATCTCCCCCTCAATTAAACCATATAGCCACTTCTGGGGCTAGTCAATCTTGCATCTTGTGAACTCGCCGCATACCAATGCCATATACTAATTTTTCAAAAATTGACGTTGGCAATGATTTGGTAAAAAGATCTGCAAGATTATTTATGGATTGAATCTGTTTAACATCAACTTGTCGACTTTCTTGGAGTTCGTGAGTATAGAAAAATTTCGGCGAGATATGCTTGGTCCTATCACCTTTGATATATCCTCCCCTAACTTGTGCAATACAAGCAGCATTATCTTCATAAATTATAGTGGGAAAATTTGCAACCGGTGTTAAACAACAAGAATTATGAATATGCGTTATAACGGATCTTAACCAAACACACTCTCTTCCAGCTTCATATAAAGCAATAATCTCAGAGTGGTTAGAAGATGTAGCTACTAGCGATTGTTTAGTAGAACGCCAAGAAATGGCAGTGCCGTTATAACAAAATAAATAACATGTTTGAGAGCGAGCCTTATGTGGATCAGATTTATATCCAGCATCAGCATATCCAACTAAACCAGAAGTAGTGGAATCATTGGAATAATATAATCCCAAATCTATGGTTCCTCGGAGATAACGAAAAATATGTTTAACTCCATTCCAGTGTCTCCGAGTTGGCTCAGAACTAAAACGTGCCAATAAATTTACCTCGAAAGCGATATCTGGTCTCGTACATTGTGCCAAGTACATTAACGCCCCAATTGCATTGAGATATGGTACTTTAGGACCAAGTATCTCTTCATCAGATTCTCTAGGACGAAATGGATCCTTTTGGGGATCTAGAGACCTTACAACCATAGGGGTGCTTAATGGGTGAGACTTGTCCATGTTGAAGCATTTAAGTAATCTTTCAATGTATGCTAATTGATGGACAATTATTCCATTTGCTTTATGCTCAAGCTCTAGACCAAGACAAAGTTTGGTTTTACCCAAGTCTTTAACTTCAAACTCCTTTTTCAAATACTCAGCAGTTTTAGTTAACTCTTCTAGAGTTCCAATTAAATTCATATCATCGACATAAACTGCTACAATAGCAAATTCGATTTCTGATTTCTTAATAAACACGCATGGGCAGATAGGATCATTCTTGTACCATTCCTTAATTAGGTACTCACTTAGGCGTTGGTACCACATGCAACCGGATTGCTTTAACCCATACAAAGATCTTTGCAACTTTATTGAGAATAAGTTGCGAGGAGTGCATGCTTCAGGCATTTTAAATCCCTCAGGAATTTTCATATAAATATCAGAGTCTAATGAGCCATATAGATAAGCCATCACAACGTCTATAAGACGCATTTCCAATCTTTCAGAGACTGCAAGGCTAATTAGAAAACGAAATGTAATCATATCCATCACAGGTAAATATGTCTCATCATAATCAATCCCAGGTCACTGGGAGAATCCTTGAGCAACGAGTCGAGCTTTATATCTCACAACCTCGTTTTTCTCATTTCGTTTTCGGACAAATACCCATTTATATCCAATAGGCTTTACATTGTCGGGGATTCGAGTTACAGGTCCAAAAACCTCTCGTTTAGCTAGAGAAGCTAATTCGGCCTTAATTGCTTCTTCCCATTTAAGCCAGTCATGCCTTTGACGGCATTCAATAATAGATTGTGGCTCACAATCATCATCCATAATTTTATGAGCAATTGAGAATGCAAAAACATCATCCATGATGATTTCATTCCGATCCCAAATCTCATTACAATATGTAATGGAATTCTCAGTATTCCCGGGGTTGGTGATCATTTCATGGTTTTGTGCCTCTTCAAGGGCAATAAGCGCTTTGGGAGCAAGCACAATACCGGGCTCTTCTGGAGCGGATTCCTGATTCTTTCCCCTTCATTTTTGAGGAACAATGTCTTTTGATCCTATCGGTCTACCACGCTTCAAATGTGGTGGATTTTGATCCATTTTATCTTGTCCTTCGGGAACAACTATTCTAGCTGGAGCATTTGCAGCTGGAATATGAGACTTCGTTACCTTAGTAGCATCATTAAATGCGTCAGGAAGTCTATTGGCAATAGCCTGTAAATGGATTTTACGCTGCACCTCGTTTTCACATTCAGGAGTTCTTGGGTCTAAATGAGATAAATCTTTCTCATTCCAAGAGATAACCTTAACTGGTTTCTGCTTTGCAGTCATAGGTGTCCCAATTGATGGAAACACTGTCTCATTGAAATGACAATCCGCGAATCTAGCAGTAAAGAGATCACCAGTAGTTAGTTCCAAGAACCTAATAATGGACGGCGAATCAAACCCAACATAAATGCTCAAACGGCGTTGGAGACCCATTTTAGTTCTTTTTGGTGGTGCTACAGGCACCTGTACTGCACAACCAAAAGTGCGTAAATGTGAAATATCAGGTTCATAACCAAGAACCATCTGAAGGGGAGATTGTAAGAGACTAGCAGTGGGGCGCAATCTAATTAAGGCTGCCGCATGCAAAACTGCATGACCCCATGCTGTATCGTTGAGATTTGTTCTCAATAATAGAATGCGGGCAATGATTTGGATGCGTTTAATCAAGGATTCTGCCAATCCATTTTCAGTATGAATATATGCGACTGGGTGCTCAACCTCGATTCCGAGTGAAGCACAATATGTATCAAAACTCTTTGATGTAAATTCACCATCATTATCCATCATTATGCTCTTAATTGGATAATCAGGGAAATGTACCCGGAGCTTTATAATCTGCGCAAGTAAACATGCAAATGTGACATTGCGCGTAGATAATAGGCAAATATGGGACCATCTACAGGATGCGTCCACTAGTACCATAAAATATCGAAACAGTCCACTTGGTGGTTGTATTGGTCCACAAATATCACCCTGAATTCTTTGCAAAAATAAATGGGATTCAAGATTAACCTTTGTTAGAGAAGGTTTGATAATGAGTTTTCCTTGTGAACAAGCTTCACAATTATAATCATTGGACAAAAAAACCTTTGTATCATTTAAAGGGTGTCCTCTTGTGTTCTGAATTATTCTACGCATCATTGTAGTGCCAGGGTGACCAAGGCGATCATGCCACAATCCAAACTTATCAGGATTTACCAATCTCCAAGACATGGTGGCATAGGTTTCAATGGCCTTAATCATGACACAATACAAACCCGTAGGAGAAGCTTCTAGCTTCTCATGGATGGTCTTCAGGCCCATCTTATAAGAGGTAATGCCGAGAAAATCCTTATTTTGCTCATAAATAGTCTCAATATGGTACCCATTTCGGCGTACATCTTTGAAGCTAAGTAGATTCCTTTTTGATCTACTGCTTAGAAATGCATTCTCAATATGCAGGATGGTGCCATTTGGCAAAACAATTGTGGCATTCCCGAAATCATCAATAATCTTAACAAGACCTGATATTGTATGGACATGTGCTTTACGCAATGTTACACCCGAGAAAAAGTGTCTACTATGAAATATGGAATGTGTTGTTGCACTATCAAGCAAACAAACATATTCCTTTTTCTCGGTATTTTCCATTTGCATTTATGTTGACAACTTCAGGTGTCAAGTATAATAAAATTTGTAAATAAGTTATAGGATCAAATAAAATTTCAAAAATAACAAATATAAGGTTCATAAGCATGTCATTACATAACCATATTAGAGAATAATAAAAGAGTAATACATTTAAAGAAAAATAACTAGAAAGAAATTATCATAAAACTCGAAGTCTAAGTTGTCATCCACCAGTCTGATGCTTGATTAAAGAAATCAGAGGTTCTCAAAGAAATCAGAGACATCCAAGGATGCATTTGCTGCTTCAGGAGCAAGAGGAGTCCCACCAACAGAGATATTGTTGGCCTTAACAGTGGTTATTGCAGTAGGATTAATTTCAATGGCGTGAGATTCACTACGCTTGCCCGTATTTTTTAAAGATGCCTGGTATAGATCAGCAAAGTGCTTTGGCGTATGACAAGTACGTGACCAGTGCCCACCCATGCCACAGTGATGGCAAATACTTTCATTAGTTACCTTCATTGGCTTCTTTTCTTTGTCATGATACGGGCCAAGGTTAGATTTCCTAGGCGGTTAAAATTCCTACCACCCCTACCTCTTCGAGGATTATGTCCTTGCCTGCGCTTATAGCTCATAAAATGGCAAGTATTTTTCTCATAGTTGGCATGTGCTTCAGGCAATGCTTTTGAGCCAGCAGGTCTAAGATCATGATTTTTGAGCAGCGGTTCATTTGTTTGCTCAGCAGTCAGGAGCACAGAAATTAATTCAGAGTATGTGGCAAAATGACGCTGTCGATATTGCTGTTGCAATACAATGTTCGAAGCATGGAAGGTGGAGAAAGTTTTCTCTAATAGCTCCGCATCAGTGACCTTGACACCGCATAACTCAAGTCGAGAAATAATATTAAATAAAGCGGAGTTATAGTCAGACACTGATTTAAAATCTTGCAGCCTGAGATGCTGCCAGTCATACTGCGCTTTAGGGAGGATAACAATCTTGATATGATCATACCTATCCTTCAACCTCCTTCACAGGGTCTGAGGGTCTTGAACGGATAAATATTGAGTCTGCAGGCTCTCATGCACATGACGACGAATAAAAATCAGTGCATTTGCTCTATCTTTATCATTTGAGGTTCCATTTTCTGTGATTGCATTAGCGAGACCTTGCCCTTAGAGGTGCATTTCCATGTCAAGGCACCAGGACGGATAATTATTTTCACTCACTTCCAGGATGTGGAATTTGGGCTTTTCACTATTTGCCATAATTCTGTACCAAAATGAATCCTTAAAATAACTAGAAGGATTCCAAATATCCACCGCCACTTCAGGAGCAGAAGGACACTTTTAGATTTGAAGTTGGTTTCAGACCAAAAAGATAATAAAAGATGAAGAATTGATAGAAGAAGATGAAGTATAAGTTGATTAAAGAAAACAAAGAGAACACTTACCTACTTTCTCAATTGGTAGATCTTCGTGCTGATAATGTATTGTAAAATATCGCGCTGCAAGTATATAACAGAGAGAACAGAGAGCAAGCCAGAGGAGAAATCTCTTTATTTCAACTTATCTCATTTGACCAAAAACTAAGCTCATATTTATATGAGAATAAGGATGCACTTATCATTAATACTAATGTATTGAATTAATACATACATTTGATAGGGAGATGAACATACATTGGATAGGGAAATGAACTTAGAAATGTACCATAAAAGGTACATTAGATAGGATGAATATAATGAATATTCATTCATGTATTTCAAACATTTATGTATTTCATAACATTCCTAATCATTGCAGAAGTGTACAGATTAGGGGAACGAGTCGAAATGGAATTTTTCTTCATCGTCAACAATATCTTATGTCGACGAAAAAACAAAACAATATCTAATGTCTGAGTATTTTTGTGGACAATAAAAATATTTTTGTTTGACTTATTTTCTCATTATATATAAATAGAGCTGTGTTTACATATCTAAAATAGAGCTGCGTTTACATGTATATGATAGGAAAACCGACCAAATTTGAATTCATGGATCTAGAAATATAAGGGTTAATACCACGAAAAATCTCAAACTAGTACACATGTGACAAATTTAACCCAAACTATTTTTTGATCATCAAAAACCCCAAACTGGTACACCCGTGTCAAATTTATCCGAAACTGGTATATCTTCCCTCCGTTAGTTTTCGTTGAATTTTATCGTCAAATTGATGAGTTGGATGACACTTGTCAATTGTTGGGAGTACACATTACCCTATGTTTAATTTATAATTTTTTGTGATATTAATTCAATTTAACGAAAATTAACAGAGGGTAAATTTGTCACATATGTATCAGTTTGAATTTTTTTGTAGTAAAAAAATTTAATTTGGGGTAAATTTATCACAGTTGTATCGATTTATGATTTTTTTGTTGTAAAAGAATAGTTTTGAGGTAAATTTGTCACAAGTTTACCAGTTTGGTGTTTTTGGTAGTAAAAAAAAAGTTTTGGGCAAATCTGTTATAAGTGTATCAATTTGTGATTTTTCGTGGTATTAACTCAAAATATAAAGAGTGAGTACTTCAATGAAGTACACATTTCGAGTCAAGTATTTGGCCTTCGAAAGTCGTCATTTTACCCTTGAAAAGAAATTTTTGGAGGCAAATAAATTTATTTTTTTGAGTATTGCCACCTCTAGATATATTTATAATTAGAGGGAAATTTGAGATAAATAAGGAGTGTAATTAACATCTCGCGATGCAGGACAGATCTCATCCGTTGAAATCGAGAGTTGATATCTCAATTATTTGGAGGTGAACTTTGATGTAAACGTACACTAAATTAAGAAGAGATCCCAATCGCCATTTTTTTTGTTACTATTCCAGGCGTTCTTTGTATAATGTTTATAAATTAAAATGTGGGGGCGAAAATTGTAAATATGTATCCTGTAAAATGCATTTGGCTGATCAATGGTAACCCTTGCAATTTTTGGTGGTGCTCCATGTGGAGAAATTACCCCCAAAAAATACTAAACATAATGCATTTGTGTTAATTCAGTCATAAGGTTTTCAATATGACCAATTTAGTCCAAAACCCTTTGGCAATTTGGCCAAAAATCATTGATGTGGACACCGATCGTCTTATGTTGCACGACCGGCTTTGATGTGGACAACTTTTAATAGACGGGTGATGCGCGACATCTTTGCTAAAATTGTTTGCAAGAATTGCATTGATAATTCGTCAGAAAGTTTAGTACTAAATTGACCATATCAAAAGATTTTGGACTGAAGTGACACAAATGCAATAGATTCAGAGCATTTTTTTTTTGTGGTAATTTCTCCCTTCATGTGGTGTTGCATTTCGTGTTCTATCTATTTGTTGAAGATCAAGAGGTTTGTTTATCGAATCATCTTGCGGCATTTCTCCAGAAAAAAAGATCACAAATATTCCTACATATAAGGGCGGCGAATAACAATCATATTCTTCTTAGTCTCCATTTCTTGCAAGAAATAGATTTTTGTATTTCTATTTCATGGATGAATTTCTGAGCAAAAACACTTGTTTGATAACGACACAAAACTTCTATTTCCAGAATAGAAATTCAAATTCGTTTGATAACAATAAAACCTCAGCCGGCGACTAGTGGCCGACGGCAAGGAAGTAAAAAGGCGACCAGCAATTGCAGCGATCGAAGATCGATAGCTGGCGGATCAAAGACTGGTGGGTGACGACTGGTGCACGGAGAATGGCAATGGGTGGTGAGCGACCAATGAATGGCGGTGCCATGGAATGACGACCGAAGAACAGTGAAGGGCGAGCAGGAGCCGAGGACTGAAGAATAGCGACCAGCGGCCGAAAACTGGCAGGTAGTGAATGGCAACAGGGATGCAAGAGAGGCGACCAGTGGCAGACAGCAGCCAACGGATGGCGAACGAGGAAGAAAAATAAAACTAGTGTCGCGCGCGCCTTAAGTCATCTTGCGGCAAGAACAGTGCAGAGTATCAGGAACATGGGAGGTTCATTGCAAGGGCCCGGCTTGGTCCAGATAGGATCGTGCCTTGCATAGCTGGACCGTGCCCACGGGACCTGGGTGCCGCATCCCACAGGCCGACCCGAACCATGCGAGGAGGGGAAGCGAATTGGTAGAAAGACTTTGTTTCGAATCCTTAAGTGCCTAAGTCGGTTGTTTTTACAGCTTGCTTGATGATTATAAGGTTGCGTGCTCTCGAATGGTCCTTGAACTTCACAAGGGTTTAATTGTTTGCAAGGAACCAGATTACAACTCTTGTCCTTGTTTTAGATCTTTTTCCTTTCCACGGATCTTTATGTAAGCCTAGCCCATAAATGGCGATCGAAAAACTTCCATGATTCTCCGAACAGAGTGCTGAAGCGTTTTCTTAACAGACAAACCAGAAGTACGTGTGCTTGATATAAACCCGACAACAGTTGCCCGGGGCGCTAGGTTTACCTTCAGAAGGCAGACCGTGCCTTGAAGCAAGCGATGTTTAGATGTTCGTGCTTGCCAACCAGCAAAGGCCTCAGATTAACCCTTGGTGAAGAGAGGGGAGAGTTGGTCGCGTATGCACACTAACTGAGAAATTTAAATCTTGTTTGCAGCATTACAGCCATTGGCATATTTAATCTCGACCAGCTGAGCATTTGGAAATTTATCGAATTGACTTCATAAACTTGTATACCCAGCTGAGAAGCGAGCTCTTGAAGATAAAACATTCCACTTGGGGGTTTTAGCAGCAATGGATCACAAATGGCAACCTTCGCTGCCTCATTTCAACACCATGTCGGGCTGGGGACAATCTGTCTCAAAGATAGGTGAATGAACATAATAACGTCAATTAGCTCACAGTTATATAGCTCTGCACAGCAGAAGAAAAGACAAAGAAGACCATTTTTATTCTTGAAAATCTTAGATCGAAATTTCACCCAATTTAGGAACCGAAAGGGCGTCAATGACAACATTGGTGTAACTAAGTACCTGGATCTTTTTCTCTGATTTCGTAGAACCGAATGGACTCTCCCAACTGCTCGATAGGTTTCCAATCTACCCTCCAAACACAAATTGATGATGACTCCGTTGGCATGTACATACTGTGCCGATGTCCATCCATTCCTTTTAAGAGTTGGACGATGACAATCCATTATCCTGCCGACTATTCCGGGTAGGTTGCGACAGATTGATGACTCCGTTGGAGATTTGATTTTAAACCTTTAGTGAACTTGAGTCGATTAAAAAGTTAGTTATTTTTCTAATGTTGTTTTCCGCAGATGCTCTTGAAGGTGGGGCAAGTCCTCTAACAAAATGTATTGAATATCTTTGCATATGGGAGTTATAAGGGACGTCGTCTGTGTTAACATCGTTTTATGTAGATTTTGGAGTTAAGATTAATTGTTTATTTACTTACTTTTGAAACGGTGATCGATATCAATTATTGTGCATGCTATTGCATATTTGACGATATTGAGCACACACACAAAACGCTCAAACCTAGGCCGCGAGTCACTTGTTACGTAGCCATAGATAGGGAATTGGTATGCGAGGCTCTAGCGTTGGCTTGTGCTGGGGGTGACCATGTCCGATCTCGCTCACTATTCGAATCAATGATTCTACCCACTTGTTCTTGATTGCTCTTGCGGATGAATCTATCAATCTGAATAGTGAGAGCCATTTGTCTCAGGTTCCATACTTATCTTTTTTTTTTAAAGTCGAACCTCGCTTGTCTCACGCTCATGTCTGGGGATGGTTGGTATACCTAAAATCAAAAACAAAAAAGGGCATGGTTGGTAAGGTTTTCTAACCTTGAATTTGCAAATTCATTTCTATATATTTTAAATTGTTCACGTCCTGCATATCATTCATTTTATCATGTTGAACATGTTGTACATCATCTTGTAATCATTCAATTGATAGGACTTTTAAAGTCATTTTCAAAATAGATTAGAGATGGTTTCTCCAAATCAGTCAAAGATTCCCAAGGTGTTCGCACATGAGCAAGGCATTATTCGACATCATGTTGCCGATGGACTGCATGGATTTCACGCCTCCCGTTGCGTACACGGAGAGGAGCTCACTGGGTGTAATTTCATTCTGAACGAGAATTGCCAGTACACCCAATGCGCACAAGACTTGGAGCGTAAACATGGAAAAGAGAAATTTCGTGATTGGTAAATGAAAATGAGGAAACAACGTTATGCAACAAAGACCATTCCAAAGTATTCCCCGCTGAAAAAGGAGTATTCTGATGAAGAAGTGGAGTAGGCACCAGAATCCTCTTAGTAGAATTCATGTAGAGGTTGTGGAGAAGTCATTGCCTAGTCATTGGACACAAGTTGTTAGGATATATATATATATATATATATATATATATATATATATATATATATATATATATATATAAGTTTCGATGCATGTAAAAAAAGATTCTTAGCTGGCTGTAAAAAAGTAATAGGGTTATATGGGTGTTTTCTGAAGGAGTTATGCAAAGGCAAGTTATTGGCTGCCATTGGGAGAGATGAAAACAACCAAATGTTTCCAAGAGCCTGAGCTGTTGTGGAGGTGGAGAACAAGGACACTTGGTTTTGATTTTTGAAAAATCTAATGGCTGACATTGGCATAAATGATGGAAGAGATTGAGCATTCATGAGTGATCAACAAAAGGTAGTGTCTTTCAACTTTTCTTTCTATAATATCATTCAATAATTGTAGCGTACATATGTGTGTTGATTTTGTAAGGACTTGTGCCAGTGATTGCTAAGTTGATGCAATTTGCTGAGCGCTGTGTGCTAGGCACATATATGCAAATTAGGCAGATCAACTGCAAAGGCAATTCTAGCTGATTGCAAAAAGTACAAATATGGTAAATTTTAGAATTAAAAAAGAAAGTTTATTTGGCTTGTCACCTAAGGCTTTTGAAGCATTGTTTCACACTAAAGCAAAGTACTGGTGTAGAGCCTTCTTTAGTGAATAATTCAAGTGTGGTATCGTCGACAACAACCTTTGTAAGGCATTCAATGGCAGGATTATAGGAGTTAGGTGCAAGTCAATCATCGGTATGCTGGAAGGTATTAGAAAATGGTTATGACTAAATTGCAAATGCTGAGAGATGAAGGTTCAAATTGGCCTAGATAATATGGGCCTAGGATTTTGAAAAAATTGGAGGAGAACATTGCTTCCAGTAGGTTTTATCATCCAATTTGGAATGAGGACGATGGGTTCGAGATAATGAATAATAGTGACAAATATGTGGTCCAATTGGATAGAAGAAAATGTTCCTATCGAGCATGGAAATTAACTAGAGTACCTTGCTGTCATGCCATTTGTGTTATCTAGCGAAAACAATTTAATCCAGAGGATTATACAGACAATTGTTACAAGAAAACCGAGTATCTTGCTTCATACCAATTAATGATGTAGCCAGTGAGAAGTAACAAATTTTGAGACAAAACAAATCATCAACTCCCTGAACCTCTACCACTGAAGAAGCAAGTAGGTAGGCTTAAAAACAAAAGGCAAATGCAGGAAATTGAGAGTTCCGGTAACAGAAAGAGCAGGGCTGGTGGAACAATTCAATGTTCACTATATCGTGGGATAGGGCATAATAAGCCTAGTTGTCCAACAAAGAAGCACCTACAAGCACAACAAGACAAAACACCGGCCAATGATGTAGGAGCAAGTGAGGACACCATAGGAAGTAATACTGCAGGACCAAGCGCAGGGCACAGTCCATACAGAGGAGCAAATTTCAGGTAAGCTGTTTGATTGGCTCATTGCCTTACTATGTACTTGTTGCTGCATTAGATTAATTTTGTTATGTCATTCTGTAGGTTAGAAAAAGACAAAATCAAGTCGCAAGGGCATGTGAGGGCACCCTAGGAAGTAATGCCACAGGACCAAGCGCAAAGACAACTCATTCCACACAGAGCAACAAACTTCAAGTAAGTTGTTTGATTGGCTCATTATCTTTTTACGTACCTTTTGTTACATTATATTAATTATGTTATGTTGTAACAAATGCGAAAAAATAAACACATAACACAAGGATTTACGTGATTCGATCAATGTGATCTACGTTCACGGGTGAGCCAAAACGAGATTCCACTATAATCAAAGAGAGTACAGATTACAGAAGTTGGTCTTCGCGACTGAACAAAAAGCACACGGCTCACAAGTCTCTCATATGATGAAAATCCTCCTTACAACAAAATAAACCATAGCCGCAGCATAAATAGAGCCAAACTCTTCGCGTCACGAACCAAATCTCAATTTTTTCTCCACTTTTGGGCCGCACAAAAAATATGTTAGGTCGGGTGATGAACCAGACCGAGTGCATAAAATTCAAGACATATTTAACATGTTATGTCATTTGTAGGTTACAAAAAGAAAACTTGAGTTGCAAGGGCATGTGAGGGCACCATAGGAAGTAATGCTGCAGGACAAAGCACAAGGACAACTCAATCACAAAGAGAAGCAAACTTCAGGTAAGTTGTTTGATTAGTTCATTAGCTTTTTATGTATTTGTAGTTGCATTAAATTAATTATGTTATGTCATTTTGCAGGTTACAAAAAGACAAACTCAAGCTTCAAGGGCATGTGAGGGCAACATAGAAAGCAATGATGCAGAACCAAGTGCAGAGCCAACTCAGTCAAATAGTGCACAAAAGACGAGGAGCAAAGATCAGGTGAAATAAGCTTTGAACACGCTGCAGCATATGCACTTGGTGCATTAAGTAATTCTGCTATGTTATTATGCAGGCTAGCAAAAGACCAACTCAAGAGGTTTCTCAAAATTCTGCATCACCACGAATGCATGGTGCAATTGGGAAAAGGATAAGAGAGTATGATTATGGGTTGTTTACAGACATGAATATTGACATGGTTATTCTAAATATAAATTTTTTAGGTGTTATGCATTTGTAAGTAATTTCATTGATATGATAACTAATCAAAGTTATATGCTTGTAGCCTGAGAGAAGTTTAGAGGTGCTGATATCTGAAGGAGGCCCAAGTTAGGAATCTGTTGGATCTAGAACAAGAAGCTAAGAGTATGTCCCGATTAAAAAAAAAAAAACCAGTGGTTCCCCGTGCACAATCGAAAAAGCTCTCAATGGCAACTCCAAAACAGAGGGTACAAAGGCCACCTCGAAAGCAGGCACCCAAAAAATCCCTCAACATCAGCCCCACCTGGATAAAATGATCTTGGAAATGTCACTACACATCAGTCTCAGCCTCCTACCATAGTGTCAAGAAAGAAAATGGTTCCTCTAACAGATAAAGACAGTTTGAGAAGAAATAGAAGCGAATGATGTGCCTAGAGTTCCAGTTTGGAAAAGTGCAAGGCACATGAATAATTGAAGACAATTGGATGTGACCAGGTTCTTGAGATTGACTAATGAGATAATTTAATAGGAGAGGCTGTCAATTTATGTTGTATGTTTATGTTTACATTGTTAGGTGTCTGCTCCATATTTTGTTGTTAGGGGGCTGTCTGTTTATGTTTTATTGCTACATTTAGGATTGCTATAGGAGAAGCTATTTTGGTTTGAAAGTTTGCACTAGATTTTGTTGTTAGGAGGGCTGTCTATATGTTAGTTGTTGCATTTTGGCTGGTCATATATGAGCTGCAATAATTTTGCTCATTAATGTAAGAACATGATGATGGTGCTAGTTAAAGGAGAACATGATTTTGCCGGTGCAATTACATGCAATTGCTGAATTTGATGTAAATGTAATGCTATTTGATGTTATAGGGTAATGTTAATGAAATGCATATCATTTTTTAATCTATCCTAGAATGTGTTTGACAAAATGACACAAACAGTTCACTTATTAAGAAGTTATGGAACCTATTTGTTTACTTTTAAGAAGTTGATGAACGTAGGTGTTCACTTAAAAAAAAAATAATTGCCTCGAATGACCATTCACAAAGTTATTGGAACATGTACTATCCTTGAACAACCAAGCAAAATAGCCCGAACCAACAAAACGAATGCAAGAGCATCCGTTCTTGCCACAGGAACTGTTGTAGAGATAATGCAAGTCATCTATCCTTCATAAGCTAAAAATAATGCACAAATTGCATCACTAATATCGAAACCGACCATTGCCATTCAATGAAACCATGAAAACATCATTTTCACAAAATCGACCATATGTGGCCATTCGAACCCAGTCAACTAACACTTTAACTCAGTTGACAAATGATCAACTAACACTTCAGCCCAGTCAATTAACACTTGAACTATTCTTGCACACCATACGCAAAATAGCCAACCCTTGCAAATGCAGGTTCTTGCTACAGAAAGTGCAGCACAGATTGCAAGTCATTTATCATTTATAAGCCAACAATAATGCACAAATTGCATCACCAATATCCAAGCCAACCATTCGTTATTCAATAAAACCATCTAGAACAATATTTTCACAAAATCGACCACAAATGGCCATTGAAACCCACTCAACAAATGCTCCAAAAAAGGCCATTCAACTCACATACAGACAGTAGCAAAAAATAACAACATCTAACAACTAAAATTCCTTGCTCAAAGTATTAAAACACATTTCAATGTTCTTAAACTATGGAAGGCTAAGTAGGTTCTTTTGAGAAGCGATCTTACATATGAACACAAACCAGACGACACTCGAGAATAACAACACAACCAACGCTCCAAAAACATTTCTTTGAATTTTCATCCTTGAAACTTTTTTCTTCAAATGGTTGACCAAATATTCCAAACCCTTGATTTCTGCTTGCATCGAATCCGCATTATCCAATTTATCTGTCAGTATGGGACGAGCTTTGTGACGTCCTTCCAGTAGCTGCAAGATCATCTTCGTCGGTTTGAAAATTTTGCAACCCACCTAAAAGTGTGAGTTCTTTTCAATGTGAAGCTTGTCAGGTTTGGCAAACATCATAGAGCTTCTTTGACTTCCCACATTAAGAGTCGTGTATCCAGTCCATTTGAGCTAGTTCACTCATATGTTTGGGGTCCATGTCGTGTGTCTGATGTCTCTGGATTCAGATATTTTGATACATTCGTGGATGATTTTTATCGATTAACTTGTTTATTCTTGATAAAAGATCATATAGAGATTTTTTTTTCATTATTTTTGATTATTTATGGCCAGATAATGCTAGAGAATATCTTGCTATAATTTCTGATTTTCAGTCATTCCTTGATTCTCATTGTATTATTCATTAGAATTTTTGTTCTTACACACCACAGCAGAATGGCGTAGACGAACAAAAACAATTGTCACCTCCTTGATATTGCCCATCGCCTCATAGTTCACATGAACTTACCTACAAAAATTTGGGGCCTTGTTATTCTTACATCGTGTTATTTAATTAATATGCTTCCAACTTCTGTTCTTTAGGAGAGATAACGTTCTCTATTTCACATCAAAATTATTCTCTTTTTTCCTTACCTCTTCTGATCTTTGGGTGTGTCTGTTTTGTACATTGTCTTACTCCAGGTCTTGAAAAGCAGGATCCTCGTGCTGAAAAAGTTTCTTCGTGGGATACTCTCAGACTCATAAGGGATATAAATGTTATAGTCCGACTTGTCGTTCTGTGTTCGTGTCCGCCCATGTGACATTCTTTGAATATCAATCATATTTTTCTTCTTTGGCAGCTCCCCCGATGTCCGATGATAGTGATGGTTGTGTCATATTGACGCTTTCGCTTCCACTTCCTTTACTTCTTCTAGCTACATATACAGGATTCCAATTGGCTGAACGCACCTGTTGATTCAAGTCGACCAGATCGACGGGAACCTGTTGATTGGATTTTCTTTGTGGAAGATGCCTTGTCCGCCATTGTAGTTAGAAGAGTGAAGGGTGTTGATTGAGAAGATTTAGGGTTTTTGTGAGAAAATCAAAAGTTTACAACTTTGGAAGCAGTCGAAGAATGTATGAGAAGCAAGGTTGTTTCTCTTGGCTTTTGAGGAGGGATGACGCTTCAGCTTATGTTTTCCTTTTAATTGTTTGGAAATTATTGTACTTAAAAGATTTTGAAAAAATTCTTTTTGGAAGGTTTATATGAAATCAATCAATTTCAATAAATAAAGTAATCAATCACCACGATCAATTAAATCAATCACGGCAATCAGCACAATCCACACAATCACAATATTTGCAGAATATTTAGAAAGATTGTGAAGATGCGTACCTTATTTGTTGCCAGAAATATAACTACTTATGCGCCAAAAATTTGAATGATCAAACCTTTAGTCGTTCTCCGCTCAGAAGATGTTATCTTCAGATGATGCTTTAAGTTCTGAGTTCCTTGTAGTCATAGAGCTTCTTCAGATGAAGCTTTGGCATCTTTGCTTCTTCCAAATGTCGCTTTTAAGCTTTGAAGCAAAATCTTCCTGTCTAGATATCAACTTAAATAGGCATCATAGTAATACCTAATTCTTGTCTGATATATTCAAATGTATTTCTATCAAGTGGCTTGGTGAATATGTCAACTAATTGATGTTTTGAATCAACAAATTGAATGCTAACATCATCATTATGCACATGATCACGAATAAAATGATGCTTAATTTCAATATGCTTAGCTCGTGAGTGCAGAATTGGATTCTTGGTGAGATTGATTGCGCTGGTGTTGTCACATTGGATTTTCATGTTGTCAGATTGAACACCAAAATCCTTCAGTTGTTGCTTCATCCATAGGATTTGTGCACAGCAACTCCCTAAGGCGACATACTCAGCTTCTGCAGTTAATAAAGCTACAATGTTCTGTTTCTTGGAGAACCAGGACACTAGCATTGATCCAAGAAGTTGACATGTTCCTGAAGTATTTTTTCTGTCTAATTTACAGCCTGCAAGATCAGGATCTAAATATCCATGTAATATAAGATCTGAGGTCTTAGGATACCATAGTCCCAAATTAGGATAAATTCCTATGTATTTAATGATTCTTTTGACAGTAGTAAGGTGTGATTCCTTCGGATCTGATTGGAATCTAGCACACATGCATACACTAAAAATGATGTCAGGTCTAGAAGCGGTTAAATATAGTAATGAACCAATCATGCTTTTATAAAGCTTCTAATCAACCTGTTTACCCTGTTCATCCTTGTCTAGTTTGGATGAAGAAGACATAGGCAAATCAGTTTTCTTGCAATTTTCCTGACCAAACTTCTTTACTAGTTCAAGAGCATATTTCTCTTGATGTCCGAATGTGCCTTGCTTAGTCTGATTGATCTGTAGTCGTAGGAAGAACGTAAGTTCTCCCATCATGCTCATCTCAAATTCATTCTGCATGATCTGAGAGAATTCCTTGCAGAGATTTTTATTAGATGAAGCAAATATAATATCATCCACATAAATCTGAATAAGTAAAATTTCGTTACCTTCCCTTTTGATAAATAAAGTTATATCAACTTTACCTTTCTCAAAGTCTTGGTTGGTGAGGAAATTAATTAACCTTTCATACCACGCTCATGGAGCTTGCTTGAGTCTATAAAGTGCCTTTTTAAGTTTGAACACATGATCTGGATATTTTGGATATTCAAACCCTGGGAGTTGATCAACATAGAATTCCTCCTTGATATATCCATTCAGGAATGTACTCTTGACATCCATTTGATATAACTTGAAATCATGATAGCAAGCGTAGGCGAGTAGGAGTCTGATGGATTCAAGTCTCGCTACTGGGGCGTATGTTTCATCATAGTCGATTCATTTTTCTTGAGAGTATCCATTAGCAACAAGTCTTATTTTGTTCTTGGTTACTTTGCCTTTATCATCCAGTTTGTTTCTGAATACCCATTTGGTTCCAATAACAGGATGATTCTTTGGTGTTGGCATCAATTCCAATACTTCATTGAGTTTGAATTGATGTAACTCTTGTTGCATAGCTTCAACCCAGCTTTCATCTTCAAGAGCTTCTTCAATTCTTTTGGGTTCATACTAAAAAATCAGAGCAAATGCATTTATTGCACTTCTTAGTTTGGATATGGTTCTGATTCCTTCATTGATGTTTCCAATGACTTGATCTTTAGGATGACTGGATTTGTATTTTCAGTTTTTCTTTGACTCCTCAAGCTCATCTTCAATTGATTCTTCAGTATTTGGATCTTCAGAAGTTGTAGCTGGTTGCTTATCTTCCAAGTTCTGAGAAGATTCAGTTGCTTTTTCATCCTCAGATGATGTGTTCTGCTTCTTAGATGATGAGTTCTGATCATCTGACGCTTCATTAACGGTGATGACCTTCTGAGCAGTATACTCATCCTTGAATTTTACATTCATAGATTCTTCAACTGTCTGAGAATTCTTGTTGAAGACTCGATAGGCTTTGCTTGAAGTTGAATATCCCAAGAATACTCCTTCTTCTGATCTTTCATCAAACTTACTCGGCCGATCACTTGAGTTCTTAAGAATGTAGCATTTACAACCAAAAATATGAAAGTATGAAATACTTGGTTTCTTTCCTTTGTAAAGCTCATAGGGGGTTTTCTCAAGCAATGGTCTAAGAAAGACTCGATTTATAGTATAGCAAGCAGTAGAAACAGCTTCAGCCCAAAAGTATGATGGTGCTTTGCTTTCAATCAAAAATGTTCGTGCCATTTCTTGTAAAGATCTATTCTTTCTTTCAACAACTCCATTTTGCTGTGGGGTATATAGAGATGAAAAATTATGTTGAAAACCATTTTGATCACAAAATTCAACAAAGTAATGATTTTCAAATTTCCTTACATGATCTGTTTTGATGCTTGAAATGGAATAACCTTTTTCATTTTGAACTTTCTTTGAAAATATTTCAAAGTATGAAAAAGCATCTTTTTTGTGTGCAAGGAAGAACACCCAAGTGAATCTGGTATAATCATCCACAATGACCAAACAATATCTTTTACCTCCAATACTTTGAGTTCGTGTAGGTCCGAAGACATCTATATGTAACAGCTGCTATCATGCCCCGCGCCCTTGAGCGCGAACGCACAACTCCCCTTTCGAGATCTCTCGGCGCCCAGGACTCACTTCCCGAGAGACGTATAATGTAAACGAGCAAGCGGAAACGAAATGAACAACTCCTCCGTACACAAACGATGGGGATATGGATAACGAGTTCATAATATAACTATAAACATCAACATGAGTTCTTACAAAAGTGCAAGTCTACTAAACCTGCTGACGGATCGGGGTGGTCGGGACTTATCCAAAAGACCACTAGTCCTAAGTCCCCAAAAAGTTACAGACCAGTGAGGTTAACAACAAAAGACGACTAAGCAAAGTCTGGAAACCCCTAGGTCGAACCACTAGACTCATCAGTCACGTCCGCATCCTCGTCTGGCTCGTAGTCTGAAAAGGTTTCGGAGCGCACCTCCACTGTGTCGTCCATCGTATCGTCCTCCAGCTCGTCCTCCGACGCATCTATCGCGATCACCTCAATAGAGTCCTCCAGAGTAGGAGTCTTCTCAGGTACGTTCCTCGAGCCAGCTACAGACATCTCTACCTCCACGGAATCCCGAGTGGGATGACACCAGTTAGGGACAACTCCTCGAGGTACCTCCGTGGACTTCAACGGACCAGTAATGACCTCGCCTATCCTACGAAACCAGGCCTCGAACCTATGTGGTTTCCAGTCCTTGCTCCCCTTATCGACCCAAACAACTGTACATTTTCTCACAAATATGGTACCCCGACCGTTAGGGAACTCATCAAAAGAGGTTGTCATCTCCTTAGGATCGCCTAGACGTGTCGGTAGCATCCTCAGGGCTTAGGGTCTGAAAAGTAAGGTCCCACGACGGGGTGAGATTCACATCTCAGTAATAAGTCCTAACCCTAGGTCAGGCTAACAGTACACCCAGATGAATGCAAATAAAGAACAAGAACCCACACTCGACAATACAAGGCACTCGTCAGTCATAACATGCCACACATATACAAATGATTGACAATCATGCAATCAAGTCAACATAACTTATCAATCACGTCCGGTATGGATCACGAAATCTAGTAACACGTTCCACCCTTCAGAATTTTCTCATGATTCACGCCCGCGTTATTACGCCTCAGGCTCGATCCGCATCATTATGCCTCAGATCATCAAATTGACGAACCTGCGTTAAACGCATCAGGTTATCAATGCCATTCCAGGTCTATGTAGACACATATAAAATCTCTTCCCACGTCTCAACGCATCAGGATACCATGAATTCCCAAGCATGCCGGATTTCATTTCAATTCAAGACTTCATGATTGAATATAAGTCCATGTAATGGCTAAGTGTCTACGGCAGGCGAGGCAATCAAATTCATTACTCCAAAGTGGCAATCGACACAAGGCATGTGCACTTAGCAAGCATTCAAGCATTCATGGACTCACCACGACGAACATCGAACAATTACATAATAACTCATGAAAATTCACTCAATTCGAAGCCAAATCATCTAGTCGAGGCCTATCTTCCTCACCAAGGTTTAGAGACTCCTTACCTTAGGCTCAATTTTAGCAAAGTCTCCTTTCTAGTACAACAAGAATTCAGCCTTGAGGGTCCAAAACAGGGCAGCCGTGACACCTAGGAAAATCCAACCAATTTCATCAATTTCACACCCAAACGCCAAACCACTAAGCGTGTAACACCATAACATATCAATGGGCATTCTAGTAAGTCTTAACGACGAAATTAGAGCTTGGCGACACCCTTAACAGCCCCTAAGGTCACGGTTTGCACAGAACCGAAATAGGGTATTTTTGGTTCTGTGCTCAATCCCGCTATTCAGCCCACAATTCAACCTCAATCTTTAATTTATCACCTAAACCACTTGCTAACATAAAGTCCTATGTATTAAGGAGCCTCACCGAAACTTTTGTGGCGAGGCGACGTCGGGAAGTCCAAGATTTAAGCCGTTTCCTTCAAGTCCACCGCCGGTCAGTTTCTGTCCTCCGAACACAGCACCAATTCAACATCAAATATCCATCAAATTCATCCGAACTTTTTACCTCAGCTCAGCATACAAGTGTCCTATATGTCTACGAAATTTGAAGCAAATCGAGGTCATATGGAGGCCAAACGAAGACTTACCTCCTGCTGCGACGAAATTCGTCGACTTTCGGGAGATTGGCCGGCCAGAGCTCCTCAGGTGACCAAACGCCGAACTACCACTTGGAGGTGGTCGGCAAGAGGTAGGGCTAGGGGCTGGTGGTCGGTACGAGGTCTGGTGGCGGCCGGAAGTGGCAGTCGAGCGGCGCGAAGGGAGCGGACATAGCTGGTCGAGTCGGACAGCTTCTGTCCTTGAGGGAAAACGCAAGAAATGAAGAGAGGAGGAGCAAGCTGTCGTGAAAATGGCTGAGGAAGAAGAAGAAACCTTTATCTTGGTCAAACATGGTTGAATGATAGGTATAAAGTAAAACAATTAATGCCAAGACATCATCCTTTGACACTTGTCTTGTGGTCAATAATTAAACTCATCCAATGGCCAATAATTACCCTCATTTTCGGTAGCCTTGGGGTGGATAAAAGTCCAAAATGCCCTCGTCCATTTATTAAGATAAAGCCATGCCTTGAGGGGCAAAATTGTAATTCTTCCTCGTCGTCCGAAACGTTGTTTTTCCGATTCAAATTTCTCTCGATGAGGCGACGTCCAATCAAATATAATGTAGAAATTCTCAATTTTCCATTTTCCAATTTCGAGACTCGTTTCTGGGTCAATTCTCTGTCGAATGAAATTTCAGGCTATCCCGAACTGACGGGCGGCTTTTGCAGACATTACGCGTATCGACTCGGTGATTCTCATCACACTTAGGACTCGACAGTTCATGGCGACTTTGGTTGTCATGTAATTGCGAGGGTCTATTACTAGCTTCGACGGTCTCGATCGTCATCGTTCGATTTAGGAAATTTTTTGCAAATTATACATTGGTTAAACGGTATCACCCGTGCTCTAATCGTATAACGCTAGCAATGCATTCCTTAATCATTCTTAGATCGACCTTTAATGGCTCTAAATACTACATCGTCAATCCTTATGGCCAAAGTGCCATTTCCTATTTGAGTTCTTTGGGTCCACGTACCTTGCCTTGCATTAGCCTTTCCCTTTTGGTCAGTTAACTCGAGATTGATCAGATCTGAGTGAGATATGACTGAAATACATCGTTAGATATACTCTCATTGATAAACCTCGAAATGACGGGAAAAATCAGAATGTCACAACTCTTCCCCTCTTACAAGAATTTCGTCCTTGAAATTTATTACAACCAACTATTCAAACAAATGGGGGTATGTTGACACCTGATTTTTGACCAAGTCTTTTTCAGTTTTATTTTTAAAAAATCACAAAAAATTCATAAAAAGTCAAAAAATTACAAAATCAGCTTTGGTGGCCTTGGCCAAGCCCAAGGAACCATTTTTGACCAAAAAATAATTTTTCATATTTTTTATATTTTTTAGTATTTTTAGAAAATGGGAAAATACTCAAACAAATCAAGAAAAATAGCATTTGAGGTCACAAAAATATGGAAAAATAGCAATATTTTTCTTTTTAATCCCTTGTATTTTTGACCTCACAAAAAGTTCAAAATCAGATTCAATTATGGGTGTCCCTTTTTAACCATACTATTGAATTTGAGAAAAAAAATATCAATTGAGTCTTTTAATTTGCAATTTTGGCATTTTCTAGGATCTTGACATCCATTCTAAATGTCCCTTATTGCAATTTAGCCCAATTGTTTGTACAAATTGCTCAATTGCACGAATTTGGCAAAATTACATACTAAAATTGCATTTTTAGTCCTTGAAATTGAGCATAATTGAAATTACTTTCAATTCGAGCGCTATCATTGCAAATTAAACATACTGCCCAATGGGTTTCACCATTTTGAATCGATTGGCACAGGTAATTTGACCCAATTTGATCATTTGAACCTTCAATTGCATGATTCCCCAATTTGCAATTAAAAAGAAATTTAGGGTTTTTGTTGAAATTGATATGAACTTTTGGGCAAAATCACATTTTTTGATCGAATCCATGCCCTAGATTCGATTATGAGGTTCAATTGTAAAAATTTCCTACTAATTTGGGTTTAATTTTGAAAAATCCAATTCGGAACCGGTTCAGACCGGTCAGACCGCTGGTCCGACTGGTCGAACCGGTCCAGAACAGTGTCATCTTCTTCCCCGGGAGTCTGCGCAAATGAACAGTAAAATGCCGAGCTTTGATAGCCAAATTAACGAACCAATCGGCGATGATTCAAGACACACTTGTGGGCGTTTGATTCCTTAGATCGTTCCCCGTCGATTGACACTAAGATCACGACCAATGGTCGCCCGAGGAAGAAGCAATCGGCTGGTCAATCTCACAGACCTGCGAAAGTCAACCAAAACGAGCTCAGACCAAATTCGTGCCAAATAGAGCTTGTCGGAGCTCCTAACGGGGATTAAACGGTTTCCCAGCCAATTCCGTCGTCGTCGACGTACCGTTTGGCACGTGACAGCATGTGAATCCAAGTGGGCTAACGTCCACTGTTCGAGCGGGAAACCGAGCAGATGTATATAAGCCAATCGGCCTTCGCGAAGCAAGAGGAGGGCAAATTCAGTTAGAGAAGGTGAAACTGAATCGAAACAGAGAGAAAAAACGTGAGAAAGAGCTCGTCCTCCGACCTCGGTCGTCGAGGACTTGAACTCGACTGCAAGGCACTGGTTGGGCCGTCTCCGGCCAAACCGAAGCCAAAAAAGGTCGTCACAAGCTTGTCCGAGGCTTCAGGAAGCGATCGTTGCCGGCCGCACCGCCTGAAATCACGAAAAAAAGGTGAGACGCAGCTTCAAGCTCTCTACTGTGCATCAATGGCGACTTGCCTTTTTCACGATCATTCTTGCGATTTGTGTGTGCGTTTCGTTCCCTGAACACCACTGACCATATTCGCATCTTGTTTTTGCATCGATTTTGCCTGAGCATCTTGAATCGAGTCTTCAAACTTAGCCTCCATAGCTGATCACTGTTCATAATTGCCTAGCCCAATCTAGGCCGTGCGGGCTCAATCGGAGCCCGAGGTAAGCCTTCTGCACATCCTAACATATTAATCTGTGGATGAATTGATCTAATTTCACGTGACTTGTGTGATTGAGCTTCCATGGCCGTACTCGGCAACTAGCACGATTTTCTCGATTTTGTGAATAGGATGTTTCGATTCTCATATATGTTAAACTAGAGATGATTGCGAGTCGATCGCCGTCGGTCTCATGCGATTTCATCAAGATCTCACCGTACGATCATCGTCGGAGACGTTCAGCCGTTCGTTCTACCGGAGTTTGGAGGTTGAAGACGAAGCTGACGTGGCGCGGTCAACCGGTCAAACTCCTAGTTGGCATTCAGCCATTGGTCCACGTGTCTGTTGAGTCAGTTCAGCCGTTGGAGTTTGTTGTTCGAACAGGGAGATCCAACGGTCGAGGTTAATCGAGTCCAACAAATAGTGGCCGTCCGATTAGAAATTAGGATAATTCGAAAATGATTTTAAATCGGAAATAAAAAATGGTGGAAACGGCGCCGTATGGGTTAGCCAGGAGGCGACGTCGCTCAGGTTAAGTAGGAACGGACGGTCTAGATCTAGTCCTATGTTTTAATCGTGACCGTAGGTTCAAGTAGTTAGATCAGACGTTCCTGATCAGGTCTTCGTTTAATCCAGGCCGTAGATTCCAGTCAAATGATCTGATGGTTGTAGATTAGCCATGTGTTTCGATGAGGACCGTCGGATCAGAGTTGATAATTCGAAAATAAAAAAAAGGCGAACACGGCGTCGTTTTGGTTTCAGGCTTCGCGGGTCCGGGTCTGGGCCGGGTTCCGACCCGAGTGGGTCGGGTCGACCCGGTCCGAATCATATTTTTTTTAATAATAAAAAATTCTGAAAATGATTTTTAAAAAATAAAAAAAATCAGAAAAATCTTAGAAAATCCAAAAAAAAATGCTAGAAAATTCCAGAAAATTCCAAAAAAATGTGAAAAAATTGTGAAAAATCCTAGGCATTCCAGAAACCCCCCAAAATCGAGGGTTGACCACAGACAACTGGTCAACCCTATTTTTGAGGTTTCTTATCCGATCTTCCGAGACTTGACGACATTACCCTTTAAGGGTAAGTCGCCTTTGCTGTGTACGTATGATAAAATCGATAATGCCAAAATAAGAATTATGGTTGAGTAAGCGACCAATTCTTAGGTTTGGGTTTTCGAGTCCCGCCCCTTTCCTCAAAATGACGATTTTGCCCATCAATGGGAAAATCATCTTTCTTGTCTCAATCAAGTTCTAAAAATTGTTTAAAGTTAGCGTTCGGGTCAGGTGGACGACCAGCCCTAATATTTAAGATTTTCAGTTCTCATCTTTGTCCAAAATAACGATTTTACCCCTCCGAGGGTAAAATCACTTTTAAATTCCAAGAAAACCTTGAAAATTCCCGAAAAATAGGAAATGGATTGGATTGATGGCCAATCCTATTTCTCCTGTCCTTAGACTTCCCAATTCATCTAAAATGACAGATTTACCCTTTCAAGGGTAAATTTCCTCCGAATTATTCAAAATTACGATTCTGCCCCTCATGGGCGAATCATGTCCGAATCACTCTTAATCCTTGATTGATATTTCTCTAGGCTAATAGGGCCTCATTAGGGATGCCACGCTGCTTTCATGTGTTTTATCCGCATGTATTGGATCCTTGATTTGCGCACTTATTTCTATTGATTGTGATTGATAGGGTAGTATTTCCCATCTGCATGAACTCCTAGATTTAGGATCTGTACCTCACTCGTCCGTATGAAATCCTAGGATCAGATAAACCATTCAGCTTAGGTACCGAAATGGCGTCAACTCTGACAGTTGGCGTAACTAAGTCCCCGAACCCACTTCTCTGGTTTCCGCAGAATCGAATAGACTACTCCCAACTATTCGATAGGGTTTCCGATCGTACCCTCCACGAAACGATTGGTGGCGACTCCTTGGCATGTACACTCATCACATGTCACTAGACCACACTGAAGGTCGACCACGTATATCCAGCAGTTGCGATTTGGGTAATGGACCTTGGGAGAGGCCCGCGTCCGATCATGCAACATCGGACGGCCCATTAACCCTCGCTAGCCACGATGCCAACGCTCGAGTGAGGGTCGCGACAGACTGGCGACTCCACTGGGGACTATCGAACCCAGAATCTCTGGTTTCGCAGACCAGAGGACTTGAGCCGATTAAAAAGTCGTTTGGTTTATCTGACCTTATTTGCTGCAGATGCTCTCGAAGGTAAGGTACGTACACTAACTATTGTGTTAGATATTTTTGCAGATTGAAGAAATAAGGGGTGGAGTGATTGTTGACATTGTTTCCTGCAGGTTGGAGTTGGGAATGTATGTTTATTTTTATGCACATACTGAAGCGGTGTTTTGATACAAACTGTTGTGCATGACTTTGCATTATGATGATCACGACACATTGAACACATTGGCGGTCAAACCCCGACTGCAACCACCTCTAGGTTATCTTAGATAGGGAAGGGATGCGAAAAGGATCTTGTGTTTGATGGCACTTGAGACTTTCGTATTCATTCCCGCCTACCATCTGCATTGGCGATATCTAGCCCTCTTGGGTAGGTACCCTTGGGGAGGAATCTGCCTCGTGTGGATCGTGGGAGCCTGAGCCGTAAGTTACTCACCTGATTTTTGATTTCTTAGAGTATACCCACTTGTCTCATGCGCATGTCTATGGATGGTTGGTATACCTAAAACCGCCCTTTGATAAGAGGGGGACATTTCACATTCCCCCAGGTATGGTTGGTAAGGCATTTATTTCCGATGTACTTTACTACTCCCTGCTCCATAATATGAACTCATACATTACATACATTCCTATGCATTCACATCATGCAAATCGCTCAAGTGACTAATTGAAACAGCAATGGTAATAGGGTAGAATGTCGCTGTTCCCTAAGAGCTCGACAGAATTGGTGACCTTCGAGTGCCTAAGGAAAGTCACTCGCCCTGGACCGAACACGAGGCTACACTTAACTAGATTCGTGCATGGTCGGGAGCTGACTGGACATAAGCTAGGATATGCGGAAGGCTGTCAAACCCGTTACTATGTCGATAACCTCAGATTTAAGCGAGAGGCAGACGGGATGTTCAAGAATTATCTGGAGATGAAGAGACAGCGTCGCAACCAGCTGGCCAGGGAGGCATACGCCCTTCGGAAGGCCGAACTACTCACCAAAGAAAGTGTGCCCATGGTCACTTTCTGGGGAAGAAAGAGGCGCCCCGCGACCAAGACAAAACCGAAGCGTATTACGCTCAAGAAGGCTAAACCCCAGAAGGCTCCTGAAGTCGTCGTACCGTGGACCCGAGAATGGCCAGAAGAACTACAGCCTCTCGACCAAAACACTGAAGACGACTCCCTTACACTTGATTAGAGGAAAACTCCCGACCAACTGTCATTTGGATAGACCTCTGGGAATAGAGTGATTTGGATCCTCACATTCCAACGGTCTTTTACAGCTTTCTTGTTTGAAAGATCTCTCTTTACCTTTCTTCCATTAGGCATCTTGATTGTAAAAAAAGTTCACTCCACTTTGTTCTTTTGATGTATTGACCAATGGAATGTGACGTTGCTATTTCCCTTAGTCATTGAGTAAACCTGACTAAATTACATAATTCACTTCCTTGAAATTCAAATTAGGCTTTGAGTCAGGCTTTCAAGACCTGAAAAAGGTCCTAATTTCCATTTCTTCAATTGAACTATGCAATCGAGTTAGCTCATGCATACCTCATGACATCTGCATGTTCATACATTTAAAGTAATTTCTGACGATTGACTTTTCAAAATCATTTGCATATTTTAGACTTGATGGGAAAGAATGATATTCAAGTATTCAAAATCCCCCGGGCCGAACTCCAATCATAGTGGGACAGCATTGGCAAAGCCAGCCAAAAGTATGCTGAATCACGACTAGGACACCTACTGGACCTGTTGAAGATTGAGTGTCCACCTGCCTTTATTCAAGCCATGTCGCTCTACTGGGATCCTACCACCGCTACATTTTGCATGGAAGGACTAGAGATTACTCCCACTATCGAGGAATACAGCGCCGTCATCGGAGTTGAGTTCACTCCTACGCTCGTCCGACCCCCTATAGGATTTGAACCCCTGAGTCAGGTGGCTGAATTCCTTGACACAGGCCTGAATGAAGTCAAAGCAGATGTAAAAAGTAATTCTGGACGAGTCTCCTTATCTTTCCTTATAGACCGATTTTCCCGCCTCCCTGCTGCTAAAGGAACCAAATCTGGTAGAGCCTTTGTCTTGGCATTCTTTAGCTTTGTACTATTCCCGATCTCATCTGTCACCTTTGACCCTATCATGGCTGTAGTAGCTAGACAAGTCTGTTGTGGGTGGGATTACTCAAACATCCTCATTGCCGAGACCTTCCTTTCCTTAAATCGCTTCAAGAAAAATAAAAAGGGAATCTTTAGAGCCTCTAGTGATCTTCTGTATCTATGGTTCACTTCCCATATCAGACAATTTCACATTCGCATGGGTTTCACTGAAATCAGCCCCGATGCACACCCTCTTAAAACCTTTGTCAGAACCCATACACGTGTTCCTAAGTTCAACTTTATAGAGTGGAAAAACTTCCTTAAAATCCTAAAGCCCGAAAAACTCCGATGGCGGCTAAGGTTCCCAACGCTGAGCAAAGTCAGATTGACCTGCGATGACGGGGGTCCAGTCCCTTTGCTAGGATTCACGGATGCTACCGCATACTATCCAAGGAGGGTGATTCGACAGTTTGGAGCTCTACAGGAGATCCCTTCTCCAACGCAACATGGTATCTTTTCCTTTGACTTACCAAGCCGGACCCTCACAGAGGAGGAGAAGAGACAGTTTGAAGCCAAGGTAGCATCCATCATACGCTCTTTGAAGAATTCTCAGGCTGAAGAAATAAGTTGGCCAGAAAACATGACTCGTGAAGAAAACATTCATAGAGCCACCGCAGAATACATTCAACACTTCAAAGCGACTCGACGAAGCCTTGTCGAGCCCTACATACCCGAATACATCGTGCCGTACGTACCTGGAATAGAGCCGTACATACCCGAAGACATGAGACCGCTGTCATGTTCAGAAGACGAGGAGTCCCCGACTGAAGAGGGGAATCCATACTGGGATGATGAGGATACTATAGACCTCAAGCGTCCTAGACTTGAATAGACTATTCCGTCAAGTGTAAAATAAGCAAACATTGTGACACCCTCTCATATATTCTCATTTCTGTTAGATACTATCTTGGACACATGAGCATGAATGTGAACATAGTTTGCGAATGCATAAAAACTATCGTCAGAAATTACGCTTCTTTTAATTTCATGAATTCTTATAAGAAAATGATTAAAAGAACTGCTTACATGAGGCTAAGGCTCACGAGGTAGTCCTTTTTCTCATCTACTGGTAAGAAGCATGCAACTAAAAGGATTAGCTGCTTCATTTTGTCAAAAACAAAAGAAATACTCACTGGGAATCCTTCTGAAACAGGTACCCTCTCATCACGGAACTACCAACACATCGTTTCCGTACCCGCTTTAAGACAAGAATGGAGCAACAAGAATTGACTCAGCGTGTGGGCATGTTGGAATCTCAGATGACCGCCTTAGCAACTATGATGGCCGACATCAAGGCCATGTTGGAGGCCACCCAAGCTAAACAAACCACAGCCCATAACCAGAACAACTCAGACCCTTCTTCAGTACCTGATGTAGCAGATAGAGAGGTAACAAGGGATACCCAACATACAGATGAGGATGTTCATGAACCAAACAGCCGATCACAACCAAAGACCTCGCCTATTGTTATCAACCTCGAGAAGGAGGAGAAGGGGAAGCAGACCATGAAAACTGAAGCGGAGGCTAAAAGGTTGGCCAAAATCGAGGAGTGCCTGAGCAGTCAAGGTTACGAGTTAGCCCGCTTCGACAAGATATCTCCTTTCGCTAAAGTAGAGACTCCTCTTGACTATAAGGAGCCAGAGTTTGTAAGAAAATACAATGGGACAGGTTGTCCCCGAGCTCACCTCAAGTATTACCTGCACAAGATGGCGCACTATTCAGATTATATTCCGCTACTAATGAACACATTCCAAGAGAGTTTGGCTGGCGCCGCTCTGGCCTGGTTCATTGAGCTAGACCTAGAAGATTATGATGGGTGTGAGGATCTTGCAGAAGACTTCCTCAGACAGTACAAATTTAACACGGCTACGGCCCCTACAAGAGAAGACCTTCTGCGAACTTTAAAGGCAAGAGGTGAACTAATCAGGACATATGCCCAGAGGTGGCGAGCCTTGGCCACCCAAGTAAAGCCATCAATCCTAGAAGAGGAGCTGATTGACCTATTCCTGAAAGCACTCCCCTATGAGTACTTTGACAGGCTAAACACTTCCGGGTGTCAAACATTCGCACACTTGATTAAGGTTGCCGAAAGACTAGAATGGGCCTTAAGGGAAAGAAAGCCTCATGAAGCTTCTAGAAGGCAATACCCCTTAAAAAAGGAGAAAGAAGCCGGACTCGACATAGCATTTATACCAGATCCCCACAAGCCCAAGACGTTCGACAATTCCAACCAGGCCAAAGGAGGATCGTCCTGGTCGACACCTAAGGTGCAAGAGCCTAGAAGAAAGCAACCCCAGAAGCAATTCTCTCAGCTCCCGAGACCTTTATCCAAGTTGCTCTCGATGCTGCTAGAGCAACACCTGGTGGCGAAAGAACCGCCTAGGGCAAACCCTGCAAGGTATCCTGGCTTTGATGAGAGCCAAACCTGTGCCTACCATATGGGCGAGAGAGGGCATAATGTGGATAACTGTTATATCCTTAAGCTGAAAGTGCAAGCCCTGATTGATAGTCAGATTCTAAAATTTGACAATGCGGCCCCAAATGTACAAGAAAATCCACTGCCAGATCATCAAGCAGTAAGAGCAATATTCTCTGAAGAGGAAGAAGACTATCTTAAGCTGAAGATAGATGTGCTTAAGCTGACCAACCTGCTAATAACCGCGTCATCACACCCAAAAGCAGGAGCGATCTCGACTGACCAAAAGAGACTATGCATCACTAAGATGATGAGCTTGGGGATAATGTCTGATATCACCAATGAAGAGTTCGAAGGAGTCAAAGCTTCTTTATCTTTGGAAGGTAGCTACTTCGTGATCAAGACTGAGCAGGATAATACCTGGGGTACCTCACATGAGAATCTGGTAAACAGTCTTGGGCCAGTCACTCAGTCAGAGGAATAGTTCGAAGAAGGCGAACTGGAAGCCAAGAGATGAAGTCTAGCAGACCTCAAATTTATGGCCGACGCACTTGAAAAGGGCGAAATTATAAACAACCTTGGTCAAGATTCTGGAGGGTACAACTTCAAAGTGAAATATTCGGCCCCTCCCAGCTTTTATCAGAAAATTGAAGACATCATACCGGACGGATGAGGAGGTATGGATGATCTCTCCCAACCAGAGACCTCGAAGGGCATAGAAGAACTTGACAACACCGTATCGATGGTCGAAGTCGCTACGACAGTGGTAATCAGATTGGAAGAACTTGATAGCATGAGCGGGGTGAAAGACTACCTAGTTAAGCCTGTTGTGATTCAACTGCCGCAAGAAGAAGAAGGCGACACATCTAAACCAGAGATACCTCATCAGACAACTGTAACTATAAAAGTCCCCCCAGTAGAAGAATACGATCCTAAAGCAGTCCATTGGGACTATGAGACCACACAGGTAGACGCGGTAATGAGGTCCGGACGATTCTATGCGCCCAGGGAGGACGAATCCGAAAAAAGGGAGGTCTTAAAGGAAGACGCGGAAAAGCTCATATCGATCATCAAAACCAGCGAGTTTGAGGTGATAGAACAGCTGAGGAAGTTACCCGTTCAGATATCCCTATTAGATCTGTTCATCAATTCCGAAAAGCACAAGAACGCACTGTTGAGGATACTTAATGAAGTATATGTCCCTGAAACAATTAATGAGGTACAATTAGGGGACTTTGTGGGGACGATCCTTTTAAAAGATCAATTGAGCTTCTCTGACGAGGACTTCCCCATGGAAGGAAAAGGGCATAACAAGGCCTTGTATATTTCCGCACAATGTAACGGAAAAAGAGTGGCGCATGTATTGATCGACAATGGATCAGCCTTCAACATTTGCCCTTTGGCTACCCTGAGAAGATTGGGAATCAATGAAGAAACGGTTAAAACATCCAAAACGGCTGTGAGAGCTTTCGACGGGATGAAGAAGACTGTTGTGGTGAGATTGAGCTTGACGTATCCATCGGCCCGACAAAGTTCTCTATAAACTTCCAAGTGATGGATCTGCCTAGTGCATTTGGGTTTTTGTTGGGAAGGCCTTGGATCCATACAGCAGGAGCTGTCCCTTCAAGCTTGCATCAAAAGGTACGCTTCGCAGTAGATGGGAAGGTGATTACTGTACATGGAGAAGTCGACCTCCAGACATACCAAAACAGTGCCATACCTTATGTTGAACCCGAAGTAAAAACAGAGGCGAGTTATCATTCCCTAGAACTGGTAGCAACAATTCATACCTCGGCAGGGACAAGGCTAAAAACCCCATACATCTCAGAAGCCAGTCTTCTACCAGCTAAGATGCTACTGGCATACGGATTCAACCCCGAAAAAGGCCTAGGCAGACACAATCAAGGAATAAATACCCCACTGCAGTTAAAAGCTAGCCCACATAGAATGGGCTTGGGGTATCAGAAATATCACATGGATGGATCAGGCCCAAAGACAACAGGCCGAGGTCGAGGCAGAAGCCTGGGACGCCTGGGAGGCCGAAACAGCCCGAATGACTCATTCATCGGTTCTCCAACTTGGAAAGGCAGGTCTCAAATGTTCAATAACCCTTTGAATGCCCACTTCAACCAGAACTCTAAATGGTTGTCTGAAGAAGATGTCACTTCACCGATATAACCAGATCTGACAAATCCTTTTCTCAAAGATGACTCTGTGAATGTCATCATGGAGTGGTTGGACAATGGAGCCACTTCCTCTGAGTAAAGAGCCTCTTCCTTTGTCTTTAAATACTGCATTTAAAACTTCCTGCATTTTGTTGTATTTTCTTTCCTTATTGTACGTATAGGGAAACGCCTTTGGATCTCTGGCCATTGGTCCAAATAGTACATCTTATAACGCGGCCCATCTTGCATTCAATAAAATCACGCATATTTTGTTAAGGACATATGGAGCCACTAATCAGCCCAATGATGATACTAGTCTTCCACACAGAAGCTTGAGGCCTGATTTGCCATATGATTCCTGATTTCCAAAAAGATTTCCTTGGGGCCAGGATATCCAATGACATGAGGATTAGTCTCGTTTATACCTGTACCTATTTCGAAAACTCTTTCGAAAAGACTTTCCATGATCATACATGTTGTTCTTATGGAATACAAACTAACCATACTCATGACATTTCAGGCATATCATCTCAAACATGCATACCAAGTTGTTACGAGATTCAGACTTCTCCAGTAACCATTCTTATAGCATTGAGGAAGATGAAGACGAGGGTTATGCGTCTATCCGCAGAGATTGGAATGCCTTTGAGGAATCGACACCTCCTACTTTAGAAGAACCAATCATTGTTAATCTAGGAGACTCCATGAATATCAAAAAGGTCAAGATCGGCGGGCATTTATCCCGAAATGAAAGGCTCGAGTTCACAGAGTTATTGAAAGAATATCAAGACATTTTTGCATGGCCTTACGCTGATATGCTAGGCCTAGATCCTAAGATCGTGGAGCATGCCTTACCTACAGATCCCAGTATCAAACCTGTCAAGCAAGGCAGCAGACGGATGAAGGCCGAGTTGGAAGACAAAATTAAGGAAGAAATCATGAAACTTCTTAGAGTAGGCTTTATTGAAGCTATCCCATACTCAGACTGGATTGCAAATATAGTACCCGTCATGAATAAGGATGGTAAAGTTTGGATCTGCGTGGATTACCGAGATCTGAATAGAGCAAGCCCAAAAGATGATTTTCCACTTCCTCACATTGATGTGTTGGTGGATAGCACAGCAGGTTATGAATTGTTCTCGTTTATGGATGGATTTTCGGGATATAACCAAATTTTCACGAAACAAGAAGACAAACCGAAGACTGCTTTTACCACACCATGGGGGAACTTTTGCTACAAAGTCATGCCATTTGGATTAAAGAACGCCGGGGCGACCTATCAGAAGGCTATGGTCACATTATTTCATGATATGATCCACAAAGAAATTGAAGTATACATCGACGACATGATCGCCAAATCCAAGAAAGGACATGATCACATACAAGTGTTAAGAAAATTATTTGAGCGCCTGCGCAAATATAAGTTGAGGCTGAACCCTAACAAATGTGTGTTTGGGGCGAGATCTGGGAAACTTCTTGGGTTCATAGTCAGTAATAAGGGCATTGAGATTGATCCTTCAAAGATTCAAGCTATCCACAGTCTGTCAACTCCTTCCACAGTAAAAGAAGTGAGAAGCCTTCTAGGGATACTGAACTATATTGCCATATTTATCAATAAACTGTCTAATGTAGCTAAGCCAATCTTCAAATTGCTTAAGAAAGGCGCGAAAGTAACATGGGATGCTGAATGCAGTAGGGCATTCCAAATGATCAAGAACTATCTGATCACACCGCCGGTACTTGTGCCACCAATTTCTAGTCACCCATTGACCTTATATCTGACTATACAGCAGGAATCCTTGGGAGCCTTACTTGCCCAAACAAGTCCGATAGATGGTAAAGAAAGAGCCATCTATTACCTGAGTAAGAAATTCACACCATCTGAAGTAAAATATGCACCAGTCGAAAGGGCCTGTGTAGCAGCGGTATGGGTACTTCGCAGACTGAGACAGTATACCTTACACCACCACATTCAGCTCATAACAGAGAACGATCCTGTCAAATACCTCTTGGAGAAACCCGCTTTAATCGGGAAATTGGCAAAATGGCAAGTAATGCTATCTGAATTTGACATCAAGTGTTCTCCACAGAAGTCAGTTAAAGGAAGAGTTATAGCTGACTTGCTAGCAGAAAACCCGTCAAACGGTGAATCTCCTGAAGTAACAAGCACAGAAGGTCAAATTCTCAACTTAGCAGAAGACAAGTGGGTCATGTACTTCGATGGTGCTGTTAATCTATCAGGGGCAGGTACTAAGGCAGTACTGATATCCCCTGATGATCAACATTACCTTGTGGCGGCAAAAATAACTTTCCCTTGCACCAACAACATCTCGGAATATGAGGCGTGCATTTTAGGCCTACGATTGGCCATTTCCATGAAGATACCTAAGTTGCAAGTTTTTGGAGATTCCATGCTCATCATCCTACAGACACAGGGAGAGTGGAAGACGAAAGATGCAAAGCTCATCCCTTATCACGAATACCTTGAAGAATTGATACTTAAGTTCGAAGAAGTGTCATTCGAGTATCTATCAAGATCTCACAATCAATTTGCAGATGCGTTAGCCACCCTGGCCTCGATATTGCACACAACTGGAGGATTGGATATAGAACCCCTAAGGATCGGCATAGTTGAAAAACCAGCTTATTGTATGCTAATCGAAGAAGAATTTGATGGAGAGCCATGGTATTATGACATCAAGAATTACCTCTCAAAAGGGGAATTCCTTGAAGGATGCCAACCAGGAGACCGGAGATACATAACCAAGATGGCCAGCAAGTTCTTTCTCAATGGACAAATTCTGTACAAAAGATCCTTTGATTCTACTATATTAAGATGTGTAGATGCCAAAGAAGCAAATATCCTCTTGAAAGAGATCCATGAAGGAATATGTGGGCCTCACATGAATGGCCACCTCCTCGCCAGGAAGATCATGCGACTTGGCTATTATTGGATGACCATCGAATCAGATTGCTGTCAGTACGTCCGGTCATGCCACCAGTGCCAAATATACGGTGATAAGATCAATGCACCCCCAAACGAATTACACCAAATGTCTGAAGTTTGGCCTTTCTCTATGTGGGGCATAGACATGATAGGGCCTATTAATCCTGTGGCTTCAAATGGTTATCGCTTCATCTTGGTAGCAATTGATTACTTCACAAAATGGGTAGAAGCCAGCTCTTACAAGAATGTCACTGCAAGAAATGTGGCAAGATTCATCAAAAGAGACATCATATCCCGGTATGGTACCCCTCAAGCGATCATCACAGATAGCGGGTCTAACCTAAACAACAAGATTGTCGATGATCTACTGGATCACTTTGGCATTCGACATCTGAACTCATCTCTTTACCGCCCACAGATGAATGGGGCAGTGGAATCAGCCAACAAAAACATCAAGAGAATCTTGGCTAAAACAGCAGAAAACTACAGGGATTGGCATGAAAGGCTGCCCTTCGCCTTAATGGCTTACCGAACGTCAATCAGGACTTCTACAGGGGCAACTCCCTACAGTCTGGTGTATGGGACAGAAGCAGTTCTACCCGTAGAAGTTAAGATTCCCTCTTTGAGAATCTTATCAGAAGATAAACTCTCTGAGTCAGAGTATTTCAAACACAGATATGAACAGCTGAATTTAATAGACGAGAAACGTCTTAAAGCCATTTGCCATGGACAAACTTACCAGAAAAGGGTAGCCAGGGCGTTCAATCGAAAGGTCAAGACCAGAAACTTCGAAGTAAATGACTTGGTAATTAGGAAAGTTTTGCCGAGTACTACCCATCCAGGGGGAAAATTCACTCCAAATTACGAAGGCCCCTACATTATCAAGAAGATCCTCACGGGAGGAGCATTAATTCTTGTAAACTCCGAGGGAGAAGAACTGGGGCACCCTGTAAATTCAGATGCTGTGAAGAAATATTACACTTGAAATAAAATCAGATCTCGGTCATATGACTTACCCCGAATTGAGCCTACTATTCATGATAGTCATTGCATAAGCATGTCATGTATCCATGCATACATTAGCATGTGTTCAATATTGCAGGACTCAAGGAAGCAAGGTCCTCGAGGGCAAATACCAAGAATTTCCGATGAAGACAGCAGACAGCAAAACGAAGAGCAGGAAACTTCAAAAGAAGGGCACATGAGCACGTTACAAAATGAATGAAGCCAATTAGAATGCATGATCAAGAGGACTTACTGTCATGGTGACCAGGTACATGTCCTATTTCTCCAAAGACTGAGAATTTCAAGAAATTTTAGAACAACTTAATCATCTTGTGTTATTAAGAGACGATGCAAATTTTCATGAATCTATCCATTTCCATTGGAGCGCATGATCAATGGTAAGGTATATCGTTCTAATTTTCTGAAATTCGAGAGCCTATACCGACAGATTCCTTTTATGTTTTTCAGGGATCCCTGGCCACGCTGGACAGGTAAGTATTCATTTCCCTATCTCTCAGGTTTTGAGACTGTCAAAACCCTTTTTGCCAGAATTTGAAGGCTTCTTGGAATATAGCATGCATTCAAATCTCATGTCTAGAAAGACGCAAAATTCTTACAGTCATGTCATTGGCATTCATGTTTAAACTTGGAGGTTATCAGAACATGATTGAAATATGCATTGTGCATCATAAATCCCCTTAGAGGGTAAGTTTTGGAGAAAGCGAAATAAACTTTTCCAACAAAAGTTGTTTGAACCGTTCAAAAGGATGTTTCCCCAGACAAGAGGCAAGCCTGGTCCAAACACGTCCCATACACGCTCGAGAGATGAGTGGAGTGATAAGGATAGCAAAACCTTGACCTACGGACGTAGGGGTTATTCGCAGTGATTACATGGATTGAGACGACGAAGGCATTCGTTTCTCTATCATAAACACTACGGGTGACCATTGATAACCTTTTGAACGGCGGTTTCATTCTTAACCCCTGTCAAGAACCACCCCACACTGGGGCAAACTGGAGGTACGTCCAGCGGTATTAGGAGAAAAATGGTTAGAAGTTCTCTTGCTCAGACTTGCATCAATCTTCATGTGTTGCTTGTCATTTTAACTTCTATGGTAATTCAGGTGCTTTAGGACGATGAAAAGCATTCGTTTCTCTATCCTATACACTTTTACCCTTTGCATAGCCCAGTTGAGCCTGTATTTCGTTCCGCAAAACCCATTGGTGATCATTGCATATTCCAAAACGGAAGTGACGTCATTTCAAAAGCAGAAAAATCCAAAATACAGGATTTATGAAAAAATCCCTAGATTAATGTTTAAGTGCTGAGATTTAAGTTATACATCTAGCACACTCGTTTGAAAATTCCGATTCCCAAAAGAAAGGAAAAGATGGAATTTCAAAAAAAAAAGAAGAAGAGAAAAACCCAATCTTAGGCATCAAGAAAAAGCAAAGTGCCTGGTAAAAGCAAGGCCAATGCCCGTCCAAATACCTGTACGCTCGTGAATCATGGGTTTTATCTTATAAACGCCAAAAGATGGCATGATACCTTTGTATAGGTCACTAGTGAGATCTGATTGTACGAGAAAATCTCAAGGGAGCTGGACTGCGAAAGATGCCCCCAAACATGTCACACCCAGATGATGAAAGCATAGACAGGATGTTAACGCCGTCTCAGCATGAAAGAGATATTCTCTAAAGACGAATGTGCGCTTCGAAGACTAACAATGCTCTTCAAAAACTATCAATACACTTCAAAGACTGAAGATGCTCTTTGGACCAGAAGGGGGCAGATGACAGCAAACTTGCAGTGATCACCAATGTTAAACCCTTCGCGTATTCTGAGCCAAAAATAAGCATTTTTTGGTCCCCAATCCTACCTGCGTTACAACCCTGAAAAGCCTTTTCTGATTAAGGCACTTGGATTGACATAGGGTTTAATGTCTAAGCTTAGCTCGAAGAAGTTCGAGCAAGATTATTTCTTTCTCATTTTGCAGGTTTCTTGACTTGTAAACCTGGAGCAGACATTGAAGACTTCTCTTCGAAAGCCTTGACTTGCACGCAAGTCCCCCTTTGAAAACCGTTGACCAAGCCCAACATTACGGTCCCTTGGAAGTCCTCCTGATCGATCGATGTGTATTCACGGCGAATGATCCTGAACCCTAGGCGCAGGTTTGATAGGAAATTCGAGTGCATTCTTGGTAAAAGACCATTATCTCAAATCGGTGAGAAGTCCTTTTTGATGAGAATACTCCAACGAGCGTTTTAACCAAATTCTCTTGGGTAATTTCAGATTGTTTGATTCAAACTTTCCTCACAAGGTATTTTTGATCACTTCCGTATATTGCAAGGTATTTCGGATAACCTCCAGCATCATAATGCATTCATTGAAATTTCTCATGACTATAATATAAGTCATAAAGTGCTGTCAGTTTGACATTAGAGACCATTGATGCGCCTTTGGTAAGAAAATTCTCAGATTGGAGCTTCTGTAAGATCCTTGATGACTTCGGCTCCTAAAATGGCTTGTATCACTCTTGGTGAGAAACGATTTACATGTCTAAAACTTCTGATAGATTTCTGATAACCCCATATCTCAGTATAACACAACCTCTCTTGGTAAGAAAGAGTCTACATGTTCAAGCTTATGTAGGACCCCTGGTATCCCCAGACCTCAGAATACTACTTCTTTTGTGAAGAATATATTTCAAGTTTAAACTTTTGCAAGACTCGTGGTAGCCCCAAGTCCCAAAATGACCATTTCTCTAAGAAGGAGAGTTTATATGCCTGAGCTTCTGACAGATTCTTGGTAACCCCAGATTCTAGAATGCTATTGTTCTTGGTTAAACTTCTATAGAAATCATGGTAACCCCAGATTCTAGAAGGATGCCTTGCTCTGTGAAGAAGAGCTTTCAAGTTTATTTTCCTACAAGATCCCTGGTAATTCCATATCTCAGGAAAACACATTCTTATGAACAATTTTGTAGGTTTGATCTTTCTGCAGGATACCTGGAGCTCCCAGGTCCCAGAATGTCACCTCCCATGTCAAAAGGACAATGTTTGAAATTATCTCCCTATATGAGATTCCAGTATTACGGGTTTGATCTTTCTGCAGGATACCTGGAACTCCCAGATCCCAGAATATCACCTTCAATGTCGAAAGGACAATATTCAAGTTTATTTTCCTACAAGATCCCTGGTAATTCCATATCTCAGGTAAACACATTCTTATGAACAATTTTGTAGGTTTGATCTTTCTGCAGGATACCTGGAGCTCCCAGGTCCCAGAATGTCACCTCTCATGTCAAAAGGACAATGTTTGAAATTATCTCCCTATGTGAGATTCCAATATTACAGGTTTGATCTTTCTGCATGATGCATGGAGCTCCCAGGTCCCAGAATGTCACCTCCCATGTCAAAAGGACAATGTTTGAAATTATCTCCCTATATGAGATTCCAGTATTACGGGTTTGATCTTTCTGCAGGATACCTGGAACTCCCAGATCCCAGAATATCACCTTCAATGTCGAAAGGACAATATTCAAGACAGTCTTCCTACGAGATCTCAGGTAGCCCATAGATCCCAGAAGAATCTTATCAAAGTTTTTGCAGGTTTAAGTTTTCTGCAAGATACTTGGAATCCCCAAATCCCAGAATAATGCCTCGCATGTCGAAAGGACAATTTTCAGTGTTAGCTTTTTGTAAGGTTCTAGGTAACCTCTAAACTCAGAATAGCTCTTGTGGTGAAGCCTAAAGGTTAGGCACACCTCACTTGTATAAATCCTAGTTAATTCCTTAGAATATATGATCAAAAACTTCTGACAAAATCAGCTTTCTGTAAGGTTCTAGGTAACCCCTAAACCCAGAATAGCCCATGCGGTGAAGCCTAAGGGTGAGGCACATCTCACTTATATGGATCCTAGTTAATTCCTTAGAATATAGGATCAAAATGTTCGACAATCCCTAAGAGACTGGGTGCGTCATCCATAGGTTCCTAGAAGAAAGGAGCCCTATTCATGGTCTGATCCACCATACTGATCAAAACCCCTGACAATCCCTAAGCGACTGGGTGCGTCATCCATAGGTTCCTAGCAGAAATGAGTCCTATTCATGGTATGATCCACCATACGGATCAAAACTTCTAACAATCCCTAAGAGATTGGGTGCGTCATTCACAGGTTCCTGTCAAGTATATGAATCCCATTCTGGTACGGCCTATCATACAGGCTAGAGTATAACCGCCCTAGGATATTCAAAAGACGAGTCCTTAGGTATTCACTTGAACCCGCTATACACCGCGCATACCAAACGAGCATCAGGCATGTGATCAACAGGTAAATAGCAGGTGGGTCTCTCTACTTTCTCTCTCACGTCAGCAAAAGAATGAAGAACAGAGCATTCACCAGTGGGACAAGAAAGATTGAGTGTCAAGATTCGTTTTTCTTTTCCCCAGTCGAGTCGGTCTAGACTCAGGTGTCACCTGTCTTTGAGCGAAACCTCTCACGAGATTCCTCTCAAAGAGGGGCAGCTGTTGACACCTGATTTTTGACCAAGTCTTTTTCAGTTTTGTTTTTAAAAAATCACAAAAAATTCATAAAAAGTCAAAAAATTACAAAATCAACTTTGGTGGCCTTGGCGAAGCCCAAGGAACCATTTTTGACCAAAAAATAATTTTTCATAATTTTTTTTTATATTTTTTAGTATTTTTAGAAAATGGGAAAATACTCAAAAAAATCAAGAAAAATAGCATTTGAGGTCACAAAAATATGGAAAAATAGCCAATATTTTTCTTTTTAATCCCTTGTATTTTCGACCTCACAAAAAGTTCAAAATCAGATTCAATTATGAGTGTCCCTTTGTAACCCATACTATTGAATTTGAGAAAAAAAATATCAATTGAGTCTTTTAATTTATAATTTTGGCATTTTCTAGGATCTTGACATCCATTCTAACTGTCCCTTATTGCAATTTAGCCCAATTGTTTGTACAAATTGCTCAATTGCACGAATTTGGTAAAATTACATACTAAAATTGCATTTTTAGTCCTTGAAATTGAGCATAATTGAAATCACTTTCAATTCGAGGGCTATCATTGCAAATTAAACATACTGCCCAATGGGTTTCACCATTTTGAATCGATTGGCACAGGTAATTTGACCATCATTTGAACCTTCAATTGCATGATTCCCCAATTTGCAATTAAAAAGAAATTTAGGGTTTTTGTTGAAATTGATATGAACTTTTGGGCAAAATCACATTTTTTGATCGAATCCATGCCCTAGATTCGATTATGAGGTTCAATTGTAAAACTTTCTTACTAATTTGGGTTTAATTTTGAAAAATCCAATTCGGAACCGGTTCAGACCGGTCAGACCGCCGGTCCAACCGGTCGAACCGGTTCAGACCGGTCAGACCGCCGGTCCAACCGGTCGAACCGGTCCAGAACAGTGTCATCTTCTTCCCCGGGAGTCTGCGCAAATGAACAGTAAAATGCCGAGCTTTGATAGCCAAATTGACGAACCAATCGGCGATGATTCAAGACACACTTGTGGGCGTTTGATTCCTTAGATCGTTCCCCGTCGATTGACACTAAGATCACGACCAATGGTCGTCCGAGGAAGAAGCAATCGGCTGGTCAATCTCACAGACTTGCGAAAGTCAACCAAAACGAGCTCAGACCAAATTCGTGCCAAATAGAGCTTGTCGGAGCTCCTAACGGGGATTAAACGGTTTCCCAGCCAATTCCGTCGCCGTCGACGTACCATTTGGCACGTGACAGCACGTGAATCCAAGTGGGCTAACGTCTACTGTTCGAGCGGGAAACCGAGCAGAGGTATATAAGCCAATCGGCCTTCGCGAAGCAAGAGGAGGGCAAATTCAGTTAGAGAAGGTGAAACTGAATCGAAACAGAGAGAAAAAACGTGAGAAAGAGCTCGTCCTCCGACCTTGGTCGTCGAGGACTTGAACTCGACTACAAGGCACTGGTTAGGCCGTCTCCGGCCAAACCGAAGCTAAAAAAGGTCGTCACAAGCTCGTCCGAGGCTTCAGGAAGCGATCGTTGTCGGCCGCACCGCCTGAAATCACGAAAAAAGGTGAGACGCAGCTTCAAGCTCTCTACTGTGCATCAATGGCGACTTGCCTTTTTCACGATCATTCTTGCGATTTGTGTGTGCGTTTCGTTCCCTGAACACCACTGACCATATTCGCATCTTGTTTTTGCATCGATTTTGCCTGAGCATCTTGAATCGAGTCTTCAAACTTAGCCTCCATAGCTGATCACTGTTCATAATTGCCTAGCCCAATCTAGGCCGTGCGGGCTCAATCGGAGCCCGAGGTAAGCCTTTTGCACATCCTAACATATTAATCTGTGGATGAATTGATCTAATTTCACGTGACTTGTGTGATTGAGCTTGCATGGCCGTAGTCGGCAACTCGCACGATTTTCTCGATTCTGTGAATATGATGTTTCGATTCTCATATATGTTAAACTAGAGATGATTGCGAGTCGATCGCCGTCGGTCTCATGTGATTTCATCAAGATCTCACCGTACCATCATCGCCGGAGACGTTCAGCCGTTCGTTCTACCGGAGTCGGGAGGTTGAAGACGAAGCTGACGTGGCGCGGTCAACCGGTCAAACTCCTAGTTGGCATTCAGCCATTGGTCCACGTGTCTGTTGAGTCAGTTCAGCCGTTGGAGTTTGTTGTTCGAACGGGGAGATCCAACGGTCGAGGTTAATCGAGTCCAACAAATAGTGGCTGTCCGATTAGAAATTAGGATAATTCGAAAATGATTTTAAATCGGAAATAAAAAATGGTGGAAACGGCGCCGTATGGGTTAGCCAGGAGGCGACATCGTTCAGGTTAAGTAGGAACGGACGGTCTAGATCTAGTCCTATGTTTTAATCGTGGCCGTAGGTTCAAGTAGTTAGATCAGACGTTCCTGATCAGGTCTTCGTTTAATCCAGGCCGTAGATTCCAGTCAAATGATTCGATGGTTGTAGATTAGCCATGCGTTTCGATGAGGATCGTCGGATCAGAGTTGATAATTCGAAAATAAAAAAAAGGCGAACACGGCGCCGTTTTGGTTTCAGGCTTCGCGGGTCCGGGTCTGGGCCGGGTTCCGACCCGAGTGGGTCGGGTCGACCCGGTCCGAATCATATTTTTTTTAATAATAAAAAATTCTGAAAATGATTTTTAAAAAATAAAAAAAAATTAGAAAAATCTTAGAAAATCCAAAAAAAATGCTAGAAAATTCCAGAAATTTCCAAAAAAATGTGGAAAAATTGTGAAAAATCCTAGGCATTCCAGAAACCCCCAAAAATCGAGGGTTGACCACAGACAACTGGTCAACCCTATTTTTGGAGTATCTTATCCGATCTTCCGAGACTTGACGACATTACCCTTTAAGGGTAAGTCGCCTTTGCTGTGTACGTATGATAAAATCGATAATGCCAAAATAAGAATTAGGGTTGAGTAAGCGACCAATTCTTAGGTTTGGGTTTTCGAATCCTGCCCCTTTCCTCAAAATGACGATTTTGCCCCTCAATAGGAAAATCATCTTTCTTGTCTCAATCAAGTTCTGAAAATTGTTTAAAGTTAGGGTTCGGGTCAGGTGGACGACCAGCCCTAATATTTAAGATTTTCAGTTCTCATCTTTGTCCAAAATGACGATTTTACCCCTCCGAGGGTAAAATCACTTTTAAATTCCAGGAAAACCCTAAAAATTCCCGAAAAATAGGAAATGGATTGGATTGATGGCCAATCCTATTTCTCCTGTCCTTAGACTTCCCAATTCATCTAAAATGACAGATTTACCCTTTCAAGGGTAAATTTCCTCCGAATTATTCAAAATTACGATTCTGCCCCTCATGGGCGAATCATGTCCGAATCACTCTTAATCCTTGATTGATATTTCTCTAGGCTAATAGGGCCTCATTAGGGATGCCACGCTGCTTTCATGTGTTTTATCCGCATGTATTGGATCCTTGATTTGCGCACTTATTTCTATTGATTGTGATTGATAGGGTAGTATTTCCCATCTGCATGAACTCTTAGATTTAGGATCTGTACCTCACTCGTCCGTATGAAATCCTAGGATCAGATAAACCATTCAGTTTAGGTACCGAAAGGGCGTCAACTCTGACAGTTGGCGTAACTAAGTCCCGAACCCACTTCTCTGGTTTCCGCAGAATCGAATAGACTACTCCCAACTATTCGATAGGGTTTCCGATCGTACCCTCCACGAAACGATTGGTGGCGACTCGTTGGCATGTACACTCATCACATGTCACTAGACCACACTGAAGGTCGACCACGTATATCCAGCAGTTGCGATTTGGGTAATGGACCTTGGGAGAGGCCCGCGTCCGATCATGCAACATCGGACGGCCCATTAACCCTCGCTAGCCACGATGCCAACGCTCGAGTGAGGGTCGCGACAGGGTATTGACGCCTCATCGCTTCTTCGTTCTCCCATGTAGCGCCTTCATTCCCATGGTGTTCCCAAACTACATTGATTAATGGAATCGTCTTGTTCCTTAGAACTTGCTCTTTTCTATCCTCGATCCTGACTGGCTTTTCCGCATAGGACACTCTGTCGTCAACTTCGATAGTTTCATAATCCAACATGTGCGTTGGGTCCGGCTCGTACTTCCTTAGCGTTGATACATGGAAAACGTTGTGTACTTGAGATAGATTAGGTGGCAAAGAAGGCCTATAAGCCAAAGTTCCAATCCATTCCAAAATCTCGAATGGGGCTACATATCTCGAACTCAACTTTCCTTTCTTTCCAAATAGAGATATGCCTCGCATCGGCGATACCTTGAGGAAAACGTGATCACCAACTTGGAACTCTAAGGGTTTACGTCGCTTATCTGCATAACTTTTCTGGCGGCTTTGTGCTGTTTTTAACCTATCTCTAATTACTTTCACTGCCTCTACTGACCGTTCTACCAGCTTGGGGCCCGTTATGCTCTTTTCTCCCACTTCGTCCCAGCACAAAGGAGTCCTGCAGGCTCTACCATAGAGTGCTTCAAAAGGAACAATTCCAATGCTTTGTTGAAAACTGTTGTTATACGCAAATTCTACTAAGTGCAAGTGGTCTTCCCATCCACCTTTAAAATCTATAACACACGCTCGCAACATGTCCTCGAGCGTCTGGATTGTCCTTTCTGACTGTCCGTCGATTTGTGGGTGATATACCGTACTAAATTGCAATCTGGTTCCCAAGGCATCCTGAAGACTCTTCCAGAAGTTTGCTATAAACTTAGGATCTCGTTCTGATCTAATCGCGACTGGAACTCCATGCAGTCGAACAATGTAACGCATATACAGCTCGACGTACTTATCCATCGCAAAGTCCTTTCTCACAGGAATAAAGTGTGCAAACTTGGTTAATCTGTCCACTACTACCCAGATCGAGTCATGTCCTCTCTGACTCCGCGGCAATCCCATTGCAAAATCCATAGTCACATGCTCTCACTTCCATTCCGAAATTTCCAATGGTTGTAACAATCCACCGGGCTTATAGTGTTGTGCCTTTACTTGCTAACATGCCAAGCACTTTGCCACATGTTTAGCTACGTTTACTTTCATCCTGTTCCACCAGTAATGTTGACGCAGGTTTTGGTACATTTTCGTACTGCCTGGGTGGATACTGTAATTGCTTCTGTGAGCCTCAGACAAAATCCTTTCCCGAAGCTCTTCGTCATTAGGCACGCAAAGACGCCCTCGAAATTTCAAAATTCCGTCCTCTAGCACTTGGAACTCTTGTTTTCTTTTTGTCGCATCCATTTCGAGGATCTTTTGAATTTCTAGGTCCGCAGGCTGTAAGGTTTTTATCCTTTCTTCGATCTCAGGTTCTATTCTCAAGGTTGCCACCAAACTGGACAGTTGACAAACTTCCAACTTAAACTCAGAGTCTCTTAGTTCTTCAAGCCCTGACCATCCTTTAACTATTAAGTGCGCGATGCTAGACTTCCGACTAAGTGCGTCAGCAACCCTATTCGCTTTCCCATGATGGTACAAAATATCACAACCATAATCTTTAAGCAGTTCCATCCATTGGCGTTGCCTCATATTTAATTCCTACTGGGAAAATAAATACTTTAAACTCTGATGGTCCGTATATATTTGGAACCTTTCACCACATAAGTAATGTCTCCAAATTTTTAAGGCAAAAACAATCGCAGCTAACTCCAAGTCATGCGTCAGATAGTTCATTTCGTGGGGTCTCAATTGTCGCGAAGCATACGCTACTACCCTTCTGTGTTGCATAAGTACGCATCCCAATCCTTTTAGTGAAGCATCGCTATAAATTTCAAAGCCTCCGGGTCCAGAAGGGATCGTACGCACAGGTGCCGTTGTCAATCGCTGCTTAAGCTCTCGAAAACTCCTTTCGTATTTGTCCGTCCATTCGAACTTCGTAAGCTTCTTAGCTAGCTGCGTCAACGGCATAGCTATAGACGAAAACTTTTCTACAAAGCGTCTATAATAACCAGCCAATCCTACAAAACTCCGAACTTCCGTAACTGTCGTAGGTCTGGGCCAATTTATCACTGCCTCGATCTTCGCAGGGTCTACGGATATTCCTTCTCCAAATATTACATGGCCAAGAAATGCCACCTTGTTCAACCAAAACTCGCACTTGCTAAATTTTGCATAAAGCGAGTGTTCTCTCATGGTCTGTAAAACGGTTCTCAAATGCTTTTCATGCTCCCCATTACTCCTCGAATAAATCAGAATGTCATCAATAAATACTATGACAAAGCGATCAAGGTATTCCTTAAACACCCGATGCATTAGGTCTATAAATGCAGCAGGAGCATTAGTCAATCCAAAAGGCATCACCGTAAATTCATAATGCCCATATCTCGTTCTAAAAGCCGTTTTCGGAATATCTTCCTTCTTGATTCTCAATTGATGGTACCCTGTCCTCAAATCTATCTTAGAGAATACTGAAACCCCTTGCAACTGATCAAATAGATCATCGATCCTTGGCAACGGATACTTGTTCTTAACGGTCACTTGGTTCAATTGTCGATAATCAATGCACAAACGCAAGAATCCATCCTTTTTCCTTACAAATAACACTGGTGCTCTCCATGGCGATGCACTCGGCCTAATGAACCCTTTGTTCAGCAACTCTTGCATCTGCTCCTTTAGTTCCTTTAATTCCGATAGCGCCATTCTATAGGGTGCCTTTGAAATTGGCTCCGTCCTAGGAGCTAACTCAATTACAAATTCAATTTCCCGCTCGGGTGGTAACCCAGGCAATTCTTGGGGAAAAACATCTGGAAATTCATGTACAACTGCTATATTCTCCAACTTCGGTTCCCCAACCATCGTATCTACTACCGTAGCCAAATAAGCTTGGCATCCCTCATTTAACAACTTTGTCGCTTCAAGCGACGAAACCAATGGAATAGAATTTCCTCCACGACTTCCCTTAAACTCGAAGCTAGGGCGACCATCCGGGTAAAAATGGATCACTCTGCTACCACAATCGACTACTGCCCTTTGCTTACCCAACCAATCCATTCCTATGATCACATCAAAATCGTACATGGGCAACACAACCAATTCTACACTCTCCTCGCTACTACCAATGACTATCTTACAGTTCTCACAGCCAAACGAAACCCACACATTATCCTTCAACGGAGTAGCAACATGCAGTATCACACTTAACGGTTTCAACTTCATATTAACCAAATCAGCAAATTGAGCAGACATGAAGGAATGCGAAGCACCAGGATCAAACAACGCATAAGCAGCTTGGTCGCACAAATAAACCATACCTGTGACCACGCCAGGCATTTCCTCCGCTTCCCTACGTGCCACAGCATACACCATTCCTTGAGCTGGGGGTCGGTTCTGATCGTTCTGGGGCACTGTAGTTGATGGTCCTGCCTGTGGTCGTTGCCCTTGAGATCTAGCCATTGGAGCTTGATTGGGGCAAGCTCTCATCTGATGGCCCATCTGACCACACTTGAAGCACGCGCCCGTCCTAGTCGGGCAAGGCCCACTTCCATGTCTCCTTCCACAAAGACGACAGCTCGAGTTGGACTGGTGCGGTGGCTTACCAATATTCTTCCTTGCGGGTGGAACAAAGCGTCTAGTATTATTCACGGGTCTCTTTCCAAATTGGCGATTGTCTCGAAATGAAGGGAATCGCGATCCGGACGCAGCTGTTCTTTCTCTCATATCTTGTTCTATCATTTGACCCCGCTCATAGATTTCCTTGTAAGTTCTCAAGTTCACGGTCACAATCTGACTGCAAAGTTCGGGTCGCAACCCGTCTCGAAATCTCCGCGCCTTCTCTAGCGGATCCTCAACATACCTTGGCGCGTACCTTGACAACCTACTAAATTCAGCTTCATATTGATCCACTGTCATGTAACCCTGCCGCAGATTCTGAAATTCCACTAGTTTTCTTTCTCGCGTGGTCTCCGAAAAATACATATCATTAAAGGCCACAGTGAAAGCAGTCCAATTCAGTGCAGTACCTTCCGAGAATATTCCGTCCTTCGTAGCATTCCACCAGTCGTTTGCAGTACCATCCAGCTGATACACTGCCAGGAGTACTTTCTCATCATCGTTACATCTCAGAACCCCGAAAAGTTTCTCAAGCTTTTCTATCCACCAGGGTGCCAACTCTGGGTCACCAGTTCCATTAAACTAGAGTGGTGTTAACTTCACAAACTGCTCAACCAACTGACCCATGTCTCTAGGTGCAATATTATTACCTGAAGTATTACCTGCTTCCACTCCTTGGCCACTATTATCATTAGCTCAACTTCCCACATTAATACCAGTCGCTGCATTGACAGTAGCCAAAGCAGCTCCCACAGCCTGAGTAATAGCAGCATCCCTATCCTGAGCTTGCCTATCTATCAGATTTTCGATTCGTTCCAGTGCTCTCAATACGTCACCCATTCCAAGATTCTCTACCACAGGTGGCCTCGAACTAGAAGCTCCACCTCTAGGTCTCCCACGTCTGCCAGATCGGTCACTCATTCTTATACTACTTGTACCACTATTATTCCACCATGGAATTAGAGACTTAGCTCAACCACACAAGTCCAATGGTTCTATGCTACATAGCAAGCAGCACTTACATCAAACAACCATTCACCTAGTCATCCTCAAGAGCACAATAATTAGGAACGTACAATCATGTTTCAAGTTCAAAGAAAACATTCATCAATTCATCAAGCAAGCATCCACAATCAACACACACTAAGTACGAAGCTTGGTCACTATCTAATCATCATAACTACACCACTTTCATGATGCCAACCACATGCGCCAACTCATATGTCATGCATTCCTTACTTTACACTAGCGAATCCCCTACGATCTCGCTACCCTGATATCCCGAATCTCATTACTCCTTATTACTTCAATCCTCAATCAACTTGGATCGAGCTGACCTCATTCTGATACCAAACAAGCTAGGATGTCATGCCCCGCGCCCTTGAGCGCAACGCGCAACTCCCCTTTCGAGATCTCTCGACGCCCAGGACTCACTTCCCGAGAGACGTATAATGTAAATAAGCAAGCGAAAATGAAATGAACAACTCCTCCGTACACCAACGATGGGGATATGGATAACGAGTTCATAATATAACTATAAATATCAACATGAGTTCTTACAAAAGCGCAGGTCTACTAAACCTGCTGACGAATCGGGGTGGTCGGGACTTATCCAAAAGACCACTAGTCCTAAGTCCCCAAAACGTTACAGACCAACGAGGTTAACAACAAAAGATGACTAAGCAAAGTCTGGAAACCCCTAGGTCGAACCACTAGACTCATCAGTCACGTCTGCATCCTCGTCTGGCTCGTAGTCCGAAAAGGTTTCGGAGCGCACCTCCACTGTGTCGTCCATCGTATTGTCCTCCAGCTCGTTCTTCGAGGTATCTATCGCGATCACCTCAATAGAGTCCTCCAGAGTTGGGGTCTTCTCAGGTACGTTCCTCGAGCCAGCTACAGACACCTCTACCTCCACGAAATCCCGAGTGGGATGACACCAGCTAGGGACGACTCCTCGAGGTACCTCCGTGGACTTCAACGGACCGGTAGTGACCTCGCCTATCCTACGAAACCAGGCCTCGAACCTATGTGGTTTCCAGTCCTTGCTCCCCTCATCGACCCAAACAAATGTATATTTTCTCACAAATACGGTACCCCGACCGTTAGGGAACTCATCAAAATAGGCTGTCATCTCCTTATGATAGCCTAAACGTGTCGGTAGCATCCTCAGGGCTTAGGGTCTGAAAAGTAAGGTCCTACGACGAGGTGAGATTCACATCTCAGTAATAAGTCCTAACCTTAGGTCAGGCTAACAGTACACCCAGATGAATGCAAATAAAGAGCAAGAACCCACACTCGACAATACAAGGCACTCGTCAGTCATAACAAGCCATACATATACAAATGATTGACAATCACGCAATCAAGTCAACATAACTTATCAATCACGTCCGGTATGGATCACGAAATCCAATAACACGTTCCACCCTTCAGAATTTTCTCATGATTCACGTCCGCGTCATTACGCCTCAGGCTCGATCCGCGTCATTACGCCTCAAATCATCAAATTGATGAACCCGCGTTAAACGCATCAGGTTATCAATGCCATTCCAGGTCTATGTAGACACATATAAAATCTCGTCTCACGTCTCAACGCATCAGGATACCATGAATTCCCAAGCATGCCAGATTTCATTTCAATTCAAGACTTCATGATCGAATATAAGTCCATGCAATGGCTAAGTGTCTACGGCAGGCGAGGAAATCAAATTCATTACTCCAAAGTGGCAATCGACACAAGGCATATGCACTTAGCAAGCATTCAAGCATTCATCGACTCACCACGACGAACATCGAACAATTACACAATAACTCATGAAAATTCACTCAATTCGAAGTCAAATCATCCAGTCGAGGCCTATCTTCCTCACCAAGGTTTAGAGACTCCTTACCTTAGGCTCAATTTTAGAAAAGTCTCCTTCTAGTACAACAAGAATTCAGCCTTGAGGGTCCAAAACAGGGCAGCCGTGACACCTAGGGAAATCCAACCAATTTCATCAATTTCTCAAGCCTAAACGCCAAACCACTAAGCGTATAACACCATAACATATCAATGGGCATTCTAGTAAGTCTCAATGACGAAATTAGAGCTTGGCGGCACCCTTAACAGCCCCTAAGGTCATGGTTTGCACAGAATTGAAATATGGTATTTTCGGTTCTGTACTCAATCCCGCCATTCAGCCCACAATTCAACCTTAATCTTTAATTTATCACCTAAACCACTTGCTATCATAAATTCCTATGTATTAAGGAGCTTCACCGAAAATTTTGTGGCGAGGCGACGTCGGGAAGTCCAAGATTTAAGCCGTTTCCTTCAAGTTCACTACCGGTCAGTTTCTGTCCTCCGAACATAGCACCAATTCAACATCAAATCTCCCTCAAATGCATCTGAACTTTTCACCTCAGCTTTGCATACAAGTTTCCTATATGTCTACGAAATTTGTCCAAAAATTTGAAGCAAATCGAGGTCCTATGGAGGCCAAACGAAGACTTACCTCCTTCTGCGACGAAATCCGTCGACTTTCGGGAGATTTGCCGGCCAGAGCTCCTCAGGTGACCGAACGCCGAACTACCACTTGGAGGTGGTCGGCAAGAGGTAGGGCTAGGGGCTGGTGGCTGGCGCGAGGTCTGGTGGCGGCCGGAAGTGGCGGTCGAGATGCGCGGAGGGAGCAGGCAGAGCTGGTCGAGCCGAACAGCTTCTGTCCTTGAGGGAAAACGCCAGAAATGAAGAAAGGGGGAGTAAGCTGTCATGAAGATGGCTGAGGAAGAAGAAGAAAGGGGTTTGCTTCCCTTTATCTTGGTCAAACATGGTTGAATGGTAGGTATAAAGTTAAACAATTAATGCCAAGACATCATCCTTTGACACTTGTCTTGTGGTCAATAATTAAACTCATCCAATGGCCAATAATTACCCTCATTTTTGGCAGCCTTGGGGTGGATAAAAGTCCAAAATGCCCTCGTCCATTTATTAAGATAAAGCCATGCATTGAGGGGAAAATGGTAATTCATCCTCGTCGTCCGAAACGTCTTTTTTCGATTCAAATTTCCCTCGATGAGGCGACGTCCAATCAAATATAATGTTGAAATTCTCAATTTTCCATTTTCCAATTTCGAGACTCGTCTCTGGGTCAATTCTCTGTCGAATGAAATTTCAAGCTATCCCGAACTGACGGGCGGCTTTTGCAGACGTTACGCGTATTGACTCGGTGATTCTCATCACACTTAGGACTCGATAGTTCATGGCGACTTTGGTTGTCATGTAATTGCGAGGGTCTATTACTAGCTCCGACGGTCTCGATCGTCATCGTTCGATTTAGGAAAATTTTACAAATTATACATTCGTTAAACGGTATCACCCGTGCTCCAATCGTATAACGCTAGCAATGCATTCCTTAATCATTCTTAGATCGACCTTTAATGGGTCTAAATACTCGCTCGTCAATCCTTATGGCCAAAGTGCCATTTCTTATTTGAGTTCCCTAGGTCCATGTATCTTGCCTTGCGTTAGCCTTTCCCTTTTGGTCAGCTAAGTCGAGATTGATCAGATCCGAGCGAGATATGACTGAAATACATCGTTAGATACACTCTCATTGATAAACCTCGAAATGACAGGAAAAACCAGAATGTCACAGCTGCAGAGCACGATCAGTAGAAACTTCATTTATAGACTTGTAAGAATTTCTTACTTGTTTTCCCAATATGCAAACTTTGCAATGCTTAGTCCTTTCAAACTTTGCTTCTGGAAGACCTCTTACAAGCTTCTTTTTGGAGAGCTTTGATATTTGCTTGATGCTTATGTGTCCCAACTTTCGGTGCCAAAGTTCTGGATCGTCTTTAACAGAAAGAAGACATTTCTCTTCCTCAGACGTTGTATCCAATAGGTACATATTACCACGTCTTCGTCCAGTGAACGAAGATTCATTGTCTTCACTTGTACCTGAGCACTTATTCTCTGCAAAATAAACTTTATATCCAATATCGCATAATTGGCTTATACTTATAAGATTGAAATTCAAACCCTTAACCAATGAAACATCTTGGATAAGAAGATTTCCAATGTTCACAGTTCCTTTGCCGATAATTGTTCCCTTGTTATTTCCTCCAAAGGAAACGTTTCTACCATCGAACATCTTAATATTGGTGAACTTTGTTGCATCTCCAGTCATATGTCTGGAACACCCACTATCAAGGTACCACTTATTTTTCCTTTTCATTGGTACCTGCAACGATCAATAAAATTCAAGTTTTCTTTGGTACCCAGATCTGTTTGGGTCCGTTAGGGTTAGCAATATTTGTATATCTAAGAATATCTCGAGTAGATCTTTTGATTTTTGAACAATAACTACGAGAGTGTCGAATGTCACCACAGTTTGAACATGTATATAAATCTTGACCTTTGAATTTCACAAACTGTTTTCGAAAATGGTTTTTGTAAAATCTCTTTAGAGGTGTTCTCCTAATTCTTTCCTTGATAGAAGGAAAGTTATTTTCCACGTCACTTTCTTTTTGAAATCCTAATCTTGATTTATTATAATACGGGACTTGTATGGAAAATATATGCTGTAACGTTTTAGAACCGGTTGAAAATTTCTTATGAATATTCGAGATTTCCTTCCTTAACGAAACATTCTCTTTTTCGAAGATATCTTTTTTCCTTTTTCAAAGAGTTCTTCTCTGCATCAAAACGATGTCTTTCCTTTCTCAAGGAATTAGTTTCTTTCTCAAGACTTTCCAATTCTGATTTTAAACAAATATTTTCGTTAGACACACGATCAGAATTCTCTTTAATTGATAAAATTCATTTTCGAGAAAACTAATATTTTCTTTTTGAGAAAGATCTTTCTGTTTAAAAACTGTTATTTCCTTTTTCAGTTCAGAAAGTCTCTAAAGAGTGGCTCTATATTCTAAAAAAGGCAAAAGTACATTTTTAGTACCAAAAGTTGTGTACGGAGATCACTTTAGTGTCAAAAGTTTCAAACGTACAACTTTAGTGCCAACTTTTTTTTAAACGATCACTTTTAGTGCCAACTTCTTTTAAAAGCAATCACTTTTAGTGCTAGAGATGAAGTGGCTCGTCGAAAATCCAACACGTGTTACTTTTCTTATTTTTTAAGCTGAAGTGGCACATCAGAATTGGCACTAAAAGTGATCGTTTTAAAAAGAAGTTGTCACTAAAAGTGATCATTTTTAAAAAAAGTTGGCACTAAAGTTGTCCGTTTGAAACTTTTGGCACTAAAGTGATATCTGTACACAACTTTTGACACCGAAGTGGTCCGTTTGAAACTTTTGGCACTAAAGTTATCTTCGTACACAACTTTTGACACTAAAAGTGTACTTATGCCTTCTAAACAAAGCTCATCTATATAATCAGAAACCTCAACAGGAATATTTGAATGAGTTACCTGGAGATCATCATTTGAGTTAGCCATCAGACATATATTTGCATACTCTTCGTCACTTTCACATTCAGTGTTGCTCCAAGTTTCTGCTTTCAAGGTTTTCTTGAATTTTTCATCCTGCCTTTCTTCTTTAATAGAGGGCAATTTGATTTGATATGTCCTCTCTTTTTGCATTCATAACAGATGGCCTCTTAGCTTTCGCCTTTGGTCTCAGATGATCGTTTCTGATCATATCGCCTGAGATCCTTTTTGTCCTTAAAGTTCCTCCATTTCTTGGCCATTTTTCTGAATCTTTTGACCATGAGTGCTAGCTTCTCGTCATCTTCGTCTTCTGAATCTGAAACATCTGAATCAGAGTTAGATTTTAATGCAATGGACTTCTTACCTTTTGAGATTGTTGTTGACACCTGATTTTTTTTACCATTTATTATTGTGATTTTTATTCTTTAAAATTAATTAAAAATATCAAAAAAGGTCATAAAATCACAAAATCAACTTTGGAAGCCTTGGTTTAACCTTAGGAACCAATTTTGAACAAAAAATAGTTTTCGGTATTTTTAATATTTTTCGAGTTTATTTAATTATAAAAATACCCAAAAAATCAGAAAAATACCATTCGTGGTCAGAAAAATACCCAAAAATATTCGATAATTTTGTTTTAATTTCCTCTTCAAGTGTGTCACTTTAAATCTCAAAAATTCGGCTCGGGTCAATATGTTCCTTCACAAACATAAACCCGAACCGAGCCTAAAAAAAAAATCATTTTCGAGTCTTTTAGTTTTCAATTCTCACTTTTTATAAGCTATGACATTGGATTCTAAAGTCTTAAAGTGCAATTAGGTCAATTTGCCCTCCAATTTAATCAATTTTTACCAAAAGGGCTTAATTGCACATTTTTCTTTCAATTAGTCCCCGGTTTCACGGATGTATACGTATGCTCTACGTATTTATACGTCATACGTATTTATACGTTATGCATATTTGTACTGTTTGGTAACCTCTTTAACTCTTGTAATAATAATAATGGTTATTATTTTTAACACCTTTGTTAGTGCCTTTTTTTTAGCATTTTTGTATTGTGAGTTCTATTGCTAGTGCTATTTTTAAATAGCATTTTTTGTATTATAAATTGTGAGTGCTATTGTTAGTGCTATTTTTAAATGACATTTATTTATCATAAATTGTGAGTGCTATTGTTAGTGCTATTTTTAAATGGCATTTATTTATCATAAATTGTGAGTGCTATTATTAGATAGAATTTATAATTGTTAGTGCTATTTTTAAATAGCATTTTTGTATTATAAATTGTGAGTGCTATTGTTAGTGCTATTTTTAAATGACATTTATTTATCATAAATTGTGAGTGCTATTGTTAGTGCTATTTTTAAATGGCATTTATTTATCATAAATTGTGAGTGCTATTATTAGATAGAATTTATAATTGTTAGTGCTATTTTTAAATAGCATTTTTGTATTATAAATTGTGAGTGCTATTGTTAGTGCTATTTTTAAATAACATTTTTGTATTATAAATTGTGAGTGCTATTGTTAGTGCTATTTTTAAATGTCATTTATTTGTGAGTGCTATTTTTAGATAGAATTTATAATTGTTAGTGCTATTTTTAAATACAATTTATTGGAAGGTATTTTTGGCTATAAAAGGATGGCAAGAGTTTTGAGGTTGAAGGGGGAGACATTTTATAGAGTGTGCAAATTTTTGAGAGCTTAGAGAGAAGAACACAAACACTCTCTATATTCTCATCATCTTGAGTGAGCAAAATATACTAAGTTCGGAATATTGATTCCGCATATTGCTAGCACAATTGTTGTGGAGTTATTAGTCGTCTCCCCGTTCGTCAATTGGTGGTGCGTCCGAACTAGATGCCTAACACTTGTGGAGGCTAAGATCGAAGAATATCGAACCGACACCTCCGTTCAAGCACGCTACGAGAGGTAATCTATTTACTCCCTTTGAGGCTTTGTGATTTTTTTTCGATTGAAATGCACGAAGTACGCCTCTGGAGATACATGTATGGGTTGTTATTTATTTCCGCTACGTGTTACGTGGATCCCAACAGTGGTATCAGAGCCAATCCTTAGGCGTTTTCGTGCATTTAATTGATTTTTGCAATTTTTGCAATACTATGGCCAATATGTATTAACGAATTGTTCGTCTTACATGGCTAATGGATGTTGATTGTTTTTATATGATAAATTAATCAACGTAGCAAAAATTGAGACTAAATCAATTTTGAATCGAAAATTTATGGCTATCTTATTTTACGTAAAAATTCTGAATATGATTCAACGTAGAATTTTTATTGTGCCTTCCTAAGTTTTAAATTGTGAATTTATTACTTACGTGGAAGGGTGGTGATCATGGAAAAATCCCTAATCAATGTGATTGATGTATATATGAATGTATGATGATTATTTATATATTTGGGGTTGTAATTATTAAATGGAGGCTGCGTACTCCTTTTATTTTTCATGTAATCTTTATTTTTAGCATAGTCAATTGTTGATGTAAATGCTACGAGGATTACGTGGGGGAGCCTTTTAAGTCGGCGAGCTCTTTGGGGCCCAATTCTTGAAGAGTTCAAGAAACCAAGAAGAAGCGAAGAGCGGCTCTCCGTTATTAAAATATTAAAATGATTAAATGTGGTCTCATTGGCTCGAGACCCATTAAATCATAATTCCATGATCACCACGTAGGATAGATGTTTATGTGATTGACATCTATTTATTTATTATGATTACGTGAGCATGTTAAACTGGTTAATGTGCAAAGTCAGACTTACCTCACCCAAAATTGCGCCTGCATGAAATCCTAGTTAGGAAAATCACTCGCGTTAGGTACCGAAAGGGCGTTGGTAACGACACCAGCGTAACCAAGTCCCCGAACCCAAAAACTCTGGTTCCGTAGAACTGATCGATCTCTCCCAATCGATCAGTAAGGTTTCCGGTCTACCCTCCAAGAAAGACCGGTGGCGACTCCAAATGCATGCACAAGTTGCACATGCCACCACGACCACACTAAGGTCGAAAGCGATCGACTCTTATCGTCGAATCCTTCTGAAAAATACTCCCGCCGCGATTTGGTATGGGCCTGGGAGGACCCGCGCCGATCCAAGACCCGCGATCGGTAATCCATTAGCCGCGTCCGCTTTCGGACGGGTCGCGACAGCTGGCGACTCCGCTGGGGAAACTGTGTTCTAGAACCTATGGTTCTAGACCCCAAGTGGACTTAGGCCGTAATTAAAACGCTGAGTGATTTTTCTAACCATGCAGGCGCTCGTGAAGGTGAGGTAAGTCCGCTTACGATAGGTGTTATATGTTTTTGCAGATTGGAGAAATAAGGGGTGTAGTCCGTGATTAACATTGTCTTATGCAGGTTGGGCGTAGGAATGTATGTTGTGTGGATGATTTGAAGTGCTGATTGATAAACTGCTATGCATGAATTGCATTGTGATGATCACAACACGTGGACACACACAACCGCGCCTAAAACCCCGGGCGTCGCCTATAGGAACACAATAGAAGGAATTGAAAATGGAATCTCCGTGAGGAAAAACGCGGGGTAATCCACTTTTCAATTCCGCTCGCTTCGAACTATGGATCGAGTCCCAATGCAACGATAGCTGTGCAATGGAATCGGCTCTTTCTAGAACTCGAAGTGGGAACCTTAACCTTAGGTGCCAAACCCTCTGATTTTTAGAAGTTCACCATAACTTGTCTCATGCGCATGTCTTTGGGCGGTTGGTACACCTAAAACCGCACATAAGTCGACGAGTTTGGTTGGTAAGACTCTCTATACCTCGAATCTATTACAGTTCATATAAATATAGGCATTTCATTCATTGCATTCTGGTGATTAGATTAAATGCCATTTCAAGGATAGATGTGTGTGTTTTTCCCAAACGTCCTTGATAGAAGACGAAGAGGATGATATCCCATGACAAGCACCGAGTGAGCAACAAAGGAGCCTACTATGGACATTATTGAGATATCGTCCAATGAAGATGACGAGTTGGGGCAAGTGATCCGGAAGTCACAGATCGAACTTGGGGCATCCTTAAACGTTAGGATCACATTCCTTTGTTTCATTTTCCATTGCTAGTCCTCTTGTATAGGGTTTACTTTTATCGAGGCTTTCTCTATCTCACCCCTTAGAGTGATTGTATTAGGGATCTATTGGTGTATACATTTAGATGGAACTTGGTTGTATTTCTTTTGACAGGTCATGGGAATGTGATAGTGGCATTTTCTCTAATCATCCGAATACTCCCAAGTCAAGTTTATAATTCCTTTAGAGAAAATTAAAATTGGAAATCTTGCACGACCTTTTTGGTCATATAGGGTAATCCAACCCCAATTTCGCTAGAAGGAATTATACACTTGAATTGGTCCATGCATGTTTTACGTCGCTGGTAATCCACGATAATTGATCGAGAATATCGGCGTTGTTTTGAATTTAATGACGAGATAGATGTCCAAATTACTCTCGTTCTTAACAAAACGGCCTTGATTTGGATGCCGTATCTTCAATTAAATTTAAAACACGTTATTATGCCTCGCACTTTTGAGTAATTCCTTCCTCTCGAAATTGATCAAAAGCGATTATTGTGAATTACATTCCTTTCAATAGTATGCTTTCTTTCGAGGAATATTGATAAAAACTTTTCGCGCAAGATTAAAACCCTTGTAAAAGTTCTTGTCCTTATTAATCATGGGCAAGCATAGGATTGAAAGGGGTTTTTGATTTCTTTTTCAAATTATTCCTTCTGATTCTGTCTTTTTATTTGCAGGTAAAAAAAATAGGTAATAGAGAGAAATCTTTTCCTGGACAAGTCTAAGGCTATTATCTCATCTGATCATGAGCGAGTTATAAAATCAGGACATATTTGCTCGGCTTACTGATATTATGGTTCGGCTCACCCAAGTTGAAGATGTTCGGATGCTCGAAGAAATGAACCATACAGAAGTTAAAACACACACACAAGAGTTCTCATTTATTTTGCTCAGTGGAGGGTTTTCAAAAGCAAGTCATACAATTCGGGGTAGAAAAGTAAAGCCGAAGTGAGCCCTAATTAACGACACGAAGGAGCCCAACTGACCCTCCATGTTATTAATGCTCTGCTCATACTCCCAACTCCGCATGTCATGGTCGGCAAGCCTGAGGAGAAGACTTTTGCATTCTCCCTTAACTTCGGCGACCTTGGCCTCATGTTCTTCGGCGATTGTTTCCAGGTCTCGAACCAGTCCATTCCCGCGAGCTATGTCCGCGGTTATTTTGTCGAGCCGTTCTTCCTGCCAGTCGCTCTGAAGCCTCAACAGGACATTGCGGCGGTCATGCTCGCCGGTGGTCAGGGATAGGGCCAATTGCTCCACCAGATTTCTCCTCTCGCGAAGCAACGTCGCGACCCGCTCATTAGCAAACTCGACGGCCTTTTTGTAACTATCGGCCAGATAGTTGGTCAGCACCAAATGATTAGATCGATCCTCATAACGAGCTCGCAAGACGCGAGCCACGAGAACCTCCCGATTAGCAGCACGGTAGGCCTCTAAGGAGTGTGCAAAGAGAGTCGGGAAAATTCTATATTCCCTCCCCAGTGTAGTACCTTCGAGAGAAGTGGTATCAAGGTCCTCGAGCAGGACACGGATTTCATCCTCGGTCGCAGAATGATCGGTTATGTGTGCGTAACCGCGACCCAGTAGGTTATAAAGCTTTTCCCACTGGGCCAAGACATCAGTTGAAAAAGTGCGTACGGGAGAGGAGGCCATTTGCGTTGGGTTGGCTTGAGAATAAGACGAGTTTGACAGAGAGATTAGAAGGAAGAAGCTGATTATGCGAGAACGTTAACCTTCCATACATTAATTCCTCATTTTATAGCAACTCGAGGATGATGAAGGGTCTCAGTAATAATGCCGGTGGAGCCTAGTTAGGGGGTAAAGCAGGAGGTCCCCTCACGAGAACCATTGGATTCGTTTCGGTCCGCGATTTCCGGCTCATCAATTAAAAGATGTAAAAGATTTGTCGGGATCACCATTATTAGAGTTAGGTGGGAGGTAAGCGCAACTATCGAAGAGAGCCCTAACAGGATTTGGCAGTCCCATCACGATTGAAAAGCTAAGCGAGAAATTCAAAGTCTTAAGGGGGAACGTTTGCCTAATGATGCTTGAAGAGCGTCTCCTGAACATACGAAGTCATTCGAAGAAAACTTTATAGGGAGTGAGCATACATGAGAGAGTGGAGAACTCTGAGTGGGCAAGAACCAATCAAACATTTCTCAATCCAACATATTTAAGAGGTTATTGTCAGCTGCTAGAGGAGACTGACTCAAAAATCTCAGAAATTGAACTACAGAGGGATCTCGAAGATTCCAAGATCAAGTCTAACGCCAAAACCATGGAGCCCAACACTTCTGGCAACGGAAATCAAGATCACGGCGACGACGACAACGACATCCACGATGTTCAACTCGAGAAAAGAAGACGTCCTCACCAATACTCTCAGGAGGAAACCCAAATGCTGGAAACCCTTTTCAGTAAAAGCCATTACATGAAAAAGAAGTGGAGAATTGAATTGAGCCGGGAGTTGGGGATTAATCAGTCGAGGATCCAGTTTTGGTTTCAAAATAGGAGATCCAAATCGAAGGCTCAACGCAAACGTCAGGTGGTCGAGATTTTAAAGGAAGAAAACCAAAAGCTGCGAACAGAAAACATGAGGTATGAAAAAGCTCTCAATATTACCGTTTGCCCTCATTGCGATAACCTCGTCGCCCTCGGTAAGATATTCCCCGATAAGCCTCACGCGATGATTGAAGACGTTCATTTACCACCCTACTCCCTCGGGGCATCTCCTGCTCAACCAGATTTTGCCGGAGTCACGCATGAGCAGGATGATCCTACGAAGATGATACAAATGCCTCCTGGGGGATGGGATTTGCATCGCTTTGATTGGAGTTACAGTTTCAAGGAGCTGGATGTTACCGCCGACCAGCTCAAAGCATATCAGCCTCATGCACAACAATTTTCGATAGGATCGGGTCCTGCTGGAGATGAGTTAATCAGTCGTCAAGCCATCGATGCAATTTTGGGCCACGATAAGAGGAGGTTCGCTTGGCCCCCTGAATTGCATTCCAGATTCCTAGACGTGGTTCACCAAATGGGGATCGACTCAGCAACTCCGACGCGCATATTTAAGGCCATGAATGTACCGGGGCTTAGTAAGGAGCTGGTCAGGAATCACCTTGCTGCCTACAGAAAGCTATTAAAACAACGTCGAGCGGAGCTAAACCGGGAGGAATCCGTCTCGAGCTCAAAAGCTAGGGGCGACCGCCATTGTAATGCTCAGGCATCAAGAGATACCCGGCCAAATCTAAGCATCAATCAAGCTAGCAACCCGACCACCGGCAAACTGAAAGCTGATCAGAATGTCCTCCCGGGCCATTTCAACATTTCTCAAGAGCGCGTGTCACAAGTACAGCGAGTGCGAACTCCTCCATTCGAGCAGCAGTCTGCTGGTGCTCTGCCTGCTGCTGGTCAACCCACGACAGACGATTTCTTCGATGAGGGGCTCGATGCCTTGTTCAATCAGTGGGAAGCTGGCATGCTTGGACAGCCATGATCTAGCACCTGACTCGGGGCACGATGGGTCGGTCACTACGAACACCCATAGAAAGAAGAACATGTTCACGAGTAGATCACTCATTTTATCGTTGTAAAGTTCCTACGGGAACATTTTTCTTTAATGACTATAGTTAAACCAACGCTATCGACGAACATCGTCATGCTCAGTTGTGATGATCCCTTGTTAGATTAAGTCTGAAACCAGAGACGGTCTTTAAAATTTTGAGTGGCCACGAACTCATTCCTCACCAAGCGCCCGGGATGCTGAAATGAAGAGTAACAGCATGCACAGGGAAAATGCCACTTTCGTTTGAACGATGAAAAGGGGTTGAGAGAAGATCATAGCGTTAATTCCCATGGAGCTAAATGAATTAAACGGAGTCATTAATTGCGGGTCCACCGCTGCTCCCCACGTTCTCGGGCCTAGCAAATCATAAAAGGCGCCGAAAGATTGTAGACCCACCACTTTGTAGACTGAACTAGGGGACGAGCGCAATACTCGATGAAACCGAATCAATGCAAGAGAGTTTGTGATCCTATCACGAGGAAAAAGAAAGGGGAATACAGACGATGAGTAATTGCAGGATCTCGGGAGGAGCGCTTGCTTGCTGGTCTTCATATGCAGCCTGAAGGATGGTTCCAGGACACGCACAATCACTTGAGAAAATTTCTAGAGTGAGCAAACACGTAAGAGCGAATTGAGAAAGCTGAGTGAACTAGATCAGCCCGAGATACCCCGATCCATCATGTTTAAAAGTTATTCCCATCTGCTAGAAATGCCCGACCTGGACATTTCTGAGCACGAACTGCTGGGAGACTTTGAAGATCCTGGAGCTGAATCCTGCCCGAAGGCCATAGAGACTGACTCCTCCAGCGATGAAATTCTAGGTTTCAGCTACGAAGAAGGAGTATACAATGATGACCGGAGTCGGAAAAGGAAGCAACTACAACGCCACACTCCAGGCCAAATCCGAGAGCTCGAAGCTTTCTTCAATGAATGCCCCACTCCAAGCAGACAACAGAAAATGGAGTTGAGCCGAAAAATAGGATTGGAGCTTTCGAAGGTCAAGTTTTGGTTCGCCAACAAACGAACCCGGGTGAAACAGCAATACGCAGACCATGAGTTACTGGTCCTGAAGGAGGAGAATGAGAAGCTTCAAGCTGAAAGCGCGAGATATAAGGAAGCTCTGACCAAGGCCACCTGCCTTAATTGTGGTAATCCTGTTGTCCTCGGCGAGGTGTTCCTCGATGAACCGTCCCTGTTGACGAATAACGCTCAGCTGTTACCGTATTCTCCACAGCATTTTCCGACACAACCAGATATCGCCGGAGATCTGCATGAGCAAGTCAACACCATAGGATCAACACCAACATCCTCTGAGAAATGGGATATGAATCATCACAGGGGGAGTTCTCTCAATGACGAACTCGCTGTCACAGCCAGCCAATCCAAAGTCGGTGAGTCCCTCCCTGGACAACTTTTGAAACGACTAGATCCCGTAGAGAATAGCTACCGAAGTATTGACGATATTTTGGGTGATAAGAGAACAAGGTTTTACTGGACCTATGAACTTCACACCAAATTTGTTGATGCAATTCGAGAGCTGGGAGTTGATTCGGCTAGCCCACTACGCATACTTGAGATTATGAATGTGCCGGGGCTCTCTAGAATTAACGTCGAGTCTCACCTCAAGTACTATAGGAGATTGCTAAGGGATGGAAGGATAGCGTTAAACCATCATAAAGCCAGTTGGAGCTCAAGTGCCGGGCAGAGTTACAACCACGATGATTGGAGAGCCGAGAGCACCCAACCGTGTTTCAGCAATTACGGGACCAGCAGTCGTGTCAGCGACTCCTCTAACCCAAATCAGAATGCTCCGCCGAGCTATCTCAATACTCCTCAAGAGTATATACCGCAGTTCCAGCACATAGGGATTCCTCAGTTTGAGCGCGATTCGGTCATTAATGCTGTCCCTGAAGCGGATCTGGCATTGGTAGAGAGTGCACATATAAACCTGCCGGTCATTGGAGGAAGTTCCAATTCGAGGGGTCAAGTTGCTCACGGCGAGAGCAAAGAGAGGAATCCCTCGCCTGCAGTCGACGACAGCCAATCTGGGCACCAAAGGCTAGAAAGAACAGGCGATTTCCTTGAGGAGGAGCTGGACACTTGGATCAATACTCTTCAGGAATGTATGTCTCGACCCCAACAGGGCAATGATGAAGGTTCCAGCTCAAAGACTCCAGTTCCTCACAATGAAGGCGATGAAGGAAATCTGCCCCCAACAATTGTTGATACCCAACTTGAACATCAATGGCTCGAAGACCCGAGCAATTTCCTTGGCGATGAGTTCAATCTTTGGCTCGATCAATTTGGAGCCGGAGGGCCATCGCAGTGGTGACGCAAGGCAGGTGACCAAACGTCTGATGCAAGGCATGGTTACTCGATGAAAAATGCTTAGACGAAAGGGGTGGAACACTCCTATTGAATATGTTGTTGATCGCACTGTAAGGTTCCCACGGGAACATCTTTCATTAATGTCTAGAACTAATTGCGCGTGAGTGTCAACATCACCCTTTGAGCATCTTCAAGCCGAGGGCCGTGGATTAATCGCTTAATCCGTGGAGCAAGTTCCCCGAACAATGACTATCACCCGCGGAGTATAATGGGATCTACCCCTTCAATACGAAATACGTTTGGCCGCGAAGCCACCTATTTGGTAAAACGATGTATCGTTCCTAAACGATCTTCAATCGAATACCGAAGTAATGTCTCATTTCTTTCCCTTCTCAGGTGATAAACGTGGATAAATCACTCAAGGAGCCATTTGTTCGAATAACAGAACAGACGTTGCCTAACTGGGGGCAGATGAACAATTGATGTTGCAAACACTCCAAGAATGGATAGGCGGATTTGATAGATGTTGTTCATATCAATACGCAATATCAGAACGGGATGAGAACCAAGAGTAAAGTTGTATCGTTCCAATTTGTCTTGAATTTGAGAATATGAATTGATACTCGTTATTTATCCTTGACAGGGGAATCGCCTTACAGACGAACAGGTTTTCACATCCCATGTATTACCCGTTAGAATACATGACCAAGGGTAAATTGTATCGTTCTAATTTTTTTGAAAAATTCGTGAACGTACAATAACTTGTTTCTTTCGCATTTTCAGGATCTCCAGCCGCGGGGGACGGGTAAGTATCCCTTTCCCCAATCCATTGAAGATGTTAAATAAAAAACAGAGAGAAAAAGAAAAGCTTTCAGAATCTAATGTCTAGAAAAGACATAGAATTCAAACTTCATTGGCATTCATGTCTTAAAACAAGAGGTTATCTGAACATGAATAAGAACATGCATGGTGCATCATAAAATCCCCTTGACGGGTAAAATTTTTGGAGAAAATGAAAGAGATTTTTTCCAATCAAAAGTTCAAAACTTTTAAAAGGACGTTTTCTCAAAAGAAAAGAGGCAAAGCCTAGTCCAAACACGTCCTACACACACTGGAGAGAAGTGGAGCGGATCAGATAGCAAAATCTGGACCTACGGAAGTAGGGATTATTCGCAACGATTACATGGGTTGGGATGACGGAGGCATTCGTTTCATATCCCTCAAACACTACAGGTGACCGTTGATAAACCCTTTGAACGACGGTTTTCATTCTTAACCCTGTCAAGAACCACCCCACATCGGGGCAAAATGGAGGTGAGTCCAGTGGTATCAGGAGAAAATGGTTAGAAATTTTCTTGCTCGGACTAACATCAATCTTTGTGTGTTGTTTATATGGTAATCCAAGTGCCATAGGATGACGAGAAGCATTCATTTCTCTATCCCACACACCATATCCTTTGCACAGCCAAGTTGAGCCTGCAAATTCATTTCATAAACCCCTGTTGGTGATCATGGGATGTTTCAAGATGGAAACTGCATCACTCCAAGAACGGAAGAAATCAAGAGATGGGATTTATAGAAAAATCTCATATCGGCGTTTAAATGTGCTATGATTCAAGTTGTATATCTAGCACAATTTTCTGAACATCGTAGTTCCAAAGGAAAAGAAAAGGCGGGATTTCAACAAAGAAAAAAATCCCCAGCATCAAGAAAAAGCAAAGTGCCTGGGAAAAGCAAGGCCGATGCTCGTGAAAACTGTTTGATTGATCCCCAATAAAGCCTAGTTGGGAAGAGAGAAAAACCCATAAAGGAGTCAGATCAAGAAGACTGCTCCCCAAATGATGTCAGCCGTGGTGCAAAAACACGGACAGAATTGTCAATCTCTTAATACCACAAGAGACGTTCTCTAAAGGACTTGTGCACACCTCAAAAGCGGTTGCACACCTCAAAAATGGAAGATGCAGAATGGAAAAGACATGTGACAAATTGGCAATGATCACCAATGTCAAATCCTTCGTGATTTCTGGGCCAAAAACAAGCCTTTTTCGGTCCCCAATCCTACCAATGTTACAACCCTGAAACAGTCTTCTCTGACTAAGACACTTGGGTTAACATATAGCTTAGCTCGAAGAAGTACGAGCAAGACTCTTTCTTTCTCATTTTGCAGGGTTCTTGACTTGTAAACCCGGAGCAGATGGTGAAGATTTTCATTCGATGGCCTCGACTCCAAAGCGGGTCCCCCTTGAAAACCAATATCCAAGCCCAACATTACGGTCCCGTGGAAGACCTCCCGACCGATCAAAATGTATGCGCTGCGAATGAGCCTAAAACCTAGGCACATGTCAGTAGGGAATTGAGTGCATCCCCTAAAAATCATCACCTCAAAACAGGTGAGATGGCCTCCTTGTCGAGAAATATTCCAATTGATGTTTTGAGCAAACTCTTTTTGGAAATTTTCAAACTGTTGATCCAGATTTTCCATACAAGGGATTTGTGATCACATTTGCATGTTGCAAGAATGTTTTGGATAACCTCCAGCATCAAAATGCACATCTCATGACTAAAGCTTAAGTCATAAAATTTTGTCAATTGGACAATTGCTGTCTTCTCAAAGATTACCAATATTTTCTTGGGGAAGAGAAACCCTTAAAAAAAAATCCTTTTCAAAATCAGACAGTCTCATTGGACGTGGAGAACCCTCGTCATGAGACCCCCTTTTCAAAATTTAGGTAGTCTCATCGGACGTGGAGAACCCTCGTCATGAGACCCCTTTTCAAAAATCAAGCAGTCTCATCGGACGTGGAGAACCCTCGTCATGAGACCCCTTTTCAAAATTTAGGTAGTCTCATCAGATGTGGAGAACCCTCGTCATGAGACCCCTTTTCAAAAATCAAGCAGTCTCATCGGACGTGGAGAACCCACGTCATGAGACCCCTTTTCAAAAATCAAGCAGTCTCATCGGACGTGGAGAACCCTCGTCATGAGACCCCTTTTCAAAATTCAGGTAGTCTCATCGGACGTGGAGAACCCTCGTCATGAGACCCCTTTTCAAAAATCAAGCAGTCTCATCGGACGTGGAGAACCCTCGTCATGAGACCCCTTTTCAAAATTCAGGTAGTCTCATCGGACGTGGAGAACCCTCGTCATGAGACCCCCTTTTCAAAATTCAGGAAATCTCATCGGACGTGGAGAACCCTCGTCATGAGACCCCTTTTCATTTAGGCAGTCTCATCGGACGTGGAGAACCCTCGTCATGAGACCCCTTTTCAAAGTCAAAACTGATGGTAGACACCGCCTGAAGGGTCAAACAAAGGTAGATACCGCCTGAAGGGTCAAATGAAGGTAGATACCGCCTGAAGGGTCAAATCAAGGTAGATACCGCCTGAAGGGTCAAATCAAGGTAGAAACCGCCTGAAGGGTCAAATCAAGGTAGATACCGCCTGAAGGGTCAACTGAAGGTAGAAACCGCCTGAAGGGTCAAATCAAAGGTAGAAACCGCCTGAAGGGTCAACTCAAGGTAGAAACCGCCTGAAGGGTCAAACCAAGGTAGAAACCGCCTGAGGGATCACATTAATGGTAGAAACCGCCTGAAGGGTCACATATGGTAGAAACCGCCATAAGGGTCAATTCATTGGTAGAAACCGCCATAAGGGTCAACTCATTGATAAATATCGCAGTAAGGATCAACACAAAGGTCTGATCCACCATACGGATCAAAATCCTTGACAAATCCCAAAGCGTGGGATGCGCCTTCCTTAGGTTCCTACAAGTTAGGAATCTCATCATGGTATGACCTACCATACAGGTCAGAGCTTAATCTCCCTAGGATATTCTGAATGACGAGTCCTAGGCATCTTCTTGAAAGTCGTCGCAACCGGCAGCATCCGACAGGTGAGCTTCAGGTAAGCCTCTCTCACTTCGGCCCATGTTCAAATTGTTAGAGCAAACCGGGGATTGATTTGAGCTTTTATCAATAGGCTTAAGGATCCGATGTCATAACATTTCTTCTCTTATTTTCCCAGTTGAGTCGGTTAGGAATCAGGTGCCACCTTATCTTTGAGAGAAACCTCTAACGAGATTCCTCTCAAAGAGGGGCAGCTGTTGACACCTGATTTTTTTTACCATTTATTATTGTGATTTTTATTCTTTAAAATTAATTAAAAATATCAAAAAAGGTCATAAAATCACAAAATCAACTTTGGAAGCCTTGGTTTAACCTTAGGAACCAATTTTGAACAAAAAATAGTTTTCGGTATTTTTAATATTTTTCGAGTTTATTTAATTATAAAAATACCCAAAAAATCAGAAAAATACCATTCGTGGTCAGAAAAATACCCAAAAATATTCGATAATTTTGTTTTAATTTCCTCTTCAAGTGTGTCACTTTAAATCTCAAAAATTCGGCTCGGGTCAATATGTTCCTTCACAAACATAAACCCGAACCGAGCCTAAAAAAAAAATCATTTTCGAGTCTTTTAGTTTTCAATTCTCACTTTTTATAAGCTATGACATTGGATTCTAAAGTCTTAAAGTGCAATTAGGTCAATTTTCCCTCCAATTTAATCAATTTTTACCAAAAGGGCTTAATTGCACATTTTTCTTTCAATTAGTCCCCGGTTTCACGGATGTATACGTATGCTCTACGTATTTATACGTCATACGTATTTATACGTTATGCATATTTGTACTGTTTGGTAACCTCTTTAACTCTTGTAATAATAATAATGGTTATTATTTTTAACACCTTTGTTAGTGCCTTTTTTTTAGCATTTTTGTATTGTGAGTTCTATTGCTATTGCTATTTTTAAATAGCATTTTTTGTATTATAAATTGTGAGTGCTATTGTTAGTGCTATTTTTAAATGACATTTATTTATCATAAATTGTGAGTGCTATTGTTAGTGCTATTTTTAAATGGCATTTATTTATCATAAATTGTGAGTGCTATTATTAGATAGAATTTATAATTGTTAGTGCTATTTTTAAATAGCATTTTTGTATTATAAATTGTGAGTGCTATTGTTAGTGCTATTTTTAAATAGCATTTTTGTATTATAAATTGTGAGTGCTATTGTTAGTGCTATTTTTAAATGACATTTATTTATCATAAATTGTGAGTGCTATTGTTAGTGCTATTTTTAAATGACATTTATTTATCATAAATTGTGAGTGCTATTATTAGATAGAATTTATAATTGTTAGTGCTATTTTTAAATAGCATTTTTGTATTATAAATTGTGAGTGCTATTGTTAGTGCTATTTTTAAATAACATTTTTGTATTATAAATTGTGAGTGCTATTGTTAGTGCTATTTTTAAATGTCATTTATTTGTGAGTGCTATTTTTAGATAGAATTTATAATTGTTAGTGCTATTTTTAAATACAATTTATTGGAAGGTATTTTTGGCTATAAAAGGATGGCAAGAGTTTTGAGGTTGAAGGGGGAGACATTTTATAGAGTGTGCAAATTTTTGAGAGCTTAGAGAGAAGAACACAAACACTCTCTATATTCTCATCATCTTGAGTGAGCAAAATATACTAAGTTCGGAATATTGATTCCGCATATTGCTAGCACAATTGTTGTGGAGTTATTAGTCGTCTCCCCGTTCGTCAATTGGTGGTGCGTCCGAACTAGATGCCTAACACTTGTGGAGGCTAAGATCGAAGAACATCGAACCGACACCTCCGTTCAAGCACGCTACGAGAGGTAATCTATTTACTCCCTTTGAGGCTTTGTGATTTTTTTTCGATTGAAATGCACGAAGTACGCCTCTGGAGATACATGTATGGGTTGTTATTTATTTCCGCTACGTGTTACGTGGATCCCAACAGTGGTATCAGAGCCAATCCTTAGGCGTTTTCGTGCATTTAATTGATTTTTGCAATTTTTGCAATACTATGGCCAATATGTATTAACGAATTGTTCGTCTTACATGGCTAATGGATGTTGATTGTTTTTATATGATAAATTAATCAACGTAGCAAAAATTGAGACTAAATCAATTTTGAATCGAAAATTTATGGCTATCTTATTTTACGTAAAAATTCTGAATATGATTCAACGTAGAATTTTTATTGTGCCTTCCTAAGTTTTAAATTGTGAATTTATTACTTACGTGGAAGGGTGGTGATCATGGAAAAATCCCTAATCAATGTGATTGATGTATATATGAATGTATGATGATTATTTATATATTTGGGGTTGTAATTATTAAATGGAGGCTGCGTACTCCTTTTATTTTTCATGTAATCTTTATTTTTAGCATAGTCAATTGTTGATGTAAATGCTACGAGGATTACGTGGGGGAGCCTTTTAAGTCGGCGAGCTCTTTGGGGCCCAATTCTTGAAGAGTTCAAGAAACCAAGAAGAAGCGAAGAGCGGCTCTCCGTTATTAAAATATTAAAATGATTAAATGTGGTCTCATTGGCTCGAGACCCATTAAATCATAATTCCATGATCACCACGTAGGATAGATGTTTATGTGATTGACATCTATTTATTTATTATGATTACGTGAGCATGTTAAACTGGTTAATGTGCAAAGTCAGACTTACCTCACCCAAAATTGCGCCTGCATGAAATCCTAGTTAGGAAAATCACTCGCGTTAGGTACCGAAAGGGCGTTGGTAACGACACCAGCGTAACCAAGTCCCCGAACCCAAAAACTCTGGTTCCGTAGAACTGATCGATCTCTCCCAATCGATCAGTAAGGTTTCCGGTCTACCCTCCAAGAAAGACCGGTGGCGACTCCAAATGCATGCACAAGTTGCACATGCCACCACGACCACACTAAGGTCGAAAGCGATCGACTCTTATCGTCGAATCCTTCTGAAAAATACTCCCGCCGCGATTTGGTATGGGCCTGGGAGGACCCGCGCCGATCCAAGACCCGCGATCGGTAATCCATTAGCCGCGTCCGCTTTCGGACGGGTCGCGACAATTGTCTCTTCATTAACTCCTTCTACCTTGTAGGATTGAAGAGTTCCAATGAGTTCGTCCATAGATAGAGGAGATATCCTTTGAGTCTCTTGAATGAAAGTTTTGACATTGTCATATTCATTTGTGAGAGCTCTCAGTAGTTTGTTGACCCTCATTGGTTCTGAAACAGGTTGCCCGCGGTATGTAAGACCATTCATTATCTCTGTGAATCTGTCAAACATTTGTTTTATAGTTTCTCCGGGCTTCATCTTGAATGCTTCATATTGGCCGAAAAGAAAATTGACTTTGGTCTCCTTTACTCTATCTGTTCCTTCATAGGTGGTGTAGAGCTTGTCCCAGATCTCTTTCGATGAGGAACAATCTACAATACGTTTATATTCAGTATGAGATAAAGCACGGTAAAATAAATATACAGCTTTTGCATCAAGAGCATCTCTCTAGGGAATCTCGGTGGCTGACAAAGTAGTAGTCGGCGATGGATTGACATCCTATGCATTTGATGTAGTTGTGAAATTTGCAGCTGGATTCACTCCTCTTTGTACAACATCACATATCTGAGGATCTTGACATCTTAGAAATGCTTTGAATTTGTTTTGCCAGTCGCTGTACTCCTTCCCATCAAAATATGGTGGTCTGTTGTTACTTCCACCTTCGATCCATATGGGAGAAAAGTTGCTAGCCATGAAGATCGTTAGCTCGGAAGTAAAAACACTACACAGAATATGAACACTAGGCTCTGATACCAATTGTCGTGGCTAGCGTTATCACCTAGAGGTGGGGTGAATAGGTGATTGTAGTACAATTTGAAAGTTTATCGCGAAATATTAATTGCACATGCGTTTTTATAACGTCTCAGACGATGGCAACACAGTATGACAATATAAACAATTCGTGTGCAGTTCTACTATCACAATTTATATAGTATGATCAGAGTAGAGATAGAGAAGACTGCACATAGGTTTATAGTGGTTCGGCTTTGGTTAAGCATACGTCCACTTCTTCGGCTATCAGCCAATCGGCTGGATTCCACTAGTAAACTGCTCGAGAGGTTACAGCTTAGTGATCTCCTTGACACGCAGGATACCCCACCTAGCGCTCAACACTCTTGTGTACACCTCCTCACAATTACAATTGATGAATCAAGAAGTGTGTATAAAATGAAGTATTCTCGATCTAAGAATTATAAAGACTTTTCCCTCTTAACGCCGACCTTTTGTCCATTCGACCTTGAGATGTCTTTTATACTCCTCCGCCTCCAAACTACCAATTGCAAGGCTTCCAGAAGAGGTCTTTCCAAAACTTCTCGCTTAGACAAGACATACCAAAAGAAGATCTCGTAGTCGTTGGGGATCGCCAAATGAAAGTATTCCCCGTTCGGATCAAATCGCCCATACAATTATGATCTTGGATTTGCATAGATGATTTCACTTATTTGAAAAGTCATATGTTTGTCTTCTTGATTGATCTCTATCCCCGAGAATCCTCAAGAATGATCCAGCTCGATTGTATCCGTTGTAGTATTTCAAATAAGCGCATTTGAAAGTCATCTTCAAGTTATGATTACTGCACGTGATTACTCCTCTCAGAGCTTGAGAATCAGTCTAACGTCTGAGCCATCCCCGCTCAACGTTCAACGTATGAGTCATCCCCACTCAACGTCTGAACTCCAACCAGCATCTGAGTCCCTCAGAAATCTCATCTGAGCAAAACCTTTTGACAGATTCAATCCTGTGCATCCCCGCACTAAAGGATAGTCTGCAAAATAAGTATTCCACGGCATTATCTCGAAAACTTAAGAGTACTTGGATTGTTTTGTCAACTTCAAAATCATCTAGGGTTTTTCTCAACAGACCATTCAAACTTGACTTTTTCTGACCGACGTCTCAGAACAAACCAATCATCATCTCTTAAATCGTCAAAATTCAAATTTATTTTCCACGTTGGAAATCATGAATTTTCTTACAGACGTCGAAATTCCAAAACGTCACACTTACAGCAAAGATACCTTGGAGATTTAAATTGCAACAATAGCACCAACTTTAAGATGACGTAGGCTAGCAAGTATACATTAAAGAGAATAAAACTTTTTCGCAAACTTTATTGGAGTTTGTATCTTCTTTTCTTGAGAAAACTGAACAGAAGGATTTCCAAAGTTGATGGACAAGTCGAGATCGCTTCCCGTGTTGTACATAATCCATGGCAAACGAGCTAAATCCCACAATGGGGCATTCACTTGAGTTTTCCTGAAACAATAATAAATCGAAAAACAAATTATTCCCTATTGCATAAGTACACAACTTAGCATATTCTCTTGCACTGATTTAAAATTCATCAATTGATGTGCAAACAACAATGTAGCAACATCATCCTTCATCCTTAAATCAACAAATAATTCAACAAGCCACATTGTTTGTAGTTGGACAGAAGAATAAGAAGAGAAGGTATGGTTCACAATGTCTTCAACATTTGAATAATAACAAATCAAAAATTTAAATTTATGCATGTTCACATACAATCGAGAAAAAATATACCATATATGTCCTTCTCTATAGCATTGAAGACGTGAATCAAATCTCTCCTATTGAAACACTCAGTCGGCGTAGAACATCGTGCAATGTAAACATCATCAATGAGCTTATCAAAATCTGGAAAATGTAACGGATCGATTTATACTCCTCCAGTTCTTTGGACTCAAGCTCGGTCACCTTCTTCAACAAAATTGAAATATAAGGAAAAATTAAAGTCGAGTAAAGCAAACTGAAGATAGAAACCCATATTAGCAATAGAATCATGAGGTTAACATTCACTGCAAAATGAAATCATCCAATTTTCTTGCTTCAGTTCTTAGCACTTGCAATGAAAACTCAACAACGACAAATTCATCATCATTCCATAAACAATTCGACTAATATCGAAAGATGTACTTTACCTTTCCTAAGCAATGTCATATCCACTTCAGACTCATACGCCCCTCCACACTTCAATCTTGACAAAAACAAAAACTGTTATGACTAATTCAGAAACGATAACAAAATTAAAGTTGATAAGCTGAACCAAACACAAGGATTTACGTGGAAACCCTTGCGAGAAAAATCACTGAGAGAGAAGCAAAATCCACTATGAAAATAAAAGGAATACAAAAGGTGGCTATCAAAACTAAAGTCTCTTTCTGTCTATGCTTCTTAAACTAATGACTTGAGAAACGTTACACTGCTTTCAAACCCTAACGTCGGCCTAAGCCCATAAAAAATTCAAGACATATCATCAAAAACAAAACAAAACTTTTCACTTGAAACAATTATCTCAAGGGGAGATTCTTCATGCAATGCAGTGAAAATCTTTGGAAGTGAAACCCGAACCTAAAACTCTACCTAGCTTAGCACAACCGCTAGTGTTACGCCCAGACTCTCAGGCTCGCGCCATCTCTACCAAATCACTCTTAGGTCACGAAGATAGCATCCCAAGCACACTATCGACCTACGAACTTATTACGCATGTGGAAACATTCCACTTCCAAACAGCATATATAAAAGGGAAGGATAGAAAAGCAGGAGATAAGCACAACAACAATCATCATAAATATAGACATATGTTTTTTTAACCCTACGGAGCTACTAACATACAACCCCATGCCTCGGGGCGGCTTTCTAAAACCTCGAAAAGGTAATAGGTGGGTAGGGTTAACACCACATCTGCCTCAAAAGACTACTTCATCGACTAACTGCTCCCACAAAAAGGGATCCTCACCACGGCTCCAGAAGGGTCATGGCGTGCACTAGTGAGGAGCGTGATAACCAGGCGGCGTCTCCGGGTCGATGGAACAACACACGCTAGGAAGAGGGGAAGGAGGTACGAGAGGCTCAGGCTCCATGCCAGTATCCATTGGGTTCTAGGCGAGGGCGTAAATGGTCGGGTTAGGTAGCCCCTCAAAACCCACGAAGCAGACCGTAGAGGTCATCCCCGTCATGAAAATACCAGGCCTTGAAGAGATGTACCACCAGGTGTGACATCCCCTCATCGACCCAAAGTATCATAACGTAACGTTCCTATACGTGCTCCGCACCTGCAGTCGGATAGGACGTGATATCCAGCGACTGGTCAATAGAGGTACCGAATCGAACATGCGTCTCCATCACTTCGAACTTGAAAATGTTAGCCCATGACAAGGTGAGAAGTAAATCTCAATGAATCAGTGCCTAAGCCCGGCTAGGATGTTGATTCGCCTAAAACATCCTAAACACAAAGATCACAAAATCACCAAATACACAAATATCATTCACATAGATTCTTGGTACATAATCCATCCACATGCATATTTACCAGTCGTCAGTCACACATAATGCAATGCACGACTCGACCAATAGTCACATCAGACGATCATTCAGACCAGGCATTTCATCCACAAGTATGCACAAGACACCACACAAATCCATTTATTAATGATGACCCACTCGATTGACGTGATCGAACCCCAATTAGTGCGATCCCACACTCGTTGTCTGGCAGGACCAAGCTACGTCCTTTTTCCCTCTTAGCGACGGCTACTGCAAGAAGTGTATCAAATGCACCCAGCACGGCACGACAAGCAGTCATTCCTTAATATGAGCTTCGGTCCATCACAAGCTGCGACCGGCATCTGATAATCCCTTAAAACCGTATGACTGGCACGGGCATGAATTGTCATGCTTTTTGGCAAGCCGTGTGATTCCATACGATGGGTACGGAAGGTACGATTAGTACTATACGAACTTGTCAAGAAAACCTCATCATCTTTCCATCATATGACCATACAACACACCCGGACAATCAATATATTTCATTATCTTCGATTAAGGTCGGATGCTCATACAAACATGCTCAAAGACTCGGCTCAAGGCTATTTTCATGGTAAAATATGTCTTTTGATCTCACACACGGTCATATGCATATGCAGACTATCCACTTAAACACTGCAATCACCATCGGGGCAGTTAACCCCCAAACGAACATTCAATCATCCAATGAACATTCAAAGCACTCATTCAGATATTCCAATGAGGTGATCAATCCTATAAGGTCATCAACTCAATCACGTGCAATCAAATCTGATTAGGCAACATGAAGCTCGATCCGTGCAAAGGTCCTTTATTAATCGATTCAATTTAAATCGTCGTTCGCTCGCTCGTCTCTAACCTATCACTCGCTCGCGATCAAACCACAATTAACGAATCATCAATCAACCAATCAATTCTCTCTAACAATAATTACCCACAAACGATCTAATTATCCAAACTAACTTAATTGATTATGGCCATTTAGCCTTGTGACATTTTGAATTTCTGACCCATCGGAGCTAATGACATGGATTGAAAGCTCGAATTGGCAATTGGAAATGAAGAATTTCAAAATTTGAAAAAAGATTTGACGTCGCCTCACCAATGGCCACTCAAAATGAGAAAAATAAAGTTTCGGACGAAAAGTGACAAATGACCGTTTTGCCCATCAACCTCATATCTTTGCCTTAGGAAAGTTGGAAGGGCAAAATAGTCATTTAACTCTCCCCTTGAAGCTGCTGAAAATTGATGTGCAAGGAGTCAATGGAAGTCAATGGCAATATTGGTCCATGCCACATGTCACTTAATGAAGGCACTTGGCATTAATTATCCCTACCTAATCCATCTTGTCATTTGGACCTTAACCATTTGAGGACATCCCCCCTAGCAGCAGAAAATTCATGCAAGCCCTTCCCCTCCTCACTTTTCCTTCATTTTCCTCTTCAATTCCTCTCTAGCTCAGTCTGCTCGCCCGACCGGTTCTGTGCCTCCTGTTCGGTCAGCTCGAGCGGCCCTTCCCGATGGCCATTTGAGGTGCTTCGACCACCAGAGGTAAGATCTATGTGCCCTTGACAAGCTCCAATTGGAATTTCTTCATTTGGATAAGTATTTTTATCGGTGTGAGTCCGAGACAAAAATCGAACGAAATCTGAACGAGCTGGGATAAGGCCACCGTATACTCTCTTAGAAATTCCAAATGACCTCAAACTTTTTTTGAGATCTTCATAACATCTAGTACTCATGTTGGATGAGCTTTGGTCGCAAGTTTGGTGGTGTTAAAATAGGTTTTCATGACTAATTGTGGGTGACCAAATCTGGACAGATTCTAACCCTTCGCGCACCAAGGAGAAACCGAATTAATTGGAGGACTTCGGGGTGTTGGTTCTCTTCGAAACTCTTGGTGAGCCTTTTTAACACATATATTGAGGTCCTAGAATGATTATTTTATGGATGGAAATGTGTGATTGGAATCAAAACAAAATTTGTTGTGCTACTGCCCTGTTCTGGCCGAACTTATTGGGTTCTTTGATGGGTATTTTGACTTCAAAATGACTCAAGAGGCTACTCAAAATGTTGATTGAGGTGTTAATGGGAAGTGTGTGAAGTGGATTGAGAATTAGAAGTGATTTAAGGACTGTTGAGGTGAAAAACGCTAGGTGCCGTCCAATCTATCCTCAACGCGCACTGATTTTGAATTGAGTCGTTCTAAGTCGTTCGGTATCCGAATTGAGCTCCATTTTCACCCATATGTCCGTAAGATCTTGAAGTTTAAGACCGTACAATTTGTTTCTGAAAAAGTTAATAGAAAATTACAGTTTTTGAGAAAATGAACCTGATTGTGAAACCTAGAAAAGGGGTAGATTTGGGTGGAATGAAATTGTGATGACTTGCCTTGGTAGAACGAAATTGACATGCTTAGGAGCATCAAATTAATACTGTGACGGCTTGAGAATAAGGCATTGTCGGTGTTATTAAGTTATTGACGCGATAGAATTGAGAAATAATCAAGTTTCGATGTGGTTTCCTTAGGCACGTCGTGAGAGCCATGTTGGGCCATGAGCTTGCTGACCTAGGAGGGTCGTTTGGATGGAATTTGCCAGCTTACTTAATGAGGTAAGTGTTCCTTAAATCTTTACTAGGACGTTAGGACACTATTGGATGCGTTTGACTAGTGACTTGATCAATGAGTGAATTGATTAAACTTTAATTTATGATGATCGAATATGAGTATGTGAAATGATTTAGCTAGAATGCCTATATGAATTCGGTTGAGATGAGGATTGACTTGGTTGTGTGATGTCTGCAATATAATTGCATGAGAGGTGAATTGGTTTGATGCCTTGAGATGTGAATGGGCTAGAGTGCCCGAGCGATCGTTGGTCGTGGGCCCTATTATTGCTATTGAAATTGGCCGTGGGCCCTGTTATTGCTATTGAATTGGCCGTGGGCCCTGTTATTGTTATTAAATTGGCTGTGATCCCTTGTGAACTACATCGCGGCCGTGGGCCCTGGCGATGATTTGGCTTGGAGTCCTATGAAATTATATCGCGGCTTGGAGCCCTGGCAATACATCGCGGCCGTGGGCCCTGGCGATTGGTTTGTCATAGTGATGACTTATGAAGTTGTGTGCTTGTTTATGCTAATGTGTGAAGTTGGATCTCATGTTATGTGGTGTACTTGATGGTGACTTTCTTCATATCAAGTGCCAAGTGAAAGTGTTATTGAGATGCTATATGTTAGTGCCTCGATGAGCTTCTATTTACTGCTTTGTGGCATAGTCTGGGAGGACTGGCGGTCTGGTCTAGGTTTAGGGTTTACTTACTGAGATTTATATCTCACCCCGTTGGGGATTAACATTTTTCAGGTCCTAGGCGATGAGACGACAAGTTTGTTGAGGTTGAATATTCGAAAATGGAATTACAGGACATGGATTCATATTTTGTGATATTAGGGATTGTACTTTTGATTTGTGGACTAGGAATTGAACTTTTGGTATTTGATTAATGTGACCTTGATGTACCATGTTCCTATCCCAAGTCATCTTGTTGTGAATTGAAAGGAGAGTTATTTTCTCGCTTCCATAGATTTAATGGATTGTGATGTTTGAAGGCCGATGAATCCTAGGCAGCACCTAATGAATGGTAAGGCCTTGGTGGGATGTTCGCGGACCAAATTAGAAGTTATTTAAGGACTGTTGAGGTGAAAAACGCTATGTGCCGTCCAATCTTTCCTCAATGCGCATTGATTTTGAATTGAGTCGTTCTAAGTCGTTCGGTATCCGAATTGAGCTCTGTTTTCATCCACATGTCCGTAAGACCTTGAAGGTTAATTCCTTGCAATTTTTTTCTGAAAAAGTCAGTAGAAAAATTACAATTTTTGAGAAAATGAACCTAGTCGTGGAGCCTAGAAAAGGGGCAGATTTGGGTGGAATGAAATTGTGATGACTTGCTTTGGTAGAACAACATTAACATACTTAGGAGCATCAAATTAACACTGTGACGGCTTGAGAATAAGGCGTTTTCGGTGTTATTAAGGTATTGGCGCGATGGAATTGAGAAATAATCAAGTTTCGATATGGTTTCCTTAGGCACGCCGTGAGAGCCATGTTGGGCCGTGAGCTTTCTGACCTAGGATGATCGTTTGGATGAAATTTGCAAGCTTGATTAATGAAGTAAGTGTTCCTTAAACCTCTACTAGGACGTTAGGACACCACTGGATGTGTTTGACTGGTGACTTGATCAATGAGTAGATTGATTAAACTTTGATTTATGATAATCGAATATGAGTATGTGAACTGATTTGGTTAGAATGCCTATATGAATTCGGTTGAGATGAGGATTGACTTGGTTGTGTGATTGTCGCGACCCGTCCGGAAGCGGACGCGGCTAATGGATTACCGATCACGGGTCTTGGATCGGCGCGAGCCCTCCCAGGCCCATACCAAATCGCGGCGGGAGTATTCTTCGACGATAAGAGTCGATCGCTTTCGACCTTCAGTGTGGTCGTGGTGGCATGTGCAAATTGTGCATGCATTTGGAGTCGCCACCGGTCTTTCTTGGAGGGTAGACCGGAAACCTTACCGATCGATTGGGAGAGATCGATCAGTTCTACGGAACCAGAGATTTTGGGTTCGGGGACTTGGTTACGCTGGTGTCGTTACCAACGCCCTTTCGGTACCTAATGCGAGTGATTTTCCTAACTAGGATTTCATGCAGGCACAATTTTGGGTGAGGTAAGTCTGACTTTGCACATTAACCAGTTTAACATGCTCACGTAATCATAATAAATAAATAGATGTCAATCACATAAATATCTATCCTACGTGGTGATCATGGAATTATGATTTAATGGGTCTCGAGCCAATGAGACCACATATAATCATTTTAATATTTTAATAACGGAGAGCCGCTCTTCGCTTCTTCTTGGTTTCTTGAACTCTTCAAGAATTGGGCCCCAAAGAGCTCGCCGACTTAAAAGGCTCCTCCACGTAATCCTCGTAGCATTTACATCAACAATTGACTATGCTAAAAATAAAGATTACATGAAAAATAAAAGGAGTACGCAGCCTCCATTTAATAATTACAATCCCAAATATATAAATAATCATCATACATTCATATATACATCAATCACATTGATTAGGGATTTTTCCATGATCACCACCCTTTCACGTAAGTAATAAATTCACAATTTAAAACTTAGGAAGGCACAATAAAAATTCTACGTTGAATCATATTCAGAATTTTTACGTAAAATAAGATAGCCATAAATTTTCGATTCAAAATTGATTTAGTCTCAATTTTTGCTACGTTGATTAATTTATCATATAAAATAATCAATCTCCATTAGCCATGTAAGACGAACAATTCGTTAATACATATTGGCCATAGTATTGCAAAAATTGCAAAAAATCAATTAAATGCACGAAAACACCTAAGGATTGGCTCTGATACCACTGTTGGGATCCACGTAACACGTAGCGGAAATAAATAACAACCCACACATGTATCTCCAGAGGCGTACTTCGTGCATTTCAATCGAAAAAAATCACAAAGTCTCAAAGGGAGTAAATAGATTACCTCTCGTAGCGTGCTTGAACGGAGGTGTCGGTTCGATGTTCTTCGATCTCAGCCTCCACAAGTGTTAGGCATCTAGTTCGGACGCACCACCAATTGACGAACGGGGAGACGACTAATAACTCCACAACAATTGTGCTAGCAATATGCGGAATCAATATTCCGAACTTAGTATATTTTGCTCGCTCAAGATTATGAGAATATAGAGAGTGTTTGTGTTCTTCTCTCTAAGCTCTCAAAAATTTGCACACTCTACAAAATGTCTCTCCCCTTCCAACCTCAAAACTCTTGCCATCCTTTTATAGCCAAAAATACCTTCCAATAAATTGTATTTAAAAATAGCACTAACAATTATAAATTCTATCTAAAAATAGCACTCACAAATAAATGACATTTAAAAATAGCACTAACAATAGCACTCACAATTTATAATACAAAAATGCTATTTAAAAATAGCACTAACAATAGCACTCACAATTTATAATACAAAAATGCTATTTAAAAATAGCACTAACAATTATAAATTCTATCTAATAATAGCACTCACAAATAAATGACATTTAAAAATAGCACTAACAATAGCACTCACAATTTATAATACAAAAATGCTATTTAAAAATAGCACTAACAATAGCACTCACAATTTATAATACAAAAATGCTATTTAAAAATAGCACTAACAATTATAAATTCTATCTAATAATAGCACTCACAATTTATGATAAATAAATGTCATTTAAAAATAGCACTAACAATAGCACTCACAATTTATGATAAATAAATGTCATTTAAAAATAGCACTAACAATAGCACTCACAATTTATAATACAAAAATGCTATTTAAAAATAACACTAACAATAGCACTCACAATACAAAAATGCTAAAAAAAAGCACTAACAAAGGTGTTAAAAATAATAACCATTATTATTATTACAAGAGTTAAAGAGGTTACCAAACAGTACAAATATGCATAACGTATAAATACGTATGACGTATAAATACGTAGAGCATACGTATACATCCGTGAAACCGGGGACTAATTGAAAGAAAAATGTGCAATTAAGCCCTTTTGGTAAAAATTGATTAAATTGGAGGGCAAATTGACCTAATTGCACTTTAAGACTTTAGAATCCAATGTCATAGCTTATAAAAAGTGAGAATTGAAAACTAAAAGACTCGCAAAGGAATTTTTTGCTCGGTTCGAGTTTATGTTTGTGAAGAAACATAGTGACCCGAGCCGAATTTTCAAGATTTAAGGTGACACACTTGAAGATGAAATTAAAACAAAATTATTGAATATTTTTGTGTATTTTTCTGACCACGAATGGTATTTTTCTGATTTTTTGGGTATTTTTATAATTAAATAAATTCGAAAAATATTATAAAATACCAAAAAATATTTTTTTGTTCAAAATTGGTCCCCGAGGCTAGGCCAATGCTTCCAAAGTTGATTTTGTGATTTTATGACCTTTTTTGATATTTTTAATTAATTTTAAAGAATCAAAATCACAATAATAAATGGTCAAAAATCAGGTGTCAACAGCTGCCCCTCTTTGAGAGGAATCTTGTTAGAGGTTTCTCTCAAAGATAAGGTGGCACCTGATTTCTAACCGACTCAACTGGGAAAATGAGAGAAGAAATGCTACGACATTGGATCGCTTAAGGCCCTTTGATGAAAGCTCAAATTAATCCCCGGTTTGCTTTAACAATTTGAACATGGGCCGGAGTGAGAGAGGCTTACCTGAAGCTCACCTGTCTGATGCTGCCGGTTGCGACAACTTTCAAGCAGATACCTAGGACTCGTCATTCAGAATATCCTAGGGAGATTAAGCTCTGACCTGTATGGTAGGTCATACCATTATGGGATTCCTAACTGGTAGGAACCTAAGGAAGGCGCGTCCCACACTTTGGGATTTGCCAAGGATTTTGATCCGTATGGTGGATCGAATCAGAAATGGTTCACCTACTGTAAGGTTTACCTAGGGAAACGACTCTTTCCGTGTTTGGAATTTGTCAAGGTTTTGATCTGTATGGTGGATCGGACCATTAGGCTGATCATTCAGGCGGTTTCTACCATATTTGACCCTTCAGGCGGTATCTACCGTGGTTTGACCCTTCAGGCGGTTTCTACCTTGAGTTGACCCTTCAGGCGGTTTCTACCTTGGTTTGACCCTTCAGGCGGTTTCTACCTTGTGCTGACCCTTCAGGCGGTATCTACCATGAGTTTGACCCTTCAGGCGGTTTCTACCTTGTGCTGACCCTTCAGGCGGTATCTACCATGAGTTTGACCCTTCAGGCGGTATCTACCATGAGTTGACCCTTCAGGCGGTTTCTACCTTGTGTTGACCCTTCAGGCGGTATCTACCATGTTTGAAAAGGGGTCTCATGACGAGGGTTCTCCACGTCCGATGAGACTGTTTGATATTTTGAAAATGGGTCCTGGGACGAGGGTTCTCCACGTCTGATAGGACTTTTTCTTTTAAAAGGATTTTTCTTCCCCTTTTTTTTGAGACCCCGAAGTTTGTCGGGAATTCAGTTTTTTGAAGCAGTGAAAGATTTTATTTTGACAAAACTTCACTTGAGTCTGTTGAGGCGACATTCTGGGAGTTGGGTTCTCCAAGTATCCTGCATAAGTTTGAGCCTGAAAGATTTTTCTTCACCAAGAAAACGTTAGTAATCTTTGGGAAGACCACGGCTGTCCATTTTGACAAAACCGTATGATTTAAGTTTTAATCATGAAATGTGCATTTTGATGCTGGGGGTTATCCAAAGCATTCTTGCAACATGCAAATGTGATCACAAATCCCTTGCACGGAAAATCTGGATCAACAGTTTGAAAATTCCAAAAAGAGTTTGTTCAAAACATCAATTGGAATATTTCTCGACAATGAGGTCTTCTCACCTGTTTTGCGATCGTGTTTTTTTATAGGGGATACACTCGATTCCCTACTAACCCGTGCCTAGGTTTTAGGCTCATTCGCAGCGCATACATTTTGATCGGTCGGGAGGTCTTCCACGGGACCGTAATGTTGGGCTTGGATATTGGTCTTCAAGGGGGACTCACTTTTGAGTCAAGGCCATTGAATGAAAGTTTTCACCATCTGTTCCGGGTTTACAAGTCAAGAACCCTGCAAAATGAGAAAGAAATAGTCTTGCTCGTACTTCTTCGAGCTGAGCTGTATGTTAACCCAAGTGTCTTAGTCAGAGAAGACTGTTTCAGGGTTATGATGTTGGTAGGATTGGGGACCGAAAAAGGCTTGTTTTTGGCCCAGAATTCATGACGAGTTTGACATTGGTGATCATTGCTGATTTACCTCCTGTCTTTTCCTTTCTGCATCTTTAGTTTTTGAGGTGTACAACCGATTTTGAGGTGTGCACCAGCTCTTTAGAGAGCGTCCCTTGTTGCATTCAGAGACCGACTCTCTCCATGTCTTTGTTCTGTGCTTGGCAGCATTTGGGGAGCAGCTTTTTTTTATTTGACTCCTTTAAGAATTTTTTTTTTTTCATCCAAGTTTCACTGGGGATCAAGTAAACAGCTTTCATGAGCATCGGCCTTGCTTTTACCAGGCACTTTGCTTTTTCTCGATGCCGTGGATTTTTCTCATTGATTTTTGAAATCCCACTTTTTCTCATCTTCATAGGATCGCGTTAGACCTATGATCAAAGGTCTAACAAGGTTAAACATTAACTTAGGAATTCTTTTGCAAACCCTAAGTCTTGAACTTCTTCGTTTCTGAAGTGATGCTGCATCCGTCTTGGAATGTGCAATGATCACCAACGGGTTTATGAAATGATTCTGCAGGCTCAACTTGGCTATGCAAAGGATTCGGTGTGTGGGATAGAGAAATGAATGCTTCTCATCATCCTATGGCACTTGGATTACCATATAAACAACACACAAAGATTAATGTTAGTCCGAGCAAGAAAATTTCTAACCATTTTCTCCTGATGCTGCTGGACTCACCTCCATTTTGCCCCGATGTGGGGTGGTTCTTGACAGGGTTAAGAATGAAAACCGCCGTTCAAAGGGGTTATCAACGGTCACCTGTAGTGTTTGGGGGATATGAAACGAATGCCTCCGTCGTCCCAACCCATGTAATCGCTGCGAATGGTCCCTACTTCCGTAGGTCCAGATTCTGCTGTCTTATCCGCTCCATTTCTCTCTTAAGTGTGTATAGGACGTGTTTGGACTAGGCTTTGCCTCTCGTCTTTTGAGAAAACGTCCTTTTGAAAGTTTTGAACAACTTTTGATTGGAAAAATCTCTTTCGTTTTCTCCAAAAATTTTACCCGTCAATGGGATTTTATGATGCCCAATGCATGTTCAGATAACCTCATGTTTCAAAACATGAATGCCAATGAAGTTAGAATCCTATGTCTTTTCTAGACATCAGATTCTAAAAGCTTTTCTTTTCTTCTCTATTTTTTATTCAACATTTTCAATGGATTGGGGAAAGGGATACTTACCTGTCCCCCGCGGCTGGAGATCCCTGAAAATGCGGAAGAAACATGTTATTGTTCGTTCATGAATTTTTCAAAAAATTAGAACGATACATCTTACCCTCGGTCGTGTGCCCCTGCGAGTGCACACAGGTTGTCAAAATTTGTCCTCCTTGATGGTGAGTCCCTATCAAGGATAAATAGCAAGTGTTAACTCATATTCCCAAATTGAAGACAAATTGGGACAATACAACTTTACTCTTGGTTCTCATCCCGTTCTGACGTCGCGTATTGATATGAACCACGTCTATCAAATCCGCTTATCCATGCTTGGAATATTTGCAATATCAATGGTTCAGCTGCCCCCGGTTGGGCAACGTCTGTTTTGTTATTTGAACAGATGGCTCCTTGGGTGATTTATCCACGTTTAACACCTGAGAAGGGAAAGAAATGAGACATTACTTTGGTATTCGGTTGAAGATCGTTTAGGAACGATACATCGTTTTACCAAATGGGAGGCTTCGTGACCAAACGTATTTCGTGCTGAATGGGGGTAGATCCCATTATGCTCCGCGGGTGATAGTCATCGTTCATGGAATTTGCTCCACAGATTAAGTGATTAATCCATGGCCCTTGGCTCGAAGACGTTCAAAGGGTAATGTTGACACTCAGAGCGGTTAGTTTTCAGCGTTAATTACAATGTTCCCGCGGGAACTTTACAACGAAATCCGTAACACATTCATTCGATGTATTCACCTCTCACTCTCCTGAGCCTTCTAATGATTTAGCACACGAGCTTCGAACCAGATGTCCGGTCGCCGGTACCGGTCACGACTGCGAAGATGCACTTGTTCCAAAATGCTTGACCCATAGGCTGAGTTGCTCATTCAGGAGATCGTCCGACCGCTCGAGTCGTCCAAGTTGAGCATCCTTAATTGCTGGTGACGGACTTCTCCCATTTTCGGCATGAACAACCTGGTTTCTCGGTTTATGCGTGATCCACACGCCGAGTTGCTCACTGAGGGACTCGCTTGAAATTTCAAGCCATTGACGCCCAAGTCGGGCATCCTCAACCGTTGGCGATGGGTTCCTCACACTACTTTCGACATGAACAACCTCACTTCTCGAGTTGGTATTTTCATCGTTGTCCAGTAGGTTTGTACCCGATGCTGGATTCGCCGTAGGAATAACACTAACGATCGGTTGGTGCTCAAATTGGGGAGTCCATACCTACTGAAATTGTTGTACATACTCTTGGGGAGTACCAGGGTAACTCAGGGGGGAATTCAGCCGATCGAACCAAGAATAGATGTTTTCAAGGAGATCGTCTGAACCATCGAGCGACTGACACTCAGGTTGAGTATTGTCGACTACTGGAGAAGGAATCTTTTTGCCATTTTCGTCATGGACCACCTGATTCTTCGAGCCGGAATCTCCGTAATCGTCTCGCAAGATTGTATGTGCATCTCCTGCCAGTGTTAGATCCGCTGTAGGACTAGTATTAACGGCCAGTCGGTGCTCAGACTGGGGAGTCCCGATTTGCTGAAATTGCGGTACATACTCCTGAGGAGTACTGGGATAACCCATGGGAGTACTCTGATTGATGCCTGAACAATCGACCGTGTAATTGTCAGTCCCATCGGTGTTAAGAGGTGATTGGATGCTTCCTGCTTCATGAGGATTGCGATCACAGCCATGCTCATCGTTTAAACTTGAACTGCATCTCTCTTGGTCTAGCGCCACTCGTCCATCTCTCAGTAGTCTTTTGTAGCACCAAAGGTGGTTCCTGACTTTATTTCTATCCAATTCCGGCATGTTCATGATCTTGAGTATGCGCGATGGGCGAGCCAAACTGATCCCTAACTGTTGAACTGCATCAACAAATTTGCTATGAAGCTCCGAGGTCCAATAAAACCTTGTTTTCTTGCTAGCCGAAGTAGGGTTGGCAACTCGGCGGCTACTCTTCGTGGAATCTGGTCGTGTTGAACCGCCTCTATCTTGGTCTAGCGACGCTCGTCCATCTCTCAGTAGTTTCTTGTAGCGCCAAAGGTGATTCTTGACCATATTTTTAGTCAGTCCCGGCACGTTCATGATTTCGAGTATGCGCAATGGGCAAGCAAAACTGATCCCCAACTGTTGAACTGCATCAACAAATTTGCTATGAAACTCCGGGGTCCAACGAAATCTTATTTTCTTGCTAGCCGAAGTGGTGTCAGCAACTTGGCGGTTACTCTTCTCGGAATCTGGTCGTGTTGGAGGTTGCTCTGGAGGGGATTTAGTGGTCTCAGATCGGCTGGTCATGATGGTGAGTTCATCATCGAGCGGACCCGACTTGTCATGACGCATGTTCCCTTCCACAATGGGCGTCGACTTTGACCTTATAGCACTAGTTTCCTCTTGTAGATCCTCGGCGGTACCCGCCTGTTCCGAAAGATGTTGCGAAGGGCATTGCAACAAATGAGCATTATAAACCCCCAGATCTGGCTCTTCAGTGAATACTCCGTCCGTGGGAACAGGGTTACCGCACTCCAGGCAAATAGCGATGCTTAGAGCTTTTTTGTACTGAGTGTTTTTTATTCGAAGCTTTTCATTTTCCTCCCTTACAACCGCTAACTCGTGCCGATCGCGTTGCTGCTTCAGCCGGGTTCGTTTGTTTTCAAACCAGCACTTGACCTTCCGAGGCTCCCACCCTATCTCCTGGCCCATTTTGATTTTCTGTTCCATGTCCGGATAGGGGTATTCCCTGAAAAACAATTCGAGTTTATGGACTTGACCTGAAGTGTTGCGTTTGAGATATTCCCCTTTCTGACGCTGATAACCGTCGCGGGTACTGTTCTCGTTAACCAAGCCGCGAGTTTCATCATTAGAAGGATCGGTCTCCATGGCCCTCGTGTCAGGTTCGGTCCTGAGATCTTCAAACTCTTCCAGCAGCTCAAGCTCGGAGACCTCCAAGTCTGGCGCTTCCAGTAAATGACAGAATCCCTTGAACATTTTGACCGGGATATCACTGTTTGATTTTCCGTTAACTCAGCTTTCTTTGTTCCTCCTTGGATCTTCACTTTCTCTGCAAATTCTGAGAGGTTAAAGGAGCCGGATCACCGTTCTTCGATCAAAGGTGATGGCTACCCGACGAGCGCTCTTCTCAATGTTTCGAGATTCCCACTTCGTCCTTTTGTGATGGCTACTTGACGAGCGTTTTTCTCAAGGCTTCGTAATTCCCACTTTGTCCTTTTTTGCTCTTTTCTACGTGAACGGAGCCTGAAGATCTCTTGCGTTGATTTCGCTTTGTCGAGCACTACGCTTGTCCCCCTGGCCCAGTCTCTAGCGTAACAAGCCTGCCCACCTTTCGGCGCCATTATGTTTCGTAAAACCCGAGATCACAGGACGGTGGTGGATTCGTGACTCATCGGGGATGCATTAACGAAACCCGCTTGGCTCTACTGCACATAAAATATTATTACCACTTCTCCCTGTACTCGAGCATTTATAAGGTGATAGATTGATGTCAAGAAGATTAACACTTTAGCCTTATCAGACTCAGCCTCTCAAACACTCTTCACATTCTCACTCTCTTCTCCGTCATTCCATCGCATATGGATTCCTCCTCTATGCCTGTTGCCTTACCTGAAGCTTCGACCCAATGGGAGAGATTTTACCACCTCTTGGGTAGGGGTTATGGCTACATAAACAATCATCCTGAAGCTGAGGTTGAAGTTCGTACTCTGATTCCGGCCCTGGATACTGCGTGTATTGAAGGTACGAAACTGCAAAGGGAGTTTGTGATCTTCCCAACTCTCTTTAACAATTTCATGCAGGCTTACGAAGTTGCTAGCCGGGAGGTCACTTTGGCTGGTATCGTGCGAGCCCGTTATCAGGACCGAACTGAGTCCCTGATGTTGGCCATGCTGACGGCCGATAACCATAAAAGGGCTGTTGAATACGCCCACGCCCAGGTTTCGATGCTGGTCCGTGAGAGGGACAACTTGGTGGAGCGTCTGGCTCTTTTTGACACCGCCTTTGAGCAAGACCAGCACAACTTCGTGCTGAGGTTCCAGTGTGCCTGGTTGGAGGAAAGGCTTGAAGACCTGAGCATGGATATAGCTCGCGGGAGGGTGCTGGCTCATGACTTAGAGCTTGAGTTCGAGTACTATGACACCAAGGTGAACGAACTTAAGGAGAAATGTCGTCTCCTTTTCTTCAAGCTTGTAGACCTTGATTCCCGGAGTGTGGGTTGTAAGCAAGGCATGGATAGCATGGAGAGTCAGTTAAGCTTTTTTGTGATGCTTGTCAGAACTCATTTTGGGTTTACTGCTCCCCCTCAGTGATCCACTTGTAAACTTTCCTGCTGAATGAAATAAATGCGAGTTTATTTATATATGCTCTTTCATTCTGCATTGTTGACTAGCCAAGAAAGGTTTTTGCTTTCGGATCTACGCGACTCCTTTTTCGCCTGTGTCAACAGATTGACTACGCATCATTCTCACAGCCCGACGCTTTATATTTGATTGACCTGAATGCCTCGTGAGAAATAGATTTGTAGTTGCTCGAAACTTAAAGATTGCCCCTGATTTTGCGGTCATTGCGTTTGGGGCCGCTAGTAATCTTTCACTTTCGAGCTCGATCACATTCTGCTAGTAACTCATGCTATCAATTCTGCCTTCACGCGTCGGGGCTGATTTTACCTTGAACTTAATAACAAGGAATTACCGTATACACACGAAATGACGTTTGCGAACAACATTATGCAGAATCAACTCTAGCTATTGAAGAAACAAACGCATGCACCGATGAGAACTTTACAATAGGAGATACATCCTTCTCGCGTACATCCCCTTCTTTCTTGGGGCATGTCCAATGACTAACCAGTCTGGCCTCAGCTTAGGTGTGCCATTACCAAGTGCAGATCATGGTTGCCAACCTTTAATAGCTTCCAACTGATCGAACCAGGTATCAAGTCCTTCATCGAAGAAATCACCCGACCCCTCGAACGATTGATGTGTAGGTTGAGCTGCATCGCCCGACGGGTTCTTCGAACTGGAACCTCCATCTTTGTCTGGGATTATAAGAGGAGATTTGATCGATTGACTACCACAAGCATCTCCCACTTGGGGATTAGGGAAATAAGAGTGCTCCAAGCTTTCTCCCATTAGATCATCTGAAGCCATATGCTCTAATTGGGCAAACCCTTGAGCACTGGGCGTGGTGGGCTGATCTGCGACAGGATGAACACTGACTAGCTGCTGCTCGGACGGAGGAGTGCTTACTCGTTGCACTTGTGATGCGTGTTCTTGAGGAATATTGAAATGACTCGCGAGGATATCCTGATCAAATCCCCAATAGTCGTCCAGATTCGACCGGGCCTCATTTGTCATAAGGGTGCTGGGTTCGCAGCCGAGTCTATTGCTCGGATTCAGTTCTGCATAACGCTGTCCTAACGCCCTTCTGTAGCAACCAAGGTGATTCGCGACTAATTGCTTGGTAAGTCCCGGTACGTTCATGACCCTAAGTATGCTTGTCGGACCTATGAAGTCGAGTCCTATCTGTCGAACTGCGTCCAAGAACTTGAGATGAAGCTCCGGGGGCCAAGTGAATTTCTTCTTCTCGTCGTCCAGAGTGGCGTAGATAGCCTGCCGACTAACCTCTAACTCCTCTTGAACCGTATCTGATCTTACCGGAAGCTGTTGTGGAGGAGATTCATGGGCTTCGATGAGGTGACTCCGATCATAACGACACGTATCTTCTTCCTCCGAAGACACTGGTATAATTTCTGTAGGATCGATCTGCTCATGCGCGCCATTAGCAGGATCTGATTGTACCGGAGATGGCTCAAGGGAGCAGGGGGATAAATGAGCACCTTCCATCTTCGTAGAAGGCTTACTGGGGAACAATTTACTGAGGGTGGTAGGGCCACCGCAGTCAGGGCAGGTAATAGTACTGAGAATTTTCTCATACCACATGTTTTCCATTTGAAGGTTTTGGTTCTGCTCTTTTAGGGCCGTGATCTCCTTACGCCTGTGTTGGACACCTAGTCTGAAACGTCTATTCTGAAACCAAAAATGGATTCTCATAGGATTCATTCCCAGCTTCTGGCCCAATTCAATCTTTTGTTCCTCGTTTGGGCAAGGGCATTCATCGAAGAAAGCTTCAAGCTCCTGGATTTCTTTCCGAGCGTAGCGCTGGCGACTTTTTCTTTTCCGGGGTTGAGCGTCGTGGCCACTGCCGTCGTCACCACTGCGATCTTGATGTTCGTCACCGGCGATGTTGAGTTCCATGGCTTCGATGTCGAATCTGATTCTAGAGAATTTGAGGTCTTTCAACGAACTCGTCACTCGGGGTTCTCTGTTCTCTTTTGTATACTCGCTCTTTCGATTTGTTGCCTCCTTTTCCTCGAAAGCTAGGTCTGTTCAGCGTTCTGTTTTTGAAACGACGGAACTGTTTACCTCCTGCTCAGCTTTCCGACACGAAGGGGTAACCAAATCCTTCCGCGGCTTCTTCGATAGTAGCGCTCGCCTTTCACTTTTCCTCGATAGTCATGCCTGTTCAGCACTGTCTTCTCTTTTTAAGTGGCAGAGCTGTTCACTCGCCGCCCAGCTTTATGCGTGATGGAACAACACAATCCTTTCGCGGCTTCTTCGATAGTTGCGTTCGCCTTTCACTTTTCCTCAATAGTCATGCATGTTCAGCACTGTCTTCTCTTTTTAAGTGGAAGAGCTGTTCATTCGCCGCCCAGCTTCATGCGTGATGGAACAACACAATCCTTTCGCGGCTTCTTCGATAGTTGCGCTCGCCTTTCACTTTTCCTCAATAGTCATGCCTGTTCAGCATTGTCTTCTCTTTTTAAGTGGCAGAGCTGTTCACTCGCCGCCCAGCTTCATGCGTGATGGAACAACACAATCCTTTCGCGGCTTCTTCGATAGTTGCGCTCGCCTCCCTCCCAGCTTTAATAATGGCGAGACCGAATTTGTCAGGCCTGAAATTGCGGATCAGGACATGTCTGATGATTCACGGGAGGAGCAGCCCTCGCTTTACATTAATTAACCCGGCTCCACAAGCATTATTGCTGCAACTTTTCTCCACTCTCGAGACGCTATAAAATGCGGAGTTGGTGTTTGGGAGATTAACGCTCTCATATAATTTGCTTCCATCCTCTAATCGCTCCACTACACACATCTCCGTCGAAAATGGCTTCTTCCCAAGTTCACACTTTCTCAGCCGAAGCTTTGACTCGATGGAAAGAGTTCTATAACCTCTTGGGTCGAGGCTACGCTCACATAGCCGATCATCCCGAAACCGAGGATGAGATCAGAGTCATGTTCGGGGACCTGGACATCACCTCCCTCGAGGGTACCGCGTTGGGGAGGGAATACAATATTTTTCCAACGCTCTTTACGAACTCCTTGGAGGTCTACCGCGCTGCTCATCGGGGAGTTACCGTGGCTCGTGTCTTGCGAGCCCGTTATGAGGATCAGTCCGACCGCCTAGCGTTGGCTGACTACCTGGCCGATAGTCACAAAAAGGCTGTTGAGTTCGCCAAAGAGCGGGTTTCGACATTGCTACGCGAGAGGAGGAATCTGGTGGAGGACTTAGCTCTATCTCTGGCTACCTATGAGCGCGATCGACGTAATGCCCTGCTAAGGAATCGGAGCGAGTGGCTGGAAGAAAGGCTCAACGGCATAAACGAGGATATAACTCGTGAGAATGGACTTGTTCGGGACTTGGAAGCAGTCGCCGAAGATCACGAGACTCAGGTTGTTGCAGTCAATGATGAACGCAAACGCCTCCACCTCAGGCTTGCGGACCATGATACGCGGAGTGGTGCGTATAAACAAAGCATCCATAACCTGGAGGGCCAGCTGGGCTCCTTTGTGTCGTTGATTAGGGCTCACTTCTGCTTTACTTTTCCACCCCAATGAATTGTATGATCTGGTTTGGGCAAGAATGAATGAAAGCCCCTGTGTTTGTTTTAGCTTTTATATGATCCATTTCTTCGAGCATCCGGACATCTTAGACTTGGATGAGCCGATCCATAATAAGTCGAGTAGATGTGTTCTGATTTTCTAACTCACTCATGGTCAGATGAAAGAATAGCCTCAGACTTATCCAAGAAAAGATTTCTTTATGCTACTTGTTTTTCACCTGCAAATGAAAAGACCGAGTCAAAAGGAATAATCTGAAAAAGAAAGCATAGACCCCTTTCAATCTTATGCTTGCTCGTAATTAATAATGACAAGAACTTTTACAAGGGTTTTAATCTTGTGCGAAAAGTTTTTATCAATATTCCTCGAAAGAAAGCATACTATTGAAAGGAATGTAATTCACGATAATTGCTTTTGACCAATATTCAGAAGAGCGAATTAGTCAAAAATGCAAGGCATAACGACGTGTTTTTAAATTTAATTGAAGATACGGCATCCAAATCAAGGCCGTTTTGTTAAGAACGAGAGCAATTTGGACATCTATCTCGTCATTAAATTCGAAATAACGTCAATACTCTTGATCAATTATCGTGGATTACTTAGTGACATATGACATGCATGGACCAATTCAAGTGTATAATTCCTTCTAGCGAAATTGGGGTTGGATTACCCTGTACGACCAAAAAGGTCGTGTAAGATTTTCAACTTTAGTTTCCTCTAAAGGAATTATAAACTTGACTTGGGAGTATTCGGATGATTAGAGAAAATGCCACTATCACATTCCCATGACCCGTCAAAAAAAAAAATACAACCGAGTTCCATATGAATGTATACACCAATAGATCCCTAATACAATCACTCTAAGGGGTGAGATAGAGAAAGCCTCGATAAAAATAAACCCTATACAAGAGGACTAGTAATGAAACCAAGGAATGTGATCCTAACGTTTAAGGATGCCCCAAGTTCGATCTGTGACTTCCGGATCACTTGCCCCAACTCGTCATCTTCATTGGACGATATCTCAATAATGTTCATAGTAGGCTCCTTTGTTGCTCACTCGGTGTTCGCCATGGGATATCATCCTCCTCGTCTTCTATCAAGGACGTTTGGGAAAAACACATGCATCTATCCTTGAAATGGCATTTAATCTAATCACCAGAATGCAATGAATGAAATGCCTATATTTATATGAACTGTAATAGTTTTGAGGGATAGAGAGTCTTACCAACCCAACTCGTCGACTTATGTGCGATTTTAGGTGTACCAACCGCCCAAAGACATGCGCATGAGACAAGTGATGGTGAACTTCTAAAAATCAGAGGGTTTGGCACCTAAGGTTAAGGTTCCCACCTCGAGTTCTAGAAAGAGCCGATTCCATTGCACAACTATCGTTGCATTGGGACTCAATCCATAGTTCGAAGCGAGCGGAATTGAGAAGTGGATTACCCCGTGTTTTTCCTCATGGAGATTCCATTTTCAATTCCTTCTATTGTGTTCCTAAAGGCGGCGCCTGGGGTTTTAGGCGCGGTTGTATGTGTCCATGTGTCGTGATCATCACAATGCAAGTCATGCACAACAATTTATCAATCAGCACTTCAAATCATCCACACAACATACATTCCTACGCCACACCTGCGTAAAATAAAGTTAATCACAGACTACACCCCTTATTACTCCAATCTGCAAAAACATATAACACCTATCGTGAGCGGACTTACCTCACCTTCAAGAGCGCCTGTAGGGTTAGAAAAATCACTCAATTTTTATTACGGCCTAAGTCCACTTGAGGTCTAGAACCATAGTTTCTAGAACAAGTCCCCAGCGGAGTCGCCAGCTGTCGCGACCCGTCCGGAAGCGGACGCGGCTAATGGATTACCGATCACGGGTCTTGGATCGGCGCGAGCCCTCCCAGGCCCATACCAAATCGCGGCGGGAGTATTCTTCGACGATAAGAGTCGATCGCTTTCGACCTTCAGTGTGGTCGTGGTGGCATGTGCAAATTGTGCATGCATTTGGAGTCGCCACCGGTCTTTCTTGGAGGGTAGACCGGAAACCTTACCGATCGATTGGGAGAGATCGATCAGTTCTACGGAACCAGAGATTTTGGGTTCGGGGACTTGGTTACGCTGGTGTCGTTACCAACGCCCTTTCGGTACCTAATGCGAGTGATTTTCCTAACTAGGATTTCATGCAGGCACAATTTTGGGTGAGGTAAGTCTGACTTTGCACATTAACCAGTTTAACATGCTCACGTAATCATAATAAATAAATAGATGTCAATCACATAAATATCTATCCTACGTGGTGATCATGGAATTATGATTTAATGGGTCTCGAGCCAATGAGACCACATATAATCATTTTAATATTTTAATAACGGAGAGCCGCTCTTCGCTTCTTCTTGGTTTCTTGAACTCTTCAAGAATTGGGCCCCAAAGAGCTCGCCGACTTAAAAGGCTCCTCCACGTAATCCTCGTAGCATTTACATCAACAATTGACTATGCTAAAAATAAAGATTACATGAAAAATAAAAGGAGTACGCAGCCTCCATTTAATAATTACAATCCCAAATATATAAATAATCATCATACATTCATATATACATCAATCACATTGATTAGGGATTTTTCCATGATCACCACCCTTTCACGTAAGTAATAAATTCACAATTTAAAACTTAGGAAGGCACAATAAAAATTCTACGTTGAATCATATTCAGAATTTTTACGTAAAATAAGATAGCCATAAATTTTCGATTCAAAATTGATTTAGTCTCAATTTTTGCTACGTTGATTAATTTATCATATAAAATAATCAATCTCCATTAGCCATGTAAGACGAACAATTCGTTAATACATATTGGCCATAGTATTGCAAAAATTGCAAAAAATCAATTAAATGCACGAAAACACCTAAGGATTGGCTCTGATACCACTGTTGGGATCCACGTAACACGTAGCGGAAATAAATAACAACCCACACATGTATCTCCAGAGGCGTACTTCGTGCATTTCAATCGAAAAAAATCACAAAGTCTCAAAGGGAGTAAATAGATTACCTCTCGTAGCGTGCTTGAACGGAGGTGTCGGTTCGATGTTCTTCGATCTCAGCCTCCACAAGTGTTAGGCATCTAGTTCGGACGCACCACCAATTGACGAACGGGGAGACGACTAATAACTCCACAACAATTGTGCTAGCAATATGCGGAATCAATATTCCGAACTTAGTATATTTTGCTCGCTCAAGATTATGAGAATATAGAGAGTGTTTGTGTTCTTCTCTCTAAGCTCTCAAAAATTTGCACACTCTACAAAATGTCTCTCCCCTTCCAACCTCAAAACTCTTGCCATCCTTTTATAGCCAAAAATACCTTCCAATAAATTGTATTTAAAAATAGCACTAACAATTATAAATTCTATCTAAAAATAGCACTCACAAATAAATGACATTTAAAAATAGCACTAACAATAGCACTCACAATTTATAATACAAAAATGCTATTTAAAAATAGCACTAACAATAGCACTCACAATTTATAATACAAAAATGCTATTTAAAAATAGCACTAACAATTATAAATTCTATCTAATAATAGCACTCACAAATAAATGACATTTAAAAATAGCACTAACAATAGCACTCACAATTTATAATACAAAAATGCTATTTAAAAATAGCACTAACAATAGCACTCACAATTTATAATACAAAAATGCTATTTAAAAATAGCACTAACAATTATAAATTCTATCTAATAATAGCACTCACAATTTATGATAAATAAATGTCATTTAAAAATAGCACTAACAATAGCACTCACAATTTATGATAAATAAATGTCATTTAAAAATAGCACTAACAATAGCACTCACAATTTATAATACAAAAATGCTATTTAAAAATAACACTAACAATAGCACTCACAATACAAAAATGCTAAAAAAAAGCACTAACAAAGGTGTTAAAAATAATAACCATTATTATTATTACAAGAGTTAAAGAGGTTACCAAACAGTACAAATATGCATAACGTATAAATACGTATGACGTATAAATACGTAGAGCATACGTATACATCCGTGAAACCGGGGACTAATTGAAAGAAAAATGTGCAATTAAGCCCTTTTGGTAAAAATTGATTAAATTGGAGGGCAAATTGACCTAATTGCACTTTAAGACTTTAGAATCCAATGTCATAGCTTATAAAAAGTGAGAATTGAAAACTAAAAGACTCGCAAAGGAATTTTTTGCTCGGTTCGAGTTTATGTTTGTGAAGAAACATAGTGACCCGAGCCGAATTTTCAAGATTTAAGGTGACACACTTGAAGATGAAATTAAAACAAAATTATTGAATATTTTTGTGTATTTTTCTGACCACGAATGGTATTTTTCTGATTTTTTGGGTATTTTTATAATTAAATAAATTCGAAAAATATTATAAAATACCAAAAAATATTTTTTGTTCAAAATTGGTCCCCGAGGCTAGGCCAATGCTTCCAAAGTTGATTTTGTGATTTTATGACCTTTTTTGATATTTTTAATTAATTTTAAAGAATAAAAATCACAATAATAAATGGTCAAAAATCAGGTGTCAACAGTGATGTTTGCAATATAATTGCCTAAGATGTGAATTGGCTTGATGCCTTGAGATGTGAATGGGCTAGAGTGCCCGAGTGATCGTTGGCCGTGGACCCTGTTATTGCTATTGAAATTGGTCGTGGGCTCTGCTATTGCTATTGAAATTGACCGTGGGCCTTGTTATTGCTATTGAATTGGTCGTGGGCCCAGTTATTGTTATTAAATTGGCTGTGATACCCTTGTGAACTACATCGCGGCCGTGGGCCCTGGCGATGATTTGTCTTGGAACCCTATAAAATTATATCGCGGCTTGGAGCCCTGGCGATACATCGAATATGAGTATGTGAAATGATTTGGCTAGAATGCCTATATGAATTCGGTTGAGATGATGAATGACTTGGTTGTGTGATGTCTGCAATATAATTGCCTGAGATGTGAATTGGCTTGATGCCTTGAGATGTGAATGGGCTAGAGTGTCCGAGCGATCGTTGGTTGTGGGCCTTGTTATTACTATTGAAATTGGTCGTGGGCTTTGTTATTGCTATTGAAATTATCCGTGGGCCCTGTTATTGCTATTGAATTGGCCATGGGCCTTGTTATTGTTATTAAATTGGCTGTGATGCCCTTGTGAACTACATAGCGGCCGTGGGCCCTGGCGATGATTAAATGGTTTGTCACAGTGATGACTTATGAAGTTGTGTGTTTTTTTATGCTAATGTGTGAAGTTGTATCTCATGTTAAGTGGTGTACTTGATGGTGACTTTCTTCATATCAAGTGCCAGGAGAAAGTGTTATTTAGATGCTATATGTTAGTGCCTCGATAAGCTTCTGTTTACTGCTTTGTGGCATAGTCTGGGAGGACTGGCGGTCTGGTCTAGGTTTATGGTTTACTTACTGAGATTTATATCTCACCCCGTTGGGGATTAACATTTTTCAGGTCCCAGGTGATGAGACGACAAATTTGTTGAGGTTGAGTATTCGAAGATGGAATTACAGGACTTGGATTCACATTTTGTGCTATTAGGGATTGTCCTTTAGATTAGTGGACTAGGAATTGAACTTTTGGTATTTGATTAATGTGACCTTGTTGTACCATGTTCTTGTCCCAAGTCATCTTGTTATGAATTGAAAGGATAGTTGTTTTCTCACTTCCATAGATTTAATGGATAATGATGTTTGAAGGCCGATGAATTCTGGGCAGCACCTAATGAATGGTAAGGCCTTGGTGGGATGTTCGCAGACCAAATGGGTTCGGGGCGTGACAAGCCTAAATCAGGTTTCTAATTAATCCGGCCAGAATCAATTCTACCTAAACATCTTATCGACTAACCAACTAATCATAGATGTAATTAGCACCCTAACCAAGGATTAGGGGTTAACTTACAAGTCAATTAACTGAGGCACGAGAACTACAACGACAAAGACGGCGACAACCCTCGGCGAACTCATGGCCAAGCTTGATCCCACGGGTTCCTCAGGCTCTAAAACTCGTCCAAAGGGTTCCCAAGAGGCGGCAACACTCCAGGACAGCAGCACGCGATTCGAGGATGATGGCTAGTGCTCTCTGGTGGCCATAGCAGCCACAGCCAGCAATGTCCAGAACAGGGAAGCCCGAAAAAAAATAAGGGAATAGGTGGCGGCCGCGGCTGTTTCATGGGGTTTAGGGCAACGCAAGGCCGGGGGAAGGTTTGATCTAGGTTGGATGGGTGTCGAGGAGCTAAGAAGGGCGGCGACGACGTGAGAGGCTACGCAAGGCGACGAAGTGAGGCTGGATAGAACTGGGGTGCGAAACAGGGGAGATCGGATCGGAATAGGGGAGCTAGTTTCCAAGGTTGGTTCAAGCTCCACGGGCGACGACCAGCTTCCACAGGCTCCGAGGTGGTTGGTGGTCGTCAAGAGCGAGCCTGGCATCGCACACAAGGCCGGAGGAAGGAGAGGAGCTGTGTGTACACGCGCGCGCGCAGGGAGGAGGTGTCGCAAATGAACATAAAGGTCTTTCCTTTCAAGAACCCACCACAAAACCTTTCTTGGAACCTTATCATACGCCTTCTCGAGATCAATAACACCATATGGATGTCCTTCTTCCTTTCTCGATATCTTTCCATCAATTGTCGTATCAAGAAATAGCCTCTATGGTAGATCTTCTTGACACAAATCCAAATTGATTGACAGAAACCTTGATCTATATTCTCAAACGATGCTTAATAACTCTCTCTCACAACTTCATTATATAGCTAATAAACTTAATGTCTCTATAGTTGGAACAATTATGGATATTCCCCTTGTTCTTGTAGATAAGCACAAGTATACTCTTCCTCCATTCATCAGGTATCTTATTAGTTTGGATGATCTAGGCTAGTCAACCAACTTAGTGCTACATCCCATAAGCATCTCTACACTTCAATAGGAACACCATCGGGTCACAATATTTTACTAGTCTACATTTTCTTTAATGCCTCCTTAACTTTCCGCGCTTTAATTCTACGCACAAATATTCTGTTTAAATCGTCAGAAGCATATTCCAAATCCACCTCATTTCTATCGCTCTTTCCATTACAAAGTTTATTAAAATAACTCATCCACCTTCCCTTAACTTCTTCATCTCTTACCAAAAGCGTTTGATTTTCATCATTGATACATCTAACCTGTGTCAAATCTTTATTTTTCTTGTCCTTTGACTTTGCAAGTCTATAGATACCTTTTTCCTTCTTTGCTCCCAAGTTTTTTGCACATATTAGTGAAAACCTTGCCGATAGCTTCTCGCATAACTTTCTTGGCACTTTTTTCACCAATCTAAACTTTTGCAAATTCTCTTCATTAAGATATTTATGTAAACATCTAAAATGCTCCTTTTGTTTAATTGCCTCATGCACCTCTTTATTCTATCACCAGGTTTCCTTTGTCTGATGCATGCTCCCTCTACTTTCCCCTAACGCCGCTCTTGACACTCTCTGAATGCAGTTAGACATCTTTTTTCACATCATATTTACTTCGCCTTCTAATCGCCACGAGCCTTCCTGTAGCATTCTTTCCTTGAACTCTATTTGTTTCTCCTCATGTAACTTCCACCATCTTACCCTAGGGTACTGAGTACTTCTCTGTATTTTCTATACTTTGTTATACCGAACCTCTAAGACTACCAACTTATGTTGCTAGCTACACGTTCTTCAGGGTGTACTTTACAATCTACATACGAGGCTCTATCCTCTCTTCTGGCAAAGAACAAATCAATCTGGCTACAATTTTGACCGCTGCGAAAAGTGATTAGAAGTTATTCTCTTTTCCTAAAGAAGGTATTTGCCAACATCAAATCATAAGCTAATGTCACACTCAAGATGTCTTCGCCAGCCTCATTTCTAGTCTCATATCCAAAACCTCCATAAACTCTGTCAAAACCTGCATTACTTTGACCAACATATCCAATTAGATATTCTCCTATGAATACCTTCTCCTCGTGTGGTATCCCTTTAAAATCTCTTCCAGATCTTCCCAAAATCTACTCTTATCGAATTCATGCAGTCCAACTTGGAGGGCATACACGTTAAGGATATTCATAATCAAATCACACACTAGTAGCTTAACTAAAATAATCCCTGTTCTTTTAACATCAACTCTGTCTTTGAAATTTTTATCGATCAGAATCCCAACTCCATTTATACTCTTTTTTGTGCCTATGTACCACAGCTTGAATCCGGTGCCTTCCACTTCCTTAACCTTCTCTCCTGCCTATTTAGTCTCTTGCAGGCAACCAATATTCACTCTCCTAGCAAAAGTATCTGCCAACTCCCTCAACTTACCCGTTAAGATTCCTACGTTCCAACTCCCCAATCGAATCCTTACCCCTTGAGCCTTTCTTGCCCACCACACTCACCCACGAAAGCGTGAGGACCCTAGCTCACTATTCACCACATCGGAATGATGGCTCAATGCTAGCTTCCTTACCCCTCGCACTCACCTATCTTGGTGCAAGGACACTTGCCATTTTTTGCTACACTAGGGCTCCGATGCAACGTGTTGCTAAGAATGGTACGCTCCAAACGAAATATCATAAAGATTCATCTCATATAAAGTTGTTGAGCAAATTTATAAAGCTATTGTGCATTATATTTGTAGATCAACTTTTGCAAGAAACTTTTTTAGAATCATAATACTTTGCCATGTGTCAAATCTTGAGTGGATCTAACTGTACAAATGTGAACCACATCTGCTTTGATACCACTGAATATTTTTTTCCAACAAAAGGGACATACTTAAGTAAGATTCTATATATTACATGCTTAGAAAATAAATAAAGAAGCTAGTCTATAATACATAGTCCCAACAAAATGCACATACAGTTCAGTTTCCTTTTCCAAGTTGGAAGCATGCATCCAAATAGAGATGTACTAAACTACTGGTTTATTGAATGTCAAGAAAAGGACCTCAGGAATTACTTCAAATATATTTATCCAAATGCATGAATTGCATTAACTAGAATCAACACATTGATAACATCTACCCAAGTAGTGACATTCAACGCATTGACAACATCTACCCAACTAGTGACGATCAAGCAAATGCATTAAGTTACTAAAAAGCAAAAAGTGACAACATGAGGTTTGTCTAGGGGGGCTTTACTGCAACACCCTCCTTCCCAAAACACAAAAACAAGAAAGACGTGAAGTTAAATTAACATGCATCAGAAACTGGCCATTGTTGAGGATAAAACAATAACTTCAACTTGGTTAGATCAAGAGATTGTAAATCCTCATCTATTTTCACTGTTATGGGGTTTCTCTTTCTTTTTATGAGTAGAGCTCCCCCACATGTTTGTGGTCAAACGCAAGTACGTAACAATACTCTACAGTTGTGCACGTACTTTCAACTATCTATACCACCTTGAATTAAAATTTTGCTAGTGATTTGAAACTGAACAAACCAATGCTTTCATTGTGATGTAGAGCCCAACAGTTTAGCTCAAAAAGGCCTTTAGAGGTTAGAAAAAGTATAACTCGTATCCCTCACTCAACTAAATGAAGCTACAAAAGCTCACACAACCCTAAGAAGTGTTTCAAATATCATGCAGCCAATTTCAATGCGTCTTCTAGTGCGGTTGCAATCAGCTAAAGTGAAAGAACAATGAAAAATAGAAGAAACCAAAGTAAAGGCCACAAAAAGTCGAGGGATTTATACTTATAGCGTTCGGAGAGCGAAAAGACATGTTCCGGTTGCGCAAGGTCATAATGGAGCGAAAATCGAGAACTCGCTGACAGTGGATTCGATGTGCCTGGGCATCAATCGGAGTTGATACTAAGAGAATTAGGTTAATCAGTTTACTCTCATTTCCCAGAAAGTTCACAATGTATCTTATTTGCAGCATTGCTACCTATATGTTAATTTTGATGCTAAAACCTTGCATATACAGTACTCAACTTTTTGGAGTCTCAATGGAGTCAATGCAGCTAGGGGTGATTGGTTCCAGTGTGGACCGAGTCCTCTCACGGACCGAACAGGGTCAGTTCAAGGTTTGTGGAACCAAGAACCGACGTTGTGGACCTTGGAACCAGACCGGACCGGCCGGTTCTAGGGTTTACCCGAAACAGCAGTTCTTTTTTTTCTCGATTTTATTCATAATTATGAATGCAAAGCTAAAATCAAGGGACTCGGTCAACAGACCATCACAAATCATCGAACATTAGACCTCCCAAACTACATTTCTTCTAACAGTGACAGCTCCTTGTCGCGACCCGTTTTTTTTTTCCGGGCTAATGGATTGTTGATCGGGCCCCTACTCTGAAATGTGGATCGCGGGCCCTCCCGGGCCCATACCAAATCGCAACGGGAGTAAATTTACGTGGTTTTTTTTTTACGATAAGAGTCGATCGGATTTGACCTTGGTGTGGTCGTGGTGGCATGTTCTATGTGTGCATGCATTTGGAGTCGCCACCGGTCCTTCTTGGAAGGTGGACCGAAAACCTCACTAATCGATTGTAAGAGATCGATCAGTTCTGCGGAACCAGAGATTTTGGGTTCAAGAACTTGGTTACGTTGGTGTCATTACCAACGCCCTTTCGGTACCTAACGCGAGTGATTTTCCTAATTAAGATTTCATGCAGGCGCAATTTTGGGTGATGTAAGTTTGATTTAGGGGTTGCATGCAGATTGGAAGACAAGTCCTATCAATCACAATCAATATGATGAAAGCGCAATCAAGTGCACAAATGAACCACGTTAATGCACATCAATTCAAATCAAGGACCTCCTAGCATAGCCTTAAGGGCTTAGAGAAGGTGTAATTCAGGCCCAGGGGTAGAATAGGAAGATTCGGGGACAATTCGCTCGAAGGGCGAAATCGTCATTTTTGGAAGGTTCGAGTGTTGAATTAAATAAAATAGGTCGTGGCCTGTTGATCGTGGGCATTTCCTATTTTTGAGAAATTTCTTGAATTTTTCGAAATTTCTCGAGAAACGATATGCTTAAAGGGCAAAATCGTCATTTTTGAAAAGATCGGGATTCGAAAGACCAAAGATAGGTCCTGACCAGTTGGTGGTGGTCATTTCCCATTTTCTAGATTTTTTGGATTTTTCATCAATTTTTGAGAAACGATTCGTCAAAAGGGCAGAATAGTCATTTTGAAAGGGATTGGGCTTCAAAAGACCCAAAATAGGTCATGGCCAGTTGATTGTGGGTCTTTCATATTTTCTGGAATTTTTCTGAAATTTTTCGAATTTCTTCAATTTTTGGGAGACGATTTGCCTAAAGGGCAAAATCGTCATTTTTTGAAGGGATTGGGGTTCGAAAGACCTAAAATAGGTCATGGCTAGTTAATTGTGGCCATTCCTATTTTTTGGAATTTTCTGAATTTCTTCAATTTTTTGGAGACGATTTGCCTAAAGGGCAAAATAGTCATTTTTTGAAGGGATTGGAGTTCGAAAGACCCAAAATAGGTCATGGCCAGTTGATTGTGGCCATTCCTATTTTCTGGAATTTTTCTGGAATTTTCTGAATTTCTTCAATTTTTGAAGGGATTAGGGGTCAAAAGACCCAAAATAGGACATGGCCAGCTGATTGTGGTCATTTCCTAATTTTTGAAATTTTTCTGAAATTTTCAGAATTTCTACGAATTTTTTTTTAATGATTTTTTTTATTTTCTAATCTGATTTTTGAATTTTTAATTCTATTTTGAATTTTTTTTAAAAAAATATTTTTCAGACCGGGTCAGACCCGTTCTGCGTCTCTTGGGCGCTCGGCCCGACCCTACGGGTCGAAAACCGGCCTAAACGATGCCGTTTTTCATTTTTTAAAGGTTTTTTTTCTTATTTTTTTGTCAATTTTTTAATTATCCGAAAAATACCCCATCAAACGCTCCACATTGCGCCACGTGGACACTTTCGATGCGTCCGATCTTGAACTAGGTCGGACGATCCACAAAGCGCCACTTGGCGCAATCTCAGCCGTCGGATTAATTTTTTTATTTATCTCGAAAATCCATTTATTAATATAAAAATCATTTATTTAATTTTGAAAATACCGGATCGTGACACGTGGCACCTCCCCAACTGCCCGATTTAGGTTTTTTTTTTAAAATATCGGATCGCGACCCGTGGCACACCCATGGCTGTCCGATCTAGGGTTTTTACCATTTCTAAAAAAAAACATTTATTATTATAAAATCATTTAATAATTTTGAAAATTTTCAGATCTCGACACGTGGCAAAATCCACACTGCCGGATCTAGGGTTTTTGGTTGTTTTTTTTTAAACCCCCCCCCCCCCCCGACGGCTGACGCGGCGCCACGTCACCTTTGACCAGTCAACGAGTTGACTGGTCAAAGGTCCATTGGAGAAGAAGACTGGCGACTCACCGAAACAGTGATTATTTCGGCGAGTTCGTCGGAATCTTCGCCGGAAAATCGGGACCGAGCCCGAATCCTCATATTTTTCGATGATTCTTGCGCCATTCGATTCCTTGAACACCCCACATTAACATTTGTTACGTTTACGTCCAAAAACACACCGGAAACCGACGAACCGAACCCCCACAGATTCGGTTCCGGCGAGGAGTTTTCTGAAAAAAATTTCTGTCGTTCAAAACTTGTTCCGATCATTCAGAGAGCATCTAATAGAGGTTTAGAGACTTACATGAGGTCGCTTGGACCTCGACGACCGCCGCTTACGCCGGACCGAGTCCTCGGCTCGGGTATGCCCCGGGGAGCTCCGGCCACCATTTTCGGCGCAATTCAATGGAAAATAAACATCACAGGATGCTTAGAGTCGGTTCTAGCATGTATATGAGGCCTAAACAGGGCTAAGAAAGGTCGGGTGAGGCGAGGCCGAGAGTTAAACAAGCGGAATGGTCCGGCGAGCATTTCATCAAGCACGTGGTATGCGTCCGAAAAACGACGTTCAAGCTAGAAATACCGGCATTCCACTCTAAACCGAGACAAAATGATCTTCAAACATGCTTATAGAGACATGAATAGACGTCGGACAACGATCGGTTCGGCTCCGTTTGGCCGGAAACCAAACGGAGCCGAACCTACTGTGAGTTTTGAAAGCAGAGGAAAACAGGGGAAACCGAGACCGAGGAGTTACCGACCTTTTCTCGCGATTCCGGCGACGATTGGGGCTTCGGTGGTGGTGAGCTCGTTAACCTGAGGACTCCCGACGTCTGCTCGAGCTTCGCCGCAACCCGAATCCACCTCCATCAGCTCTCGGCCTCCTTCTCCCTCTCCTGTTTTTTTTGTGGAACCGAGAACCCCTCTCTCTCTCTCTCTCTCTCTCTCTCTCTCTCTCTCTCTCTCTCTCTCTCTTCTCTCTCTCTCTCTCTCTCTTCTCTCTCTCTCTCTCTCTCTCTCTCTCTCTCTCTCTCTCTCTCTCATAGCCGAGGGTCGTCCGGAATGCCGAGGACGATCACGCATTCCTCCCCTCTGCAAAAAGGACCGCCAACCTCGATTTTGGTCGCCCCTGACGCCGCTCTGTTCCTCCCTGCGTTTTTTTGTCTCCTGTACGTGAAGAAGAACAGGGACTGTCCCCTGGTTGCAGACCCGAACGGGTCGGGTCGGGTCGGGTCCAACCCGACCGATCCGACCACCAATGTTCGCCTAATTGAACATCTAATTGACCATTTTTCATGAAATTGACGTCAAAATCGGACTCATCAACATGTTTTCCATCTAAAATGAGTATTTTTACGAACAATTGAATTGGAATTTAGCGAAAACCCCAAATTGTGCCTAGGATCCGAAAATGATTTTCGCCAAATCGGAGGCTCAAACTATCAAATAAGTTCAAATTGAAGCCATCAATGAGTTCGAGATGATGAAAACTATAGGGTAGAGGTATTTTATTTTCATGGGTGTCCTTAGAGAGAATTTAATTTTAAGATTCGCGAAATCGGACACTAAATCGCAAAGAAATTTGTGCAATTAAGTCTTTTTTGTCAAAATTGATCAAATTGAAGGCTTAATTGACCCAATAGCACTTCAAGGTTCTAGATCAAAATGTCATGGCTTATTGGGAGTGGAAATTGGAAATTAAAAGACTCATAGAGAAGTTTTTAGGCTCGATTCAGCTGTATGTCTATGAAGGAACATAGTGACCCGAATCGAATTTTCGACATTAAATAAGAAAAACTTGAAGAGGGAATTAAAATAAAATTATTGACTATTTTTGTGTATTTTTCTGACCACGAATGGTATTTTTCTGATTTTTTTGGGTATTTTTATAATTAAATAAATTCGAAAAAATATTAAAAATTTTGAAAAATATTTTTTGTTCAAAATTGGTTCCTAAGGCTAGGTCAAGGCTTCCAAAGTTGATTTTGCAATTTTATTACTTTTTTTTCTATTTTTAATTAATTTTATAAACAAAATCGACACAAAAAATGATTAAAAATCAGGTGTCAACACTCCCAAATAAAGAACGAATTTCTTACAACAAAATCACCCAAAAGAGTGACAAAACTTGCCAGCCATTTTCCCAAAATGGGTTGAATTCACAAAAACTGAACACAAGCATAAACGGAAATGTCGAACAGATCCTCGAGAGAAGTAGATGAAGGGAGGGAGTGTGTCGAAGTACCTGGAAGGTCCCCAAGGGTCGAACTTATACATATCGATGCCGACAGTGATGGGGGACAGAGAAGCGCACTTGCGAATCAAGTCATGGTTCGCCAACTCGTCATCCATGGGAGGTGAGATCGTCAGAGGGAGCGAAAACGGCGCGAACTGGAAGGTGAGACCACGAGAGACTCAGAGTGAGAACTCGAGAGCGTGGACTCAAGAACGTAGAGAGGGAGGTGAGAATGCGACAGTTTAAGGGAGAGAGAATCCTTTTCCCATGGCCCATTCCATTTAGGGTTTTTGTTCTTTGCCCTCTCCGCCGAATTAAAAAAAAACAAAAACAAAGCGCATTCAAATCTTAAATTTATCAAAAAAGGTTTGGCATATAGCTGACCAAGAACCTTTCCCTGTTTCGAGGGAATTCTCTTTGCTGATGTAGCAGCTTCTACTTTGCCCACCACTTCTCACCTGCTTACTCATCTTGTCTCAACTAGAGGTGGCAAAATGGGTCTAGAACCCACATTGGCCCATATTTGATGGTATTTGGGTCAAAAATGGGTTAGCTTAAGTACTTAAATGGGTCATAAATGGGTTGCTTAAAAACTTTATGGGTCATAAATGGATTTCAAATGGGCCATAAATGGGTTAGCTAAGAAAACTATCTTAAGGCAATCATAAATAAGTTTTGTGAATATTTTTTTAAAAATCTAATTTTTTAATATTTTAATAATTTATTTTTTATATAATTTTTTTTCTTTACTATTTTCTTTTTTCTCCTGCCTTGGCCGTCGCTTTACTTTGGCCGCCAATGGTCCCCGCTGCCCACCTCCGGTCACCATCACCAACCACCACCCTCCGTGCGGGGAGAGCTACAGCTTCGGCGACGGAGGTGGCGAGCAGCAGTTTGAGGAGACGACGATGGCAGGAAGCAGGCAACGGTCAACCGTGGCGAGCAGAGATCGCAGGTGGCCGACTATAATAAAAAATTATTTTATAAAGCAAAAATTTAAATTTTTTTCAGAAAAATTCAATTGCATGTTTTAGCAATATAATTTTTCTTAATAAATTATAAGAAATAAATATTTCATAATTTAGCTAAATATATAAGTATTTAAGTAATACGGGTCGGGTCGGGCATGGGTGGGGTATGGGTTGGGTCGGGTATGGGTCACTAAATTTGCATTGGATGAATATGGGTCAAAACGGGTTAAATGGGTCAATATGGGTCGGACCATATTCGACCCGACCCATACCCGACCCGACCCACCCATTTGACGCCTCTAGTCTCAACTACAATGGCTTTCTTTTTTCCCTTGCATCATCCATCTCAATATACAGCTTCATTAGCCAACCCTAGTTAATTTTAACCTGTTTCGTTTTCTCAACTGTTGTCTTTCCTTTAAACTTTAACTAGCTCCTCCATCGCATCGTCATCCTTTCCTTTCCTTTATATATATCTCATCCTCTTTACTTCTGGATTTTCCCTTTTCCCGGTTTCGATCTTCCATCGCATAACTTCTTCTTAGTTTGTTATTTTCACCCCTTTCTGCACTCTATCATCTCTTCAGTTCTTTCCCCTAAATCAACCCAGTCTTCTCTCGTGCCTTTTGGAGTCCTCAGCAGAATCTTCAACCGGCCTTCTCTGACTAGAAGTTTCATGGCAGACTCGGCGAATGGTTCTCTTTGATTGGCTGCTCTCTGCAAAAAACTGGGCAAGTTAATGAGCAGCAAGGATAAAGCTAATATATCATATCAGCAAATAGACAACTGTGAAATAACTCTGGTGGGTTTGCTGTTCAATAGCTCTTGTGTTAATTTTACAGCCCTTCAAATGGCTATAAAAAAGGCTTGGCGCATGGAAAATATTAGTATTGTATTTCAAGGCCAGAATTTTTATAGTTTCACATTCCCTTCTCTACAAGATAAGGAAATGATTCTCGAGATGGGACCCTGGTCGTTTGCTGATCAACTGTTAGTTCTGAAGAAAAGTCAGCCCCTTATTCCTTTGCAGTGCTATGATTTCTTTCGATGTGTTTTCTGGATTCACATTTTGGGGATGCCACTTGGGTGGCACACTAGTGGTATTGTTGAGAAAATAATGACACAAGTCGGTGATGTCCAGCAAGTTAAAATTGAATCTAGAAAATAATGACAGTGAAAGCTCGTGTGAATATTTCTCTACTGGAAGAACTTCAGGTTGGAATTCTTGCAAATTATAAGGGAGTGGAACTTTGGCTCGACTTTAAGTACGAGCGTCTTCCCACTTTCTGCTATTCATGTGGATTCATTGGACACTACGCTAGGGATTGCCCCGCTATACCCTATGATGAAAATCGCTTTGATTATAACATGAATAACAGTTTTGAAAGTTGGCTAAAGGCTGAGTCTGCTGAGCATAGTCCTTTTTGGCAGGTTTTCTACAATGACCAGCCTACTCATGCATCAGATTTGCCAATGCCATCCTCTTGTCCTCTCTCGGTGAGCCATCAACATTTACTGGCCATCATACCAGCCTTAGGCAGTCCTACAAAACATGATGTGAACCCTTTTAACCCCAAATATACGGAAGCTGAATCTGATATGCAATTGTACCCACAACAAGTGTCAGAGAAACAACATTTTGTGCCATCTACTCCTACTCTAGTACCCCCCCAATGAACAGCAGCTCACAGAACAGGATCCAAAGTTTCATCAGCCTATTCAAGCTGCGTTTAAGCCATCTCGTAAACAAAAAGGGAAGCAGATATTAGCTTCATCTACCAAGAAGATCAAGCGATATTCTTCATATGACATATCAGCCCTTCCAAGTTTGGTTGATGAGTCCAAGCTTACTGACACACCAGTTTTGCAGGAGGCATTCTCTCATCGGGCTCCGGTAGCTAGGCCTAATAAGCTACCATGTACTCCATGACGCTTTTAGTTTGGAACTGTCAGGGGCTGGGCAATCCTCTGACGGTTCGAAAGCTTCGAGCTCTAGTAGCTCGAGATAGACCCAACCTAGTGTTTCTTATGGTGACAAAGCAGCCAGATGAGGTTGTTCATCGTCACCAGCGGAAACTCCATTTTTTGCATAGCTTTACTGTCCCGCCAGTCGGCTTGGCAGGAGATTTAGCTCTATTTTGGATTGAGACAGCTTCTGTGCATATTCTCTCTATCTCAGCAATGTACATTCACTTACTGTTTACTGATTGTGATAGCGATACTACTATGAATGTTACTTTTGTTCATGCCCCTAACTCTTTTCAGGAGAGACAATACCTATGGCAAGTTCTACGGGGTATACATCTGCACGTGCAACATCCATGGTTGTGTCTAGGTGATTTCAATGAAATACTTTATGTATGGGAGAAAACACGAGGTCGAGGGATTGAAAACTATCGAGTCGCAGCTTTTAGAGACTTCTTAACGGTATGCTCTCTTATGGAGATCGATTCTAAAGGGTGCACATATACGTGGTCTAACAATAGGGTGGGCTCGGAATGTGTAAAGGAAAGGTTGGACCGAGCTTTCTGTTCTTTAGATTGGCGTCTCATGTGTTTGCAGGCTGAAGTGTTTGCTTTGCCACCAGTGGGGTCGGATCATAGTCCTCTTCTGCTCCCTTTAACTCATCAAGCACCATCCCGAAAGCATCGACTCAAGTATGAAGCATACTGGAATGATACTGACGAGTGTCTTAGGGTTGTTAGAGATGTATGGACGTCTCCGGCTCATGCTGAAGACTCTTGTCTCGTGAAGTTACGTCGTGTTTCGCGACGCTTAGCCCAATGGAGTCATTCCCAATTTCCTAATGTTGATAATGTTATTTCATTGCTCAAAAGGCAACTAGAGACAATCACAAATCAGCCAAGGGAAACACTTGCTGACACCATAAGCATTTTTTATCTCAAGAATAAAATTGATATGTTATGGAAGCAGGAGGAACTATATTGGGAGCTTCGGTCTAGAATACAGTGGCTATCTTATGGGGACAGAAACACAAGATTTTTCCATGCAACTGCCATCCAAAGACGACTTTGAAATCGGATTTCGATGCTCAAGACAGCACAGGGAATTTGGATTCGAGATCATTTACAGCTGCAAAATCACATCCTCTCATATTTTGGTGATCTGTACTGCACCCAAGGTCACCGTGAGTTTGATCTAATCCTTGCTCATTGTCTGGTTGTTGTTACTGGAGGTATGAACGATATTTTAACTCAGAATGCTACTTTAGAAGAGGTTCGATTGGCAGTGTTTCAATTAGGACAAGCCAAAGCGCGGGGACCAGATGGGCTTAGCGGTTTGTTTTACCAACACCATTGGAATACCATACAGCAAGGCATTCTCAAAATGGTTATTGGGTTTCTCAATACAGGTATGCTTCCTCCATCTATCAATCGCACACATATCACTCTTATACCTAAGGCGCCTAATCCAGAGAGTTTAGACTAGTATCGGCCGACCAGTTTATGTAATTTCTCTTATAAGATTTGTTCTAAAGTCATGGCTAATCGTCTCAGACCTCTATTACCAGCTATTATACGCCCAGAACAAAGTGCATTTATTTCAGAAAGACAAATACATGACAATATACTTATTGTCCAGGAAATCCTGCACCAACTTCGAGTTCGCCAGAAAAAGTATGTTATTTTGAAACTTGACATGAAGAAGGCCTATGATCGAATTGAGTGGGATTTCTTAGAGGCTTGTTTACTTCGAATGGGTTTCGTGACTCGATGGGTCTTTTGGATAATGGCTTGTGTCCAGTCGGTCTCATTTAGTATCCTTCTGAATGGTGCCCCCTTACCAGAGTTCCACCCATCGCGGGGTTTGAGGCAAGGTAACTCGCTATCGCCTTATCTCTTCATTCTAGTATCGAATGTTTTATCATATATGCTAGCCAAAGCTATCCAAGAAGGGCATTTGAAAGGCATTAAACTAAATCAGCACTGCCCAACTTTATCACATGTTCTGTATGCGGATGATTCTATTTTCTTTCTTAATGCTACAATAGTTGAATGCCAAAGCTTAAGTGAGATTCTCAACCAGTACTGCTATGCTTCGGGACAGGCCATAAACCTAAATAAGTCTAGGATGTGTTTTAGTAGAGTATGTCAAGAACGGCTGAGGAGTTCTCTTGCTTGTGAGATGTGAATTCCAGAGATAGCTCACACAGGGAAGTATTTAGGACTTCCCTCTGACTGGGGTAAGACAAAAAAGGAAATGTTTTCCTGGATTTGGGCACGAGTTCAGAATAAATTGGCAGGCTGGAAGGACAAGTTTTTTTCGCTTGCAAGGAAAGAAGTTATAATTAAAGCAATTGTGTAGGCTATACCTCAGTATGCCATGACAGTTTTTAAAGCACCACTCTCAATTTGCCGAGCTAATGAAAGAAGGATTGCTACTTTTTGGTGGTCTAATAAGGAGGTGCGTTCAGGTTTGCATTGGCGTAGCTGGGAGATCCTTAAAAGAAGCAAACACGATGGCGGACTAGGATTTTGTGACTTTATCTTCTTTAATCATGCAATGGTTGGCAAAACTACATGGAGACTCCACTCTGACCCAACCAGCCTTTGGGCTACTCTATTGAAGGGCCTTTACTTCCCACGGAGCTCATTCTGGGAGGCCACAAAGGGAGCAAGGCCATCCTGGGGATGGCAAAGCCTGTTGACTGGTCATGACTCTATTGCACCCTTTGTACATTGGCAAGTGGGGAATGGAAACATAATAAGAGTTCGTTATGATAATTGGCTCCCAACTGGACCTATAGGTGGTGAACCGGTTCATTCAAAACCTAAACTACTTGCTGGATTTATTACCTCATCTTTTCAATGGGATCAACATCTCCTTCGTCATTACTTCCCATCACAAAGAGTTCAAGAAATAATCACAATCCCTCTCACTAGCCAGAACTCCCAAGATCGACTGCTATGGGCTCCCACTACTTCAGGTCAATATTTAGTTAAAACTGCTTATCGTGTGCTTCACATGTCATCTCCTACAAAACCTATGGAGCGCCCATCTACCTCTTATCAGCCTCCTCCTCGGCTATGGAGACAAATATGGAATCTGTCGATTCCTTCTAAAATCATACACTTCCTATGGCGAGTATGCCATAATGCAATTTCAAAAGCAGCTAATTTATTCAGAAGAGACATTATACCTGATCCTAGCTACAGCTTATGTCACCAAGCTCCCGAAACTGTTGAACATTTGCTTCTATTGTGCCCTTGGACAAATCAGGTTTGGTCACACCCTTTAATCAATATGAGCATTAATCTGCACGGTAAAACAAGAATTGAAGAATGGTTGCTACACCTGTTGCAGAAACCACAAAACCAGCCGTATGTTATCCTCATTGCTCATCTCCTGTAGCAAATTTGGAAGGGCAGAAATGCTCTTATCTTCCGTCAGCAATCTCTAGATCCTGAAAACACCGTTTACATTGCACTGGCTAATGACACTAGCTACGGTAGATGGCAATCGAAAAAAAAAAAAAGACCACAAGCAGAAAACTTATCCCAACTTTGGAGACCCCCTCGTCTGGGACACAGAAGCTGAATGTCGACGCGTCTTTCCTCCCAGGAGAGACATCGGGGGTGGTCGCTGGCATCCTTCAGGACGACCAAGGAAATTGAATAGATGGTTTTGTGAAGCATGTCTCTGCAATCGACTCCGAGCAAGCGAAAGCGCTGGCCTACACGAAAGGGGTAAGAGTCTGGGTAAATTGACTACAGAATCAAACAGCACGACAATCTACAGTACCATCCCTAGTTATAGAATCTGATTGTGCTAATGTAGTGAAAGATCTTACCTTCATGGCTTCCCTCCCAGCGGATCGAAGGAACCCTCAGTCGGAGAAGTGGTCGACTTTGACTTCATGGAAGACAACGCCGATCCTTCTGGAGTGTCTTCACACCCTAACTCGTGCTCGGCTAGCGGGAAAGGGGGTGCATGGTAACACTTCTGGAAGAGAATTTGTCTTCCAGAAGTCATTCTGGAGAAGAAATTCGTTTGGTAAAGACACTTCAGAAGTGCTTCTGAAGCTGAAAGCCGTTTGGTAAAAATATTGAGAATTTCTACTTCTGAAATAGATTTCTACTTCTGGTTGGATTTTTTGCCAACTCTGAGAAGTTAAAAATTGTAGCTTCTCAAAAAGAAATCACTTCTTCAACTACAACGGTCTTCATCGACCAATGCCTATTGTTGCCGCCGCCCACCGCCGCCGCCCGGCCGCCGGCCGCCGCCGCCGATCACCGCATCCGCCGCCGCCGGTCGCCCGCCGCCGTCGCCGGTCGCCCGCCGCCGCCGCAGGTCGCCCGCTGCCGCCGCCGGTCCCCCGCCGTCGCTGCCGGTCGCCGCCGCCGCCGCCGGTCGCCGCTGCCGCAGGTCGCCCGCCGCCGGTCGCCCGCCGCTGCCGCCACCGGTCGCCGCCGCCGCCGCCGCCGGTTGCCCGCCGCCGCCGTCGGTTGCCGGCCGCCGCCACCGCCGGTCGCCGGCCACCGGTCGCCGCGCCGCCGCCACCGCCGGTCGCCCGCCCCCCGCCGCCGGTTGTCGGCCACCGGACGCCGGTCGCCGCCGCCGTTGGTCGCCCGCCGCCGTCGTCGGTTGCCGGCCGCCGCCGCCAGTAGCCGGCCGCAGCCGCTTGCCGCTGCCGCCGACCGCCCGCCGCATCCGGCCTGCCGCCACCCACCGCCGGCGGCCGTCACCGGCCGCCGCCGCCAGCCGTCCGTCACTGGCTGCCGGCGGCCAGCTCCGCCGGAAATTTTGTTAATAATGTTTCAGAAGTAGAAATCAACTTCTGATAGAAAAGTTGAAAAATCAACTTCTACTTCTGATTGAGAAGTTAAAAAATCAACTTCAGCTTCAAAAATGATTTCTGAAGCTGAAGTGTTGCCATGCGCGCCCCAAGTTTACTCAATGTTTAAGAGAGGCAAACCGTGGGGCCCATTGGATTTGCCAAGCCTTTAGAGGGAAACGCTTGCCTTGTGATTGGATCTCCTCCCCCCCTTTTGTACTTAGGGTTTTTCTTTCCTTAGAAGCCCGTTTACCTTGTACATTTCGCCCCCCTTGATCTATTTATATAAAGTTCCGTTCGACCAAAAAAAAAATCTTAAAATTTACCATCAAATTGAGTATTAAAATTTTGCAATCGGATTTTCTATTAACTTCATTCAATTTGACTAGTAAAAAATACCGACACTCTTTTTTATTAATTTATTTATTCTACGTAACGTTAATATGGATAAAATAAGGTGATTTTGGTCCAAAATTAATTTTCTAATAAAAAGTTTAGTAAATTTTTTAAAAAAAAATACAAAAGATGAAAGGAAAATAGTAGGAAGATGCGGGGAGGGCTTAGAGCCCTCGCTGCCGCCGCCCCACCATTGTCGGGACGGGGATGGGCTGGCATCCCTCGCCCAAATTTGGTCAAGGGCAGCGAACCAGTCAGCTATCTTTCTTTATTTTTTTTTGGGATAAGCTCACTGAAAGTCCTAAAATTTATCTCAAAAGTGCAATTGAATCCCAAAACTTGCAGAAAGTGCTATCAAATCCTAAAACTTGTCAAGTTGATGCAATCGAGGCATTATGTTTAAATGTCTAATTTGGCTAACGGAAAATACTTAACGTGCTACTGACCCTCGTCAGCCGCAGATGAGGAACACCAGCACATCAGCATTTTTTGTCAGCCAAATTGGGCGGGATTAATAAAAAAAAAAGACTCAATTGCGTCAATTTGACAAGTATTAAAACTTGATTATACTTTTTATACTTTCTTGATAAGTTTTAAGACTTTCAGTGTATTATCTTAAAAAAAGAACAAAAATACTTGATTGTTTTAATCGATCGGGTATCAGGAATCGAACTGTTCCCAAGGAAATCATCCAGAACTGCTCAATCCCACCGAATCCTGATTTGAACCGAAATAGTTGTACATCGCTGCATGATGCAACTATCATGACTCCAGAGATAATAGCATTCCGAGGGCTAAATTGGCCGGAAGACTAAATTAGCAAAATGTAAAAAGGTTCATAACTGAATCGGTAAAATTGAAAAATTTAGGGTTGAATATGCAAAAGTACAATAGATTTAGGAAATTTTTTAACAATTTTCCCAATGATATTATTTTGACTCTTGGCCGATAATTTTCAAAATCACCAGGTATGTTATTCGGTCTATAAACTGAAATCTTCATCAACATTTGCAGTTTCTTTCTTTCTTTTTACATAATAGACCAAAATGTAACTCAATGAACCCTACGGTAAAAGTCGAACAACTTGAAAACCTCTCCTTAAAACAAAAAGTTTTCGGTTCAATCTCGAAACCGTCCTTGAGCTAGTATTCGAGGTTTTAGATAGAGGTTCAAAGTTCTCGTAGTTTTGAAATTAGCCTTGACGATGAAACTCATTCACTACGACGGTAATTACTCCTAATGTTAAGCAAGCATTATTGTGAATTGATTTGATTAAGATGGATGAAAGCGATCCATGCGAAGAGGAGAGAGTCACCGTCTGTCTCCACCGTCCACGCTGCTCCCGTGATATGACTTGGATGCAATGACACGGGATTTGTCGCCGGCCTTCGATTTGCCGTCGTGACACCTCGAAAATGAGAAGGAACGGCTTGTATGGACTCGCGATCGACGAAGAAGAGATCCCTGACCTTCGATTAGGAGCTTGCACGAATTACAGTGTGATTTAGGGCTTCGAACTTGACATTTGAGTGTGTTAAAAAAAAATCCGGGCAACACCGCATGAAGAGAGACCCAGAAAGAAACGAAGTCTTGGGGGCAAGACTGAACCACGTCGTTTTGGACACGTGTAGTAATAAGGTTTTAAATTATTTGCCACGTAGGACGGAAATAGTTAAACTAAGTCACGTCAGTATTTTTCCTTTGCCTAATTAGACGAAGCTAACAGAGAGACTTGATTGTACTTGATAAATTTTATGACTTGATTGCTTCTTCTTCTTTTTTTCCGTAAGGAGTCCATGTTGCTATCACTAGTTGCAATTGAAAGGGAGGGTGTTATCGATTGCGACGCCCATATGGACGCAGTCTCGTGATCATATTTTAATAAAGTTAGCTATAAGGTCTCTCTCTCATTAAAAAAAAAAAAAAGGCGGGTTGACAAGGAAAGGAGTAGTAGCACCGTAGCACGTGCGTGACATATGATGTTCGTATCATTATTGGCATATTGCATCATCGTTAATATAATTTAAAAAAAAAAATCATGGCGTGCCATGGCCCCGAGCTCCACGGGAGAGGGACGCGACACCATATCCGCCGCACTGATAAGGCTCTCTACATGCGCAGCATAACCAGATTCAACGACGTCCAACATTAGATAAAAACAAGGGTGGAAAGGAAGGAACATAAGCCCGGATTCATCTGACCTAATCGAAAGAGGATTTTTTCTAATTACGCCGGCAGCGAAACGAGCCCACGTAAACCTGTCGCAACCTTTTGGATGCTTTTAATAGCCGGGATAAAGTTCGGGATAAGATAAAGTTTCTCTTGTCCTATGTTTGGTTTCGCCCAAGGCAGGATAAAATCGGATATGAGAGGGATAAAGTCGGATAAAATTCAGAATAAGATAAAATTTGTCATGTCCTATGTTTAGTTTGACCCAAGGTAAGATAAAGTCGGATATAAGTGAGATAAAACCGGATAAAATTATTACATGGGAGAGATGGGATAAATGTGGATATGATTTTTGATTTTCATAACATAAAAGGTTTTTTTTTCCTCAAAATGAACTTCGTAAATTATTAAAATTAAAATTTCAGATACAAAAAGTATAACATCAATTTCTTCTTTATTTATTCCTATTTTTATTTATATGTTCGGATTCATTCTATTTTGTAATATAAATTCGTTATATTTTTGTTTACTATTTATATTTATTACTATTTTATAAACTATTGTTAGAGAATGATGGAAGGGGAAAATAAATAATAAAATAAAAATAATTAAAAAAAGAGGGAAAATAGTACAAATAAGCAAATAAAAATGAAATAGGCAAAAGCATCATACGAGATTTTTACCATCTCCGTTTGTGCGGTTTTTAGGTTCATTTACATTGATATGCCGTTCATATCAAACAATGAACATGATAGGATATCCAAATATCCAGTTTTATTACTTAAATTCACCAACCAGTGGGTTAAATATAGTAAAATTTATTGTTTTCATATCTCATCTTATCAAGTCATGTGATGGCTAAATATTGAAACGACCAAAAAACACGCAGCTTTTGTCATCGGTCTGCCTTCTCTCCGGACCTTTCACCGCGGTGCGCCTCTTGTCAACCGCCACGTTTCTCTTTTTTTTTTTTATCATTGCATATTGTTAATGATGTTTGTTCGAAGTTGAACAAATCAAACGTGTTGACATTCCCAATCCCACGTTTGTTATCCTAAGAGTTTTTTGCACGATAGTCGGTTTAGTGACAGCATTAGATTAACCCGACGGGCAGGCTTTCTTCCTCTCTTTTTTTTTTTTTTTTGGTTCCAAATTATCAAGCATTTACGGCTATGACGTGGCAGGAAAGGAAGCTCCTTTGGCTAAATATGCAAGCACATGTGACGTGGCGTATTTGATATAGCAGGTGCATTTACGAGGGCTATAGTAACAAGCAATCTTCAATTCATAAGATAATGACATAAATGATCCTTGGACTATAATCGAATATGCAAAATTTTTTGTTTATTCAATATGGTCCATGAACTTTTTGTGTATGCTCAATTTAATTCTTGGATTATGTTAATTTGGGATATTATCGGGGCCAAGAATAGGATATGAAATCTCGCGTTTGGGAGGCATAGATGCGAATCAACATCCTCTCTTTTTTTTTTATGCAATTAGAATCGACACGAACCGATTGGCAACTAGCTAGACCCTCATTAATCGAGAAGCCATACTGTCCAATGTTATGCACGCACTTTATAGTGGTGACTACCGACTAGAATACACAGGTCCGTGCTCTTGAACGTACGCAAGCTTGGCGATTCAAACCCAAGAGCCGAAGCCTCCCGTGATTCGGATCCGCTCCGCTTTCGCGGTCCGGCATGACCGGAGCTAGACAGATGCAGACGGCGCCAAAAGCTCCGAATCCAACTCCAGTTCGGACAAACCCTTCGCGCACCGTCTGATTTCCATTCTGGACGGTCCAAGAACTCACCGGGTTCACACGCATCGCTGTCCGCGTCCACGCCCACAACCCCACCCACCCCCTTATTTAAATCTCACCGAGCAAATACAAACCAACTCCCCGGCCCCCCTGCAATGAATTCCCTCTCTGGGGCCATATCCGGAAAATTCGAAATCAAAATTCCGGAGTCATTTAATTAAGTTTGAAGAAGGTGGGCTTGAACTCTTGGGATCCTGGAGCATGAGGCCACGTTTTCTTGAGCTGAAGAACTTGTTGGACAGCGAGCTTCTTTTATTCAATTTAATCTTTTAAAATTTCTTCTTCTTTTTTTGTTGGGTGGGGCGAGGAGGTGTGGTGTGGAAACCTTAACTCATCCGACTCGCGATCGTGTTCAGTCCCGAGTCAAATTCCGTCGAGTTTTTGCCCCTTGGAAGTTAGAATAGCGACGCTCGGTCTGCAAGCAGTTGCCGTGTAGGTTTTGGCAAACGCTGGATCCTCATTCAGATCTCGCTCGCCCCGCATTGATGACCCATTAATTATTTTCCCCACCCCTTACCCAATCGATCATCGTCGCCCATTCTCACACCTTTTTTTTTTTGTGCCCTTTTTCGTTTGGGCTCGTTTGCGGAGGCATCATTCGCATTCAAGGTTTCACTTTTTTTTTTCTTCTTTTGCCGTTTTTCCTTTTTCAATATTTCCAATGTTCTTTCCTCTTTGCCTAAGTCTCAAGTAACAATGGCAATTAATGATGCGATTAAACGTGGGTCCGATGATGTCCGGGACGGGTTCATGGCTTTCATATGTTGTACTTGTAGGGGAAGCTTGAGGGTCCTTGACCCAAAAAGCCATGGAACCTTGACCTTCAACCCTCTCTCACCGTAGGAGCCGAATCGGAAGGGACGCTCCTCCTCCTCCCCCCACCCCCACTCTTCCGTGTCTCGATTCTCTGCCTCCTCCATGGCTCTCTCCACCTCCCCCGACGACGGCGACCCGACGGAGGTGGCGGTCGTTGAGCAGGTACCGTCTTTGCCGAGACGGGGTCCTTTCCTCAGTGGTTGTTGCTGCTCCGCGTCGCCCACCTCCTCCTCCGCCGCCTTTTTCTTATTCCTCCTCTCTCTGCAGCCCACCGCCATTTACGGCACCGACGCCCCCGAAGCGCCGGCGAGGAAGGAAGCCCACTTCGACCCTCGAGTCGCCGGCCCTCTCATCGCCGTTTTCTCTCTCCTCGGTCTGGGCCTCGCCATGGGCGTGCTCAAGCTCCTCCATCTCTGGCTCCGTCGTGGATCCAACGGAGCGGTCGTCGCCGGCGCTGAAGATCAAGAACGCGGCGACGTTGGGAACGGCGTTGTTGGGAAGAGCGGGGCTAACAAAAGCGAGGGTGGCGATGGGTGCCGTGCGAGGAAGTACAGGTGGGAGGAGGTGCAGGGGATGACGACGGAGTTCTCGCGGGTGATCGGATCCGGTGGGTTCAGCACCGTCTACTTGGCCGCGTTGGACGGCTCCTCCGAGTCTGGCCTCGCGGCGGTCAAGGTCCAGTGCGGCGGTGGAGAGCGGCTGAGCTTGGCGTTCAAGCAGGAGCTGGAGATTCTGCTCCGCATCCGCCATGAGAACATCGTGAAGCTTCTCGGATACTGCGACGACAGAGGTGGGCGGGAAGCTTGTTTTCGTTTCTAGCCATTGTTGGCCTCGGAGGGGTGAAACATCCGCTCTTTTACGAATCTAAATTTTCTTGAAACAAGAAACAAGCTCGAAATTAACTCTTTTTTTCAATTGAAAAATCGAATTTTTCCAGTATTTCAATTTTCGGATCATCACATAGCATAATTCTATATGCTGCATTTGAATTTATTTTCTCAAAATGGTTTACTAATTTCGCTTTTGTACCCTTTTCCCCCCCAAGACGAAGGAGCACTAGTGTTTGAATACATCCCCAATGGAAATCTCCAAGAGAAGCTTCATGGCAACCATCTACGGAGAGGCACCGTCCTCCCGTGGAGCCACCGGGTGTCGATCGCCTTCCAACTCGCGCAGGCGATCGAGTACCTGCACGAGAAATGCGCCCTCCAGATCGTCCACGGCGACGTCAAGTCGTCCAATATGCTGCTCGACGAGGACCTCAATTGCAAGCTCTGCGACTTTGGGTCCGCGAAGATGGGGTTCTCGTCTCTGGTCCTTCCGCCCTCCTCCTCCTTGTCGTCCCCGCGAGCGAAGCAGATCATGATGGGATCCCCCGGGTACACGGACCCTCACTACCTCAGGACAGGGATCGCGTCGAAGAAGAACGACATCTATAGCTACGGGGTGGTGGTCCTCGAGCTCGTCACGGGGATCGAGGCCTTCTGCGAGGAGAGAGGGCTGATGCTGACGTCGATTGCAGTGAGTTTGCTTCGGGAGGAAGGCGAGCTCGGCGCGGCAAGAGCGGCGGAGATGGTTGATCCGCGGTTGAGCGGGGAATTCGAGATAGAGGAGGTCAAGGCCATGGTCGGCCTAGCGAGATTGTGCATGCAGCAGACGCACACGCTCCGGCCCTCGGCGACGCACGTTTTGGAGTTTTTCAGGGAAAGGATCCCATCGGCGGCATCAAAGCCGGCGCCGGAGAAGAAGTGTTTGAGAACTTGATCGTTTAGCGGGGGGGGTGTGGAAAAACCAACAGTAGGTAGGTGGTTGATAGTTGATATGATGTGTATGTAGATGGTTGTTTCTTTCTGGTGTAGAGAATGTATCATTTTGTCATGTAATTCCATGTTTTTTTTTTTCTCTTTTGCTTTTGGACATTTGGAGTAGATAGCCAAGGTAGCCGTTGTGTTTGTTGAAACTTGAAAGCCATTTTTGCCGTACATGTTGATGTTCACCTGTACATTATGCAACTCCATTGGATACTGAAAAGGCTTCAAGAAGAAGAGAAGTAGCTAGCTCATCATGTCTTGTCCTGCGGCTTCCAGCTCAAAGCTCCTCCTCCTCCTCACTTTCTGCTTTGGGCCGTGTTCCCTTCTAAATTGTTATGGATAATACGAATTTCTATTTCTCTATAATATCCTCCGAGATAGTTCCAAATAAAGACTCTTAACTATATCAATATTTAGCAAAAAAGGGCTTGACGTTATCCGCTGATCAAGGGCATTTTAGTTTTTTTTTTTCACTTTTTCTTCTTTAAAGAAAGAATCGATGTCACGAAAAATCTCAAACTGATGCACTTGTAATATTTATCACCAAAAATCTCAAACTGGTACACATGCGATAACTTTAGCCTAAATTATTTTTTAATTATAAAAAAAAGCATAAATTGATATATCAATGACAAATTTACCCTCCGCTAATTTATGTTAAATTTTACTTTAGCCTAAATTATTTTTTAATTATAAAAAAAAGCATAAATTGATATATCAATGACAAATTTACCCTCCGCTAATTTATGTTAAATTTTACTTTCAAATTGCTGAGTTAGATGACACGTTGCAATTGATGAGTGTGCCAATTTAGAGTTTTTATCCTCTGAATGTCATATGTGTATCAATTTGAGATTTTTATGTCATATGTGTATCAATTTGAGATTTTTTATGGTATTATTTCAATTTAATGGAAATCAACGAAGGATTTTTGGTGAAAAAAAATAAATAAATTGAGGTAAATTTATACTACTTTGGAGATTTTTGTAGTATTAATCCAAATTTTATATTGGTGGATTTAGCTTCACTTTTGGGGGGGTTGCACGGTCCAGCAAACGATGGCGACTCTGCATCTTTCCTCCACATTTCATAACCGGTAGCTGTCACGAAATGATAACTTCAGCGAGTTGCAAAAAGCCACCACGTTTCTTTTGCTTTCTTTCGGGAGCTGATATCTCGCTGTCATTTGGGGGGGGGGGGGGGGGGGGGGGGGGGGGGGGGGGGGGGGGGGGGGTGTTTGCGACGACAAATGATCGATGTGGTTTTCTCCGTTGATGCTATGCAGCTGCGGGGGTGCTGATGCGCGTCCGCCCTCTTCCGTGACTCGCTTTGAATTCCACATGGGGCTACTGTGCATACGTATGTGCATGTGCGGGTGTGATCATGCAGCAGGAGTCTTGGGGCTACTATGTACATGTGCATGTGCGTGTGTGATCATGCAGGAGCCTGGAACAAGCAATCTTGATGCACTTCCACTTGCTAGCTTGCGGTGACCTGATTTCGGTCGGGCAAGACCTTCGAACCGGCCGGACAATGGGAAGACCGAGCCTAATCTGATGGGGTCGGGCCATGGAAAACCCTCAAGGCATGGCTGGTCGGGTCCGGTCCGGTCCGCTTGCGCCCCCGGCGAGCTGAGCGCGTAGTTTAAAACAAGCATATGAGTAACTTAGGAACCAAATAAAAGTATTCCGAAAATCTAGTCTAATTTACCTTTAAAACATATTGTTTTCCCCGACGCCGTATTCCGTGGGTTGAGTTAAAAAGGAAAAGAATGAATTCGAATGGTCGCTTAGATATTAAAGACACGAGAAAGGAGTTACAAAGATTGAGACATATTAATGTTAGCTAAGAGAAAGGAATGAGAATGTAGTTATATAAGTACTATACTATTCCTGTGTTTAAAGCTGTTGAGAGAGTTGCGTGACTGAAATTGTGGAGCTTCGTGGGCTGTCACATCTTTCCCTGCTCACCGACGCATACTTTGGGGATGATTGGTTTATCAATTTCAGGACGAGTAAGTTCCGAACATGATATCTGAAACCTACCATGCTCCCAGTTTTTTGAACTCAAAACCTATCTTCTTTGCCCTAGAGTTGATCATTTTTTTTCAGGTCACTACTCTTCGATACATACCCTGGGGATGATTGGTTTATCAATTTCAAGTTGGGTAAGTTCCAAATAATATGATATTTGGGAACTACAATGCTTTCAGTTTTTTTTTTTTTAAATTTAAAACCTATCTTTTTTGCCCTAGAGTTAATTTTTTTAAGGTCCAATTTCAGGATTTACTCGAGAATCTATTTTTTTATTCATTTTTTACACAAAAATAATATGAGCAACAAAACGGTTCAAAGTAAAAATAAATAAATAAATGAAGGAAAGTGAGTGAAAGTGAGTTTCGACCAAGTGAGGTTGCGAGGATCGAACGAGCGGGCGAGCGGGCGAGGGAGCAAGTAGAGAGAGAGAGAGGGAGAGAGGGGAGAGAGAGAGAGAGAGTGTGTGTGTCGTGAAGTGTCTGAGTGAGATATGAGAAAATATATATATATATATATAGAAAAAAATGCCAAGAGAAAAATAGGGTTTTTAGACTTTATGAAACCGGTTCCAAATTCGATACGGTTATCGGGACGTTCTTCACTCAAAACGGGTAACTGGATCTATTTCTATCATTTTGGAACCACTAACTTAACCAGTTCCTACGGGTGCCAGACCAGTTTTTAGGGCAGTCTGGACCAGTTGCCCAACCCTTTATAGTATTACTAGCACATGCAATTCATGGGAAGTTATGTCTTAAGTTATAATTGACATTTTAAGTAATGTTGGCAATATTTTATAAGTGAAAACGGTGGAAAAGCTCTGACTATTTTCGTAAGGATTGTGCAGCCTCCATTTAATATTAAGGTTTGAGTCATATTTATTTCGCATCGCTTGTGACTCGGAGGTTTGAGGTTGGTGCGCCTATCATTGTAATATTCCTTTGCAACTTGAATCGAGCTCATGATCCTGTGAAAAAAAAAATTGCCCGTTGTGCCATTGGACCAACAACCACCTTTGCAACAGGTTTTTCCCAAAAAAAGTACTATAAAGTCAATAAAATTTTGTCGTTCTAAGATCTAACTAGGTGGTGAATCTAATTGCCCTTTCAATCGGATTTGACTTATTCTGATACCACATGTAAAAATCAACTCTTCCAACAAAGATAGGCATAACGAAACTTGACACCCTAATTTTCACTTGGAATGTTTAGCATCGACAAGTTAAGTTAATCACCTACACTCATTCTATTAACCAATAAGTCACGCAAAAACACTAAGGAAGATAAGTTCATTTTAGAGATCTTTGATGTACCAATCTAAAACACATGCACTGGATGATGTCACACAAATTGTTACTATGTCGGAGGTTACGAGAACAACTATCAAGATAAAATTCTCAGCTTTAATCTCAATTTTACCATGAATTTATTTTGTCTCATAAAAAATTCTCCACTTTTGGTTCTGTCTCAATTCTATCCTAAACTTTTTTTTTTATCTCATAATGATGCGGGAGCATTCGATGACGTCACCAATTATATACCCAACGTTGATGTACAATCCTTGATTCCACCCACAAGCTCTGCACAATCATTAATTGTTCAGACCAAAGCTGAATTTGGTCACAACTTGCTTCAATGGATTGACTCAGCGTAAAGTCTGAAGGCGCTGCTCAGAAAATGGGAAGCTCAGATGATGCAGTTCAGTCTCAGATGTTGTTTGCCTCAGTCTCAGATGATGCGGCACAGGCTTAGATGTTCGCAGCTCAGAAGATGTTTGCGCGCAGATGATGGATAATCTTAATGCGACTTTCCTATTTAGTTGCTGACTTGAAGACCAATCAAATATATATCCATAGAAGGTTATCTAGAGATATTTATGCAGATTCAAAATATCTTTTAGGGATGATATTTGATATGCTAGGCTAGTAGCTGAGATTATCTTATTTCATTTTCCGTATTTGATTAGGTTTAGGAATATTTGTTTCCTTTTCTTACGTTATATTCATCCATCTATTTAGAGGAGGAGTATTCTCTATTGTAACCAGATTAAACGAGACCAGACGACATTGATTGTTGATGAACGAGAGTTCCTCTTGAGTGTTGAGTTATACACTTCGGCATCTTTATCCTTGAAGAGTGGATACTCCTCGGTGGTGTGCCAAAAAGCCCTTTATCCTTAGTTGGTGGAGTAGCCTTTAGACCTTGGGGGTGAGCTTTCTATCAATCCCGATCTTCTTCCTTGGCTGGTGATATCTTTAGGCCTTGGTAGCGATCGTTCTATCCTTCGTTTTGTATTGTTGGCTGGTGATACCTTTACACCTACGATATAACTCGAATCCCTTCATTATGTCCACATACGATCCACACACTTTGACCCTAACTTTCGCAAACATCGTCCTGTACTTCACCCTTTTGAACTTGTTCGCGACACTCTGTGTATCCAAACACCTACTCTACGGAATCACTCGCCCACGCACGCATCAAGTTGGTATCAGAGCCTAAGGTTGAATTCTTTTGAGTGATTCCTTTTCTGCTATCAATATCTTTCTATCATGGGAGATGGTAACGTTCCAAGAGACTTGACTTTGGAGCAAGCTCACAATGAAAGGCCCGATCGAGCATTCAACACTTTGCAGCAACAGATGGAACGAGTTCTCACCTTATTGGAGGACCGACCGCGACAAGATCCGCCACCTCAAGAGCCTCGTAATAATCACCGGCGCCATGACGATCCTCATTCAAATTTCGATGATGAATCCAGCAACATAGGAGGTAACTCTAGCGACTTGGATTATCGAACTAGGAGGAGAAGAGGAAGGCACGACAACGATCGTGACGTGAAAGTAGAGGTACCTAAGTTTGAAGGTAGCCTTAATCTTGATGATTTTGTTGATTGGCTGCATACTATAGAACGAGTATTTGAATTTAAATCTTACTCGGATGAAAACCGATGCAAGGTTGTTGTTCTTAAGTTTAAAAAGTATGCGTCCTTATGGTGGGAGAATCTAAAAAATCAAAGAGTCCGGGATGGAAAAAGAAAAATCCGTTCATGGAAAAAACTCAAGAAGTTGATGAATAAGAGATTCTTGCCTACGAATTATAAGCAAGATTTATTCTTGAAGTTGAATTCTCTCAAGCAATACGGAATGAGCGTAGAAGAGTATATCCGGGAGTTTGAGCAACTCATGATGAGGTGCGATGTTCCCGAATCGCAAGAACAAACCATAGCTCGTTTCTTTGGTGGCTTGAATAGAGATATTGCTGATTTGGTTGAATTTCAGCCTTATTGGTCGTTTGAAGACGTGTGTAAACTAGCCATGAAGGTTGAAAAGTAAGTGAAGAACAAGAGGGTTTCTTCCAAGACCTCGGCAAAGGCGACAACCTTTTTCAAGGGTGCTTCTTCTGGGAAGGTTGAGAGTTCGTTGGCTAAAGACAAAGATAAAGCGAAAGTGACAGAGCCCGTCAAAGAGCCGAACAAGAAGCCCGATGGAAATAGTCGAAAGTGTTTTAAATGCCTTGGCTATAGGAATTTTCAAGCAAACTATCCTAACCAAAGAGTTATGACTCTTCAAGAAGCTGAAAAGATCGAGTTGGAGATTTAAGAGGAAGAGGATGAATCTAATCACAAAGATTCGGCATTTGAAGAACAAGAAGAGCTCATGGAGGAAGCCGACAATGGTGATTGTCTAGTTATTCGGAGAGCCTTACACTCCAATGCAACCTCAGAAGATGATGAGCAAAGAGAAAACATCTTCCACACCCGTTGCACCATTAACGGGAAGGTGTGTTCAATGATCATTGATGGAGGAAGCTGCACCAACGTTGCCTCGACAACTTTAGTCAATAAACTGAAGTTTCCAACTACCAAACATCATCAACTGTACAAACTCCAATGGCTTAGCAAGGGAAGTAATCTTAAGGTAACTAAACGAGCCTTGATTTTGTTTTCGATTGGTAAAAGTTATCAAGATCAGATCTTGTGTGATGTTATTCCCATGGATGCATGTCACTTGTGTCGCGACCCATCCGGAAGCGGACGCGGCTAATGGATTACCGATCACGGGTCTTGGATCGGTGCGAGCCCTCCCAGGCCCATACCAAATCGCGGCGGGAGTATTTTTCAGGAGGATTCAACGATAAGAGTCGATCGCTTTCGACCTTAGTGTGGTCGTGGTGGCATGTGCAACTTGTGCATGCATTTGGAGTCGCCACCGGTCTTTCTTGGAGGGTAGACCGGAAACCTTACCGATCGATTGGGAGAGATCGATCAGTTCTACGGAACCAGAGATTTTGGGTTCGGGGACTTGGTTACGCTGGTGTCGTTACCAACGCCCTTTCGGTACCTAATGCGAGTGATTTTCCTAACTAGGATTTCATGCAGGCACAATTTTGGGTGAGGTAAGTCTGAATTTGCACATTAACCAGTTTAACATGCTCACGTAATCATAATAAATAAATAGATGTCAATCACATAAATATCTATCCTACGTGGTGATCATGGAATTATGATTTAATGGGTCTCGAGCCAATGAGACCACATATAATCATTTTAATATTTTAATAACGGAGAGCCGCTCTTCGCTTCTTCTTGGTTTCTTGAACTCTTCAAGAATTGGGCCCCAAAGAGCTCGCCGACTTAAAAGGCTCCTCCACGTAATCCTCGTAGCATTTACATCAACAATTGACTATGCTAAAAATAAAGATTACATGAAAAATAAAAGGAGTACGCAGCCTCCATTTAATAATTACAACCCCAAATATATAAATAATCATCATACATTCATATATACATCAATCACATTGATTAGGGATTTTTCCATGATCACCACCCTTTCACGTAAGTAATAAATTCACAATTTAAAACTTAGGAAGGCACAATAAAAATTCTACGTTGAATCATATTCAGAATTTTTACGTAAAATAAGATAGCCATAAATTTTCGATTCAAAATTGATTTAGTCTCAATTTTTGCTACGTTGATTAATTTATCATATAAAATAATCAATCTCCATTAGCCATGTAAGACGAACAATTCGTTAATACATATTGGCCATAGTATTGCAAAAATTGCAAAAAATCAATTAAATGCACGAAAACACCTAAGGATTGGCTCTGATACCACTGTTGGGATCCACGTAACACGTAGCGGAAATAAATAACAACCCACACATGTATCTCCAGAGGCGTACTTGGTGCATTTCAATCGAAAAAAATCACAAAGTCTCAAAGGGAGTAAATAGATTACCTCTCGTAGCGTGCTTGAACGGAGGTGTCGGTTCGATGTTCTTCGATCTCAGCCTCCACAAGTGTTAGGCATCTAGTTCTGACGCACCACCAATTGACGAACGGGGAGACGACTAATAACTCCACAACAATTGTGCTAGCAATATGCGGAATCAATATTCCGAACTTAGTATATTTTGCTCGCTCAAGATTATGAGAATATAGAGAGTGTTTGTGTTCTTCTCTCTAAGCTCTCAAAAATTTGCACACTCTACAAAATGTCTCTCCCCTTCAACCTCAAAACTCTTGCCATCCTTTTATAGCCAAAAATACCTTCCAATAAATTGTATTTAAAAATAGCACTAACAATTATAAATTCTATCTAAAAATAGCACTCACAAATAAATGACATTTAAAAATAGCACTAACAATAGCACTCACAATTTATAATACAAAAATGCTATTTAAAAATAGCACTAACAATAGCACTCACAATTTATAATACAAAAATTCTATTTAAAAATAGCACTAACAATTATAAATTCTATCTAATAATATCACTCACAAATAAATGACATTTAAAAATAGCACTAACAATAGCACTCACAATTTATAATACAAAAATGCTATTTAAAAATAGCACTAACAATAGCACTCACAATTTATAATACAAAAATTCTATTTAAAAATAGCACTAACAATTATAAATTCTATCTAATAATAGCACTCACAATTTATGATAAATAAATGCCATTTAAAAATAGCACTAACAATAGCACTCACAATTTATGATAAATAAATGTCATTTAAAAATAGCACTAACAATAGCACTCACAATTTATAATACAAAAAATGCTATTTAAAAATAGCATTAGCAATAGCACTCACAATACAAGAATGCTAAAAAAGGCACTAACAAAGGTGTTAAAAATAATAACCATTATTATTATTACAAGAGTTAAAGAGGTTACCAAACAATACAAATATGCATAACGTATAAATACGTATGACGTATAAATACGTAGAGCATACATATACATCCGTGAAACCGGGGACTAATTGAAAGAAAAATGTGCAATTAAGCCCTTTTGGTAAAAATTGATTAAATTGGAGGGCAAATTGACCTAATTGCACTTTAAGACTTTAGAATCCAATGTCATAGCTTATAAAAAGTGAGAATTGAAAACTAAAAGACTCGAAAATGATTTTTTTTAGGCTCGGTTCGGGTTTATGTTTGTGAAGGAACATAGTGACCCGAGCCGAATTTTTGAGATTTAAAGTGACACACTTGAAGAGGAAATTAAAACAAAATTATCGAATATTTTTGGGTATTTTTCTGACCACGAATGATATTTTTCTGATTTTTTGGGTATTTTTATAATTAAATAAACTCGAAAAATATTAAAAATACCGAAAAAATTTTTTTGTTCAAAATTGGTTCCTAAGGTTAAACCAAGGCTTCCAAAGTTGATTTTGTGATTTTATGACATTTTTTGATATTTTTAATTAATTTTAAAGAATAAAAATCACAATAATAAATGGTAAAAAAAATCAGGTGTCAACAGCTGCCCCTCTTTGAGAGGAATCTCGTTAGAGGTTTCTCTCAAAGATAAGGTGGCACCTGATTCCTAACCGACTCAACTGGGAAAATAAGAGAAGAAATGTTATGACATCGGATCCTTAAGCCTATTGATAAAAGCTCAAATCAATCCCCGGTTTGCTCTAACAATTTGAACATGGGCCGGAGTGAGAGAGGCTTACCTGAAGCTCACCTGTCAGATGCTGCCGGTTGCGACGACTTTCAAGAAGATGCCTAGGACTCGTCATTCAGAATATCCCAGGGAGATTAAGCTCTGACCTGTATGGTAGGTCATACCATGATGGGATTCCTAACTTGTAGGAACCTAAGGAAGGCGCATCCCACGCTTTGGGATTTGCCAAGAATTTTGATCCGTATGGTGGATCAGACCTTTGTGTTGATCCTTACTGCGATATTTATCAATGAGTTGACCCTTATGCGGTTTCTACCATATGTGACCCTTCAGGCGGTTTCTACCATTAATGTGATCCCTCAGGCGGTTTTTACCTTGGTTTGACCATTCAGGCGGTTTCTACCTTGAGTTGACCCTTCAGGCTGTTTCTACCTTTGATTTGACCCTTCAGGCGGTTTCTACCTTGTGTTGACCCTTCAGGCGGTATCTACCATGTGTTGACCCTTCAAGCGGTATCTACCTTTGATTTTGACCATTCAGGCGGTATCTACCTTTGATTTGACCCTTCAGGCGGTATCTACCATGAGTTGACCCTTCAGGCGGTTTCTACCTTGTGTTGACCCTTCAGGCGGTATCTACCATGTGTTGACCCTTCAGGCGGTATCTACCTTGTGTTGACCCTTCAAGCGGTATCTACCTTTGATTTTGACCCTTCAGGCGGTATCTACCTTTGATTTGACCCTTCAGGCGGTATCTACCATATTTTGACCCTTCAGGCGGTATCTACCTTGATTTGACCCTTCAGGCGGTATCTACCTTCATTTGACTCTTCAGGCGGTATCTACCTTTGAGCTGACCCTTCAGGCGGTATCTACCTTGTGTTGACCCTTCAGGCGGTATCTACCTTGTGTTGACCCTTCAGGCGGTATCTACCATAGTTTTGACCCTTCAGGCGGTGTCTACCATCAGTTTTGACTTTGAAAAGGGGTCTCATGACGAGGGTTCTCCACGTCCGATGAGACTGCCTAAATTATGAAAAGGGGTCTCATGACGAGGGTTCTCCACGTCCGATGAGACTGCCTAAATTATGAAAAGGGGTCTCATGACGAGGTTTCTCCACGTCCGATGAGACTGTCTGATTTTTGAAAAGGGGTCTCATGACGAGGGTTCTCCACGTCCGATGAGACTGCCTAAATTATGAAAAGGGGTCTCATGACGAGGGTTCTCCACGTCCGATGAGACTGTCTGATTTTTGAAAAGGGGTCTCATGACGAGGGTTCTCCACGTCCGATGAGACTGTTTAAATTATGAAAAGGGGTCTCATGACGAGGGTTCTCCACGTCCGGTGAGACTGTCTGATTTTTGAAAAGGGGTCTCATGACGAGGGTTCTCCACGTCCGATGAGACTGCCTAAATTATGAAAAGGGGTCTCATGACGAGGGTTCTCCACGTCCGATGAGACTGTTTGATATTTTGAAAATGGGTCCTGGGACGAGGGTTCTCCACGTCTGATGGGACTTTTCTTTTAAAAGGGTTTTTCTTCCCCTCTTTTTTAGAGACCCCGAAGTTTGTCGGGAATTCAGTTTTTGAAGCAGTGAAAGATTTTATTTTGACAAAGCTTCACTTGAGTCTGTTGAGGCGACATTCTGGGAGCTGGGTTCTCCAGGTATCCTGCAGAAATTTGAGCCTGAAATATTTTTCTTCACCAAGAAAACGTTAGTAATCTTTGGGAAGACCACGGCTGTCCATTTGACAAAATCGTATGATTTAAGTTTTAATCATGAAATGTGCATTTTGATGCTGGAGGTCATCCAAAGCATTCTTGCAACATGCAAATGTGATCACAAGTCCCTTGCACGGAAAATCTGGATCAACAGTTTGAAAATTCCAAAAAGAGTTTGTTCAAAACGTCAATTGGAATATTTCTCGACAAGGAGGTCTTCTCACCTGTTTTGAGATGTGGTTTTTATAGGGGATGCACTCAATTCCCTACTAACCTGTGCCTAGGTTTTAGGCTCATTCGCAGCGCATACATTTTGATCGGTCGGGAGGTCTTCCACGGGACCGTAATGTTAGGCTTGGATATTGGCTTTCAAGGGGGACTCGCTTTGGAGTCGAGGCCATTGAATGAAAGTCTTCACCATCTGCTCCGGGTTTACAAGTCAAGAACCCTGCAAAATGAGAAAGAAATAGTCTTGCTCGTACTTCTTCGAGCTAAGCTATATGTTAACCCAAGTGTCTTAGTCAGAGAAGACTGTTTCGGGGTTGTAACATTGGTAGGATTGGGGACCGAAACAAGCTTATTTTTGGCTCAGAATTTACGAGGGGATTGACATTGGTGATCATCGCAGATTTGACACCTGTCCTTTCCTTTCTGCATCTTTAGTCTTTGAGGTGCGCAACTGATTTTGAGGTGTACACCAACTCTTTAGAGAGCCCCTCTTGTTGCATTCAGAGAACGAGAACTCTCTCTGTGTCTTTGTTCTGCGCTCGGCACCATTTGGGGAGCAATCCTTTTGGATTTGGCTCCTTCAGGGATTTCTTCTTTTCCCATCCGGCTTCATTGTGGATCAATCAAACAACTTACACGAGCATCGGCCTTGCTTTTACCAGGCACTTTGCTTTTTCTCGATGCCGTGGATTTTTCTCATTCACTTTTGAAATCCCATTTTTTTTTCATGGGATCGTGTTAGACATATAGTCTAAACATGCTTTAAATATCAGTCCGGGATTTCTCTTTCGTAATCCCTGAGTCTTGAACTCTTCCATTTTTGAAGTGGTGCAGCATCCGTCTTGGAATGATCACCAATGGGTTCATGAAACGAATTTGCAGGCTCAACTTGGCTATGCAAAGGATATAGTGTGTGGGATAGAGAAATGGATGCTTCTCGTCATCCTATGGCACTTGGATTACCATATAAACAGCACACAAAAATTGATGTTAGTCCGAGCAAGAAAATTTCTAGCCATTTACTCCTGATGCCGCTGGACTCACATCCATTTTGCCCCGATGTAGGGTGGTTCTTGACAGGGTTAAGAATGAAAACCGCCGTTCGAATGGGTTGCCAACGGTCACCTGTAGTGTTTATGATATGAAACGAACGCCTCCGTCGTCCCAATCCATGTAATCGCTGCAAATGGTCCCTACCTCCGTAGGTCCAGATTTTACTATTTGATTCGCTCCATTCATCTCTCAAGTGTATGTAGGATGTGTTTGGATTTGAGCTTGCCTCTCTTTTGAGGAAACATCCTTTTGAGAGTTTTGAACAACTTTTGATTGGAAAAATCTCTTTCGTTTTCCCAAAAATTTTACCCGTCAAGGGGATTTTATGGTGCACAATGCATGTTCAGACAACCTCGTGTTTCAAAACATGAATGCCAATGAAGTTAGAATTCCATGTCTTTTCTAGACATCAGATTTTGAAAGCTTTTCTTTTTCTCTCTGTTTTTTATTTAACATCTTCCATGGATTGGGGAAAGGGATACTTACCTGTCTCCCGCGGCTGGAGATCCCTGAAAATGCGGAAGAAACATGTTATTGTATGTTCACAAATTTTTCAAAAAATTAGAACGATACATCTTACCCTTGGTCATATACTCTAACGAGTATACCAGGTTTGTAGGAAATCTGCCCGCTTTGATGACGAGTTCCTGTCAAGGATAAATAATAAGTGTCAATTCATGTTCCCAAATTCAAGATAAATTAGGACGATACAACTTTACTCTTGGTTCTCATCATGTTCTGATGTTGCGTTTTTGATATGAATAACATCTATCGAATCCGCCTATCCATGCTTGGAGTGTTTGTAACATCAATGGTTCCTCTGCCCCCAGTTAGGCAACGTCTATTCTGTTATTTGAATAGATGGCTCCTTGAGTGATTTACCCACGTTTATCACCTGAGAAGGGAAAGAAAGGAGATATTACTTTGGTATTCGGTTGAAGATCGTTTAGGAACGATACATCGTTTTACCAAATAGGAGGCTTCGTGACCAAACGTATTTTGTGCTGAATGGGGTAGATCCCACTATGCTCCGCGGGTGATAGTCATCATTCATGGAACTTGCTCCACAGATTAAGTGATTAATCCACGGCCCTTGGCTCGAAGATGTTCAAAGGGTGACACTCAGAGCGGTTAGTTTTAAGCGTTAATTAAAATGTTCCCGCGGGAACTTTACAACGAGATTCGTAACACATTCCTTCGACGTATTCGCCTCTCACTCTCCTGAGCCTTCTAATGATTTTGCATACGAGCTTAGAACCAGACGTCTGGTCGCCGGTACCGGTCACGACTGCGAAGATGCACTTGTTCCAAAATGCTTGACCCATAGGCTGAGTTGCTCATTCAGGAGATCGTCTGACTGTTCGAGTCGTTCAAGTTGAGCATCCTTAATTGCGGGTGACGGACTTCTCTCATTTTCGGCACGAACAACCCGGTTCATCGGTTTATGCGTGATCCACACGCCGAGTTGCTCACTGAGGGACTCACTTGAAATTTCAAGCCATTGACGCCCAAGTCGGGCATCCTCAACCGTTGGCGATGGATTCCTCACACTACTTTCGGCATGAACAACCTCACTTCTCGAGTTGGTACTTTCATCGTTGTCCAGTAGGTTTGTATCCAATGCTGGATTCGCCGTAGGAATAACACTAACAATCGGTTGGTGCTCAAATTGGGGAGTCCATACCTGCTGAAATTGTTGTACATACTCTTGAGGAGTACCGGGGTAACTCAGGGGGGAATTCAGCCGATCGAACCAAGAATAGATGTTTTCAAGGAGATCATCTGAACCATCGAGCGACTGACACTCAGGTTGAGTATTGTCAACTATTGGAGAAGGAATCTTTTCACCATTTTCGTCATGGACCACCTGATTCTTCGAGCCGGAATCCCCGTAATTGTCTCGCAAGATTGTATGTGCATCTCCTGCCAATGTTAGATCCGCTGTAGGACTAGCATTACCGGCCAGTCGGTGCTCAGACTGGGGAGTCCCGATTTGCTGAAATTGCGGTACATACTCCTGAGGAGTACTAGGATAACCCAGGGGAGTACTCTGATTGATGCCTGAACAATCGACCGTGTGATTGCCAGTCCCATCGGTGTTGAGAAGTGATTGGATGCTTCCTGCTTCATGAGGATTGCGATCACAGCCATGCTCATCGTTTAAACTTGAACCGCTTCTATCTTGGTCTAGCGCCACTCGTCCATCTCTCAGTAGTCTTCTGTAGCACCAAAGGTGGTTCCTGACTTTATTTCTATCCAGCTCCGGCATGTTCATGATCTTGAGTATGCGCGATGGGCGAGCCAAACTGATCCCTAACTGTTGAACTGCATCAACAAATTTGCTATGAAGCTCCGAGGTCCAATAAAACCTTGTTTTCTTGCTAGCCGAAGTAGTGTTGGCAACTCGGCGGCTACTCTTCGCGGAATCTGGTCGTGTTGAACCGCCTCTATCTTGGTCTAGCGACGCTCGTCCATCTCTCAGTAGTTTCTTGTAGCGCCAAAGGTGATTCTTGACCATATTTTTCGCCAATCCCGGCACGTTCATGATTTCGAGTATGCGCGATGGGCGAGCAAAATTGATCCCTAACTGTTGAACTGCATCAACAAATTTGCTATGAAACTCCGGGGTCCAACGAAATCTTATTTTCTTGCTAGCCGAAGTAGTGCCAGCCATTTGGCGGTTACTCTTCTCGGAATCTGGTCGTGTTGGAGGTTGCTCTGGAGGGGATTTAGTGGTCTCAGATCGGCTGGTCACGATGGTGAGTTCATCATTGAGCGGACCTGACTTGTCATGACGCATGTTCCCTTCCACAATGGGCGTCGACTTTGATCTTATAGCACTAGTTTCCTCTTGTAGATCCTCGGCGGTACCCGCCTGTTTCGAAAGATGTTGCAAAGGGCATTGCAACAAATGAGCATTATGAACCCCCAGATCTGGCTCTTCAGTGAATACTCCGTCCGTGGGAACAGGGTTACCGCACTCAAGACAAATAGCGATGCTTAGAGCTTTTTTGTACTGAATGTTTTTTATTCGAAGCTTTTCATTTTCCTCCCTCGCAATCGCTAACTCGTGCCGATCGCGTTGCTGCTTCAGCCGGGTTCGTTTGTTTTCAAACCAGCACTTGACCTTCCGAGGCTCCCACCCTATCTCCTGGCCCATTTTGATTCTCTGTTCCATGTCTGGATAGGGGTATTCCCTGAAAAACAATTCGAGTTTATGGACTTGACCTGAAGTGTTGCGTTGGAGACATTCCCCTTTCTGACGCTGATCGCCGTCGCGGGTATTGTTCTCGTTAACCAAGCCGCGGGTTTCATCATTAAAAGGATCGGTCTCCATGGCCCCCGTGTCAGGTTCGGTCCTGAGATCTTCAAATTCTTCCAGCAGCTCAAGCTCGGAGACCTCCAAGTCTGGCGCTTCCAGTAAATGACAGAACCCCTTGAACATTTTGATCGAAATATCACTGCTTGATTTTCCGTTAACTCAGCTTTCTTTGTTCCTCCTTGGATCCTCACTTTCTCTGCAAATTCTGAAAGGTTAAAGGGGTCGGATCACTGTTCTTTGATCAAAGGTGATGGCTACCCGACGAGCGCTCTTCTCAATGCTTCGAGATTCCCACTTCGTCTTTTGTGATGGCTACCTGACGAGCGTTCTTCTCGAGGCTTCGTAATTCCCACTTTGTCCTTTTTTGCTCTTTTCTACGTGAACGGAGCCTGAAGATCTCTTGCGTTGATTTCGTTTTGTCGAGCACTACGCTTGTCCCCCTGGCCCAGTCTCTAGAGTAACAAGCCTCCCCACCTTTCGGCGCCATTATGTTTCGTAAAACCCGAGATCACAGGACGGTGGTGGATTCGTGACTCATCGGGGATGCATTAACGAAACCCGTTTGGCTCTACTGCACATACTATTATTACCACTTCTCCCTGCTTACTCGAGCGTTTATAAGGTGATAGATTGACGTCAAGAAGATTAACACTTTAGCCTTATCAGACTCAGCCTCTCAAACACTCTTCACATTTCCACCCTCCTCTCCGTCATTCCATCGCATATGGATTCCTCCTCTGTGCCTGCTGCCTTAGCTGAAGCTTCGACCCAATGGGAGAGATTTTACCACCTCTTGGGTAGAGGTTATGGCTACATAAACAATCATCCTGAAGCTGAGGTTGAAGTTTGTACTCTGATTCCGGCCCTGGATACTGTGTGTATTGAAGGTACGAAACTGCAAAGGGAGTTTGTGATCTTCCCAACTCTCTTCAACAATTTCCTGCAGGCTTACGAAGTTGCTAGCCGGGAGGTCACTTTAGCTGGTATCGTGCGAGCCCGTTATCAGGACCGAACTGAGTCCCTGATGTTGGCCATGCTGACGGCCGATAACCATAAAAGGGCTGTTGAATACGCCCACGCCCAGGTTTCGATGCTGGTCCGTGAGAGGGACAACTTGGTGGAGCGTCTGGCTCTTTTTGACACCGCCTTTGAGCAAGACCAGCACAACTTCGTGCTAAGGTTCCAGTGTGCCTGGTTGGAGGAAAGACTTGAAGACCTGAGCATGGATATAGCTCGCGGGAGGGTGCTGGTTCAGGACTTAGAGCTTGAGTTCGAGTACTATTAGACCAAGGTGAACGAACTTAAGGAGAAATGTCGTCTCCTTTTCTTCAAGCTTGTAGACCTCGATTCCCGGAGTGTGGGTTGTAAGCAAGGCATGGATAGCATGGAGAGTCAATTAAGCTTTTTTGTGATGCTTGTCAGAACTCATTTTGGGTTTACTGCTCCCCCTCAGTGATCCACTTGTAAACTTTCCTGCTGAATGAAATAAATGCGAGTTTGTTTATATATGCCCTTTCATTCTGCATTGTTGACTAGCCGAGAAAGGTTTTTGCTTTCGGATCTACGCGACTCCTTTTTCGCCTGTGTCAACAGCTTGACTACGCATCATTCTCACAGCCCGACGCTTTATATTTGATTGACTTGAATGCCTCGTGAGAAATAGATTTGTAGTTGCTCGAAACTTAAAGATTGCCCCTGATTTTGTGGTCACGGCGTTTGGGGCCGCTAGTAATCTTTCGCTTTCGAGCTCGATCACATTCTGCTAGTAACTCATGCTATCAATTCTGCCTTCACGCGTCGGGGCTGATTTTACCTTGAACTTAATAACAAGGAATTACCGTATACACACGAGATGACGTTCGCGAAAAACATTATGCAAAATCAACTCTAGCTATTGAAGAAACAATCGCGTGCACCGATGAGAACTTTACAATAGGAGATACATCCTTCTCGCGTACATCCCCTTCTTTCTTTGGGCATGTACAATGACCAACCAATCTGGCCTCGGCTTAGGTGTGCCATTACCGACTGCAGATCATGGTTGCCAATCTTTAATAGCTTCCAACTGATCGAACCAGGTATCAAGTCCTTCATCGAAGAAATCACCTGACCCCTCGAACGATTGATGTATAGGTTGAGCTGCATCGCCCGACGGATTCTTCGAACTGGAACCCCCATCCTTATTTGGGATTATAAGAGGAGATTTGATCGGTTGACTACCACAAGCATCTCCCACTTGGGAATTAGGGAAATAAAAATGCTCCAAGCATTCTCCCATTAGGTCATCTGAAGCCACGTGCTCCGATTGGGCAAACCCTTGAGCACTGAGCGTGGTGGGCTGATCTGCGACAGGATGAACACTGACTAGCTGCTGCTCGGACGGGGGAGTGCTTACTCGCTGCACTTGTGATGCGTGTTCTTGAGGAATATTGAAATGACTCGCGAGGATATCCTGATCAAATCCCCAATAGTCGTCCAGATTCGACCGGGCCTCCTTTGACATAGGGGTGCTGGGCTCGCAGCCGAGTCTATTGCTCGGATTCAGCTCTGTATAACGCTGTCCTAACGCCCTTCTGTAGCAACCAAGGTGATTCGCGACTAATTGCTTGGTAAGTCCCGGTACCTTCATGACCCTAAGTATGCTCGTCGGACCTATGAAGTCGAGTCCTATCTGTCGAACTGCGTCTAAGAACTTGAGATGAAGCTCCGGGGGCCAAATGAATTTCTTCTTCTCGTCGTCCAGAGTGGCGCTGATAGCCTGTCGACTAATCTCTAACTCCTCTTGAACTGTATCTGATCTTACCGGAAGCTGTTGTGGAGGAGATTCATGGGCTTCGATGAGGTGACTCCGATCATAATGACACGTATCTTCTTCCTCCGAAGACACTGGTATAATTTCTGTGGGATCGATTTCCTCATGCGCGCCATTAGCAGGATCTGATTGTGCCGGAGATGGCTCAAGGGAGCAGGGGGATGAATGAGCACCTTCCATCCTCGTAGATGGCTTACCGGGGAACAATTTACTGAGGGTGGTAGGGCCACCGCAGTCAGGGCAGGTAATAGTACTGAGAATTTTCTCATACCGCATGTTTTCCATTCGAAGGTTTTGGTTCTGCTCTTTTAGGGCCGTGATCTCCTTACGCCTGTGTTGGACACCTAGTCTGAAACGTTTATTCTGAAACCAAAAATGGATTCTCATAGGATTCATTCCCAGCTTCTGGCCCAATTCAATCTTTTGTTCCTCGTTTGGGCAAGGGCATTCATCGAAGAAAGCTTCAAGCTCCTGGATTTCTTTCCGAGCGTAGCGCTGGCGACTTTTTCTTTTCCGGGGTTAAGCGTCGTGGCCACTGCCGTCGTCACCACTGCGATCTTGATGTTCGTCACCGGCGATGTTGAGTTCCATGGCTTCGATGTCGAATTTGATTCTAGAGAATTTGAGGTCTTTCAACGAACTCGTCACTCGGGGTTCTCTGTTCTCTTTTGTATACTCGCTCTTTCGATTTGTTGCCTCCTTTTCCTCGAAAGCTAGGTCTGTTCAGCGTTCTGTTTTTGAAACGACGGAACTGTTTACCTCCTGCTCAGCTTTCCGACACGAAGGGGTAACCAAATCCTTCCGCGGCTTCTTCGATAGTAGCGCTCGCCTTTCACTTTTCCTCGATAGTCATGCCTGTTCAGCACTGTCTTCTCTTTTTAAGTGGCAGAGCTGTTCACTCGCCGCCCAGCTTTATGCGTGATGGAACAACACAATCCTTTCGCGGCTTCTTCGATAGTTGCGCTCGCCTTTCACTTTTCCTCAATAGTCATGCCTGTTCAGCACTGTCTTCTCTTTTTAAGTGGCAGAGCTGTTCACTCGCCGCCCAGCTTCATGCGTGATGGAACAACACAATCCTTTCGCGGCTTCTTCGATAGTTGCGCTCGCCTTTCACTTTTCATCAATAGTCATGCCTGTTCAGCACTGTCTTCTCTTTTTAAGTGGCAGAGCTGTTCACCTCGCCGCCCAGCTTCATGCGTGATGGAACAACACAATCCTTTCGCGGCTTCTTCGATAGTTGCGCTCGCCTCCCTCCCAGCTTTAATAATGGCGAGACCGAATTTGTCAGGCCTGAAATTGCGGATCAGGACATGTCTGATGATTCACGGGAGGAGCAGCCCTCGCTTTACATTAATTAACCCGGCTCCACAAGCATTATTGCTGCAACTTTTCTCCACTCTCGAGACGCTATAAAATGCGGAGTTGGTGTTTGGGAGATTAACGCTCTCATATAATTTGCTTCCATCCTCTAATCGCTCCACTACACACATCTCCGTCGAAAATGGCTTCTTCCCAAGTTCACACTTTCTCAGCCGAAGCTTTGACTCGATGGAAAGAGTTCTATAACCTCTTGGGTCGAGGCTACGCTCACATAGCCGATCATCCCGAAACCGAGGATGAGATCAGAGTCATGTTCGGGGACCTGGACATCACCTCCCTCGAGGGTACCGCGTTGGGGAGGGAATACAGTATTTTTCCAACGCTCTTTACGAACTCCTTGGAGGTCTACCGCGCTGCTCATCGAGGAGTTACCATGGCTCGTGTCTTGCGAGCCCGTTATGAGGATCAGTCCGACCGCCTAGCGTTGGCTGACTACCTGGCCGATAGTCACAAAAAGGCTGTTGAGTTCGCCAAAGAGCGGGTTTCGACATTGCTACGCGAGAGGAGGAATCTGGTGGAGGACTTAGCTCTATCTCTGGCTACCTATGAGCGCGATCGACGTAATGCCCTGCTAAGGAATCGGAGCGAGTGGCTGGAAGAAAGGCTCAACGGCATAAACGAGGATATAACTCGTGAGAATGGACTTGTTCGGGACTTGGAAGCAGTCGCCGAAGATCACGAGACTCAGGTTGTTGCAGTCAATGATGAACGCAAACGCCTCCACCTCAGGCTTGCGGACCATGATACGCGGAGTGGTGCGTATAAACAAAGCATCCATAACCTGGAGGGCCAGCTGGGCTCCTTTGTGTCGTTGATTAGGGCTCACTTCTGCTTTACTTTTCCACCCCAATGAATTGTATGATCTGGTTTGGGCAAGAATGAATGAAAGCCCCTGTGTTTGTTTTAGCTTTTATATGATCCATTTCTTCGAGCATCCGGACATCTTAGACTTGGATGAGCCGATCCATAATAAGTCGAGTAGATGTGTTCTGATTTTCCAACTCACTCATGGTCAGATGAAAGAATAGCCTCAGACTTATCCAAGAAAAGATTTCTCTATGCTACTTGTTTTTCACCTGCAAATGAAAAGACCGAGTCAAAAGGAATAATCTGAAAAAGAAAGCATAGACCCCTTTCAATCTTATGCTTGCTCGTAATTAATAATGACAAGAACTTTTACAAGGGTTTTAATCTTGTGCGAAAAGTTTTTATCAATATTCCTCGAAAGAAAGCATACTATTGAAAGGAATGTAATTCACGATAATTGCTTTTGACCAATATTCAGAAGAGCGAATTAGTCAAAAATGCAAGGCATAACGACGTGTTTTTAAATTTAATTGAAGATACGGCATCCAAATCAAGGCCGTTTTGTTAAGAACGAGAGCAATTTGGACATCTATCTCGTCATTAAATTCGAAATAACGTCAATACTCTTGATCAATTATCGTGGATTACTAGTGACGTATGACATGCATGGACCAATTCAAGTGTATAATTCCTTCTAGCGAAATTGGGGTTGGATTACCCTGTACGACCAAAAAGGTCGTGTAAGATTTTCAACTTTAGTTTCCTCTAAAGGAATTATAAACTTGACTTGGGAGTATTCGGATGATTAGAGAAAATGCCACTATCACATTCCCATGACCCGTCAAAAGAAATACAACCGAGTTCCATCTGAATGTATACACCAATAGATCCCTAATACAATCACTCTAAGGGGTGAGATAGAGAAAGCCTCGATAAAAATAAACCCTATACAAGAGGACTAGTAATGGAAAATGAAACCAAGGAATGTGATCCTAACGTTTAAGGATGCCCCAAGTTCGATCTGTGACTTCCGGATCACTTGCCCCAACTCGTCATCTTCATTGGACGATATCTCAATAATGTCCATAGTAGGCTCCTTTGTTGCTCACTCGGTGTTCGCCATGGGATATCATCCTCCTCGTCTTCTATCAAGGACGTTTGGGAAAAACACATGCATCTATCCTTGAAATGGCATTTAATCTAATCACCAGAATGCAATGAATGAAATGCCTATATTTATATGAACTGTAATAGTTTTGAGGGATAGAGAGTCTTACCAACCCAACTCGTCGACTTATGTGCGATTTTAGGTGTACCAACCGCCCAAAAACAGGCGCATGAGACAAGTGATGGTGAACTTCTAAAAATCAGAGGGTTTGGCACCTAAGGTTAAGGTTCCCACCTCGAGTTCTAGAAAGAGCCGATTCCATTGCACAACTATCGTTGCATTGGGACTCAATCCATAGTTCGAAGCGAGCGGAATTGAGAAGTGGATTACCCCGTGTTTTTCCTCACGGAGATTCCATTTTCAATTCCTTCTATTGTGTTCCTAAAGGCGGCGCCTGGGGTTTTAGGCGCGGTTGTGTGTGTCCATGTGTCGTGATCATCACAATGCAAGTCATGCACAACAATTTATCAATCAGCACTTCAAATCATCCACACAACATACATTCCTACGCCACACCTGCGTAAAATAAAGTTAATCACAGATTGCAAAAACATATAACACCTATCGTGAGCGGACTTACCTCACCTTCAAGAGCGCCTGTAGGGTTAGAAAAATCACTCAATTTTTATTACGGCCTAAGTCCACTTGAGGTCTAGAACCATAGTTTCTAGAACAAGTCCCCAGCGGAGTCGCCAGCTGTCGTGACCCATCCGGAAGCGGACGCGGCTAATGGATTACCGATCACGGGTCTTGGATCGGTGCGAGCCCTCCCAGGCCCATACCAAATCGCGGCGGGAGTATTTTTCAGGAGGATTCAACGATAAGAGTCGATCGCTTTCGACCTTAGTGTGGTCGTGGTGGCATGTGCAACTTGTGCATGCATTTGGAGTCGCCACCGGTCTTTCTTGGAGGGTAGACCGGAAACCTTACCGATCGATTGGGAGAGATCGATCAGTTCTACGGAACCAGAGATTTTGGGTTCGGGGACTTGGTTACGCTGGTGTCGTTACCAACGCCCTTTCGGTACCTAATGCGAGTGATTTTCCTAACTAGGATTTCATGCAGGCACAATTTTGGGTGAGGTAAGTCTGACTTTGCACATTAACCAGTTTAACATGCTCACGTAATCATAATAAATAAATAGATGTCAATCACATAAATATCTATCCTACGTGGTGATCATGGAATTATGATTTAATGGGTCTCGAGCCAATGAGACCACATATAATCATTTTAATATTTTAATAACGGAGAGCTGATCTTCGCTTCTTCTTGGTTTCTTGAACTCTTCAAGAATTGGGCCCCAAAGAGCTCGCCGACTTAAAAGGCTCCTCCACGTAATCCTCGTAGCATTTACATCAACAATTGACTATGCTAAAAATAAAGATTACATGAAAAATAAAAGGAGTACGCAGCCTCCATTTAATAATTACAACCCCAAATATATAAATAATCATCATACATTCATATATACATCAATCACATTTATTAGGGATTTTTCCATGATCACCACCCTTTCACGTAAGTAATAAATTCACAATTTAAAACTTAGGAAGGCACAATAAAAATTCTACGTTGAATCATATTCAGAATTTTTACGTAAAATAAGATAGCCATAAATTTTCGATTCAAAATTGATTTAGTCTCAATTTTTGCTACGTTGATTAATTTATCATATAAAATAATCAATCTCCATTAGCCATGTAAGACGAACAATTCGTTAATACATATTGGCCATAGTATTGCAAAAATTGCAAAAAATCAATTAAATGCACGAAAACACCTAAGGATTGGCTCTGATACCACTGTTGGGATCCACGTAACACGTAGCGGAAATAAATAACAACCCACACATATATCTCCAGAGGCGTACTTGGTGCATTTCAATCGAAAAAAATCACAAAGTCTCAAAGGGAGTAAATAGATTACCTCTCGTAGCGTGCTTGAACGGAGGTGTCGGTTCGATGTTCTTCGATCTCAGCCTCCACAAGTGTTAGGCATCTAGTTCTGACGCACCACCAATTGACGAACGGGGAGACGACTAATAACTCCACAACAATTGTGCTAGCAATATGCGGAATCAATATTCCGAACTTAGTATATTTTGCTCGCTCAAGATTATGAGAATATAGAGAGTGTTTGTGTTCTTCTCTCTAAGCTCTCAAAAATTTGCACACTCTACAAAATGTCTCTCCCCTTCAACCTCAAAACTCTTGCCATCCTTTTATAGCCAAAAATACCTTCCAATAAATTGTATTTAAAAATAGCACTAACAATTATAAATTCTATCTAAAAATAGCACTCACAAATAAATGACATTTAAAAATAGCACTAACAATAGCACTCACAATTTATAATACAAAAATGCTATTTAAAAATAGCACTAACAATAGCACTCACAATTTATAATACAAAAATTCTATTTAAAAATAGCACTAACAATTATAAATTCTATCTAATAATAGCACTCACAAATAAATGACATTTAAAAATAGCACTAACAATAGCACTCACAATTTATAATACAAAAATGCTATTTAAAAATAGCACTAACAATAGCACTCACAATTTATAATACAAAAATTCTATTTAAAAATAGCACTAACAATTATAAATTCTATCTAATAATAGCACTCACAATTTATGATAAATAAATGCCATTTAAAAATAGCACTAACAATAGCACTCACAATTTATGATAAATAAATGTCATTTAAAAATAGCACTAACTATAGCACTCACAATTTATAATACAAAAAATGCTATTTAAAAATAGCATTAGCAATAGCACTCACAATACAAGAATGCTAAAAAAGGCACTAACAAAGGTGTTAAAAATAATAACCATTATTATTATTACAAGAGTTAAAGAGGTTACCAAACAATACAAATATGCATAACGTATAAATACGTATGACGTATAAATACGTAGAGCATACATATACATCCGTGAAACCGGGGACTAATTGAAAGAAAAATGTGCAATTAAGCCCTTTTGGTAAAAATTGATTAAATTGGAGGGCAAATTGACCTAATTGCACTTTAAGACTTTAGAATCCAATGTCATAGCTTATAAAAAGTGAGAATTGAAAACTAAAAGACTCGAAAATGATTTTTTTTAGGCTCGGTTCGGGTTTATGTTTGTGAAGGAACATAGTGACCCGAGCCGAATTTTGGAGATTTAAAGTGACATACTTGAAGAGGAAATTAAAACAAAATTATCGAATATTTTTGGGTATTTTTCTGACCACGAATGGTATTTTTCTGATTTTTTGGGTATTTTTATAATTAAATAAACTCGAAAAATATTAAAAATACCGAAAAATATTTTTTGTTCAAAATTGGTTCCTAAGGTTAAACCAAGGCTTCCAAAGTTGATTTTGTGATTTTATGACCTTTTTGATATTTTTAATTAATTTTAAAGAATAAAAATCACAATAATAAATGGTAAAAAAAAATCAGGTGTCAACAACTTGTTATTGGGAAGACCATGGTTATATGATAGGAATGTAGTGCATGATGGGCTCAAAAATACATATTCGTTTCATAAGGAACAGAAGCACATTACTCTTGTTCCCTTAAGTCCACTATTTATACCAAAAAATCAACTTGGGGAGGGAAACACTACAAAAGAGAGCCTATTTTTGAATGAAACTCGGGTTGAGAGAGCCACTAGCAAACAAAATAATGTGTATGATTTGCTCATGGTTGAGAAAAGGAGTGAGGTTGAGAAACCCTTGCACCCAAAAATGCGTTTCTTGTTGAAAGAATTTGCAGATGTATTTCCGAAGGAGCTACCGGCTGGATTACCTCCCTTGAGGGGAATTGAACATCATATTGATTTGTTTCCCGGAGCTTCTCTACCAAACAAAGCAGCTTACCGATGTAATCCTGAAGAAACAAAAGAGTTGCAACAGCGAGTTAATGAGCTTATCGAGAAGGGGTATGTTCGAGAAAGTATGAGCCCATGTTCTGCTCCGGCTCTACTTGTGTCAAAGAAAGATGGTTCATTCAGAATGTGCGCAGATAGCCGAGCCATCAACAATATCACCATTAAGTATAGGTACCCTATACCTAGACTTGATGATATGCTTGATGAATTATATGGTTCAACTGTATTTTCGATGATAGATTTGCGAAGTGGCTATCACCATATTCGAATGCGAGAAGGTGATGAATTGAAAACAGCTTTTAAGACGAAATGAGGACTCTATGAGTGGCTGGTTATGCCATTCGGACTATCTAATGCTCCGAGTACATTCATGAGGCATATGAATGAGGTCCTTCGTCATTTTATAGGTCGCTTTGTTGTTGTATACTTTGATGATATTCTTGTGTACAGCAAAGGTGAGAAAGAGCATGTTTCTCACTTGAAACAAGTGTTCGATGTTCTGAGACAGCATAAGCTCTATGCGAAAATGGAGAAGTGTGAATTCTTTTCTTCCAGCGTTATATTCCTTGGTTATGTGGTTTCTAAGGATGGAATTTCCGTTGATCATTCCAAGGTGGAAGCAATAAGATCATGGCCGACACTGAAGTCTATCACTAATGTAAGAAGTTTTCATGGTCTTGCATCTTTCTATCGCAGATTTGTGAAGAACTTCAGCACTTTTATGGCTCCCATGACTGAATGTATGAAGAAAGGTTCTTTTGAGTGGACAAAGGCTGCTCACAACGCTTTTGAATCAGTAAAGCAGAAACTTTGTGAGTCTCCTATCCTTGCACTCCCTGATTTTGACAAAGTATTTGAAGTTGAATGTGATGCAAGTGGAGTTGGCATTGGGGCTGTTCTTGTCCAAGAGCAAAAGCCATTGGCGTATTTTAGTGAGAAGCTAACCGATTCCAAGAAGAACTATTCGACGTATGATAAAGAGTTCTACGCCATTGTGAGAGCTCTAGATCATTAGTCTCATTACTTAAGGCCAAAACAGTTCGTTCTTCATTCAGATCATGAGGCACTTAAGTTTATTAGTGGCCAACACAAGCTCAAATCAAGACATGTGAAATGGGTAGAGTTCCTTCAATCATTTTCATTTGTTTCGAAGTATAAACCCGACCATACTAATGTGGTAGCTGATGCTTTATCAAGAAGGTATTATATGCTTGCTGTTTTGGATTCTAGAATTCTTGATTTTCAGACGATGAAAGAACTTTATGCTTGTGATCCTGATTTCTCATCTATCATGACCGACTGTAAGCATGGAGTTCAGGGCACTTATTCTGTCCAAGATGATTTTCTTTTCAAAGGAAATCGGTTATGTGTTCCAATGAGCTCGTTTAGAGAATTGCTAATTCGTGAAGCACATGGAAGAGGATTAGCAGGTCATTTCGACATCAACAAAACTCTTGAGGTTCTTCAAGAACACTTCTACTGGCCAAAGATGAGTGGAGATATGCATGCCATTATTTCAAGATGTGCAACTTGCCAAAGAGCCAAGAGTCATTTTCATGAAGGTTTATATACTCCACTTCCAGTTCCATTGCAGCCCTGGGAAGATGTGAGCATGGATTTTATTGTGACTCTTCCGAGAACCTAGAGGGGAAAAGACGCCATTATGGTGGTTGTTGATAGATTCTCTAAAATGGCACATTTTGTTCCTTGTCATAAGACGGATGATGCCTCTTATATTGCTGATCTATATTTTAAGGAGATTGTTCGCCTCCATGGAGTACCGAAGACCATTGTGTCCGATCGTGACTCGAGTTCTTGAGTTATTATAGAGATTGCTTGGTACGAGACTTCTGTTCAGCACGACTTGTTACCCTCAAACCGATGGCCAAACTGAGGTAACAAACCGTACTCTTACTACTCTCCTTCGAGGAATGGTAAGTAAATCCTTGAAAGATTGGGATTTGAAGCTGGCTCACGCTGAATTTGCTTATAATCGATCATCAAGCTATACTACTGGTCAATCACCTTTTGAAGTTGTGTATGGACTGAATCCTCTCACACCGATTGACTTGATTCCAATTCCATCCAACTCTCAAGTCAACTTCGATGGAAAAGAAAGAGCTCAAGTGATGAAGAAGCTTCATGAGCAGATTCGATCCAAGATTGAGAAGGCCAACGAGTATTACAAGAAGAAGGCTAATCGGCATAGAAAGAAGACTTATTTCCAACCAGGTGATTTGGTGTGGATCCATCTAAGGAAGGAAAGATTTCCCTCCAAGAGAAAGAATAAGCTGATGGCCCATTTAAGGTGTTGGAAAAAATTGGTGACAATGCGTATAAAATAGAGCTCCCTGGAGAATTTAGAGTTTTGGCTACTTTTAATATAGGAGATCTCTCTCAATACTTGAAGGATAATGACCATTCATATTTGAGGTCAAATCTCAAACAACCAGGGGAGTATGATGCAGGAGCATTCGATGACGTCACCAATTATATACCCGATGTTGATGTGCAATCCTTGATTCCACCCACAAGCTCTGCACAATTATTAATTGTTCAGACCAAAGCTGAATTTGGTCACAACTTGCTTCAATGAATCGACTCAGCGTAAAGTCTGAAGGCGCTGCTCAAAAAATGGGAAGCTTAGATGATGCAATTCAGTCTCAGATGTTGTTCGCCTCAGTCTCAGATCATGCGGCACAGGTTCAGATGTTCGCAGCTCAGAAGATGTTTGCGCGCAGATGATGGATAATCTTAATGCGACTTTCCTATTTAGTTGCTGACTTGAATATTAATCAAATATATATCCATAGAAGGTTATCTAGAGATATTTACGCAGATTCAAAATATCTTTTAGGGATGATATTTGATATGCTAGGCTGGTAGACAAGATTATCTTATTTCATTTTCCGTATTTGATTAGGTTTAGTAATATTTTTTCCTTTTCTTACGTTGTATTCGTCCCTCTATTTAAAGGAGGAGTATTCTCTATTGTAACCAGATTAAATGAGACCAGACAACGTTGATTGTTGATGAACGAGAGTTCCTCTTGAGTGTTAAGTTATACACTTTGGCATCTTTATCCTTGGAGAGTGGATACTCCTCTGTGGTAAGCCAAAAATCCCTTTATCCTTGGTAGGTGGCGCAGCCTTTAGACCTTGGTGGTGAGCTTTCAATCAATCTCGATCTTCTTCCTTGGCTGGTGATATCTTTAAGCCTTGGTAGCGATCGTTCTATCCTTCGTTATGTATTCTTGGTTGGTGATATCTTTACGCCTACGATATAACTCGAATCCCTTCATTATTTCCACATACGATCCATACACTTTGACCCTAACTTCGGCAAACACCGTCCCTTACTTCACCCTTTTGAACTTATTCGCAACACTCTGTGTATCGAAACACCTATTGTGACATTATGAATTTTCGACCCCTCGGGGTAATGACATGGATTGGAAGCTCGAAATTGGCAATTGAAAATGAAGAATTTTAAAATTGGAAAAGAATTTGATGTCGCCTCGTCAATGGCCATTCAAAATGAGAAAAATGAAGTTTCGGACCAAAAGTGCCAAATGACCGTTTTGCCCCTCAACGTCATACCTTTGCTTTAAGAAAGTGGGAAGGGCAAAATAGTCATTCAACCTCCTCCATGAAGCTGCCGAAAATGTGTATAAGGGAAGTCAATGAAGGTCAATGGCCATTGGCTCAATTATTGGAGAAAGGACAAGTGTCATCCTAGGGTTGGTTGGCATTAATTACCCCATCAAATCCATCTTGACAAATTTGGCACCAATTATTTATGGAATATCTCCCCCTAGCTGCTGCAAGTCGTTCTCTCTCTCCCCCATCTCCATTTCCTTCAAAATTTCCTTCCTTTCTCTTTTAGCAAAAACTGCTCCAAAAGATAGATTATGTGCCCTTGGTTCGGTGAGATCAATCGGCCCTTCCCGGGGTCCATTTGAGGTGCGCCGACCACCAGAGGAAATATCTATGTGTCCTTGACAAGCTCCAAGTGGAATTTTGTCATTTGGACAAGTATTTTTATCGGTGTGAGTCCAAGACCAAAACCAGACGGAATCCGCACGAGCTAGGGTAAGGCTTCCGTTTACCCTCTTATAGGCTTCGTTTGTCTTCAAATTTTCTGTGGGAGCTTCATAACATATAGTACTCAAGTTGGATTAGCTATGGCCACAAGTTTGCTGATGTTAAAATAGGTTTTCATGGCTGATTGTGAGTAGTTAAAATTGGACAGATTCTGACCGTGTGTGCGCCGAAAGGGAACGGGCTGAACGGATGACCAAAAGAGGTGTTTTTGTTCCAAAACTCTTGGTGAGCCTCCTTAACACATATATTGAGGTCCTAGAAAGATTATTTTGTGAGAAATTGGAATATAAGGTTGAGTTTTGGATGGATATATGTGGTTTGGATCAAAACAGATTTTTGTGTGCTGCTGCCTTGTTTTGGCCGAACTTGTTGGGGGCTCTTTAATGGGTATTTTGACTTCCAAATGACTCAAGAGGCTACTCAAAATGTTGATTGAGGTGTTAATGGGAAGTGTGTGAAGTGGATTGAGAATTAGAAGTGATTTAAGGGCTATTGAGGTAAAAAACGTGAAGTGCCGACCAATTCGTCCATAACGCGCACTGATTTTGAATTGAGTCGTTCTAAGTTGTCCGGTATCCGAATTTATCATCTTTTTCGCCCACATGACTGTAAGATCTTGAATTTTAAGATCTTGAAATTTTTTTTCCTAAAAGGTTAGTATAAAAATTACAGTTTTCGTGAGACTGAACCTGATTTTGGGGGGCTCAAATTGGGCAGTTTTGATGAATTGAGACTTTGGATGACTTGCCTTGATAGAATGACAATTGGCATGTTTAGGGGCATTGAATTAACACTATGAAGACTTGAGAATAAGGTATTGTCGGTGTTATTGAGGTATTGGCACGATGGAATTGAGAAATAATCGAGTTATAATGTGGTTTTCCTAGGCACGCCATGAGAACCATGTTTGGCCGTGGGCTTGTTGACCTAGGAGGGTCGTTTGGATGGAATTTGCTAGATTTCTTAATGAGGTAAGTGTTCCTTAAACCTCTACTAGGACGTTAGGACACTACTTGATGCGTTTGACTGGTGACTTGATCAAAGAGTGGATTGATTAAACTTTGATTTATGATGATCGAATATGAGTATATGAAAGGATTTGGCTTGAATGCCAATGTGAAATGATTTGGCTAGAATGCCTATATGAATTCGGTTGAGATGAGGATTGACTTGGTTGTGTGATGTCTGCAATATAATTGCCTGAGATGTGAAATGGCTTGATGCCTTGAGATGTGAATGGGCTAGAGTACCCGAGCAATCGTTGGCCGTTGGCCTTGTTATTGCCTTTTGAAATTGGCCGTGGGCCTTGTTATTGTTATTAAATTGGCCGTGATGCCCTTGTGAACTACATCGCGGCCGTGGGCCCTGGCGATAATTTGGCTAGATGCCTTGTGAACTACATCGCGACTGTGGGCCCTGGCGATGATTTGGCTAGATGCCTAGAGGTACCGATTGGCCTGTGGCTCCAGTGGTACCAGATGATATCGATTGGCCTAGGGCCCGGTGATATCAGTTGGCAAGTGTGCTAGAGAAGTACATTGCGGCTGAGAGCCAGATAATGAGTGGTTGTGAAAATTATGATACTTATGTGTATTGGTTGATGTGCTTGATAGTGACCTTCTTCATATCAAGTGCCAGGAGAAAGTGTTATTGAGATGTTATATTCTAATGCCTCGATGAGCTTCTGTTTATTGCTTTGTGGCATAGTCTGGGAGGACTGGCGATCTGGTCTAGGTTTAGGGTTTACTTGTTGAGATTTATATCTCACCCCAGTCGGGGCTTAACATTTTTCAGGTCCCAAGCGAAGGTACACCAAAGGTCATCAAGGTTTGATATTCGAGGAAGAAAGTATAGGATGTGGATTCATATATATTATGTACTACTTCCTGTCCTAAGTCATCTGAATTTTGTATATGAATGGAGATGTATTCTCGCTTTCGTCTGTTTGTAGGACTTTATGAGTTGTAACTCGAGGGACCCTGGGAGTAAGTTGAAGGATCAAGGTTCGGGGCGTGACACCTACTCTACGGAATCACTCGCACACGCACGCATCACATAAAAAAACAAAAAAAAATACTCGAGACCACATCTGCCTCTGTTAACCTCCATCCAAAATCATCCTCGGTCACGTGGCATTTTCACGTCATTACTCCGTTTTCCCTTATGATGTCTTTCCAAGATGAACTTAATTCCATGTCATCCCAAAAGATATCATATTGCATCTGAATTTTGTGTAAAAGCTGAAGCAATCGCAATTGGCTTTCTTCATTTGCTTTTACTCTTAAGAGAGTGTTCCTTCCATAAAGGCTCGGTGATATTTGATTTTATGCTCAGTCTTCATTCTCTCGTGCTCGGGAGTCTTCCATCTCTCACATCCAAAGAGCTCGTGCTTGAGACAATTGGCTCGGGACGCTCAAACAGCCATTGCTTGGGAGTTTTCCATCTCTCGATTGTCGGGAAAATTACCAAAAAAAGCCATAAACCTATTGCCTTTGTGCCATTTCAGCCCTAAACTTTTTTTTTTCTGATTCAGTCTTGATTCTTTTGCAATTATACCAATTCAGTCCATCCGGCCAATTTTGGCCGGTTGCGTCGGTCGTCCGGCGACATAAAATTTTTAATGATATTTTTATTTTTTATTTTCTTTTTCATTTCTTTATTTCTTTTTGTAATTTTCTTCATTTATTTTTTGTTTTTCTTTTTTCCTTCCATCATCTTCTTCCTCTGGTCAGGTGACAGCTAGCGAGCAGGTGAAGCTCACGGCTAGCCTCGCTGTCGTCGGGCGGTGCCATGGACTCGGGCGTCGACTGTTGCTGCTCCTCGAGGGCTGCCTCGAACTGGTCAATTGCGTCATCGCCTTGTGGTGGGAGTGCAATTGGGAAGACGATTCGCCTCGCGAACCTCACTGTGGCTGCGCGCGGTTGAACCTCACCAACCCAGATCTGGCTAGGTCAAGCCTCGCCCAGCCATGGCAAGCCTAGGCCGACCTCGCCTATCGTGGTTGCTTGACGATTTTCGCAGAATTTCAGTTTCATTGCCCAAGAAGCAGCAGCAGCAGCAGCAGAAAAGGAACAACACTGGGGCTCGCTTTGTGCATCTCGACCCGAAAACCCAATCTCACCACAATCACACAATCCCATCTCCCCTCTTCAAAGCCCCAATCTTGACCTACTAAACCCATCGGGATTCACTATTTTCGCGGACAATGGCTCTGTCGACAGCGACGAGATTTTTCGAAATCAAGAATTGAGGAGCGTTGAGCGGCAAGAGGACGGTTCAATACCTGCACGCTCGCCTCCAGTCGGTAATAGGCGAGGTCGGCCGAGCCTCGCCCGGCGACGGCGAGGCTCGTGAGCTTCGCCTAATCGCCGCCTCTAGCTAGTCGTAGGTCAGAGGAAGAAGATATCAGAAAAAAAAAAGGAAATAAAAAGAAAAGAAGAAAACCAAAAAAGAAAAGAATAAAGAAACGAAAAAGAAAATAAAAATAATTAAATAATTAAATATTATTAAAATATTATGTCGCTGGATGGCCGGCGTCCACCTATGTAGCACCGATACGATACGGACACGGGGACACGATACGACACGACACGCCGACACGGCAGTTTTCAAAAAATAGAGAATTCCGACACGGCGGGACACGGCACATATATATATATATATATAACCAAGCCTAGTCTGTGAAAATACCAAAATTTCTCTCCATCTAGTGTACCAAATTTCATTTCAGTCTTGAATTATCAAATGATCGAATTGCCCCTCACTAATTCATTCATAAGAGACAAAAAAAAATTAAAATCCAAGAGGGCCCCACCTCAAGTCAATTCTCACCAAACTAATCCTATCCCTCCATCAACTCTCTCTCTCTCCTCTCTTCCGCACACTCTCTCTCTTTCTATCTCACGGTATGCTCTCTTTGCTCTCTCTCTCTCTTTGCCTGCTTCGCGGACAAGGACAACTTTGACTCTCTCTCTCTCTCGCTCGCTTTCATTTCTCGCACTCCTCTCTCTTTTCAGAACCCGCAAGCTTTACGAGAAACCCACGAATCGTCTTTCTTCGATGAAACCCTAGTTCCGACCGGGGGTCGAAGCTCCGAGGCAATGGTCAATGAGACGCGGTCCCCGGCGTCTTCGAACGCCTTCTCGTTCCTCTCCAAGAGCAGGAAGGAGGTCTAGGTCTCGGCCGACGCCGATTTGCAGCTGATCCGCAACTGGGCCAACTCTTTCAAGAACCTTGTCACCTCTTCCGACCGCGAGCTCGAGAACTTCATCAACTCCGCCTCCACCTTCTCGGTCCCCTCCGCGATCAGGTCCTCACGGCAGTTCGCGGAGATCGATTTCGTCAAGAGATTGCAACCCAAGCTGTCACAGTATTTTATAGTTGCGCGGCTGTTTTTTTTTTTTTTACCTCGCTCACATTTTTCCCATAAAAAACATCGGACACGGCTGGTTTTTTTTTCTTACCAGTCAGACACGCGGCCGACCGTGTCCAGCCGTGTCCGGCCGTGTCGGACACGCAAAAAACCTAGAGACCGGCGTGTCCGTGCTACATAGGCGCCCACGTCAGCGCCAGCCGGCCAAAATTTTTAGTAATTTTCCCTTCGATTGTCAAGAAAAATTTTGGACATATGGTTTGTTAGGATTCGTCGCACAATCAAGTCGAAGTAAAACATAGAGCGAGATAGAAATCGAGACACAATATTTTATCTTGATTCACCCTTAAACTAGGGGTTATTTCCAGCAAAGAATTCTATTATAATTAGCATCGCACACCTCTCGTTACATCGCTCAATTATAAGCGAAAAAGATAATATGTAGCAGTAACTATTAATGAGTTGAAACTCAAACTACTAATGAAAAATTACGAGCTTAAATCATAAAAGCCATATGATGTCTAGGGGTCGTTGGCCTCTTGAGACACTATCGGGGCTCCTCGGGATCCCAAACTGCTCAGGGTGGAGCGAGACCCACGTGCTCTCCTGTCGCAAGGAGTATAACCCACACCCCAACAAGGTTAACGGGGTAGATTAGGGACTCAAGTTAAAGTAGACGATTTTTTATGAGACAAAAAAAAAATTATGGTAGAATTAAGACTACACTAAAAGTTTGAGGTTTTTTAGAAAAAAAAATAGAATAAAATTGAGACTGGACTTGAAATTGGGAATTTTGTCATAGCATAGATTGCAGCCAATTACGATAATCGCTCAATCATGTTATCCGCGCGGTATGCATCCCAATCAACTTTTGCCTATGAATCTTGAAACTCTCGATTTTTTTTATTAATCGGATCGTTGACGTGTCGCTGCTGTATCTCCACGAGTCGTGTGTGTGGTATGCGAAATAAAACAATGCCTCCTTCAACATTGTGTCGTGGGATGTGATGGTACCTACAACTACAAGGAAACTTGTATCTTTAAAGACTATCTCGCGAGCATTAGTCAGTAGTTAAGAAATCAACTAAGAAATTGTGGAAATATTCTATGCCATTAACTGCTCTCGTAATAAGCGAAATCGATATTTTAGATATTGAATTATTTCAAATTCGATAAGATTGCCGACAGTCTCTCTTTTCTAGACTTTGATTGATTACGTGGGTTCGCTTCAGTTTACGATGCTCTCGTTACAGCTCTCCTTTCACATTCGTTGTAATTCTTTGTAACCGGGGTACGAGGTAGACTTGTCGGCTACCGGAAATCGTGTGAAGCACAGGTCTACCTAACAGAAGCCAAAGCTTCCCTACCTGACTTCAGGCGTGAGAAGCTACTATACCTGCTTACTCTGATCAGAAGTGTATCTTCCTTCTCAGAGACCTTTAAGTTTCGATCTAGATACTTTTCTTCTCTGGAGAGAAGGAATATCGAGAGAACTTACACGGAGATTCTTTCACCGTGTGAGAAAATTCTTTTTCCTATCTCTCCTCGAGGCTTTTGAAGACCTGCTCACGTCTAAACCGTGATATCATTATCAGAAAAATTGGAGCCAAATTGTGATCTTTCTAAGGTTTTTAATCATGTATGCGAGTAGCCCAAGAATGATTTCAGAACGATTCACGTCGAAATGAAGGTTTAGAAACAGACCCTGGTGAGAATTTTTGGAATTTTCCCCGTTATACCCGCTTGTTCGCCGTTTGTTTTCCTTAGCATCTCCCTTTCCCCTTACCTCATCAGCAGTGTCCGAAACGGAAGATGTCATTCTCGCTGTCGCCGCCGACATTCCTACCCAAACCCAGCCCAGTCCTACGACCCTCCCAACGCTCGAACGACTATTACCCCAATCACTCCGCGACTCGCCATTTTGATGGTTACGTCGCGACTTCGCTGAAGCGGAGGTTTGGCATCGGCTCGGGGCTGAAGTTGAGCGAATTGCCCAGTCACAAGCGACATCGTTTCCGGTGCGAAGCCCAACTGGGCGACCTCGCTCCGGTCACCTCCGCCGTTTATGGGTCTCTTCTTCTCGGCGGCGGTCTCTTCGCCTGTACTTATTTGCTCTCTTCTTTGGCAATTTCTCCTTTACATTGATTCCATTTACTGCGCCTTTTGTTTTTGTTCTTTTGATCGGTAATTGAACGGTGATAGAAGTAATGATATGTTAGAAATAAGAACTGAAGTTTTGGAAGTTCCTATGGGTGCAGTTAGCAGGTCAGGAAGCAAGGGCTCACTTGCTGGAGGGTGCACTGGGGCAGTTCTAATGGCCACTGTGAGTGAAATTCCTTCTAATTAATTTTTTCCTAATTGTCGAATTCTTTCTTCCTTTTCGGATAAATTTATGATGTTTAGCTACTTTAAAGACACAACGAACCAAATGTCCTGCTTTGAAAGTAAAAGAAGAGATTCGGTACTTCTTTGGGGCTTCTTAGTAACATTCTAGAGTAGAAAGTGGGACTTGGTTAGGGGAATCCCGCAAAAAGAAGACTAGTTGGATTGGTTGATCCCGTTTATGTAGTTTTGTTCATAGGAGCAATTGCAGGTGTATGTGATGGACATACAGGGAGACAACGGCGGAGACAGAATTTAGGGGGTGGGATTGGGGGTGCATAGGGAAAATTCCTGAACATTTTTTGTCGGTTGAAATTGCAGTTTATCGGGCACCTGGTGTTTCTGTATGGCCTATCCCAGCCCGTGAAGTCCACCAGTACTGAAACATTCGGATAAACGTTGAAGGAGTGCAGTCTTGTCGATTAACCTAGTTTTGCATCAGTGTCAGCTGCTTTTCCCTTTTGAACTTTTCTGGTCGAGTTACCTTGTTATTCAGCAAGCATTAGCTGCTGAATCCCTTTAAATTTTTTCTCTTGCAGGTGCTATTTTCACCCACTTTGTTTATCTGCCCAATATAAGAACCAAAGATATTTCCATGTTTCCCCCTTGAATGACAGTTGTTATTGCATATCAGATATATTATAAGAGTGAATTTCACATGTGGTGTCAACTTATCTGTGGGTAGCATGAGACTTTCACAGAAACTCTTCTCTGTCATCAAACAAACACCATACCCTGCACCATATACTTATTCTGGAAAAATTGCCTTTTGGCCATTAGCTTTCCATAGAAGAGTACTGGCTGCGTACGTCAAATGATCAAACACCGTGCTTTAGGATTTTTAGGCACTCGATCTGTCTCAATTTACTTCAGATTAGATTCTGTTCTCGTTAATATTGTTACTCATGTCCACCTTACCAAAAAAAACAAAAATATGGTTACTGATGTCCTTTATTTAGTTTGTTTATATACTTCTGTCTGATTCTCCGGAAATAGAGGTAGTTTTGCAAGTCAAATAAGCTTGGTTGGTCATGCTCTTATGGTTTTAAAGACACACCCACACACAATTCCTTTACGATGAACTTGGTGGTCTATGAGATATGATTAATTATGATTACACATTACTACTGTTGCATGCGATTGACTGCTCTCTAGAAGAGTAATTCTTATGTAGTTACTTGTTAACTTTGCCTTTAAATAGTTTTCAATGCTGCAGAGTTCACTCTGAGATCCTGGAGTATTCTGCAGAATTAGTTTACTGAGGTAGTGGTTTGGAGGTGAAAGGTTGCATCTTAATGCTAGGGAGAACTAATGATAGGAATTACTCTTCACAGCTTTCACAACATTCAAATTTGTGACCTTTTTTATATGAGGAATCATTTGGAACAGTTTAGTGTAATGAAGAAGGAAAAGGTTGCCATTCTCTTCCTTTTTCATTTTAAACTTGTCAGAATTTTTTCATTGTTTAAATGAATTCAATGGCTGAGCTGCAAATTAATGCATTACATTTGCAAGTTTTTAGATACCTGAAGAAAGGTTTTGAGGAAAGTCCGCTAAGCAGTGCCTCTTTCACTTTCTTTCTTTTATAATATGTTATATCCGTGGAGCTGTCATCAGTTAAGAAGAAAACTATAGGGCAAGGGTATTTATTCCAATTTCACCAATAGGATAGCTCAATAAGGCTTAAGCTACAATGGTATCTTGGCAGCACGCCGTCTTACTCTTGTCTCAGGAGTAGAATTAGTGAAAGTTCATTGCATTGATTCTCTATAATTCTGCAGAAATTAAGGATATCTGGTGAAATCTGAAATTCCTTTAATGCCACGCTAATTCTGTTGTGACTCCCTTTGTTCGAACCCTTGTCCCAGCAAAGACCTTGTCCTAAAGCTTATTACTTAAGAAAACCTTCTCAGAGAAACTGGATGCGCATGTCAAATATACTCTAATGTGTGGTTTTATTGCTTCACATGCATGAGGGGAATGACTAGAAGGTCGATAGCAACACTGATAGCCTGTCATTTGAATAGCTTCTTGAGGTCTGAATGAGCTGAAATAATAAATCTACTTAGTATTCTTTTTCTATACTCTTAAGTCCTTTACAGTCACTTACTGATGTGACTAGTTAATAATGCATCTTTTTGGTTTCTCATGCAGGCCTACTATCTTATGCAAGCACCAGAGACGAAATCAATTGGTTATGCACTTGGATTTGGCGCTGCCTTTCTTTTCTCATCCGTGTTTGGTAAGCTCCAAAAACTTCCTTTCCCTTACCCTGCATTTTGATTTCCCATTCAGCTCATGTAGTTATCTGGCTAGTTGCTTATAATATACAGACTTATGTTGAAGGCCGAGGATCCTCATTTCCTATTTGCCCTCTCGGTGCTGTAATTTTGTCCCTATTCTTTTGCTGTTTCAGGTATACGCTTGTTGGCTACACGAAAACTGATCCCGGCAGGTCCTCTATTAGGTCTCTCAGCCCTCGCATTGGCAGTTTTCATTTCTGCTTATTTGCAACATAATGTCTGACTGATGAAATGCTCGCTCTCTCGCTCTGATAAAGGTTTGTGGGAATGTGCTACCACTTGTTATAGTTGTCACTCTACATAAAACAATTGTGAGGTTTTTCACTGAAAATATGAAACAAAAAAAAAAAAAGGAAAAAATCATTGTGCTTGCCATCTCAATTGAGACCCTCCCTTCAACTTTTGTCTTCAATTATTGTTTGGAGGCTGCCGACATCGGAAGTGGTTGCACTCTCCATACAATGGTAATGTTTGGACTCTGAGAATTGACTTTTGACCCATTTTGGTGATGTCTGCACTAAGAGAGTTTGAAAAGTGTATCTGAGCTGTTGTGGGATCTACTGGTGATCCCAACCTTCTCAAAGTCAACATTCATGTTCAAGACATGAAGTTGCACATTCAAATCGAGAGGCAAAAGAGTGAACAGGGTTCAATTCAATTTTCTGATGGAAATAAATCGGCTTAGCTCTTTTCCTGCACTTTTGCTCTCTATTCTCCCTCTCATTGCCTGAGCAAATGTTGGTGTATTAGTATTTCAAATTCTTATTCCTGTCTCTGGGTTTTCAAGAGAAATTTTCCTTCATGAGCATTTTTTTGGGACTTGTTTGTGAGGATATTTGCAGATTCATAATGCTTCTCTTTCTGATGACCTCTTGGGTTTGGCATCACATTGGGTCTGATTTTTCGGTAAGATTAATTATTGAGTTTTAGCTAATTGATGGCACTTGTACATGAGCTCATCGTAAATACACGAAACCTTTACCGATGAATCGCATAACTTATTGATCAAAGTCTTGTAATTTATGGTTGTGAAGCTTTTTAACAAAATCAGAAAATGTGGAAGAATATGAAGTTATTCAAATGAAGGAAAACTCAAAAAAAGAGAAGGAAGATAAGTGTCAGTGATGGTCATTGGCATTTCTCTTTGCCTCCCAAGAGGAAGTGTTTGTGGTAAAGATTCTCTTTCTGGTCATGACAAGTGCAATGAAAACATGTAGTTTTAATTAATTGAAACCCTTGCATCCTTTACTATGCAAGTAGCTTAGTCTGCGCATTCCCTCTATCCTTGCGGCAAAAGAAATGGTCTTATGATATAAGGCAACCTGGGTAGGAAAAACAGTCAATTTGGTATATGACCAAGAGTCAAAACTATCAAAAATGCTTTGATTGGATGGTTGTGCCATGTAGGACGGCAGATCTCCACGTCAGCGATTTTCATCTAGATTGGTCAGATGAACTGAATTGGTATCAATGTAAAAAGGTTTAGGACTATATCGGTCCAATTGAAAGGTTGAGGACGGAATCGGTATCAATTAGGTTTAGGTTTTTTTTGGGGTACTTTTTCCCAAATTGAGAGGAGGATACGACGTATCCCGCGTGGGCGAATAAAAGCACGTACAAGCAAGTCTCATAACGCTACAAACAACATATTAATCCACTGATAAAGCACACCTTAACGTGCTTCAAAAGTATCGAAAAGGTGTAGTCGTACTTGACCTAATACGTTGATACGTTAATGGCGCGGAAAGAACATGCTAATCTCAACCTAGCGCGCTTGAATACAAACTGTGTATGGACAGGTTCCAAGGATCAATGACCGTAGAGAAGTATAGGAAAAAGGGAAATTAGAAAGGGGGTATCTCATGGATGACCCAACAATTAAATTTTCGAGTAATCTTATTTCCTACTCAAAGGGAGTCTAGGAAAGTGTCCTTAGACTTTTAAAAAGAGACTTAATCAATCAATCTTCCTCGCTGGAACTATTCTTTTTGCTCTTGCTGACATCTCTTCAAAATCTCTCAACCACAAATAAACAAATCATTTCACTTCACTTCATTTCAGTTCACCATCTGGCTCAATCAAAGCAATGTTAGGAAACCATTATCAAATCATGGACAGCTCGGATTTGACAATGTTACTTTAACATTGTTTTAAGTAATGTTAGGAAATCTCAATCCCACTTGAGTTCGCCATGAGAGAGAGAGAGAGAGAGAGAGAGAAGCTTCTAGGGAATTGCTGTGCGTCTCTTGGGAAGCCTGGGAATTGCGTTTCAATAAAGGTTTCGATAGGGGCCATGTCACCCTCCCACTCTTTTCTGAAAAAGAATGGAGGTGAGCAAAAGAAGGGACTGCAGTGGCACACAATGGAATGAATTGATGTTACCTTTGTCTTTTGAAATCATTTCTGCAGCATCTTTTCTGATCTTTGGCTTAATTTGGGACTTGACGTCCCTCATTCAGTTCACGCCACAATTCTCAGAGAGAGAGAGAGAGAGAGAGAGAGAGAGAGACAGAGAGGGGGATTTGTACATGTGATAGTCAAACCACTGTGTCTTCCTTTTTTTCCTAGCACGCAATCATGACTCTTCTTCAGCTTCAAGAAAAATAGCGAGAAAATTTATCCCCCCAAAAAAAAAATTCATACATCTATTGTAATTATGCTACTTCGATCATAAACTTTTTTATTTATCAATTTAATGCTAAAAATTTTACATTTGTACCAATTCAGTCTATCGACCGAAGATCGCTTACATGGCGCGACTAGACAATTTTTAATAATATTTTAAATATTTATGCAAAATTTTTAGTTGTTTTTCCTTTTTTTTCTTTTTTTTTTCTTTTTTTTTCTATCTTCTTCCTCTAGCCAATCACCGACCTTGGCGAGGCGATGAGGCAAACTTTGCCAACCTCTGGGAAGCTCACCCCCATTGACCACCGGCGTAGGCGAACGCCGCCCATCCATGGCGAGGCCAGCCTCACCCAACAACGACAAGGTCAATCTCGCTGGTCCTCGCCGGCCCTCACCTCTGGATGATCACACTGACAACTTCACTCAATAATTCTGTGACATGTGGACTGAATTGACACAAATATAAAAAATTTAGAACTGAATTAACACAATTATAATAGGTTTAGGATTTTTTAAAATTCTCCCCAAAAAAGCACATTTTGCACTTGCTGGCACAAATCAAATGTCGTCTATGATGATTCGCGGGACGAAATCATGTGTTTAAGGTCATTGCTTTTCCCTTTTTCTAATTAAGTGGAGATCACATCAAAGAATGTGTGTGGATTCCATACGCTTTTGGACTCCATTCCTTTGATTTTGCGAAGTTCTTTAGTGGGTTTTGTGGACGTTGGGTTTTTGGCAGATTATGCATTTGGTCCCAGTGGATGATATAGAATTAGGAAAGGGGGAAGTCCAAACTTTTATTGAACCTGAAAAAGTTCAGCTTCCATCACTATCTAAAAAAAAAAAAAAGGAGCTAAATATATTAGAAGTCCTAAAACTTATCGCGAAAATACATTGGAATCCTATAACTTTCAAAAAAGGCAATCAAGTTGTAAATCTTGTAATGAAAGTGTAATCAAGTCCTACAACTTTCAAAAATTGCAATCAACTAAAAGACTTGATTGGGCAGATTTATCGAGTTTTGGAACTGGAATGCATTTTTTTTTTTATAAATTTTAAGATTCGAATGTACTTCCACAATAAATTTTAGGGCTTGATTACACTTTTTAAAAATTTTAGGATTCAACTACATTTTCGTGACAAGTTTTATGATTTTTTTTTTGTAAGAACAAGTTTTAGGATTTTCAATGCACTTATCTCTTTAAAAAAAAAAAAACATAAACCGACATCATTATAGGCTCTGCTATAAAGAGAGATCCACCTCCGCTAAAGCTTTGTCTTCTGGTGCCCGTGTCACGAATTGTCCATTTCTCAATTCAGTCGAGGAAAACTTTTGTTTGGGTGCTTCATAATGTGCTATAATTCTGGCAAAGTCATTGTTCAGTGAATGGACAGTGGCCTGCACTGATGCACTTCAGCAAATATACCAATTTGAAGCCCGCAAGTAAACAGGCACACGACATTCGCCAGGAAAGAGTAAGCACAAGCACGAGCTCAAACCCTAGCAACCACTAAAGGGGAAAAAAGATGAACCTTAAAAGAAGATTTCTCTGTTAACAATCACTTAAGTTTCCCTAATCACGAAAGGGGTTTCGTGTATATGGACTTGGTGGCAAAGTATTCTACTGTCATTATGCTCGGCTAATCTCGCGACATTTCGAACATAATTAAAGCGCCCTTTAGCTAATGGAGGAACATAAGTTAGATTATCTAATGGGGACAAGGAATTAGAATCTTAACTAATGAGCACAATGCCACAATGTGGCCCATAGTTAAGTTTATATAGCCATGCCCTCTAATTTGTTTAATCTAATGTTTTTGTTTTTATTTTTATTTTTGCCTTAATAGAACAAGGCATTTGATCAAGCACTTTTGGGAAGAAAACATAGGTGCCTCGTTAATAAATTGCAGTTGAACTACTCATGAAAACACAAAGTAAGTGGACTGTAATCCGGGACAAGAATAGTGAAAGGAAACACCATAATTATGTGCCAAACAAATGCATCTAATAGCCGCCCCCCTCTACTACACCCCAGAGTTTTTTTCCAAAATAATATTAAAAAAATAAATATTTACAAAATTAATATAAAAATAATAATATTTACAGTTTTAGTTTTAGATCTCTCTCGACAATTGAATTACCGGGGGAGACGACCCACGGGCGGGCCCCTCTCCCAGAGAGAGGGGGAGTTGTAGGCCCCCCATGTGGGGCCGCAACCTCTCCCTCCCTCCCTCCCTCTTTTTCCTCTCTTCCTTTCCTCTCCTTAAGTTTTTTTTAATAATATAAAAATAAAAAATATTTACTATATTAGATTAAAAAATAAAATTATTTTAAATTTTGGGTCTTGCATTTTTAATTTGTTTGCTTTGCTCGATAGTTGGACTGTCGAGCAAAATATTTTAATTTTTTAATTTACGTAAATATTTTTTCGACGCCGTCTCGTCGCTTCGCGATCCCGTCGTAAAACAAATATTTACGCACTTCGACTAACAAAAAATGAGCGAACGAGCGAGGCAACAGCGTTTACGATCATATTTACGTAAAAAAAAAATATTTACCCGCCTCGCTTTTCTTGGAGCGAGATATGATCGCTCCGCGACCCCAAAGCGAACGCCAATGCCGTCACCTCGCTCGTTCGCTTGCTTTTCTCAGAGTCGAGAAGCATAAATATTTTTTTTTGCGTAAATATGATCACTTTGCAACCCCACGAGCGAACGCCATCGTCTCGCTCATTCACTCACTTTTCTCAGAGTCAAGGCATGTAAATATTTTTTTACCTAAACATGATCGCTTCGCCGCCCTGCGAGTGAACGTCATCGCCTCACCCATTCGCTCGCTTTTCTCGAAATCGAGACGCGAAAATATTTTTTTACGTAAATATGATCGCTCCTTGGCCCCATGAGCAAACGTCATCGCCTCGCTCGTTTGTTCTCTTTTCTCAGAGTCGAGGCGCACAATTTTTTTTTTTACATAAATATGATCGTTTCGCGGTCTCGTGAGCAAACGTCGTCGCGGCTCGCTTTTCTCGGAGTCGAGACGAGTAAATATTTTTTTTTTACGTAAATATGATCAATTCGCGACCCCGCAAGCAAACGACGTTGCCTCGCTCTTTCGCTCGAGGCGCATAAATATTTTTTTTACATAAATATGATCGGTCCGTGAGCAAACGCCGTCGCCTTGCTCGTTTTTCTTGGAGTCGAGGTGCGTAAATATTTTTTTTTACGATGGGGCCGCGAAGCGATGAAACGGCGTCGAAATAATATTTACGTAAATTAAAAAAATTAAAATGCTTTGCTCGACAGTCCAACTGCCGAGAAAAGAAAATAAATTAAAAATGCAAGACCCAAAATTTTAAATAATTTATTTTTTAATCTAATATTATAAATATTTTTTTATTAAAAAAAGAAAAGAAAAAACCTTAGGAATGAGGTTTCCCACTCCCTCGGCAATTCAATTGCGGAGGGAGTGGGGAAGGTTGCAACCCCCACATGGGGCCTGCAACCCCCCATCTCCCAGGGAGAGGGCCCCGCTCGTGGGCCCTTAGGTCTCCCTCGGCAATTAATTGTCGAGGGAGACCTAAAATTGTAAATATTATTTTTTATATTAATTTTATAAATATTTATTTTTTTAATATTATTTTCGAAAAAAACTCACACCCCCACCCCCAAAGAGAAAAAAAATCACCAAACCCGATCACATGCATCATGCACATCCCATAAAGTAGTATACACCAAGAATGAATGAATATAATGCTCATCATTCCCATAAAGTAGTATATGCCGAGAATAATAATAAAAATTTATTTTTTTAATATCCACGTCAGCGTCGGTCACATCACGTAAGACGAACGGCGTCCACATCAGCGATTTTCGACAAAAATTGGATGGCTGGACTCAATTTACATCAACGTAATAGATTTAGGACTGAATTGACGTCATCGTAATAAGTTTAGAATTTTTTTTTTTTTACTTTTGCTTTCGAAAATAAATGATTGTATCCATGAGAATTATTTAAAAAAAATGAAGGAAAAAAAAGGACGATTCGCCGCATCCTATCGCAGTACCGTCTTCCATCTCTTTGTGTTTGAGGAAGACCAGCAAAGCATATAATAATGGGAAAATAATCACAAACCACCACTCCACGTCTTGGAATTTGTAATTCGTCCGTTTAAACAAATACAAAATCAAATCTGGCGACGTGCTGTTCCACATGCTCAGGCTCTCCTCCTCCCTCCTCCTCTTCCTCTTCTGGCGTCACCATCGTTTGGTTTCTTGGACGACACTCAAACCCTAGCTTTTGACTCTCTCTTTTTTGCTTCTTTTTAGATCATTTTCTGTTATTCCAACAGCGCATCAATACCGAAAACAGGAGGCTAATTAGGACAGTGAAGATTGTGAAACTTAGGAAGTGTTTATTTCAAGGAAGGTGATTTTCAGAAATTCATTTTCTGAAAAGTAAGGCTGCGCATGGTAACCATTCTGGTTCTGATTTCTGATTCTGATTAAAATGGCTTTTTTGATTCTGTTCCTGAATGAGTTTTAGAGAATGAAAATGCGTTTGATAACTGCTTAACTTTTCTGTTCCTGGATGAGAAACGCGTTTGATAACTGCATAAAGTTTCTGTTTCTAAAAATTGTTTCTCTTCCGTTGACAACACGTCTGACCACCACAGCGGCCTCCTCGTGCTGTTGCGAAGCCCGCAGGTGACGAAGCTCATGGTGGGCGCTTAGTGGAGACGCGGCATGAGCGAAGGAGTTGCGACGAAGCGAGAACGAGCGATGAGTCTGTTGTGTTTTTCTTTATGCGAAGAGAATGACTTTGTTAAAAGTGGGATGAGTTTTTTTTTTTTTTTGTTCGGAATAATTTTGATTTTCATTAATCGAAAGTTCTTGAAAAGGAAACACAACTAGCGTCTAGATATAGTAGATCCCAAAGAGGTTTGGGGGGCTTAGATAGCCAATTAAGCGGAAGAGACCCGAGCCTATGAGCCTTGGCGACCCAATCCGCACAGCGATTTGTATCGCGAGGGGCAAAAACTACTTGAACTTCTTGCAAAAGATTTAGCATTTCCTTGCAGTCTTCAAGCACATTTCTGATGGGCCATGGGCTTTGGTCCACGTTGAAGAGGCCTTCCACGGTAGATTTGCAATCTGACACAAGTACACAAGGGATAGATTTTCTTTTCTCCTTAGATTTGTCTCTTACGTCACTCCCCCTACGCGAAGCTTCCCACAGGTGCAGCACTCCCTCGCGTAAGGCTAGGGTTTCGGCCATGACAGCTGAATCTGCGCGGATCGTCAAGGCAAAGCCATCGATCAGTGTTCCATCGCTTCCTCTACAGACGCCGGCGATCGAAGCTTCAGATTTTTCCTCCGACCACGAAGCATCCACATTGAGTTTTCGCCAACCACGATCTGGAGGTAACCATCTCTCTGACTCCGAAAGATTGTCCCTTGCCGCTGTTGATGGCTTCCCATAGCTTAACATTTCATCTTCGTGCATGGCTAGAGCATCTGTTAGGGTGGACATGGGGGAAACTCTGAGGCCTGCGAAAGTGCAAGAGTTGCGTGATTTCCAGATCTGCCAGAGCAAGCTTGCGAATACCTCTTTCTGTATAATCCGTGAGCGATCTGTGAGAATCTCCAACACCCATTTGTCAATTCTCGTTATAGTCCACGGTGAAGTGTCAATGTTAATTCTCGGATCTTCCCAGATGGTCTTTGTCCACTGACACTGCGTAAAAAGGTGTTCGATTGTCTCTGAGGTTTGGCTGCATACAGGGCAGGTAGGTTCAGGTATGACTTTCCTCTTGTATAGGTTATCTGTCGTGGGGAGTGCATTTTGGCAAATGTTCCATAGGAAGAGACGAATCTTGGGGCTGGTTTTTAACTTCCATATAGAGGACCATAGGGATCTGGGGGGCTGATATGATGATGTAGCTTGCTCTGTTTTCTGGTTTGCTGTTGAAGTGCGAATAGAGTTGTACGCACTTTTTACCGTATAAATTCCATGCTTGTTTGCTGTCCACACCAGTCTATCTCTTTGCGGATGGGTACAAAGGGGAATTGTTAAAATCTCCTGCACCATATTTCCTTCGAACATCGAATTCAGCTTATGTGTATCCCATTCCCCTTTCTCTTGGTCTATGAGATCAGCCACCCTTAGAGGTTCACCTCCGCCTGCTGGGTCACAAAGTGGATCGGTAGATAGCCATTTATCTTCGTAGACTCTTATGCATTTCCCATCTCCGACGACCCATTTTACTTTCTCACTAACCACCTCTCTGCCGACTAGTAAGCTTTGCCATCCCCAGGAGGGTCTGGAGCCTTTTCTTGCCTTCCAAAAATCTCCTTTGGGAAAATAAATTCCTTTGAAGATTCGACTCCAGAGGGCTGAAGGTGATTGCGTTAATCTCCAGGCTTGTTTTCCTAGCATGGCCTTATTGAAGGAGATGAGGTCTTTGAAGCCCAAACCTCCACTATCTTTCCTGGTTTTCAAAATATCCCATCTTTTCCAGTGAATACCGGCATCGGAACCATGAGTTCCAAGAAGCTATTTTTTCTGCTTTTTTTTGTTAGCTTTAAAAGTGATTCTCATCCAGAATGAGAATCACTTTTATTTGCGTTACCAAACACCATTCTCATTCTTTTTGGTTCCAGAACCAGAATTACAGAATGAGAATGGTTACCATGCAGGCCCTAATTTTCTGGAAATCACTTTCTCGGAAAACGATTTATTTTCCTTTATTTGGTAATATGTTACCGAAAATATTTTTCAGTGTTTGGTTCTCAATTGAAAAATGATTTCAATCTCATCAATGAGACTATCTTTGATATTGAAGAGAGACAGAGGGTCGAGAGAGCTGAGGTGAACTGACCCAAGTCACCGATTCCGGCCTCGTCCCCGGTCGCCGGCCACGACCCCGATCCCGGCCCTAGTTCTGATCTCGGTCCCGATCGCCAGCCTCGGCCCCGGCCCATACCCCGGTCCCGGTCGCCAGCCCCGACCCCGGCCCCCCGACCTCGGCCCCAGCCCAGACCCCATTCCCGGTCCCCCGCCTCGGCCCGATCCCCGGTCCCGGTCTTGACCCCGACCTCGGCCCCCGGTCCCGATCCCCAGTCCCCGGCCCTGGCCCCTACGGCCCCGATCCCGGGATCCGATCCCCGGCCCGTGGCCCAGACCCCAACCCCGGCCCCCGGTCCCCAACCCCGGCCCTGATCGTCAACCCCGGTCCCAGTCACTGGCCCCGGACCCCATCCCCGATCCCCTGTCCCCGGCCCCGGCTCAGGTCGCCGGCCTCGGCCCCAGCCCCATTTTCAAAGAAAGTGAGAGACTCAAATTTGGGAAAGTGTTTTTACCTTTTTATTTTGGGGAAATCACTTTCCTATTTTAATGAATAAAATCTTTATTGACTGGAAACTATTTTTCTTTGACCAAATCATTTTTCACAAACCAAACAGACGAAAGTCCAAAAAACACTTTCCCCAAAACAAACGCACCCTTAGGAGTGATCGGTTTTCGATTCGATTCGGTTCGGTTCGGTCCACCTTGGAATCGAAAATAGGATTGAAAAGACCGATTTCTAGTTTCAAAGGCTACAATGTTATCGGATGGTCCAATCATTGGACCAATCACATATATATTGTGCTTTGGCGTTAAATTTTGCTCGTTAACGACTATTTACCTGATCACCTCTTGTTAATTGCATCACGTTGCTGTCAAACCTGAAAGTATATCAACCATCCTAAATTTCTTAGGTTTAGGCTTAGATTTACATTTAGGATTTTTTTTTTTAAAAAAATAATTTGATCCTAACCAAATCGGTTGGTACTGTCCAAGTCATGCAGGTTCCTATTCGGCCGGTCCATTATGCTCGGCCCTAGTCAAGTTAACACCTGATGTCATCACTTTGACGATTTTCTGTTATTCCAACAGCTCATCAATGCCGAAAAGAGGAGGCCAATTAGGGCAGTGAAGAGCGTTAAGTTACTCACTGCGGTTATCACTTTGGGGCTCTTGACCCCCACCAAAATGGTAGTATGAGCTAATTAACGTGCGAGGACTCGATCCTCTCATATTTCTCTTAGGTTTAGACCTATCTATCATATAAATCATTGTAAGATTATGACATGGGAGTTAGGTCCCGCACGTGCAAAAAACTTACAACGATGACAAAAGGTCACAAAAAAAGCTAAACACTGCAGCCACTTTAACAGGGGTCTGGATCATCTTCCTTCTTTAATCTGATTCCTAATGGATTTTGTAGCAAGTACCTACTGTTTGTAGAAGTAATGTCTCACCCACTCTTACGTCTCGTGGCAATCTCCTCGAAAGTCAAACATTACTTTTGCAAACATGAATTTATTGCAACTTTTATTTCTAGAGATACTTTCATAAGTGATTATTTACGAAGACAAGATACCGGAAAGTGAGTTTATCGGCGAAAAAAGCCCGATCGATGAGATGGAGTTGTTAAAGGATTTATCGATTAAATTACAAGAAGAGTTAACTGTTTAATAACACCATTTTTCTTCCCTTCCTTTTGTATGATTTACTAAATTCGATTGATTGTCGTATTTGTACACAGAGATTCTCGTATTCGCATAGAACCTTCAAGACTTTCCTTTTTGACCAATGAAACGCACTCAAGAAAGATTATTGAAATGCAGACCAAAACTTGGAACGTTTCTCCATTTCACACAGATTTTCAAACAAGTTAAATGAACCGCACTTAATTATACTTTGGCTCGCGAGCCAAAGTACACTGAACCAAACGGCAAGAGCATCGTCACATACTCGATTTGAGTTTAATTTCTATTTTTTTTTAGCAATAAGCGCTCTTAATTAATTGGTGTCCCCGATAATTATGCTCACAGTGCACGAAATGTAGAATGTCGGCCCAAGTGCTCTGACAGGATGAACTTTTTTTTTTCCTCACATTCTTCCAAATTGGGGAGTTTATGATTGCAAGTACATGAACTATTCTAGTTGTTCAATTTCAGAGAGAAGAACAATCGAATCTTTGACAAAGAAGTACAAGGGTATATAAAAGCCTCTCAACACTAAATGACTATTCTACCCTTTTACTTAACACTCCCCATCAAGTTGGGATGTAAATATCAAATAATCCAAACTTGTTACATAAAAAATTCACTCTACTCCCTCTTAAAGATTTAGTAAAGATATATGCAAGCTGATCCTCTGTCCTGGCATGTTGAAGAATAATCTCTCATTTCTGAACTTTCTCTCGTACGAAGTGACAATCAATCTCAATATATTAGTTCGCTCATGGAAGACTGTTCACACCTGATTTTTTACCATTTATTATTGTGATTTTTAAAATTAATTAAAAATATCAAAAAAGGTCATAAAATCACAAAATCAATTTTGGAAGCCTTGGTTTAGCCTTAGGAACCAATTTTGAACAAAAAAATATTTTTCGGTATTTTTAATATTTTTCGAGTTTATTTAATTATAAAATACCCAAAAAATCAGAAAAATAACATTCGTGGTCAAAAAAAATACACAAAAATATTCAATAATTTTGTTTTAATTTACTCTTCAAGTGCGTCACCTTAAATCTTGAAAGTTCGACTTGGGTCACTATGTTTCTTCACAAACATAAACCCGAATCGAGCACAAAAAATGCCAATCGAGTCTTTTAATTTGTAGATTCTATAATCTTGACGTCGACCACCGTATGCAATAAACGCCCATTGTTTCTCTTCTTCGTGAGGAGACTTGAATGATTTAAAAAAAATGAAAAGAGAAGGGAATGGAATACAGATTAGGTAGGGGAGCGGCGCCTCAACCAAAAAAACAAGAGTATAATAAAAAAAAAGGAAAAAAAAGTAGAGGACAGCAAGAGTCTGTCCTCCACCGTGCAAAGAAAGATTTAACAAAAAAAAAGAGATGGGAGACCGGCGGCAGTGCATGGGTTGGTGAGATAAAAAAAAACTCAAGGGAGGATTTTGGGCTGGGGTCCCGAGCATGGGAGGAGGTCCATCCACAAAAAAAAGGGAGAGGATGAAGGTCATCGGCCATGGCGGCATGTCGAGCACCCGCAAGGTCTTCATCATGGACGAGATGCGGAAGTCGGTAGAGGAAGCATCTTCGAAGCTGCTGCCCATCGTCCAGATCGACGACTTCGGGTTCACCAACGGGGGCCGGCTCGAGCTCAACGTCTCCGGCATCATGCTGTCGAAACCCGGCCTCGAGCTAACCTCGGGTTCTTCCTCTACACCCGGGACTCGTGGTTCAAAGTGCTGAAGCAGCTTGAGGACGTGCGCCCTCCAGTCCAACTACATCCAACACATCTTCACCTTCGACAAGCTCGGGCGGCGGATGAGCTTCGCCGAGTTCATGCAGGATGACGCGAACACGCTCATCTTCGCCAACTGCCTCCAGCAGCAGTAGCTCCGGGTGTCCATAGACGTCCGGTCCGCGTTGTCCAACCTCGACGGCAAGAGCGGCCGGAGGGACTATCTCTCCGCACAGCTCGGGCAACACCTCCGAATCGCACTCTCCGTCGCACTCGTCAATGACGATAGCCGAATCATATCGAGACTTGCGAGCAGACCGATGGCTCCTGGAGGAAGCAGAGAGATCGAAGCGCCACATGTCGAACTCCATCGGCAACCGAAGAAGAAGGACAGCTTATTTGGGTCTGTGGGTGATGATTGTCAATTGACGATCTGGGACTTGCGAACAAATAAACCACAACAGTGTGTTAGCACATGAGAAAGAGGTGTATTCTGTATCTTTCAACTCATATAATGACTGGATTCGGGCAACCGCATCTTCACAACAGTTGGACTGTTTGACATGCGGGAGCTGACCACGTCGTTGCATGGCTTTAGTAGCCATGAAGGAGAGGTCTTGCAAGTGGAATGGGATCCTAATGAGGCTGTGTTAGCTTCTTCCTCGGAGGACAGAAGGGTGATGGTCTGGGATCTCAACAGGTGAAGACGAAGGCAAAAGGGGAGCATCGCCATCTTCCTTCCCCGAGAGATAGCAGTCACCCTCGCCACCCAGCCGCCGCTCCACCGTGGACTACCACCTCCCTCTCATTCAACGCCTTCAACCACCTCGTCCCGTCCACCACCAACCCTCGACTCTCAGCCCCGTCGCCTCAAGAGCTCAGCTACCTAAGCCCCTGTTCACATATGACTACCACCCTTTAACCTCAAGCCGTCGGTTGCTCTGCTACAACCCAGATCGGCGAGCTCGGAATCCCGAGAACCTCATTCAATCTCAGCGCCTTTATAGGTGTTTTGGCAAGCAAGCGACATGAGCCCATACCAATGGCGACGCACATGCGAGCGTCGCGGTACTCGAGTCGGGTGCTGCGACAACCTTAACTCTGAGGTAAGCGAAGTTCATTGGACTTGAATGGACAACAATGTTGTCGGGTCTTGCAGGGAGGAGGAGCCGCGCCACATTGAGCACAACCAGAGAGCGGTCGGCGCTCCTTGTTTCTTGGTCGACGCTGGTGGAGGTCGGCGGCTTCGGCGGCAAATGGACACGCAGGTCACGGGGGCCGAAGCTCGAGCCTGGTTTCGTTCGCATGGAGGAGGAGTGTGAGTCTCACATTGAAGACGATGAACAGTAGGTTTTTTTTTACTCTCATGTTGGGTTGCTCGTGTGTTTTATTTGGGTTGCTCGTGTGATTTATTTAGTGTTGTGGGCCATTTTAGAACCGGGCCGGCGTCAATGCTGGAGGGGGGAAAGAATGGGCTTAGGCGAATGGGTTTATTAGGTTTAAAAGAAAAGAAAGTGGGCTTGGGTTCCTTGTGTGAATTGGGCCCGATTCAAGTCCTCTTTGCCGGTTCGGATTAAGCCCATCGGTCTGATCCATGTTCGGGCCCAAGAATCGTATCTGGATCCTATCATTTTAATTAAGTAGTAATTAAATAACAAAAATTTCAAAAAAAAAAATTAATTAATAAGATAAAAGTAAAAATAAAAAAATTACAGAAAATTCCTAAAAAAATTCTAAAAATTTTCCAAGGTTGAAAATGACAAAAAAATTGATTTGTTTTCTTTTTTTGGGATTTTCTCCCATTTAATCCAAAATGGCGATTTCACCCCTCAAAGGGTAAATCGTCTTTGATATTCTGATAAATTGTGGAAATTGCTTAGAATTTGGTGATGGGCCAAATGGATGGCTAAACCTTATGTCTAAGATTTCCACATTTCATTTCCTTTTTTAGAAAATGACGATTTTACCCTTCGAACGGTAAATCGATTTCTAAAATTCCCGAAAATCACGAAAATTACCAAAAAAAAATAGGAAATGGGTCAATTGAGTGATTCCGAATTCATTCCGAAATGATGATTTTGTCCTTTTTGGGCAAATTGTCCATTTCGTCTCAAAATTACGGTTTTGCCCCTGATGGGCAAAGTCATGTCTAAATCATTCCTAAGCCTGATTGATGCTTCTCTAGGCCAATATGGCCTTACTAGGAATGCCATGTGATTTATTTGTACATTTGAATTCATTGATTTGTGCACTTTATTATTGATTGGGATTGCTAGGATAGTCATTCCTATCTGCGTGAACTCCTAGATTTAGGACTCGTACCCCACTCATCTGCATGAATTCTTAGTTAGGAAAATCACTCGCGTTAGGTACCGAAAGGGCGTTGGTAATGACACCTACGTAACCAAGTCCCCGAACCCAAAATCTCTGGTTTCGCAGAATTGATCGATCTCTCCCAATCGGTCAATAAGGTTTCCGGTCTACCCTCCAAGAAAGACCGGTGGCGACTCCAAATGCATGCACAAGTTGCACATGCCACTACGACCACACTAAGGTCGAAAACGATCGACTGTTATCGTCGAATCCCTTTGAAAAATACTCCCGCCGCGATTTGGTATGGGCCTGGGAGGGCCCGCGCCGATCCAAAGCCCACGATCCGCACCCTCGTGCGGTGGAAGGCCTGCGATCGGTAATCCATTAGCCGCGTCCGCTTTCGGACGGGTCGCGACAAAGACAAGATTATTTACAATGTGAATAGCTGATTGATTATCACAATATAATACCGATGGATCTGATGTTGGCAATCCAATTTCTCATAATAACATCCTCAACCATCGCAATTCACACGTTACATGTGCCATAACTCTATATTCTGTTTCAGCACTTGATCGGGAAACCACATGTTGCTTCTTACTTTTTCAGGCAGCTGAATTGCCTCCAAGGAACACACAATAACCCGATGTAGATCTCCTATCAGTATGACATCCAGCCTAGTCTGCATAAGAGAAACCTATAGTGTTCAAATGTCCGTAATTCTTGAAAAGTAGCCCTTTACCTGGCGCTCCCTTTGAGTACTTGATAATCCTAAATACAGCATCACAGTCAGTAGTACGATGAGAATTCATAAATTGACTGACTACACTAACAACAAATGATATGTCAGGCCTTGTAACAGTAAGATAGTTTAACTTTCCCACTAATCTTCTATACTTCCCTAGATCATATAACAATTCTCCAAGTTCTGCATCAAGCTTCACATTGGGTTTCATAGGGGTATCTACTGATTTTGCTCCAAGAAATCCAACATCATCAAGAATGTCAAGTACATATTTTCGCTGAGATAAATTAGTACATGCATGTGAATATGCAACTTCAATACCAAGAAAATATCGTGGACGTCCTAAATCCTTGGTATTAACTCTGTGTGCAAAAACTACTTAAGCCGTTGGATACCATCTGAATCACTGAAAGTAATAATAATATCATCTACATATACCACCAAAAGAATACAACCAGCTGAGGAGACAGAGTTAAAAACTGAATGATCTACTTGATACCGTTTTAATCCAAATCGGATAACGGCATCACTAAATCTGCCAAACCAAGCACGAGGAGACTGCTTGAGTCCATACAAAGCTTTACGTAAGCGGCATACCAAATTCACCCCCTAAGCAACAAACCCGGGTGATTGCTCCATGTACACTTCCTCAGACAAATCACCATAAGGAAGGCATTTTTCACATCTAGCTGATGAAGATGCCAACCAAAACGTGCTGCAAGAGAAATAAAGACACGAACAGATGGTATTTTGGCAACGGGTGAAAAAGTATCGTCATAATCAACACTGTATGTTTGAGTATATCCCTTTGCAACCAAGCGAGCTTTCAATCGATCAAGAGAGCCATCAGGATGAACCTTGACGGTAAATACCCAACGACAACCAACAGTTTATTTCTCCGCAGGTAATGAAGTAAGTTCCCAAGTACGGTTCTCAATGAGCGCCTTCATTTCGTCTCCTATTACTTGCCGCCATCCAGGATGAGAAAGAGCTTTAGCAACATTACTAGGCACAGAAACATAGGACAAGGATGATACAAACACGGAGAAATTAGGAGATAAACGATCATATGACAAGAAATTTGAAATAGGATGACGAGTGCGAATACAATTAGAAACACCAGAATAAGGAGCATAACGATCGACAGGACGACCAACACAAGAACGTGTACCTTTTCGAGTAGCTATGGGTACATCAGGATCAGAGGATGGTGCAGCAACTAATAAGGGGACATATGAATCATGTGCTAGTGAAGTCTGTAATACTGTAGAAGGAGCTGCACCATGCCGAGTATAGGTGTGGTCAGCAAATTGGAATCCTTTAGACTGTTCTGAGGGAAGTGAGATAGGGGGAAGTATGGGTAAGACACATTCATTACTCTCCGAAGTCCCTCTAAGTTCTGTCTGAGTATTATAATACGATTGATCCTCAAATAATGTTACATCTACTGACACGAGCACACTATGACGTTTAGGACTATAGCATTTGTAGTCCTTCTGAGTTCGAGAGTATCTTAGAAAGATACATTTCTCCACATGAGGATCCAATTTATCAATACATGGGGTAAGATTATGCACAAAACAAACACAACCAAAGACACGTAGAGGTAATGCAAAGGGAGAACGACTTGGATGTAATATAGAGAATGGTGTCTCCCCCTGAAGAACATAAGTAGGGAGCCGATTAATTAAAAAATAGGCTGTAAGAACAACATGGCCCCAAAAGGTTTTAGGAACATGCATGTGAAACATGAGACAACGGGCAACATCAAGAAGATGACGATTTTTACGCTCAGAGACACCATTTTGCTGAGAAGTGTATGAACAAGAAGTCTGATGGATAATACCATGAGAATCAAGAAAAGACTGAAAACCTGAATTGATAGCAAGATATGCTTTGGCATTATTTGAGCGTAAAGTTTTAACAGAAGTATTGTACTGATTCAGTACTTCAAAATAGAACAAGCGGAAGCAATGAAAAATTTCAGTACGATCTTTTATTAAGAATAACCAAGTCATTCGGGAAAAATCATCCACGAATGTGACAAAATATCTGAAACCAGAAATATCAGAAACATGACACGGGCCCCAAATATCAGAGTGAACCAACTCAAAAGGACTTGACACTCGACTTTGGAAACTAGAAGGAAAAGAAACCCTATGATGCTTACCAAACTGACAAGTGTCACAATGAAAAGAATCGACAGGCTCAGACTCGGGAAATAAATGCCGAAGAGTGTTTGGTGGTGGATGACCAGCACGACAATGCATCTTAAATATATCAGAGGATTGACGTTTCACAGCTGCAGCAGCTAGCACCTTCTTGTCCAAGTAATACAGACCATTCGATTCATGTCCCCCACCAATCACCTGTCCATTCCTCAAATCCTGAAAGACACAATGAGAAGGGAAAAAGGTTACGGAACAATTAAGTTCTTTAGTCAATGCACTAACAGAAATTAAATTATATGAAGATTTGAGATGAAGGATAGATGATAAAGAAAGATATGGACTCAAATGAGCAACTCCAGTACTAGTCACTTGAGATTGTGAGCCATCAGCTATCGTGACAAAGTTTGACAACCCAGGGGGCTTAGAACAAAGTGAAGACAACAGCTTAGAATTACCAGTCATATGATGAGTAGCTCTAGAGTCTATGACCCAAGAATCAAACGCTGCTGAGAGTAAACAAGATGAACTACCTTTTGAAATTTGTTTCAGAGTTGCAATAGAAGCTGAAGGACCTGTCACCTGTTGAGAGCGAACCCATGCATCATACTCAGCACCTGTCAATGTAATTGAACCACTCGTATTGCGCACACTAGTAGAGTCTGGTGGTGTCTGTTCCACCTCTGCATAAGCAGTAAAAGTGGGTTGCAATTCCGGATAAAGTGTATACCAATAAGCCTCTGTATGTCCAGCCCTTTGACAATAATTACAGTAGCGGAAGCCACGACCTCTACGACTTCCACTTTGAGCAGAAAAATGGCCGCGACCCCTATAACCACGACCATGAGTTCCACATGCATTTGTGCCATGAGAAATTATAGCCCTTGTCTCTATAGCTGGGATGGAGATCTTTTTAGCTGGGGCCGAAGCAGTAGACCAAGATGGGTAATTAGTTCTATCCTCAATCAGCCAAACCACTGCCACATCCAACAAATCACTTCCAAATTTTTAATAACCAGACATCACTCCACACTAATTCGGCCACTTCAACTCAGCCACAAAGCAACTTTTAATAACTACACATTTCATTCCACAATAATTCAGCCACTTCAACTTAGCCACAAAGCAGCACCAAATTCAACATCCCAGTAAATTCAGCCCCACATCACCTCACAAAATCCTAAATCACCCACTGACAAGAAATCGAAGTAATTGTCGAAATTCAAAAGAAAACAAGAACACCCACTGACAAGAAAATGAAGAAGTCGAATAGCAGAGTGAACTCCACTGATTATGCAGGAAACTCCATTGAAATCGCCGAAATCCCACTGCAAAGAACACCGGCCATATCATAGACTCCACGAATCACAATCCTCAAGGAGAAAACTTGAGAAATATCCACGAACCGGCAGGAGAAAGCCTTATCGGAGGCGTTGATGATGCGACATTTGGCCAGCAAACAAAGAGGAGAGGAGAAAACAAAATCACGGACCTCGTACTACCAGAGAAGGAGTCGCACTCACTGAGAAAACAAAATCGCGAACCTCGTACCACCAGGGATAGGTCGCGCTACCTTGCGACCACCAAGAATGGGTCGCTCACGCCTGGGCGACCTTGTTGGGAGGTCGCCGAGACCTGAGCGACGCTGGAGGAGGTCGTCAGGACCTGGGCAACTCTGTGTGAAGTCGCCGGAAGGACTCCGGGACCTACACGACGCTGGGTGAGGTCGCCGGAGCCTAGGCGACGCCGATCTTGAGTCACCGGTGAGATATACGAAGGATGGTTGTTGGATTGACGATGGGTTGTGTCGATTTAGGGTTTACGTTTTAATTGGGTGGCTTTGATACCATGTTCAATTCCAGAGAGAAGAACAATCAGATCTTTGACAAAGGAGTACAAGGGTATATAAAAGCCTCTCAACACCAAATGACTATTCTACCCTTTTACTTAACACTAGTAATACTAATTTTACAAAAGTCAAGAGCTTAGGGAAAATTTCCTTTTGGTAACACGATTTTTGAAATAGAAATCCGTTTGCTTTCGCAATTTCTGGAGCAGAATTTCTACACAGTTTCACTTCAAACTATGCATGATTTGTACGGCCTTCTCGTAGAAACTATAGCCACAAAAGCGTGTTTTGGAGTTTTTATAAAATGTTTGGCGAATTATATCTAATTGCAGTACCTCTAAACATAGTTCACAACTCATTATTTGAAAAAATCTATTTAGGAGATGCATGGCAACAGTCCTATTTTCTAATTTTTCTATTTCTTTTATTCCGAGGAACAGGTTTGGGACAGAAATTCATTTGGTAAAGAAATTCTATTTTTTAGGACAAATTTTTGGCTTAGAAATAGGTTTGTAATAAAAATGAGAAGTAGATTTATGAAATTTTTTCTCATTACTCACTTCCTCTCTCTCCCACGTGCGGTCTCCCTCTCTCTCGTGTCTTTATTGCTGATCTCCTATCGCCTGCTGCCGATCTCCAATCCATGACCGCCAATCGTCGGTCCATGATCGCCGTTCATCTTTTGCTGATCTCCATTTGCTAGTCCCCGATCGCTCTTTGCCGATTGCCGTTTGTCGGTCCCCAACAGTCTTCCTCCGATGCTTGTTGACTCCTAATTTTGGATCAGCTTTTTTTGTTATTTCTTAAAAAATTCATGAAAAATCCATAAAAAGTCAAAAAAATTGCAAAATCAACTTTGGTGGCCTTGGCCAAGCCTAAGGAACCATTTTTGACCAAAAAATAATTTTTCATATTTTTTGCATTTTTTAATATTTTCAGAAATTAGGGAAATACTAGAAAAATCATGAAAAATAACATTTGAGGTCACAAAAATATGAAAAAATAGCCAATATTTTTATTTTAAATCCCTTGTCTTTTTGATCTCACAAAAAGTCCAAAATCAGACTCAATTTTACATATGATTGAATTTGGTAAAAAAATGTCGTTTGAGTCTTTTAATTTGTAATTTTGACATTTTCTAGGATCTTGACATTTAATCTAATTGTCCCTTACTGTAATTTAGCCCAATTATTTGCACAAATTACTCAATTGCATGAATTTGGCAAAATTGCATACTTAATTGCATTTTAGTCCTTGAAATTGGGCATATTTGAAATTACTTTCAATTTAGGGACTATCATTGCAAATTAAACATACTGCCCAATGGGTTTCACCATTTTGAATCGATTGGCATAGGTAATTTGGCCCAATTTGACCATTTGAACCTTCAATTGCACGATTTCTCGATTTGCAATTACATGAAAATTTGGGGTTTTTATAGAAATTGATGTGAACTTTTAGGCAAAACCTCATTTCTAAATAAAATCCATGCCCTAAATTCGATTCTAAGGTCCATTTGCAAAAATTTCCCATTAATTTAGGTTTAATTTCAAAAATTGTAAGTCGAAATCGGTTCAGATCGATCAGACCGCCAGTCCGACCGATCGAACCGGTCCGCTACAGTGTCTTCTTTATCGAGGGCGAAGCTCGGAATTGCAGAGCATCGGTCAGACCTTTCCAGGCTAGACCAAAGCTCGGAGAGACCCTCAGGAGGCCGCCCATACCGCCAGGAAGTAATCGCCGTCGGTCGCGCAGCCTGAAACCGCGGAAACAGGTGAGTTGCAGTTTCGAGCTTCTCATTGTTCATCAATGGCGACTCATGCATTTCTTGTTCATTCTGGCATTTAGAATGTGCGTTTTGTTCCCTGAACATCACTGACCATCATTGCATCTTCATTTTGCATTGATTCCGTCCGAATACCTCTAATCGAGTCTTCGAACATAGCCTCCATTGCCGACCACTGTCCATAGTTGCCCAGCTAAATCTAGGCCGAACGAGCTCAATCGGAGCTCGAGGTAAGTCTTTTAAACCTCCTCTGGTGCTATTCTATGACTGGATTGCCATGATTTGTTACAAATCGAGCTATTGGATCTCCATGGCCGTACTCGGAGTTCTGCATGATGCTCGTGATTCTGTGGATTAGGAGCTCTGATTCTTAGATATGTTAGACTAGAGGTGACGGCGAGTCGATTAGTGTTGGTCTCGCGCGATTTCATCAAGATCCTACCGTCGGATCATCGTCGGAGAAGCTCAGCCGTTCGTTCCCCCGGAGTCGCGAGATTGAAGATGAAGCTGACGTGGCGTAGTCAGCGGGTCAAAGGCCTAGGTGGCATTCGGCCATTGGTCCACGTGTCGGTTCAGTCAGCACGGCCGTTGAAGGTTGTTATTCGAATAAGTAGATCGGACGGTCTAGGTTAATCGAGTTCAATAATTGGTGGCCGTCCGATTAGTAATTAGGATTATCTGGAAATAGTTTTAATTCGGAAAATCAAACATAACCGAAACGGTGTCGTTTAGGTTAGTGGGTAGGCGACGTCGTTTTAGGTTAGTACGGGTGGACGGCTCAAATCGAGTCTTAGGTTCTAATATGGACCGTGTATTTTAGTAAGTCAATCCAACGGTCTTGGTCGAGTCTTCGTTTGATCTAGGCCATAGGTTCTAGTCAGATGATCCGATGGTTGCGGATTAGCCGCGTGGTTCAATGAGGACCGTCGGATCAAAGCCGATTAATCTGAAAATAAAAATGGCAGAAACGGCGTCGTTTTGGCATAGTGGTCTCACGGGTCCGGGTCCGGGCCGGGTTCCGACCCGAGTGGGTCGGGTCGACCCGGTCCGAATAACATTTTTTAAAATAAAAAAAAATCAGAAAAATCATAGAAAATCCAAAAAAATACTAGAAAATCACAGAAAATCTCAAAAAAAATATAGGAAAATTGTGGAAAAATCCTAAACACTCTAGAAATCCCCAAGAATCGAGGATTGACCACCGACAACTGATCAACCCTATTTTTGGGGTTTCTTATCCATTCTTCCGAGACCCGACGATATTACCCTTTAGGGGTAAGTTGCCTCTGCTGTATATGCGAGATAAGGCCGATAATACCAAGGTAAGAATTAGGGTCGGTTAGGCGACCAATTCTTAGGCTTGGATTTCCGAGTCCCGCCTCTTTTCTCAAAATGACGATCTTGCCCCTCAATGGGAAAATTGTCTTTCTTGTTCCAATCAAATCCTGAAAATTGCTTAAAATTAGGGTTTGGGTCAAGTGGGTGACCAACCCTAATATTTGAGATTTTCAGTTCTCATCTTTGTCCAAAACGACGATTTTACCCCTCCGAAGGTAAAATCATTTTTAAATTCCAAAAAAATTTCAAAAATTCCAGAAAAATAGGAAATGGATTAGATTGATCGACAATCCTATTTCCCCCGTCTTTTGACTGCATATTTCATCTGAAATGACGATTTTTCCCTTTTGAGGCAAATTGTCCCCAAATTTCTCAAAATTACGATTCTGCCCCTCTTGGGCGAATCATGTCCAAATCACTCTTAAGCTTTGATTGATACTTCTCTAGGCCAATAGAGCCTCATTAGGGATGCCATATTGATTTCATATGTTTTATCCGCACGTATTGGATCCTTGATTTGCACATTTATTTCTATTGATTGTGAGTGGTAGGGTAGTCATTCTCAACTACATGAACTCCTAGATTTAGGATCCGTACCCCACTCATCTGTATGAAACCCTAGGATTAGATAAACCATTCAGCTTATGTACCGAAATGGCGTCAACTCTAATAGTTGGCGTAACTGAGTCCCCGATCCCATTTCTCTGGTTTCCACATAATCGAATAGACTGCTCCCAACTATTCGATAGGGTTTCCGATCGTACCCTCCACGAAATGATTGGTGGTGACTCCTTGGCATGTACACGTATCACATGTCACTAGACCACACCGAAGGTCGACCACGTATATTCAGCCGTTGCGATTTGGGTAATGAACCTTAGGAGAGGCCCGCGTCCGATCTGGCAATATCGGGCGGCCCATTAGCCCCCTTCGGCAGGCAACCCGTGAGAGGGTCGTGACAATGCTCGGTCCCTAGTCCACCGCTATCGTTCACTTGCCGGCGGTTGCTGATCCCCAGCGGTCATTCACTCAATGTCGGTCTATGTTCGCCTACCTCCGGCCTGCCGTCGTTTGCTCTCTGCCGTTTGCTGTTCGTTGTCCAGTAGCCTCTATTTGCTAGTTGACGGTCTCTGGTCCTTGGTTGCTGTTCGCCCTCCACTGTTCGTCGACCACCCGCCATGGTTCTCCGTTTGCCCACCACCAATTATCGTCTGTATGCCGATCGTTGTCTGCCAATCTCCCGCCTCTGGCCTCCGATTGCCCAATCATAAAAATTTTATATTGTTATTAAACATATTTCTGTTCCGGGAACAGAAATTTTATGTTGTTATCAAACGTGTGTCTTTGCTTAGAAACTCTTCTAGGGAATAGTAATAGAAAATCTATTTCTAGCCAAATATGGGGGCCACGAAGAGAATGGTTGTCATTTGCGCCCTTAGGTTCCGTTTGGTTCACCAAAAAATAATTTTTAGGATTTTTTTAGATTTTTTATTTGGATTATAGAAAATGAAAAAGTCAAAGAGAACATTTTCAATCAGTTTAAAAAATGCATACAAAAGTTGAGAAAATAATGTACTCTTTTTGAAGATAAAAAATGATTTTCCTTCGTTCTCCTCTGTGCGCTCCTTAACCTTCCTTTTCTTGTTAACTATTTTTTATTTTTATTTTTTTTTCATTGGCTAACCGCCTGTTATCATAGTAGTTGGCGACTGAGAGAGGAAGAAGGAAAAACAAAAGAAAAAATAAAAATAAAAAATTTGGATATTCAAACTTTTTAGAAAATTTTGGAAGAATTTTTCTGATGTGGGCCACATTAATTGAAATTGACGTTTACCATTTAATGGGGTAAATTTATTAGGGTAAGATATATAGAGATTCTTAATAGTTTAATATGGGACTTGCTAGTGTAGGCTGAGTTGGGCCAGCCCGTGGATGGAAAATATATAAGGGAAAAATGCACCCGTTCGTGAATGGCATTCTCATTCAGTCAATGTTCCGAAGAGGGGAATAGAAGGGAAGCACTTGAGTTCCGAATCGTGGCCGTTCCATGTAAATGTTCGATGGATTATAAACTAGGTGTGCGAATCTCCTTTCCTCTATCATGTAGTGAAAACTTTCAAATTTGGCATGTAAATGTTCCATGTAAATGTTCGATGGATTATAAACTAGGAAGCACTTGAGTTATTCTAATTCTGATTATGGTATTCCTGCGGTGAGCCTATTTCATGGCCCTACATTTGGTATCAAAGCTGCCATAGCCAAGAATTGAAACTTTCAAATTTGGCATGTTTTCGAAATTTTTGTCCAGTGAAAACCATTTTTGATCATATAGACGAATAGATCTTATCCATATGAGAACTTGTCCTAGTAGCACGCTTCTGACAAACATTGGATATGCCCTTATAAGCCTACACGCGCCACGATGGCAACGGCTCATGATGGCAAAGGTGAATCTTATTGTTTTGGCCCGATTTTGTATAGACTCATCTCAATGAGTCGAGTATTTAGAGTGGTCGAACTCCTCCCGCAAATGTCGGACGCTGCCACACGTGCCCATGAGACTACTACACGTTGCGGCTACGTGCGACCATGACAATACGTTGCCAATTGCACGTGCAACAGTCATTAATTGTCGTTGCTAACGTTAGTGATCCACTATTCGAGATCCAACCCTGCATTGATTGTTGACCACTCAGACCGATTAGTGGTTGGATCGAGAAAGTCGGTCGGATCGGTCAGACCGACTTTCAGGCTGGATGAGATATCGCGAGTACGTCTCATGTGCCAAGCCTTTAGCCGCGCTTGCGGGCTCCATTTAGAGAATGGTTGACACGGCGTGCTCATACGATCTAGCTATACATCATGGCATATTTGTTTTACATGTTTGATGCTTTTAAGGATTGAAAAAAATACTTATGGAACCCTATATATGTGTATTTTTAAAGGTACTTTTGAATTTTTCTTTTATTTTCATATGATTTTAAAAATACATGATGCTATTTCACATGTTTATGATCACATACAATATGTGTATAGTGTGATTCACTGACTAGAATGTATAAGGTTTAACATATATCAATGAATGAAGTAATGTAATTGGCACCGGATATGATTTTAGGGATGAATTGCCCTTGTCCTCAAGTTTAAATTTATATGTACATATTAAATATGAAACATAAGATTTATATCCATCATATGAGAGATTTTCAAGGATTCAATTGGGTAGTGATCGATTGGGTTTGAGAAATATCGGTCTCATATTATGGTGGGATATCTCATGTTTTAATGCGTGGTCTTACTTCCCAAGGAGGTGATTGTGCATTAATTCATGGAGGGATAAATGTTCAACATATGATTGAGAAGTGATTAATCCTAGTAGTTGATGCACCCAAAGTTAGTGACTAATCTTAGTGGTCCTACTCCCTAAGGAGGTGGAGAGTTTACAACTACATGTCATGTATTCTACCCAAGGATATTAAATATGAAACATAATATTTATATCCATCATATGAGAGATTTTCAAGGATTCAATTGGGTAGTGATCGATTGGGTTTGAGAAATACTGATCTCATATTGTGGTGGGGTGTCTCCTGTTTTAATGCGTGGTCTTACTTCCCAAGGAAATGATTGTGCATTGATTCATGGAGGGACAAATGTTCAGCATATGATTGAGAAGTAACTAATCCTAGTAGTTCATGCACCCAAAGTTAGTGACTAATCCTAGTGGTCTTACTTCCCAAGGAGGTGGAGAGTTTACAATTATATGTCATGTATTCTACCCAAAGGTAATTATATAATGATGTATGTGACTCTTAAAACATGTGTTCATACTATTTCTAGTTACATGTTACTCATATAATGCTGATTATATACATTGCTTGTTAAATTAATCATTTTTTCGGTAAATGAAAAATCCATTAGGATTGAGGTTTTTACTAGTTCAAACTTTAAGAAATAAAGAGATGATTTTCAATTTGTGATGCGTTTAGCATATGTTCATATTGCTCTTACTAAGGATAAGCCTGCTAATCTCATTGAGTCTATTATGGAACCCCAAACAACTCATTTTGCTGCTTGGGAAAAGAACAATCTGATTTGCTTGTTATATTATGAGGTGATCCATTCAGGAATGCTTGAAAAGTGATTTGTTAGCTGATTGCACTGCTAAACAAACGATGAAAGCCTTAGAGGCTAGGAACTGTGTCTCGTCTAATACCGAGATTGATATGCATATGCAAGGACTCTTCAACATGAGTTTTAATGGTTCCGGAGGAATTAGAGATTACGTCTGAAGGACGGTAGATCCGCAGACAAAACTTGTGGCCCTTGATGGCTCAAGTTCCAACAATAAGAAGAGAAAGAGGTTTAAAAATCATACTCATGAAACCATTCATCAATTTGACAATCCGAGTCATAAGAATGCATCCTTTAAAGAGGACGGTGACTACTGCTTTTTTGTAAGAAGAAATGTCACATAAAGAAAGATTGCTACAAAATTTAAAACTTGGCTATCTAAGCATGAGCGTAATGATTCTTTTTCATTGGTCTGTAAACCAACCTATAAGAAGCCTTATTCAGTTCGTGGTGGTTAGATAGCGATGCAAACCAATCATGGTGCATTCACTATATAAAGATTCATGAATCAGAGAAAGTCAAATTAGGATGAATCAAATCTTATCATAGGAAACATCAATAAATTGACATTGAGTTATTGGGAAATGTCATTTAAATTTTAGATTCTAGTTTTAATTTGATATTAAGGAATACACTTTATATACATTCATTTAGACGGAACTTATTTTTCGTATCATGTTTGGATATGTGTGGATACTCTTTTGAAATAAAGAACAATGTTGTTTTCATGATTGTTCATTCAATTAAGGTTGGGTGCTACTATATGTTTAATGGATTGTGCAAATTGTGTTTAACTCGCAACAATATGTACATCGCTTATTCAATTGAAAATGTTGTTTCCAAAAGCCTCTACCTATAAATGAGTTGGTCACATCTCTAGAGAATGAGTGGAAAGGTTGATAAAGGTTGACATCTTGCCTGCTCTTAAATGTGACCTAGAGATTTGCATAGACTGTCGTAGGGGTAAGATGACTAAGATAAAGAAGAAACTGCAGTCCGCAGTTCTGATCTATTGGAGGTCATTCACACTAATATCTGTGGACCCTGTACGTTAACCTTGTGTAGAAATTTTTATATTCCCGATATGATTATATGTAGTTGATTAAAGAAAAGTCCAAGTCTCTTGAAAATTTCAAGATATTTCGGATAGAAGTCAATAAACAGTTGAGAAAAATCATAAAGGTTGTTAGATTAGATGGAGGTGGTGAGTATTTTAGCAATCATGGCAATACTGGACAGCTTAAAGAGTCATTTGTCAAATATTTGAAGGACTCTGGAATAGTGGCTCGATATACTATGCTTGGGAGTTCTAAACAAAATGGTATGACCAAAAGGCATAATTGCATCCTTATGTATATGACAAGGGGTATGATTAGTATAACCAACTTATATGATTTTCTATGGGGTGAAGTTTTGTAATTTGCCACACTTTACATTCTAAACCATCTATCTACCAAAGCTATTTTATTTAACACTTTTGAGTTATGGACTGGACCTGACCTAACTTGAAGCATCTTAAGGTTTGGGTTATCCTACAGAAGTGAAGTTAAATAATCCAACATCAAGTAAGTTGGACTCCAGAACTACTTGGTGTTAATTCGTCGCTTACTCAGATTATTCGAAGGGGTATCAATTATATAATTCCAATGGAGACTCAAGAGTTATGGAATTAAAGACAACAAATTTTCTAGAATTTGATGTTACCGAAGAATGTGACTACTCACAAACTAATAAGGACAATAGTACAATGAAGACACTGTGTCATTTTCTCTGTTTATAAAGACAACCGTGGAGCCTCCCACTCCACAGACTGAGGCTTGTTGGAATTCAGGATCCTATTGTTGATATAGTTCCTGATAAAATTTCTCATGCCCTACAAGTGCAAGATAAGGTTAAAGCTTAGAAGGTCTATCAGGAAAATACGATTAGCTATAACAACAGACTAGATAGTCTATCTGGGAGATCATGACTATGATATCGGTTGTGTGATTAATCTAGTGAATTATACAAATGCTTTTTATTCTCAGTCAGATTTATGATTGGATGAAATGAAAGACGATATGCCGTCTATGAAACATAATGATGTTTTGGGAGCTTGTTGAATTACCTGAAGGTCACAAGTTCATCGGCTGTAAATGGGTATGTAAGATTAAAAGGAACTCCAAAGGAAAGATTAAGAATCTTAAAGCTAGACTATAACCAAGGGTTTCACTCAAGATGAGTAGACTCAAAAGCAACCTTTTTTTTTCTAGTCTCTTCTAAAGATTATTTCAGAGTGATCATGAAATTACTAGCTCATTTTAGTTTGGAGTTATACCAGAATGATGCTATAAAAAAAATACATTTTTGAATAGAGATCTTTATGAGAAGTTTATATGTTATAACCTGAAGGCTTTGCAGTTGATGATTCTGGTAAGCTTGTGTGTAAATGAAAAAGTCTGTTTATGGCCTCAAGCAAGCTTCTAGATAATAATACTTGAAGTTTCATGGTGTCGTTACTTCATTCGGTTTTGTCGAAAACAAAGTGGATCAGTCTATATACTGCAAGGTCAGTAGGAGTAAATTTATCTTCTTCATACTTTATGTAGACAATAGATTGCTTGCAAGCAGTGATATTGGATTATAGCATGAGACGAAATGGATGTTGTTAAAGCATTTTGACCTCAAGGACCTTGGTGAGGTATTTTTTGTCATAGGCATTGAGATCCATATGGATTGTTCTCACCGTGTATCAGGTTTGTCTCAGAGGGCATATATAGATTGTATTTTGGAATAATTCATTATGCAGCACCACAAGCAAGGAATTGCTCCTGTCGTTAGTGGTGATAAACTGAATATGTCACAGTGTCCTCATATGGAATTTGAGAAAGCTCAAATTAGAAAAGTACCTTATGCTATTACACTTGGGAATGTTATGTATGCTCAAGTTTGCACTAAACTAGACATTGCTTTTGTAATAATATTTCAAGGAAGATATCAGTCAAATCCAAGAAACGATCATTAGATTGTTGCCAAGAAAATTTTGAGATACTTAAAGAGAATAAATGACTATATGCTGATTTAAAGTCATGTTCAAAACCTGCAACTAGTAGAGCATTCAGATGCACATTTTGTTAGCTATCAGGATGAATTGAGATCGACAACATCATACATTTTTATGTTAGAAAGAGGTGCGGTATTATGGAAAAATGAGAAATAAAAATTTATATCATCATGTACCATGCAAGCGGAGTTTGTGGCATGCATTTGGACTGCTACTCAAGTTATATGGCTCTAGAACCTCATTAGAAAGTTGGTCATGTTTGATTTTGGAGATGGGCCCATATAGTTGTATTATGAAAATAGCTCTATAATGTTATTTATTGACAACAACAGAGGCCTCAAGGAGTCTAAGCAGCTGGCGGTCAAGTTTTTTTACCATAAAATAAATTATTGAGAATGATAACATTACAGTAGAGCATATTTCCACAGATGATATAGTTACAAATCCACTGACTAACGGTCTTCGACCTTATGTTATTTAAACGACATGTCATTAACATGAGCTTAGTAGCATCATTGGATGTTGTTGTTGAGTGTGAGATGTTTTGGTTTTGATCTAATAAAGCTTACATCTGTGTTTGTTACATTTTGTAACATTTAGAAATGCATCTACTCTTTTACACTCAATTAGGTGTTTATGAATGTGTTGATGTTGAATACATATATCTAGTGAAAATCTCAGGGTACATATAAAATTTGAGTAAATGCTAGGAGCATTCAGTTACTACCTTTAAGGATATATTTTGTTACACATAAATTAAAGTTAAGTATAAGAATTATACATATGTAGGTTCACGAGAACCATAAGGAAATTCTCGGGTGGCACATCAAGTTTCGTCACACATAAGGAGAGAGAAAGTGGCTGACAAAGGTGATGACACATAAATCATCACCATTTTTGTGAGGTGTCATCCATTTGCCACGCTACTGTGTTGAATCTATATTAATAGAGTTAAGACATTCGTGTCCTGGAAGGTTATGTTTTTATTGATGTAGTCACCGTGAAGATTAAGGTGTTAGAAACTATATTGGATCTGATTGACTATTCAGAATAATCTCTATGCCAACATAAATGTGCAGACACATATTATAGCTTCAATTAGGGCAGAAGAACACTAAAGATGTCAATATTTGTGTACGGCGCTCACTTTAGTGCAAATATTTTTTCTTGGATCACTTAAGTGTCAATTTAAAAAAAATGTTATTTTAGTGCTAAGTCCGACGTGACTCGTCAGAAATCATGCGTGGCACACACATGACTCGCCGGATATCCTTGTCAGCATTAAAAAAAGTCAAAACTAATAAAAAAAATTCCACCTAATAGGATAAAAACTGAAAAAATAAAAACAGTAACAAAAGTATTTTTTTTTTGGTCGAAAGTAACAAAAGTTGACTAAATAACAAAAAATAGTAAAACCAGACAAAAAAAATAGAAAATTGTAAAAAAAAATATCAAACAACTGCAGCGGCCTTCATCGAAGCTCTCCCTTTTGTTTTGTCGGAAAAAAAAAATCTGGAAAATCCCTTCCATATTCAAACAATTTCAACATCTGGAAAATCCCTTCCAGATTCCTCCACAATTTCTCCATCTCATCGAGGCTCTCCCTTCCAGATTCAAACATCTGCAATTTCAAGATCTGGAAAATCCCTTCCAAATTCCTCCACAATTTCTCCATCTCATCTAGGTTCTCCTTCAACTGGTTCGCCTGCTCGACCAAACCCACGCACTCCGCTTTCACCAAATCCCTCTCCCCGCTTCGATAACCTCTCCACCCAAGCGCCGATTTCGACCATCTGGGTCTCCAAGAGAGCGCAAACGACGCCCTTCTCCAGCGCCAGCCCAATGTTCTCCCGGCTTGCCCAGCCCAACTCGGCCTTGAGCGCCTCCTTCTCGATGCCGAACCGAGCCAGCTCGCTCTCCAAATCATTCTTGGCACGTTCCAGGGACTCGACTTGGTGCCTCCCCTTCGGAGGTCTCCTTGAGAAGCATGTCGTTGAGAGGCCCGCTGAGGAAAGAAACCCCAGCAGAGGAAGGGTGGCTTTACTGGACATGTAGAATCGGGAAAGAAAGAGCTGGATTCTTGGATTTGGCGGCACCATTTTAGAACCCACCGCTTGGACACTAGTCAAAGTTGTCGAGAAAACGGCTTCTAACTCACCATTCAAGTACATTGCCTCAATTTGAATCTCCTCGCTGAGCATGAGGTTGATGACGTAGGGTGACAAAATACCTAACCTGTGACAGAGGGTTTTTGTTCTCCCGAGTGTGTTGAGGCTGAGAGTGTTTTTTTTTTTGGCGATTTTGCAGATAAGGGACTCGAGTGTGTGACTGTCGGTGTCGTTCATCCTGCCACAGTAGAATGGATGAACCTCCCAGAATTTCTTCGCCCTACCGGCGTCGGTATGATTTGGAGGCTGGAGGTAGATGCTCCAGCGATTTGGCTAGAACAAGATCGTGAAGCCCTTATAAAAGGAAGCTCGAAGCCCACTGATTTCCCATTGCCGTTCTGCATTTAGGTTTTTGAGAGAGAGAAAGAAGAGAAAGTAGAGCGCGATCAAGGTGATGAAGGTCCATGGAGATGTCTTCTTCACCGTAGCGATGCGGGTCGTCGCTGGACGAGGCTGGTAGGACCTCACTACGGCAAGGCTCGACCTCGCCTAGATCTGGGCGAGGTCGGCCTCGCCGTGGGGCCGCGAGGCCTTGGCTAGCCACGGCCGGGCCTCGCCGACCCCCGCACCCCCGGCGAGGGCTCGCGGGGGTCGTCAGGGATCGGCGACCCCGCCAGGTACTACCCCACCCATCGCCGGCCACTGTTGGCGATGGTGAGCGGTGGCGGCAAGGGCTCACAGCCCTTGCCGCTGCAAGTATAATTTTTTTAAAAAAATTTAAGTTATTTTCTAGTTATTTTTAATTTTTTTAAAAAAATTAACTTAATTGTTAGTTTAAAAATTCAGATGGCTTTTTATGTGGACTGAATTTGAAAAGGAAAATTGCCACGTGGACATCATCTGTACAAATAAATTAATAAAAAAAAATGCCACGTGTATTGTTTGGTCGGAATTGGCACTTAACTAATCGTTTTTTTGTCGGAATTGACACTAAAGTGATCGCCGAACATAAATATTGGCACTTAAGTGAGCCGGCGAAAAAAATTGGCACTAAAGTGAGCGCCGTACACAAATATTGACTCTCTAGGTATTCTTCTGCCCTTCAATTAGTATAGCCCAAGAGAGAGAATGTAAGAATTTTATAAATTGGAATTGATATTTACTGTTTAACGGGGTTATTTTATTATATATGTATATATATATAGTTTAATATAGAGCTGGCTAGTATAAGTCGAGTTGGGCCCCTCCTGTAATGAGAGGGCCAGAGTTTGAAAACTCTATAAATAAGGCTCAAGTCTTTCCTCTAACCCTCTGATGCACAAACGTACATAAAGGAAGAAAACACTCGTTCGTGAGTGGCATTCTCATTCGACCAGTGTTCCGGAAAGGGAAATAGAGGGGAAGCACTTGAGTTTTGAATCGTTGCCGTTCTGTATCAAATTTGATGGATTCTAAACTGGGTGTGCAAATTTCCTTTCCTTTATAATGTAGTGTTTCTGATTTTGGTTATGGTATTCCTAGGGTGTGCCATTTTCGTGGCATTACAATTTTCCTCAGGAAAATTGAATCATATTTTTTATATTAAATAGCAAAAAATATTTTCCTATTATTTTTAAGAAAAATATTGATATTTTTTCTGAAAAAAGACTTTCACGTCTCATTTATCTCAAAACAAACAGAGGCTTAGTAATAATATTTTTCGTATTTTTTTTTATGTTTGGTTGATAGAAGATAAACAAGTCAAGAAGAACATTTTCAGGTAGTGAAAACAAAAATACATTCGAAAGTGAAGAATGATTTCCTCTTTCTGAAAAGAAGAAATGATTTGCCTTCATTCTTCTCGGTGCACTCCACCTTCCTTTTCTTTTTAATTAATTAATTATTTTTCCTTCTTCCTCGACTGGTTGCCTATTGCCGTCGTGGCTAGCGACCGGCAGAGGAAAAAGAAAAACGGAAAAATATAAAATATAAAAAATTAGGATATTCTAACTTTTTGGCAATTATCCCTAGGAAAATCGAATCATATTTCTTACACTAAACAACGAAAAATATTTTCCTACTCATTTTTTTGGTTTTAGCCAAACACAGGAAGATATTGACATTTTTTTCTGAAAAATGACTTTCAAATCTCATCTTTGCAAAAAAAAAAAAAAAAAACAGAGCATTAGTAATAAAACGGAATTTAGAAATATGGCCAAAGTATCGAATGTTGAAATATAAAAAATAACCGAAGAAGTTGCTGAAGTGGCAGTGGCTCAAAATTTATTAAATCATTTCGACCAAAAAAAAAAAAAATCATGTTGATGAATGAATATACTTCAGATGCTCGAAAAATACCAGGATAACCTATTGTTAGAGAGAGAGAGAGAGAGAGAGAGAGATTTGGCAACACATATCAATGTTCACCGCGCGCATAATGATGTGACGACTTGCCGGCCCGCGAGTGCATGCGCACTTGGAACTACATGGTCAGTAAAGTTTCGCCAAAATAGGGAGGCAACAAGTGGGGGATAAACGAATCTAAAGTTGCATTATTGACAAACGGTCAAAAATAATTGCATTGATGGATACAGGATGATAACATATTCTAAACCCTAATATTTTCATGAACAATCTTATCTCCTTTTGTGTTCTTTTCCCGTTAATGACCCAAACATAATATCCACAACAAGCATAACATGCCCCATGTTTGCGAAACTTTATTTTCTCATTCAACCGACTTGCAATTGAAATCGCATAAAAGTCATAAATCTATTGTATTTATGTCAATTCAGTCCTAACTTTTCAATTGTACCAATTGAGTCCTAAACCTTTTGGACGATTTGACAATTGAGATCGTAAAGCTAATTTTGGCCGTAAATATTTATTGAAAATGTCTATGTCCACGTCGCTCGCGACACATTAGATGGTCGTTCTTCACTTCAGCCAAAATTAGCTAGATAAACTCAATTGTCAAATTGTAAAAAAATTTAGAACCCAATTGGTATAATTGAAAAGATTACGACTGAAATGGAATGAGTGCAAATGATTTATAACTTTTTTAATAGTTGAATTACTTATTCATCGGTCTATTAGTGAACTATCTCTTGAGGGATTGTGAAAGATGTTCCACTCAAAATATTTTTGTTATTGCTTTGACTCATATTTCCCAAAAAGTGGATCCCGTTCTTTCTCTACTTATCCATGATTTACTTTATTTGTCATATTACATGGGATTTATGTCAAATAAATACTAAAAAAAAATTAAACCTATTGCAATTTTGCTAATTTAGCCCTAAACTTTTTTTTTTTTGCTAATTGAGTACTAAACTTTTCGTATTAATGCCAATTCAATCCATCCGATCAATTTTAGTCAGACATCGCTAACATGGATACTAGTTGTCGTGGTCAATGATGACGTGGCAAGTTTTTTAATTTCTGATTTTTTTTCAAATTTCTCTATTATTTTTATATTTACTTTTTCCTTTTCCTTAGACTAAATTAGCCAAATTATGGTTGAATTGTGATAAATGTAATAGGTTTAGCACTTTTTGGGTAGTTTTCCCAAGAAAATATTATTAGTAAATTTGGGGTGAGACTCAGCTACCCCTGGAAAAAGTATTGAAAAAGTCCTGAAGCTATTGAATTGGTACCAATTTAGTTCTAAATATTTTAATTGGACCAATTCAGTCCTAAATTTTCTTTTACATTGGTACCAACTAAGTCCATGCAGCTAATTTTTGCTTGAAATCACTGACATGGATATCGATCGTCTTACGTGGCAAAGCGGATGCGGGCGTGGATAATTTTTTTTTATTATATTTCAATAATTTTTTCTTCTTCCCTTCATTTCTATTCTTATTTTTGTTTCGTTATACTTGAGGCTCGAGATGCCCTCGCCAGGGATGGGTAGGGCTATGCGATCTGGGCGTCGCAGCGTCGCCTAGTTGCAGCCCTCATCCGAAGAAACAAGGGCCACAATGCCCTTGCCCTAGGTGCCGATGAGGGCCGCAACTTTCACTTCAGCCAAAATTAGCTGGATGGACTCAATTGTCAAACTGTAAAAAAAAAAAAAATAGAACTCAATTGGTACAATTGAAAAATTATGACTGAAATGGAATGAGTGCATAAGATTTATAACTTTTTTGATAGTTTAATTACTTATCCATTGGTCTATTAGTGAACTATCTCTTCGGGGATTGTGAAAAATGTTCCACTCAAAATTTTTTTGTTATTGTTTCGACACATATTCCCCAAAAAATGGATCCCGTTCTTTCTCTACTTATCCAGGTTTTACATTATTTTTCGTATAATATGGGATTTATGTAAAAAAAAAAACCAAAATTTTTTAAGCCTTTTGCCAATTTAGCCCTAAACTTTTTTTTTGGCTAATTGAGTATTAAAATTTTTATATTTATGTCATTTCAGTCCATCTGATCAATTTTAGTCAGACATCGCTAACATGGATACTGGTTGTCGTGGTCGATGATGACGTGGCAAGTTTTTTAAATTTCTAATAATTTTCAAATTTCTCTAATATTTTTATATTTACTTTTTATTTTCCTTCGACTAAATTAGCCAAATTATGATTGAATTGTGATAAATGTAATAGGTTTAGCCCTTTCTAGGTAGTTTTCCCAAGAAAATATTATTAGTAAATTTGGGGTAAGACTCAGTTACCCCTGAAAAAATTACTGAAAAAGTCCTAAACCTATTGCATTGATACAAATTTTATTCTAAATATTTTAATTGGACCAATTCAGTCCTAAATTTTCTTTTTTGCATTGGTACCGATTAAGTCCATGCAGCTAATTTTTACCTGAAATCACTTATGTGGACATCGATTGTCTTATGTGGCACAACAGATGTTGACATGAATTTTTTTATTATATTTCAAAAATTTCAACAATTTTTTCTTCTTCCCTTCATTTCTATTCTTATTTTTTTTTTCGTTATACTTGAGGCTCAGGATGCCCTCACTGGGGATAGGTAAGGCTACGCGATCTGAATGTCGCAGTGTCGCCTAGTTGCGGCCCTCACCCGGAGAGGCAAGGGCCACAATGCCCTCGCCCTAGTTGTCGATGAGGGCCACAACGCCCACACCCTGGCCAAACCCTGCCGGCCTTTAGAAAAAAAAAAAAGAGAAAAGATAGGAAAAATGATTAAAAAAAGAATTATATAAAAAATTCACAATATTGTCAAAATATTATTTAGAAATATCCACGTTGGTATCGACCATTCAACATTGCACATCCCGTGTCCACATCAGTGATTTTTCGCTCAAATTGGGCGGATGAACTTAATTGGTGTCAATACAAAAATATTTAGAACTGAATTGGATAATTAAGAGGTTTAAGACTGAACTGATTTGGTACTTTTTCCCGCTACCCTAGCTGTAAAGTTATCCATCATTTTCAAAATTTACTGAAGAATGACATGATTTACATTGTCACAAGTTTCCATACTGATTATGTGGCACTAGAGCAAAATGCTTTCCACATGATTATCCTAAAGCAAGAATGTTAGCCCAAATTTGCCTTTCATAAGCACAGTTGAATATATTAACGTGCTCTAATTGCTTTGCCATTGTGCTTTCTGCCGGGCCCACGTTAAATTAAAACTAATCAAACCATTTTCTTAAAATCGACCGTTTTCTTCTAATTCGGGCACTTTCTTTGAGAATTGACACAAATGGTCCTTTTTGGCCCAATGTGCAATGTGATTCTTGAATTTTTAATTTGTATGATATGGTCTTTGGACTTTAGTCGAATATGCAATATGGTCCTTGAATATTAATTCAATATGTAATGTGGTCCTTGAACTTTTAATTTATTCAATGTGATCCATGGACTTTTGGTAATTGTTCAATATAATTCCCAGACTATATGAAAATGATCAATATTATCCTTCAATTAATTCAAGATTAGGGTCCATATTGGGGATTAAATTAAAAATTCTTAAATCAAATTAAACAAATTAAAAGTTCAGATGACGCTTGGACAAATTAGTCAGGGACCCCATTGTAAATTGGGTCAAAGTTGATGGACCATTTGTATTATTTTCTCTATTTCATAATGTGATTGATGACAATGGAAGATTGGTGATCAACCGCAAGATGGGCGCGCGTCGCCGATGAATTATAACGAAATCAAAAAGAAATCCTAAGAAGCAAATAATTCGCTATCAATTGTGTGTGTGGTGAGGGGGGTGACACATCGTTCAGCGTAGAAAGGAAATCGACAGAAAGCAAAGCTCTCAATAATTCAATAATAATATTCTGTTTTCTCAAAAGAACATAAAACACCTTTTATATGAGGTGTTAAACCTAATTCTATTAGGTTTCTGGATACAAAACTCAAAATTACGAAATTGCCACTAATAATAAAATTTAATCCGAAAAACACTAAAAACTTGAAAAATCCATCTAAACGATCTCGGATCGACGAAATCCATTGCAGTTCACCGCAAAGACGGTGATGACTATTGATCAGCATGCCGTTTCGCTTCAACCGACCGAATTTGAGCCCGTTCCGATGTCATCGATCTAGTTCGCCAGTTCTAGGTGCATCATCGCTTTTCTTCCGATTGGATTTCTGTCGGTCCAATCGATCCAGAAACGCACTACTAATAGATTTCGCATCATTGTTGTCAATCCAGTTCGCCGGTTCTAAGCGCATCATCGCTTCGATTTTAGATTGGATTTATGCCGACTTCGGAAAAAAAAAAGGAAAGTCAAATAACATACCAAAAGATGATTAATTTCACTCGGAAGGAACAATGTTCTTCTCTCTTTTTAAAGCATGGGGAAAGGTACAGCCAGCGAGAGTGCGGGGCCTTCCGCTAGTTTTCTTGACCATAATGGTTAATTCTATTCTCTTTTGATTCTCAATGATCAACGATTATACACATCTAACGATTGCTTAAACCCCACTCACTAACCTCCTCGATTCCTTTTACCTTTTTCCCCTTTCTTTTCATTAGTTTAGAACCAGGAACAAAAGATGCGCCGACACCTGATACCACATTTAGGATGTGTTTGGAGACAATGTTTAGCCAAGAAAAACAAAACAAACTGATGTAATGAACATGGTTAAGGGTAGGAAAAATGTTTTATTTCTTTTGAATCTGACGTATCTCCTGCGGGCCACGTCTTTGGTTGGCGGAAATTTCCTATCAATCTTCTGATTAATGAGTTACAAATTTGGATATCACCCACATTTAGTTTGAGTTTGCACGTCGGTAATATTCGTGATCTGTGATGGAAGGAAAACGGGGATGGAGGAAAATATAACCCACCTTATGGCATGTAAGTGGACCTCACATGTAGACACAATATGTGAAAGTAATGACATCAATTAGACAATTGAAGGCAGGAAATGAGACGGACTTAACCCTCCAAAGGGTTTCGGGGTTGACTGAATGGATAGGCACTTGGATTTGATGCAACACATCCCATGTTCAAATCATGGCCTCTCCACTTATGCTAACCTGAATTGGATGTCCTCAGCCAAAATGAGAACATGTGAACGTGATGATTCGCATCTATCCGTTCGAACATACCGCGTTATGGATAAATAGACACACTAATGAGAGCAATTGATAGAATTTGAGAGTGCCGTGCTTTAATAACATGCGGAAAGAAACATAATTTTTCGTTGGGAAACGAAATCACAATGTATAAGAAGCATGTTTGCTAGTAGTTTAGGTAGTAAGTTTAGGGCAAGATCACTCGGACACTTAGCTATCTTGTATTTTTGTGATGGCGGGCCTCTGAAAGAATATTGTGGAACCTACATCCTGAGACATCATAGGCTCCCGTGTGCCCCTAAGCTTATCCTAGGAGCTCTATTGATTGCTTGCGAGAGAGAATCTCCTTTTGACGTTTTTTTTTTCCCAGAAAATAGGTGTGAACAAAATAGAATATTTTTCCTTTCAATGATCACAAAAAGAGATTTTTTTTTTTGGCCAAAACAAAAAGAGAAGTTAAGAACTTAACATGCCCATGCTACTATTACATGTATACGTGCTCGAACGTTTGTTCAGAAAAGAAACATTTCACAGTCAACAATCTACCAACCATACATTAGGGAATGAAATTAATTAGCATTTAATCACCGCTTATTGTGAAAAATTGGTCAGAGGTCGATATCTGCTCAAGGTTATAACGAGATTCGATTTCAGGGATTAAGTTGAACATTTTTCAAAAATTTAGGAACCATATTAATCAAATTAAAAATTCAGGGGCTACATTGCACATTGAGTTAAAGTTCATCGATCAAATCAAATTAAAAGTTTTTGTGTCAAAGTTCAGGGACAATTTATGTCAATATCCAAAAATATATATATTCTAGAAATAGAAAAATGAAATTGCGTAATTAAACGGATTTCTGCTCCAAGAGTTGCGTTACCAAACGGATTTCTACTTCAGAAGTGTTGTCATGTGTGCGCTAATTGAGTATAGTACTTTAGGTAACTATTTTTTTTTTCATATATTTAAACTCGCCTGCTGGGCCATTTTAAGGAAGAAGATTCGACCAATGACGCGAAAAGGCTACAAAAGAAAGACGTGGGTGGAGAAATAATGAAAATGAAAGAAAAAAAACATGTAAAATATGGATGAACTATGTATATTAGGGTTCCTTGCGAGGCTGTAAAAATTTGCTTAATTAAGAATTATCCCGACAAAAAAATGATTAATTTATTTGGGGGTGAGCCAAAGCATGCAATTAGGAGGGGCATAGTCGTACCTTAAAAAAGAAAGAAATGCAGACCAGATTCATCACATCAGTAACAAACTCAAGCTCCTTGAAACGATTTTCATTATTTTAGGGTTTTTAAAAGTCGTGAAAGCGTATGCTTTGTTCATTACATTATTGGGTTGGGTGGTGCCGTGGTGGTGGTGGCGATTATTTTTTAACGAAAGGAAAGCAGGCGCGCGTCACAGCCCCAAGTCGCCCGCCCCGATCTGACGATCTCGCGGGTTTCGCACGTGATCCAACGGTGGAGAGGCGGCTGTGAGACGCGAAACCTTCTTTATACAGGTGACTGGAGCAGCGATGCGGGAGGTTACAACTTACATTAGCTGCGAAGAAGATGATGATGGGATGGAGCATTGACTTTTTCCGATTTCTGATTTCGAGTCTCATGTTCATTGGCCCTCGTTTTGTGTTATATAAACATGCAATTTATGCACAAACTGAAACTCATCTCTCTCTCTCTCTGAAAACACCATCTCCTTCACCCACCTTCTTCTTCTTCTTCTTCTTCTTGCTCAGTTGCACAGCCATGAGATCTCTCAGCCCTTGCACTTAGCCTCGTCCTTTCGAAGCTGGGTCCGGCGGCTTCCTCAGTTCCTTGAACTCGGCTCCATAGAAACCTGTAGATCATGTAAGAGTTCGTCGCATCATCCCCCAGAATTCTGCAAACCAAATCTTTGAAAATCTCCCCCCACAAAAAAAAAAAAAAAGAGTTTCCTCACTTTTTGTTCATGGTACAGTGGAGCTATCTGTCTATCTGTTCATAGTCTAAAGTGGCTCGTTTCGTTTCTCCAATCATTCCTTAGAGAAACATTTAGAAAAACCTGCACAGCATGTAATACCTGCCCTTTTTTTACCTCTCACTCCAGCCAAAAAAAAAAAAAAAAGAAAGAAATTGTCGCTACCCTAGTCATGATTTATTCATAGTCTTGGTGTCTAGTGTGGTGAGAATCCTGGAGAAGATCGAGACGAAAGTGTGAGGACAACCTCATAAAAGCCTACGAATCATGTAACAGTCTCCTCTGTCTCTCTCTCTCACTCTCTCTTGTTCCAAGCTATCCTCCCGCACCCAAAAAACAAAAAAGAAAAAAGAAAAACCCAAAAACATTATTTTACTTTTACTATCTCTAGCCGTGTTATTTCGTTAAATTCAGAAAAGAAAAAAAAAAGAGAAGAAAGGAATGCCAGAATCGCCAACAGCAGCATCAGCGCCGGCGACGCCAGGGACGCCGGCGCCGCTGTTCCCAGGGATGAGGGTGGACTCGCTGTCGTACGACAGGAAGTCAATGCCGCGGTGCAAGTGCCTCCCGGTGAATGCTCCCACGTGGGGCGAGCCCCACACGTGCTTCACCGATTTCCCCGTTCCTGACATCTCCCTCACCCGCAAGGTATCTCTCTCTCTCTCTCTCTCTCTCTCTCTCTCTCTCTCTCTCTATTTCTTTCTCTTCTGTGATTTGGGACCATAGCTTAGCGTGCTAATGGAGGTTTAGAGTCGAATTGCTGGCGATTCTTAGCGCTCACCGGTTCACCATGCATCGGACAAATCACCTCTTTCGACCCATCACATCGACCCCATTTCACCCCATCCATTAATGGACGGGTCTGGTCTGGTTCGCTTATCTTTCAGTCCGCTCGACTCATTTTACTCTCTTGTTTTCTTGAGAAACGACGCGAGTTGTTCTCTCTTTTAGCATCAACCACGTCGCGATTGATCATTCGCTCCTCGTGAGACCAATGTTAAAGTTAAAACTGACACAGTTTTGTCAATCTTGAAAATACGGTGAAGTACCATCCGCGCCCGCACAGATCATTCTCTTCCACATGCGGAGGTGTTTTTCTGAGTTACGTGCAGTCATGCTCTCCAGAAACGCATTATTGGGTACTCCCCTTTTTTGTACTTTTGACTTTCGCGAAGAGGAAGATACAAAATGAAGTAGCTCTTTCTGACAAAATGTGGAACCTTTGTCTTCTTTTCCGAAGGGTGCTTCTTGGGAGATTTTTTTTTTTTTATGTCCTTTGTACCCCCATGAGAGTGAATAAACAAAAAAAAAAAGATGTATTTTGACTTAATTTAGTTTTGCTCAAGTACCTCGCATAAATGGGTTTCGCACTAAAAAGAGATCTATAAATTAAACATTGAAAAAGAAAAAAAAAAGAATTCGTGAGATGTATTTTGAGTTTGAGATTATGGTGCATCTGTACTCACTTTTTCATGATTCTCTTGGAGCAATTAACATAGTTCTCTTTAGACACCTCTTTGAAAAATTGCGTGGAAGTTGTTGGGTATATTCTTGATTTCGCATAATCATATCATAGCATAATTGGTAGAAAAACGATCCCTCATAGAGTCATAGGACAGACAATAATGGGTGGGGTATGCATTTAAAAAAAATTATGAGAAAGGTCAAACTAGTTATTGAATGCATAAAGTACTTGGCATTAGGTTAGAGCTGACGCAGGGCTGTATAGCGGTGACTCCTAGCTGATTATATCTCGAATTTTTTTTTTATATCTAGTTTGGTGAATAATTTGGTCAGACTATAGTTTCAATTTGGTGGGTTTCTTGGCATGTAAATCCAGAAGTAGCACATTAAAGTATTGGCGGAGATAAGAGAACAATTGTTATTTCATCAAACAGCTGGTGGGGGCATGGCTTCATTGTGTCTATCTTCGTCGCGCAACACACCAAACGCTAAAAACTGCTGCACAGACCAATGGTGGAGCAGATGCATTTTGGATTTACTTAGAATAATGATAACAATTATAATAGTAATAATAGAGTCCAACCCGTCTTGCTTAGTTTCCATGTGTTTTAACCACACCGACTCCAATTATTTTCATTATACTGATAGACATAGACATCATGATCTGATCGATCCCATCGTTGTGGTTTTATGAGACCCTTTTGGTGCACATGGCGTGGAATTAATGCAGATTTCTTACGTGCTTTCTTTCCTTTCAAGTTTCGACTACCCTATACTCGAGAAGCTTTTATGAATGAGTTGTCATCGGAATCATGAGAACGTCGATTTTTAACTTTTCTAAATCGAGACCAAAATCATCAATCCACACTTTCACTCGCGCATGCGCAGTGGGAATAGAAACGTTGCTACTACTAGGGAAATGGAATAATGGAGGGTTCATTGAATGGGAGAAAATTCGTAAATTAAAGGCATGGAGACCTGTTTTTTTTCTAAAATTCCTGGTGAACTTTTTGGGTCAATGCTTGGTATTAATTTGTTGTCCCACCGGCGCATTCACTATGTAAAAAACTGTTGCTGTTCGGACGTCGGTGCTCACGCGTCATCACCCACTCAATTGGTCAACTCAGTTAAGTTGGTGTTTGGGATTCGAAAATCAATTTCATTGGAAGATTTTGGAGCTTTGGACCGTCACGTCATATCAATGTCTTTAGTGCTCAATGTTTTTTTTTTTTTCATTTTTGGAGTTATATGAACAGCTTTCATTTCCTTTTTACTTTAATTTTTTTTCTTTTACTTTTTTCTACTATTTTGGTTCTAATTTGCTTTGATCCTTGATGGAAATTAAGAGCTCATAAAAGTATGCATTGCCGATGCAGCTTGGAGCTGAATTTGTGGGAACTTTCATCCTGATATTCGCGGCAACCGCCGGGCCGATTGTGAACCAGAAGTACGTCGGCTCCGAGACGCTGATCGGCAACGCGGCGTGCGCGGGGCTCGCTGTGATGATCATCATCCTGTCGACTGGCCACATCTCGGGAGCTCACCTCAACCCTTCCCTCACCATCGCCTTCGCGGCCCTCCGCCACTTCCCCTGGGTCCAGGTCCCCGCCTACATCGCCGCCCAGGTCTCGGCCTCGATTTGCGCTTCGTTCGCTCTCAAGGGCGTCTTCCACCCGTACATGGCGGGCGGCGTCACTATCCCTTCCGTCAGCCATGGCCAGGCCTTCGCGCTCGAGTTTCTGATCACTTTCAACCTCTTGTTCGTCGTCACCGCCGTCGCCACCGACACCCGCGCGGTACGTTTATGCATCTTCAATCCTTGCAATGGCAGAAAATTGTCTTAGGCATAAACACCAAAATCTATATAGTTTGCAAATCATGTGGCTTATCTTAAGTGGGCATTTACGTTGTGCCGGACATGTTCAACACCCGATAAGTGCTTGTTATATTACTCGCTAAGTCACTATTAGTATGTTTAACATTAATCTCCTTGTGGTTTTGTGTAGGTTGGAGAGTTGGCTGGTATAGCTGTTGGAGCCACGGTTATGCTCAACATTCTTGTGGCGGGGTATGTGACATTTTTCACTCCTCTCATTCATGTCTTCTTCCTTATGTTGCGATTGGTTTATGCATTGTCGACAAAATTTTCCTGATCATATGATGTTGGAATTAGAATAAGGACTTTCACATAATTACAACTCAGCTCATGAGGGCTAACGACCATGATTTGAAGTTTTGGAAGAAAAAAAAAAGATTTGTGTCGGAAACTTTTTCTATCCTCAAAACGATTCCGAGTCAAACAGAACGAACCCAAATGAAAGAACAGCTAACCAGCTCAACTCCATCTGTTTCCTCCACATGATTCTACCAAGAGACAGAGTGATTGCTCTCTTTATTTTCATTTTTCTAAAACCCATTTGCATGATCATATAGGAATGTTTATCTATACGTGTATATTTCCGATGGTACATTGTCCTTGTCTAGAAACGGCAAAAAGGGCCGCAACACCCTCACTCAGTGCTGGCGAGGGTCGCTGGCCCTCAGTCCAAAAACAATCAAAAAGAAAAAAAGAAGAAGAAAAAATCAAAATAAAATTATTAGAAATATTAAAAAAAATTAAAATGTCCACGACAGCGCCGGCTATGTCACATAGGATGATTGACGTCCTCGTCACATATTTTTGGCTAAAATGACCAGATGGGTTCAATTGGCATAAATATAAAAAATTTAGCGCTGAATTGACACAATCAATGCAAAAAGTTTGTTTATTTATTTATTTTGGGGGGGGGGGGGGGGGGGGGGGGGGAAAGTCGAAATGGAAGGGATTTGGGAATTATTGAAAATGGACAAGAACGTCGTACGTCCCATGGAGTCAAAAATCTACTTAAAAACAAGTGGGGGCTGGTCGGTCACGCCTCGTTCTCGCATCGCTCATTTCTGTTGAAAAGAAAGGCTATCCTTTTCGCTGTCAGCCGTGCGTGTCTGCATCTTCGACGGACATTATTAAAGATTCCCCCCCGACAAACATGTAAATCATTCTCTAGCTTTCTTTTGCTCCTTTCGATTTCTTTGTTTGGGTTTTAATTATTTCACGAGCAGTGCCAACGGACCGAACAGTTCTCTCGGTACGACGACCAACTAACAGGGCCATTTCTTCCCCCATGCAGGCCGTCCAGCGGCGGCTCGATGAACCCGGTGCGCACCCTCGGCCCAGCCGTGGCGGCCGGGAACTACAGAGCCTTGTGGATCTACCTTGTGGCCCCGACACTCGGAGCTCTCGCCGGAGCCGGCACCTACACGGTCGTCAAGCTCCGGGACGACGAGGCCGACCCTCCCCGCCCGGTCCGGAGCTTCCGGCGCTAGAGAGGAGCGCCTCTCTTGATTCCCCGCCCCCATTGAGACAGCTCCATTCACTATCATGGGTATGTTGGTCAGTAGGTGGGTGAGGAGGAATCGATGTTGTGAGATAAAAGTGTCTTCGAAAAAGCGAAAAAGTGAAAAAACAAAAAAAAAAGGGTTTTTAATATAAGTTTGAGAGCGAGGTATGGATGTGACCGAAAGTCCACGCTCTATAGTTTGGGAATGTTTGGGCTTGAATAAAGTTTGGTGCGCACCGCAGGTGGATCATGATCGCGGCCGACCCATGGGGGAACTCAACTCACTGAGTCACTGACTCGGATTCGATGTGTGTGTGTTTAAATTTTTTTTTTTTAATTTTTTTATATAAATATTTCAGTGTGGTTTGTCTTCTACCGAGAGAGCTCTGGCGTCTTTGGCTCTTCCCTTTGTGTTATAAATAATAATAAAAAGTGGGAGTCGCACGTGTGTGTGTGATTATTCGTGTGTAGCATTTGGTGCGGTACCGTGTGATTGCTTTGCTGTGTTGATGGCTTCTTCAAGGATTCAGATCAAGCACTGACATTTTTAATCTCTCTACAGATCCTTGGATCTAGCCGTTGTTTTCTTCACAATAAAAACCTCGAATTATATTAGATTCTTCATTTAGTTGATTGACGTTGCTATTTCCTTTGTTTTAATCAGATCTCAGGTGTTAAGGAAATGTCGAAAAAGAAAATCGCTTTAGCGCATGCGCGGCCCGTGGAAATGAGGGGAATTGTTTGCCTATCAAAATGATAGAGATGCCATAACCAAATTCGATCAACCGTGTGGAGAGAAAATCGATAGACCAAGAAAAAGCCGAGACAAGAGTCCTCAGCACGTATTTGTACATATGTAAGCACCAGTCCTCCCTTGTCGTTGTCACTTCGCTCGAGAAAACAAGTACGCTAGTTGGAAAGAGATCTTCTCCTAAGGTCACCCATGGATTCCCAGCAATAAGTAGAATGGGGAGGGATGAGCGCACGTACTTAATATGGAGGACGCTGGTCGACCCACAAGAGTAAGTTGTTTGATCTGGACAAGCTTTCTTCTTCTCTTAGATAACTCAGCTAATCACGATATTAATGGGTAATGTAATTAGCCCACTCGTGCTTGGAACCGAACCGAAGAACGACAGCCCATCAGACTCGTGATCCCCGTGAAAACATCACTAGGCCAACTACCTCGGGCTGAGATGACCGGCCTGGTTATATGAGCTGATAGCCTGATACATCAACAGGCTGATGTGTGGATTGCGAAGATGTCCAGCCCGGGAGCTCGGGCAGTGGCACTTTCTCTTGTATAAAGGCTTTTCCAAGGCCATTCGGATTCGGTGCTCGTGGATCATGGACCATGGCTAAGAGAGAGAGAGAGAGAGAGAGAGAGAGAGAGAGAGAGAGAGAGAGAGAATGGTTCTCTAATTTGACAAATAACTTATCTTTCTTGGAGGATTGAAAGTTGAGGCAATACTAAGATTTGATAAGTTGCTTGAACTTGAGATTGAAATAAGATTATTAAGAGGCGAGACATATTTATGGCATGGGAGTACAAGCGTGTCCGGAGTGGTGGGCATGGTTCTAAATTTTTCAATTGAACCAATTTAATCCTAAACTTTTTTACATAGATACCAATTCAGTTCTTCCGGTCAATTTTGACCGAAAATTGCCCAAATCTGGCAATGGTCGAAACCCTCACCCAAGGCTAGCTAGCCCTCACCTACGCCTGTCAAGGGATGGCTGGCCCTCGTCTAGTGGCCGACGAGGGTTGTCAGCGACCCTTGTCGACCAATCTCCAAGTTTCAGAAAACAAGGAAAAAAAAATTAAAAAATAATTTTTTAAAGAAAATATTATTAATAAATATCCACGTCAGCGCCGACCATCCCACATGATATCGTCGGCTTCCAAGTCAACGATTTTCGATCAAAATTGACCGAATAAATTGAAGTGGTACAAATGCAAAAAGAGCTATATTGGTCCAATGGAAAGATTTAGTAATGAATTGTTACCAATGCAATAGGTTTATGACTTTTTTGGTACTTTTCCCTAGCACGGGGCATGGAGCGGATATTAAGGGCATCTCTAGTCACAGTGCAGGCAAGGCCGAGGGTCGATGGTCACCACCCCGCTCCATGGCTAATCAATCCTACAAGCAAGCAAGCAAGCAATACCACACAAAAGCAAAGGAAATGAAAATTCGTGTGGTGGTTCCATCCAGCATCATTCCCTTGCACCAAAACATATCTTAAACCTAATAGATGACTACAAGGCAAACCTATTAAACGGGTAGGTTAGGTCAAGTCATAAATGGACCCATTAATCCGTTTATTACCCATTCATGGTAATACAAATTTTTCGACCCATACCCAACCCGACCCATATTATTAAAATACTTTCATATTTAATCCAATTCAGCAAATACTTATAAATTATTAAAAAGTATATATTGCTAAAATATTATGGATATTTTTATAAGTTTTTTTTTTAAGTAAGATCAAAATTTTTTATTTTATTTTGATTTGTATTTGTATTTTTTTCCTTTTTTATTTTCTTTGTCTTTCTTTGTTTCCTTTTTTTTTCCAAGTTCAGCGAGGGTCGTTGGCAATCTTCACCTAGATTCGCGAGGGTTTCGTTCCCCTCGCATGTTACCGGCGAGGGTCTATTGATGACCCTCGCCGGATTCGTCGGGAAAAAAGAAGAAGTTCTGCAAGAAAAAAAAAAGGTAAGAGAAAATAAAAATAAAAATAAAAGAAATAAAAAAACCTTTTTATGACTTACTTAAAATAGTAAGGTAACCCATTTAAAGCACATTTAAGATCCACTTAGTTATAAGTGACCCATTTATGATCCACTTAAGTTTGTTAAGTAATTAATTTATAATCCACACTCTTAAATGCGGGTTAACATATAGGTTCTTGACCCATTTTACCGCTTCTGCAAAGAATCAGTCCGATAATCGAGCTCTGATCGGAGAATTTGGCGCTATTCTGGCACTCACACTTATGCTCCGGTCCAAGATCCGTGGACTCAAGAGCACACGGTTACTGCATTGCTCAACCTCTCTCTACACGAGTAGAATAAGGTTTTAATCACAAGCTCAGGCGCAATAAAATCACGGGTCTGCGTGCTCAAAATGGTAACCTTAAATGACTTTCCAAATATATATTTACTAAACAACATTTTTCCAAACATTTTTCCCAAGGCACTTTTTAATTACAGTTTACCAAATAATTTTTGCATTTCACCAAATCCCTTCAGACCAAAGACATTTGCATTTTCTCAAAAACTTTCCCCTAAAGCCTTTCCAAACATAGCCTTACTATTTCGCACCCCATTTATTTAGATTATGATTTTGCCCTTGGCTGAATTAATTTTACAATTTTGTCCCTTTCTGCTAATTTACCATTTTACCCTTAGGTGCATGAATTTACAGTTTTGCCCGCATTCACTTACTGATCAAATTATGAAATAATTATTGTGTTCTTCAATTTAAAATAATTCAGTTATTAATGCTTTGTTAGTCACCAAAGTGGTCAAACCTTAAAGATCTCTTGAATTTTTTGAAATTTTATAATGTTTCGTTCAATTACCCATGAATAATTGATGCTACGACTGAAATTGAGATGTTACATATCCTTATAGTTGTCAAGGATATATTGAAGTTCATTTATTAAAAGAACTTAGAGATTAACCCAAAGGTCAATCAATTTCTTATAATTTATGCAAACAATGGTTGGGAATTCAAATGTCTTGTTAGATTTGTTTGTATATCCATAAATAGCAAATAAATTTTAATGAAATATATTTATAATTTTCAAATAAAAATTATCAACATTATTATGGTTCGTATGTTTGTATATCATATGATCTCCCAAAGGAGAACTATGATGTACATTATTGTTTAATTTGAATATGATTATATAATGTTCTTAAAGTGTCAATGTATGAGTATTTTCTTGCATACTTGCAGTATCCATACATGTTTTTTTTTATTCTCATGTTTCGTCTAATTCATTATTAAATGGAATGAATTTCTCTGAATGGTGTGAACAAGTTTAGTTTTACTTAGGTGACCTAGATTTTGATTTAGCTCTTCAAGTTGAGAAACAAGCTGCCATTACTAATAAGAGTAGCAATGATGAAATGTCTTTCCATAAAGCTTGGGAAAGATCGCATAGATTAAGTATAATATTTATGCAAATGACAATTGCAAACAACTTAAAAACTTCTATGTATTTATTAAATAGTAGGGTTCCTAGTAAGTCATCCATTTGAACTATGGAGAGGAATAAAACCTAGTTTACAACACCTACATATTTGAGATTGTCTAGTAGAAGTACAAATTTACAATCCACATGAAAAGAAGTCGGATTTTAGAATGACCAGTGGTTATTCGTTAGTTAAGTAGAAAAATCCAAAGAGTGTAGATTTTACTATCCTAATCATAGTTTGAGAATTGTTGAATCTAGAAACGCTTGGTTCATTGAGAATGGCGATATCGGTGGGAGTGAAAGAATGCGTGATGCTAGCATTTAAGAAGTTAAGGTGGTTCCTATACCCAAAACTTCTAAAGTTGTTATTTTTTATATTATTGTTCAACCAAACAATATCAAGAACAAAAAATAAATGATCAAACATTCTATAATGAATATGTCAATAACGAGCCTACAGTAGTTGAACCACAAGAAATAGTATTAAAAAAATCTCAAAGGGAAAGGAAGTCAACTATTTTTATTGACTATATAGTTTATCTACAAGAGTGAGAAATTGACTCAAGAATTTGGAATGATCCAAATTCATTTTCACAGCCATGGAATGTAATGATTATACTAAGTGATTTAATGCCATGAAAGAAGAGTTAAAATCCAAAAAGGTTTGGTGTAAATGGGTCATTACGACCAAGCATGACTTAAAAGGCGATATCGAACGATATAAGGCCATATTTGTTGCAAAAGGTTTCACTTATAAAGGAGGTTTTGATTATAGGGAGAGCTTTTTACCCGTCTCCAAGAAAAACTACACTTAAAATCATTATGGCTTTGGTGGCTCATTACGATTTAGAGTTACACTAAATGGATGTGAAAATTGCCTTTCTTAATTAGAATTTAGAAGAAGAAGTTTATAGGGACCAACCTAAAAACTTTTCAGTTAAAGAAAATAACACATGGTGTGTGTAAGTTAAAGAAATTAATGTGAGGACTTAAACAAACTTCGTGACAATTGTATCTTAAGTTCAATAATACCATAGTCTCTTTTGGGTTTAACAAAAATACTGTTGATCCGTTTATATATATGAAGGTCATTGAAAGCAAGTTTATTTTTCTAGTTCTGTATGCTAATAACATTTTGCTTGTTGTTAATGGCCTTGATTTATTACATGAAACATAGAAATTTCTGGTTGTCCTACATCAATTTCTCTCTAAGAATTTTGAAATGAAAGATATGGGTAAGGCTGTTGTGGCTAGCGTTATCATCTAGAGGGGGTGAATAGGTGATTATAATATAATTTTCAAAGTTTAACGCAGAATTCAAATTGCACGTGTTAATCTGACGTCTCAGATGATCGACGCAGAATATATCACTATAAGCGCTTCGCGTGCAGTTCAACTATCACAAGATATATAATATAATCAGAGTAAGTGATAGAGAAGACTGCACAAAGGGTTTATAGTGATTCGGCTTTGCTTAAGCTTACGTCCATTTCTTCGGCTATCAGCCGATCGATTGGATTTCACTAGTAAACTGCTTGAGAGATTACAGCTTAACGATCTCCTTGAATCGTAGAATCCCACACCTAAAGCTCAACGCTCTTGTGTACACCTCCACACAATTACAATGGATGGATCACGGAGAATATAAAATTTGAAGTACTCTCGATCTAAGAATTATGAACACTTTTTCATCTTATCGCCAATCTTGTTTTCCCTTCAGCCTTAAGATGTCTTTTATACTCCTCCGCCTCCAATTTAACCGTTTCAAGGCTTCTAGAAGAGGTTTCTCCAAAACTTCCCGTTTGGACAAGACAATTATCAAAAGAAGATCTCGTAACTATTGGAGATTATCAAATGAAATATCATTGATATGAAGGTTGCCAATCTTCACGGTTCCTTTGCCAACAATTATTCCTTTGTTATTTCCTCCAAAGGAGACATTTCCACCATCGAACATCTTAAGATTGATGAAACTTGTTGCATCTATAGTCATGTGACCAACTATCAAGGCACCATTTATTTTTTTCTTTTTATTGGTACCTGCAATGATCAATGAAACTCATGTTTTCTTTGGTACCCAAATCTGTTTAGGTCCTTTGGGGTTAGCAACATTTGCATATCTAATAATATCCCGAGTTGGCCTTTTGATTTTGAAACAATAACTTTTAGAATGTCTTGAATCACCACAGTTTGAACATACGCACAAGTTCTGATCTTTAGACTTTACAAAATGTTTTCTGCAGTGACTCTAATAAAAGTCCTTAGGAGGCCTTTTCTTAAGCCTTTCCTTAACATCAGGAAAATGATTTTTCACATTCCGTTCTTTTTGAAAACGTAGTCCCGATTTGTTATAATAAGGGATTTGTATGGAAAGTATATGTTGTAAGGTTTTAGATCCTGACGAGAATTTCTTGTGAATATTTAAAGTTTCCTTGCTCAAAAAGACATTTTCTTTTTCGAATAGATCTTTTTCCTTTTTCAAAGAATTCCGCTATTCCTTAAAAAGATTTCTTTCCTCTTTCAAGGATTCATTTTCTTTCTTGAGAATTTCCAATTCCTATTTCAAGTGAATATTCTCATTAGACAAAAAACCAGTTTGTTCACTTAATTGAGAAAATTTCTTTACAAGAAAATTGATTTTATCTTTTTGAGACATGTCTCTTTGTTTGAAATTGGCTACTTCCTTTTTCAATTCAGAAAGTTTTTTTAGAGTAGTTTTATATTCTAAACATAACTCATCTCTGAGTCTGCCATAAGACAGATGTTGGCATATTTCTCATCACTTTCACATTCAGTGTCGCTCCAAGTTTCTGCTGTCAAGGCTTTCTTGGATTTTTCATCTCTGTCTTTCTTCTTTAACAGAGGTAAATTTGGTTTAATGTGGTCTCTTTTCTTACATTCGTAGCAAATGACTTCTTGGCTTTCATTTTTTTTCGTCTCAGATGATCTTTTCTGATCATATCATCTGAGATCCTTCCTGTCTTTGAAGTTCCTGCCTTTCTTAGCCATTCTTCTAAATCTTTTGACTATGAGTGCTAGCTCCTCATCATCTTCATCTTCTGAGTCTGAAACATCATAATCAGCATTAGATTTTGAAGCAATAGACTTCTTACCTTTTGATGTGATTTTCTCATTGGCTCTTTTTTCTTCATAAAATTGAAGAGTTCCAATGAGTTCGTCCATAGATAAATGTGATATCCTCTGAGTCTCTCGAATGAATGTTTTAACTTTATCCCATTCCTTTGTGAGAGCTCATAGCAACTTGTTGACTCTCATTGATGCAGAAATATGTTATCCGTGGTATGTGAGACCATTCACTATTTCAATGAATTTGTCAAACATTTATTTCACAGTTTTTTCGGGCTTCATTTTGAATGCTTCATACTGTCCAAGAAGGAAATTGACTTTAGTCTCCTTGACTCAGTCTGTTGACGAGGAACAATCTATAATACGTTTATATTCAGTAAGAGATAAAACACTATAAAATGTGTAAATAGCCTTTGCATCAAGAGCATCTCTCTTGCAATTTCAGTGGCCGACAAAGTGGCAGTTGTCGTTGAATTATTATCCCTTGCATTTGATCCGCTTGTGACACTTGCAGTCGGATTCACTCCTCATTGCACAACATCACAAATCCGAGGATCCTGGCATCTAATATATGCCTTGAATATATTTTGCCAGTCGCTATACTCTTTCCCTTCAAAATATGATGGTCTGTTGTTGCTTTCACCTTCGATCCATGTGGGAGAGAAATTGCTAGTCATAAAAATAGTTAGCTTAGAAGTAAAAACACTTCACAAAATATGAGCACCGAGTTCTAATACCAATTGTTGTGGCTAGTGTTATCACCTAGATGGGGGTGAATAGGCGATTATAATGCAATTTTCAAAATTTAACGCGGAATTCAAATGGCACATGCGTTAATCTGACGTCTCATATGATCAACACAGAATATATCACGATAAGTGCTTCGTGTGCAGTTCAACTATTACAAGATATATAGTATAATCAGAGTAAGAGATAGAGAAGAATGCACATATGGTTTATAATGGTTCGGCTTTGGTTAAGCCTACGTCCATTTCTTCGGCTCTTAGCCAATCGATTAGATTCCACTAGTAAACTGCTTGAGAGGTTACAGCTTAACGATCTTCTTGAAACGCAGGATTCCACACCTAACGCTTAACGCTCTTGTGTACACCTCCTCATAATTACAATGGATGGATCACGAAAAATATAAATTTTGAAGTACTCTCGATCTAAGAATTATGAACACTTTTCTCTCTTAATGCCAATCTTGTTTTCCCTTCAGACTGAAGATGTCTTTTATACTCCTCCACCTCCAATCTAACCGTTGTAAGGCTTTCAAAAGAGGTCTATCCAAAACTTCCTGTTTGGACAAGACAATTACCAAAAGAAGATCTCGTAGCTGCTGGGAATTGCCAAAGGAAAGTCTTTCCCGTTCGAATCAAATCGCCCATACAATTATGATCCAGGATTTCCATAGATGAATTCCTTCTATAGGCAAGTTTTGCTCATCTCCTAAGATCCGCATTCTTAATTGATCTATATCCCCGAGAATCTTTAAGAATGATCCAACACGATTGTATCCGTTATAGTGTATCAATTAAGTACATCTAGAAGTCCTCTTTAAGTTCTGATTACTGCTCGTGAATACTCCACTCAGTGCTTGAGCATCATTCCAACGTCTGAGCTATCCTCGCTCAACGTCTGAGCTCGACCCAACATTCGAGCCCCTCAGAAATCAACATCTGAGCTAAACCTTTTTGCCATATTCAATCATGTGCATCCCTGCACCAAAGAACAATCTGCAAAACAAGTATTCCACAGCATTATCACGAAACTTAAGAGTACTTGGATTGTTTTGTCAACTTCAAAATCATCTAGGGATTTTTCTCAACAAAGGCAACATATGTGATAGGAATAGAAAATTCTGTGATAGATTATAAGGATTATTAGGCTTGTCTCAGAAAGCCTACATCAATAAAATTTTAGAGAGACTCGATATGGACAAATGTTCAACATGAGTGGCTCTAATTTGGATAGGAGACAAATTTGACCTCACACGATGTCTGAAAAGTGAAGTGGAACAAGAACAAATGAAAAAAAAAAAAACCTCCCTATGCATATGCTATTTGGGATCTTAATGTTTGCTCAAACTTGTACCTAACCAAATATCAATTTTTCCATTGGAATGTTGGGTAAGCATTAAAGTAAGCTAGGACTAGATAATAGAAATTCTACAAAGAAATTTCTTAGATACTTGCGACGAACTAAAAATCATATACTCACTTATAAAAGATATAACCATCTTGAGGTGAGTGGACATTCAGATTCAGACTTAACCGAATGTGCAATTAGTTATTGATGTATCCATTATGCAGGCTGAGTTTGCCGTATGCTTTGAGGCCACCATTCAGAGTTTGTGATTGTCGACATTATTGTAGCCGCTGAAAATTTATTGTGATAATCCTGCATCAATTTTCTTCTCTAAGAACGATAAGTATTCTGAAGGTGCTAAATGTATGAAAATTAAGTACTTGTTCGTTAAAAAAGAAGTTTACAAATAGAGAGTGTCAATTGAGCATATTAGGTTATGATTGCAAATCCACTAATAAAAGGGTTGCCGCCTATCGCATCCCATTTTTTTTAACGGTCGTCGAACGGGCTAATGGATTGCCGAATCGGGCCCCCACTTTGAAATGTGGATCGCGGGCTTTCTCGGCGCGGGCCCTCCCAGGCCCCTATCAAATCGCGACATGAGCAAAATTTTTACGGATTTTTCGACGGTAAGAGTCGATCGCTTTTCGACCTTGGTGTGATCGTGGTGGCATGTGCTATGTGTGCATGCATTTGGAGTCGCCACCAATCATTCTTGGAAGGTGGACCGGAAACCTCACTAATCGATTGGGAGAGATCGATCAGTTCTGCGAAACCAGAGATTTTGGGTTTGGGGACTTGTTTACGTTGGTGTCATTACCAAAGTCCTTTTGGTACCTAACGCGAGTGATTTTCCTGACTAAAATTTCATGCAGGCGTAATTTTGGGTGAGACAAGTATGATTCAGGGGTTTCATGTAGATTGGAAGACTAGTCCTATCAATCACAATCAATATGATGAAAGCGCAATCAAGTGCATAAAATCAACCATGTCAATGTACATCAATTCAAATCAAGGGCCTCCTAATATAGCCTTAAGGGCTTAGAGAAGGTGTGATTTAGGACCAGGGGTAAAATAGGAAGATTCGGGGACAATTCGCCCGAAGGGCGAAATCGTCATTTTCGGAAGGTTCGAGTGTTGAAACGAATAAAATAGGTCATGGCCAGTTGATCGTGGCCATTTCCTATTTTTGAGAATTTTTTATTTTTCAGGATTTTTCCTGATTTCTCGAAGAACGATTTGCCAAAAGGGCAAAATCTTCATTTTTGAATAGATCGGGATTCGAAAGACCAAAATAGGTCTTGACCAGTAGGCAGTGGTCATTTTCCATTTTTTTTAAATTTTTCTGAATTTCCTTCAATTTTCGGGAGACAATTCGCCTAAAGGGAAAAATCGTCATTTTGGAAGGAATCGAGTTTTAAAAGACCCAAAATAGGTCATTGCCACTCGATTGTGGCCATTTCCTATTTTCTGGAATTTTTCTGAATGTTCTGAATTTCTTCAATTTCTGGGAGACGATTTGCCTAAAGGGCAAAATCGTCATTTTGAAAAAATTAGGGTTCAAAAGATCCAAAATAGGTTGTGGCCAGTTGATTGTGGCCATTTACTATTTTCTGATTTTTTTTTTGAATTTCCTTCAATTTTCGGGAGACAATTCGCATAAAGGGAAAAATCGTCATTTTAGAAGGAATCGAGTTTTAAAAGACCCAAAATAGGTCATGGCCAGTTGATTGTGGCCATTTCCTATTTTTCTAGAATTTTTCTGAATTTCTTCAATTTTTGGGAGACAATTTGTCAAACGGGAAAAATCGTCATTTTGGAAGGATTGGGTTCGAAAGACCCAAAATAGGTCATGGCTAGTTGATTGTGGCCATTTCCTATTTTTTGGAATTTTTTTTGGGAATTTTCAGAATTTTTCAGAATTTTTTATGAATTTTTTTAATGATTTTCCTATTTTTAATTAAATTTTCGAATTTTATAAATTCTTTTTTGATTTTTTTTATTAAAAATATTTTCCAGACCAAGGCCGGGCCCGACCATACGGGTCGGGCCGGTCTAAAACGACGCCATTTCGGATTTTTCAACAAGTTTTTCTATTTTTTTAATTATTTTCTTATTTATCCGAATTTCTGAAAATTTAAACTAATCGGACGGTTCCCACCTTGCCACGTGGCACTACCCTAGCCGTCGGATCAATTTTAATTTTTATTTCTGAAAATCCATTTATTAATATAAAATTATTTATTTAATTTTGAAAATACCGGATCGCGACACGTGGCGCACCCACGGCCGTCCGATCTAGGGTTTTTTATTTTTGTCCGTGGACCCCCCCCCCCCCCCCCCCCCCGGCCGACATAGCCGCCTACGTGGCATGCCACGTCAGCCTTTGACTCGCTGACCGGGTCTTCCCTCGCTGGAGAAGACGATCGGTGCCTCGCTGGAACAGTGATTATTCCGGCGAGGTAGCCGGAAAATGCGAACCGAGCCCAAATCTTCATGTTTTTCGACGATTCTTGCGCCATTCGACTCCTTAAACATCCATTGTTAACATATCGGCATTTTGTGGCAAAAAGCACATCGGAACCCGGCAAACCGAACCCCCACAGATTCGGTTCCGGCGAGGAGTTTTCCGGAAAATTTTTTTGTCGTTCAAAGCTTGTTCCGATCATTCAAAGAACATCTAATAGATGTTTAGAAACTTACCTGAGGTCACTTGGACCTCGGCGATCGCCGACCCCGCCGGTGTGAGCTTCCGGCTCGGTCCGAAAACGGTGGAACTCCGGCCATCGTTTTCGAAGGGTTTCGATGCAAAAAAGAAGATTACAGGATTCTTAGAGTCGAATCTAATGGAGTTTTACAACCAGATTTGTACGAATAATGCTAAGAAAAGGCATGGCCGAGAGCCAAGAAACCAAACATACACTTAGTCATTTCATCGAACAGTTGGCACGCGCGAGAAAATCGACATTCAAACGGGGGCCGAGGACCACACGAGCTAAACCGAAGGAAAATAACGTTCAGACATCACTAGGGAGACTCGAAATGGCGTCGGTATGGATTCGGTTTGGCTCGGTTTGACCAAAAAGTCAAGCCAAGCCAAACTTACAGTAGCTAAAAAAAAGGGTGTAACACAGGGGGAGATACCGACCTTGGCCGAGGGTCACCGGCGGCTTGGGGGCTTCGGCGACGATGGTTCGGGTCCCCTGAAGCTTGGAGAAACCTCGACAAACGCTTGACTACTCGCTCTCTCTCTCTCTCTCTCTCTCTCTCTCTCTCTCTCTCTCTCTCTCTCTCTCTCTCTCCCCTCAAAATTTTAGTGGATTCGAAAAAAAAACTCCCCCTTCTCAAATGAAAGAAAATCGCCTTATAAAGTCTAGCCATTCGGGATCCTCCCTAGGACGATCACGCGTCTCTTACCGTCCTGAAAAAGTGGTATGATCCCTTTGTTTTTGGTCATTCGACGCTGCTCTACTCTGCTCTGTATCCTCCCCTACCTCTCTGTACGTGAAGAAGAACAAGGACCGTCCCTTGGTTGCAGACCCGGTTCGGTCGGGTCGGGTCGGGTCCGACCCGACCACCCCGATTCCTAATTTTTACCTAATTGAGCCTCCAATTGATCATTTTTCATGAAATTGGTGCCAAAATCGGACTCCTCCGCATGTTTTCCATCTAGAGTGAGTATTTTTGTGAGTAATTGAGTTGGAATTTAATGAAAATCCCAAATTGTGCCTAGGATCTGAAAACGATTTTCTCCAAATTGGAGGCTCAAATGATCAAATTAGTCCAAATTGAGGTCACCAATGAGTTCGTAACGACGAAAACTATAGGGTAGAGGTGTTTGATTTTCATGGGTGTCTCTAGAGAGAATTTAATTTTGAGATTCGTGAAACCGGGGGCTAAATCGCAAAGAAATTTGTGCAATTAAGTCTTTTTTGTCAAAATTGATCAAATTGAAGGCCTAATTGACCCAATAGCACTTCAAGATTCTTGATCAAAATGTCATGGCTTATTGGGAGTGGAAATTGAAAATTAAAAGACTTAAAGAGAAATTTTTATGCTCGATTCGGGTGTATGTTTGTGAAGGAACATAGTGACCCAAGTAGAATTTTCGAGATTTAATAAGACCAACTTGAAGAGGGAATTAAAATAAAATTATTGACTATTTTTGTGTAATTTTCTGACCACGAATGGTACTGTTTCTGATTTTTTTGGGTATTTTTATATTTTAAATAAATTTGAAAAAATATTAAAAATTACGAAAAATATTTTTTGTTCAAAATTGATTTCCAAGGCTTCCAAAGTTGATTTTACAATTTATGACTTTTTTTTTTCTATTTTTAATCAATTTTAGAAATAAAATCAAAATAGAAATGATTAAAAATCAGGTGTCAACACCGCCCAAAATACATAATGAACATGTAGGCATTATTGGACGTCATTAATGATATTGTATCATGACTCTATTAAAGTTATACACTATGAGCTTATTGACATGTTTCCGATATTTCATGTTTTCTACTTAGTATACATGTTGGAAGTAGATGAATGTTTGATAGGATAGTCTCTGACAAAGCCATTATAGTTGGACTATTGCTATATTTTTTGTTTATAAATCATGTTAAGTAGAGAGCTATAGTTGTAACACATAAAAAGGACTATGTCGATTAATGACATACAACTGCTATGACTCGCATTAGTTTTCTTTACTTAATTGTGCTTATTAGCCAATTTTAGAAAACTCTTAGCATGTTGATATTGTGCACATTATAGTCATTATTAAACCATGAAAGGAAAGCTCACATGGGCCAAGTGGGAGAATATAAGCATAATTGTGTCCCAAATAATGTTATTAATAATGGTTTGATAATTATTTACATGCTATAAAGTTAAATATATTGGCTATGAAAAGATACAATTGAAAATGTGCGATTCTTAAGTGGTTTGATGGAAGGCACCCCTCGAAGAGGCACCTGTTGATAGATACAAAAGGGCTTGGTCCTCTCTCCACCCTATAATGAGATTTATAACATAACAATGTTAGTTTAATTTTCCTCCATCATAAAACAACGTAAAAGAAAGGAGAGTTAAGGGAGAGAAACCAGAGTTCATTGTCTCCTGTTTTGTGAAACAATCGTGCTTAAAGTTATGCTATGGATCAAGGGTACTTCTTCATCATTCTCATCGTAAAAATAATGAAGATCGAAGATTCGTTAATATTGAGTTTCTGTGTAAATTTCATGTTAAGTTTTCTAACAAAATTACTCCAAGAAAACTCTATGTGAATGTGCCTTCCATACATTAAGATCGGCGGAGCAGTTTGTGGAATCAATGATGTATGCATAAAGGAGGGGAAAAGGAAACTACAAATGTAAAAAATTGTGTACGAAGATCACTTTTCTGCCAAAAGTTTTCATGGGATCACTTAAGTGCTAAGTCGAAGAAAAAACGACTACTTAAGTGCCTCTGACGAAACACTCCGACAAAAGCTGCCATGTGGTATTATTAATTAATTTTTTAATGTAAAATGATATTAAAAAAATAAAATAAGTCCACATGGGCTTCTACACTTTAAAATAAATCAAATTAGAAAATACAAACTTTATTTAAAATAAAAAAAATAGCTTAGAAATTTAACAAAAAACCTAACAAATGAAAAAAAAAACGCAGAACCAGATGGCCAGGGTGGGCCGGCTCTACCTCTCTTTTTTTTAAGCTTTTTTTGTTAAATTTCTAATCTATTTTTCAATTTATTTTTAATTTTTAATTTTATTTTGCTTTTTTAAAATATAATTTAAATAAAACTTGTGTTACAAATTGAATTTGAACCAAATCAACGTCGTCCTAGCTACATCATTACCACATATGAGAGAGAAAATATTTAAAAACGTCCTTGTTTTTCAAAGTTAACAAATGACTCGTTTGCATCAATTTGACAAATTTTAGGACTTAATTATACTTTTTTGTAACTTTTAGGATCAATTCAACTTCCGTAACAAGTTTTAGGACTTTATTGAACATGTCCTTTTTATTTAAAAAATAGCTTTTTATTTTTTTAACTAATTAAACTTTATTTTTTTTTTCAATTGTTAGGTTTTTTATTTTTTGTAAACTAATTAATTTTTTAATTTTCCCCAATTTTTAGCTTCTTTTTTTACTAATTAAGTTTGTATTTTTTTTTTATCTTTAATAATTTTTTTCAATTATTAGTAAAATAATGTCACGTTGGATTTCCGGCAATGCATAGCGGAGTTGGCTAAAACGATCTTTAAAAAAAAAATTGATACTTAAGTGATCCGGATGAAACTTTGGACACCAGATTGATTTCCATACGTAATTTTTGGCACTTATACTGTCCGAGAGGTCTGTGTTCAACGTACAAACTCATCCGGTGATCATTGCAACCGCCGAAATCATTGATTTTTTTGTTTTTTTTTTATTTTTTGGTCGGCTGGATGTATTGATTGGCGATGTCAAAATGTGGTCTAAGTAATCGAATCCATTTTCTGACCCCCCAAAAAGAAAAAAAAAATCGAATTCATTTGAAATCAAACACAAAAGGTCAAAAGAGGCTGGCTCACACCTCAAAGGCCCCAAAGGCGAAGTTGGCCGACCTGAGCAAGGGCATCTGTTAATGGGAGGGGTAGGGCAACAGAGTTAAGCTCTACCTAAATGAGGCCCGGTCCACGTTCGTCGATGTTGACGACGAGGAAAGGGACGTCATAGACTCATGGCTCATCCGTCACCCCAAATGACTCCTGTGTCTCTTAGGTCGAGTCTCGATCTTCCACAATCAAAAGCAAAACAAAAGGGCGTTCTCTATAATCCAAGTTCATGCGGCCTCTGTGTTGTCCTTTTTCCCACTGGCCTTGGAGAGTGCTGCACAGGACGTGTTTCGATCCGCTCTCATTTAATACCCCGGGGTTATCGAGTCGGTAGATAAGTCACGCGTCATCTAGGACCAGTCCCATCTGATTTTTAAAGGGGGGGCTACTTTGATTGCAGGCGAGCCGTGACGAGAGACGATGCGACGGCGCCTAGAGCATCAAAACCCACCGTTCGCAAGACATCCCCCCCGAGAGTGGCCTCTCTCTCCTCGACCTATTTGACCTATTCGTCTTGTAACTCTTGTTATACAGCACATACGTTGGATCCCGATAAACCGCTTTGTCATCACTGTTCATGAGAAAATTGAGAATCCGAATCCCGGAGGTTAGGGAAATCCCCACCCTCCATTAATAGGGAGAAAATATTTTGGGGTATTAATAGAGAGTGGGGATTCCCTTAACCTCATAACCGGAGGTTAGGCGATTCGGGCCCGAAAATTGGGAGGCTTCGCTTCTGCCCAAATCGGCATCAAATATGTGGATTTTGAACATATGTACATCATAGGCGCTTTTTGAGACCTTATCCAAGGAGAGCTACACAAAGTTGAAGGAGGAGGATAAGGATTGGGACAAAGAGGGGGGAGAGAGAGAGTGGAAGACAAAAAAACTTCAAATCAAACGATGGAATAATAGGGATAGATGCCGGAATCATCCCCCTCTAAACAAAGTACAAAAAAATGCTTACGGATCGTCTGCCCTGCAAATCCTCTGACCTCCTGCCCTTCCTTCATCTCCACCATTCAATTGCCATTTTTTTTTCTTTTTTAAAACCTCCCCCCTATAAAAAGGGGGTCAGGATCGCCTGCCAAGGTTTTTTCCTTGGTAGGCGATCCCCACCATTCAATAAGATGGTCCCCCCTATTGAATGGTGGGGATCCCCCTGCCCAGCCGAAAAATGGGCAGGGGATTCGGATCCATAAAAAGGGGGGGACCGTTGGGATTCCCCTGCCCTTCCCACGGAAGGGCAGGGGATCCGGATCCACAAAAAATTGGGAGGCCTGAGGGTCCAAAAGAGAAGAAGATACTAGGATCCGAAAGAGATTTTGGGGAGGGTCTCTTTGTAAAAAAATCAACTAAATTTAATCGACTAAACTTGATTAATCTTACAAGTGGGGTTATACATTAACATAATGTTTGGTCGATTGCATCATCATCCACTCTTCTTGATAAATGAATAAGTTCAAGGAACGAGAAGGCAACATCACCCCTCGTTCCATCTTCTCCTTCTTTTTTTCTTTTGGACACATCATTCAACCTTATCCACCTCTTGTTCCCCAAAAGTTAATTACATAATCAAGAACAATGAGATTCGTACGAATTTCTGCATGTATTTCCGATTAGTTTTGTTTCACGGTGAGGGCGACGTCGCTCGAACAAGTTGGTGCTTCTCTAACATCTGAATTTGATATCGGAAGAAAAGACAAGATTCCCGAAAAGGGAACAACTCGGAAATAAGACGTTCCTATGGATCCGACGGCATGACCCATCAGAAGAAGATGGTCATTTTCTACTTATGTGCGATGCATCGCGTTTGCCGACTCGATCAATTTCGTAGGCATGAAGCGCGGCCAAACACATTGATTGAAGCAATAACTTGTCAGCACATGAACCCTAAGACAAGTGGGGCAACGATAATTTTTTTGTCATACCCTGAGGAAAATAAACAAATAAACAAACAAACAAGTTTATGATATCGTATTTTTATATCATAGTGTCATTAAACTATTCATCTCCATATGGCACGGATGATGCCGTGTTCCTGTCTCCCCGCGTCTCATGTCGCTGCAGAGAGCAAGAGCCAACTTTGGAGATATGAGTCAAGCTTATAATGGTAAAAAATTACGGTAGGTCCTTTTTTTTTTGTCCCCCGCGGTTAATCCCACTCATCGTGCGGATTAATTATAAGCTAAAAATTTAGGGTAATTATGGGCCACCGCTTGATTGCCTACTTTTTTTTTTTTTAATTTATCATATCTCTAACTCTCGTCTTTCTTTACTCTAACTCTTTGCATAGAGTGAGAGTGGAACCTCGAGCCTATAATAGTAGTGTTCCCACCCGCCAATCTTTTTACCAGTAGGATCGCATGTTTATTGGGTTGCTTACCTAGTTAATCTCTACAATTTAAACATAGACATATTATTTTCGCTACGAAAAAAAAATGTTGTAGAATATATAATTCCGATACCTTTTTTTTTTTTTCAATTCCCATTAAGGATCATTTTTCAAACTAGTATGTTTTAAACACGACTTTTGTATAATCATCATGCAAAATTTTTATCAAGAAACAGTTCGCCTGACTGTTTGACAGCACTGTAAGTTATTTGTGACCACACGATTTCCCAATCAATGAGTGTTTTATGCAAAACACTCGATAATGGTGTGTGAATTTACGATTGATGTTGTACTGTCCCTGATAGTATTATCGAAAAACCATTTTTCATTTTATCACAAGGTACAGGCAAAATAAGAAAAAAAAATGATGTCATATTAAGAAAGTGAAAAGATTTTTTTCTTTTTGGGTCTCACTCTCATCCTATCATTATCAACTTTTTGGAGAAATAGGATGGACAAAATCAAATGAAAAAGAAAAAGGTAATCTCTCTCTACTTCTTCTCTTCCCATATAATTCATTCATTCACTGCGTTACCCAAAAACCAAAACCCAAAGAAAACGAACTAAAAACCAGTCTTTCCTTTGGAGTGCGCGACAATGGTGGAACGCTGCTTCAGCTGCTGGCGGTGTTGCCCCAGAGCGCTCTCATCTGCACGCACCATAAAAGAGAACAACACTGGGAAGAAGCTTATTTCCTAATGCTGCGAAGCCTCTCCAAGTAAAACAAGAATAGGGAAGGGTAAAAAAGAAGAAGGATTATTGTTCTTGTTCTTTCTTCCTCTTCTTCTTCTTCCGCGTCTTATCATTCCAGAGACACGTGTTCCATATGGATCTTGGCAATTTTGGAAGCGGCATCTTCTTGAATCACCCAAAAGTTCCCTCTTCCGTTTCCTCCTCTTATGGTCCCGATTCCTGCTCCAGATCACCATCTCCCTCGTGTTTGCCAGTGTCCATCATGAACCTCGCCTCTTCCGTGAACTCCAAATTCAAGATTGGTCTTGCGTTTGGAGACGCATGAGTACTTGATCCTGATAATTTCCCTTCGATTGTTTCTTGGGCTTTGCTGATTATCGTTGCTCTCGCTACCCTTTTCACCACATTCTCTGACCGAGTGAACATCATCAATCAGCAAACGACTCCGACCGCCTCTTTCCCTATTTTTTTTCTTATTTGCCTCACATATATTGATTCCAGATTTTCGGGTGTTGGGATGTTGGCATCTCCGGCGATGGCTGCTGTTGCTACAGTGACGAGCATCAGGTAATGACTTGTTCATTCAACTGTTTTCTCTGTCTTTTTTCCAACCATTCAAGTGTTTAGAGTTGTTCTTTTTCTGTTGTTTTTGATGAGGAAGCATTGGGGAGTGCCTATGTTCTGCTTTTTATGTTTGTATCTTGAGTCAGATAAGGGGTAATGTGTTAATAGTGTTCGATGTTATTCAGTCACGCTTTATCTTGCACTTTTAAGAATTTTGAGGTGGACCAAAGGATTCTGGAATATCCCATTTGTTATTTCCGATCATCAGGTGTGATCATGGCCCTTGTTGCTGTTGGAATGAGAAGGGGAACAAACTGAGAAGTAGAACCAAGCAGAGCCCTTTCTCAAGAATTGCTCCCATTTCGGCCTTGGCCTCCCCTCTTTCTAGCAATCACAGGACAAAGGAACTGTCTCGTTCCCAAATCTACCTGGAGGTTAATTCCATACCGGTCCTTCCGTTGTGCTTGAAAGCTCTGTCGCATCGCGATATCTTGATCTTTATCCGATATGATGGCATCAGTTCTTTGGCTACATTGCACCTGCTCATGTTTTCGGTCTTATTTCACTGGAGCTTTCACAGATGATTACATGATATTTCGCTTTTGATCTCATAATATTGATGCCCTTCACCATGTTCCGAGTATTCATCGCATCGTGCTTTTTGGTTTGCCAGATTCTTAAAGTTGCCAGGGAGAAGTTCACTCAGGAAATTTCTTTCCGGTCCAAGGACAAAGACATCTCTCTTGCAAAAGTATGAATTTTGTTTTTAACTGTCTGTATCTTTCTATTGATTTGCTAAGTGATGCTGCATAAATTCATTGTATTGGAACTACTTTATGGTTTGTTTTGTGTGAAGCTCATTCTCACGCAGTAAATTGTTGTGGAACATGATCCATCTCAATTGATCTTCCAGTCCCCTTCACCAGAATATTTCATCTTCAAGTTCTTTTAAGTTTGTGGATTGGGAGCTATTCTTAATCTGCTTGGACCCATGACACACATTTTTAATATACTATCCTTCTTGATGCAATTGTGTAGGTTTTGCTGTATGTGGCAGCTGAAGATGAGGCATTTCTGGCTCTCAACAGAGAAATGGATGCAGAGTTCCTTTCAAAAGAAAGAAGATCAGCTTCTGTTCCATCTGATGCCCAAAAGTGGGACTCTTTAGACAATATGCCTTTGTCCGGAAGGACAATATCTCAGTGGCTGAGTGAGCTGGATACTATTGCTAAAGAAGTTGAGGCGGAACTAATTTCAAGAGATATCGGCTGCCATTTGGTTGAGGTTTTAGAAGCAGTTAATGTAGTTCTTTTCGGGTTGAAAGGCTTCAAGCGGACACCTGTTCTTGTAGATTCCAAATGTTCATACTTGCACTCTGTGCTGAGTTCTAGATTTGGCAGTGGTAACGTTCTGATCCGCATAATGCAGATGTAGATAGCTTTTTCTGCATATCTTGTGCACCTCATGTCCCATTTGTTTGAATTTGGATATAGATGTTGTGAGATATGCCTTTCCTTTGAACCTGAATTAGATCTGATGACTGATGGTACACTTCATGCTTTCCTTGATGACAGCGATTTTGCTTAGCATTATTTACATTGAGGTTTGTCGAAGACTTGGTCTGACCATTGTGGGATCTCGTGTCGGGGAAGATTTTTTGATATGGCCCCAAACTGGGAACCCAGAGGTGCATTGACTGCTGATACAATTGCAACGTGATGGATCTTATATCTTGGGACTGATTACAGATTTATGTATTCCTGCAGGAGCTCTTCAAGGTAACCAACGGAAAGAGCTTGTTTGCTATTGTCAATGGAAGGTGTGTTGATGACCCTAGGTCTAGGGCATCAGACTTAACTAGCAATTCACTTTTAGGACTTGAGATAGCTTCAAACCGTGATATCATTGGGATTGCTTTGGCAAACTTGATCGTAAGTTTTGCAACGTTCTGCATTTTTTACTTGATTTTGATTTCCTCATTACATTCCTATTTTATCTATTTCAGAGTGTTCCGCTACGAATTTCATGATTTATGCCTGAAATATTGCAGAGGCTTCATTGGAAACGTGCTTCGAGGCTGAATCATGGGCTGATGTTGACTACTCCTCTTAGGCATGTTGATTATGCTTCTGAAAAATCCAACAAATTCGATGATTCAAATGCCCCTGTGCTGCGGCCCCAAGATCTTAGGTAATACTTTGTTTCTTTTGTATGGTTGTGGCTCAGTTTTTAGCTTTCTCCCACGTCATGTTTTAACATTGATCATTAGTTCCTTGTGAAAATTGAAAATGTGAAAGTGCATGAAAAGTGTGCTATCCGTACATTTGGTTGCATTTGTCATGGAAAATGAGATTTGTCATCTGAGACTACCAAATTTTCGTGATTTATAACCTCACCAACCAAAATATTTTTTTTTTGCCCTTATCCCGCTGGCATTTGAGGTCATGCCATAGATCATGATGGTCTTTTTGCTTGGATAAGTTCTTGTTAGAAAGGGTTTGACTTCACATCAATGCTCTCCCCTCAATTTGATTATTGACTGTCCGAGTGCCTTTACTTGTAAATTGCTGGCCTCATAATGCATAGTTGTCCTAACTTGGAATGATTGGCATGTCTCCTCCTCTTTGCTTTGTCTTCATTCTATCCGCTTGGTTTTGAAATTGCTTTTTCTATTTTTGATAACTCTAGTCTTGAGCAGATGTCATATATTTTGACTTGCAGTCATGCGATGGTAATAAACTCAAAAGTTTCTGGCATGCAGTATAATTGTCCTAGAGTAGATGGATGTTTCTCGATTTTGTAATCTAAGATTGTCTTCACGATATCTAGAAAGGTATGTAGCTGCCAAAGAAATGATATGAGTCATTAGTCATCCTTAATACAACTACTTGAGATAGACCGAATAGTCTTTTTCTCTATGAATGCTTATCGGTCATCTGTTTATTTCATAGCAAACATTTGCTCTTGTAGTATGGCTTTAATGTATTGAACAGTAGCAAGTTTTCTTCTGTCAATGTACATTTTCCTTGGTCACTTCACTCAACTTTCTTCTCAAGTCTGTAGATTATTTTGCCTCTCATCTTTGTCAAGTAAACTTCATCACGGCGTTTGAATTGAAACCCGACAGGTTGGCTATTATGGCTTCAGAAAGATTATTGATTCTGCAGCCGCATAACTGGGCTCTGAGGAGGGACCAAGGGATGATGTTGTACTACAAAAAGTATGAACCGCTGCGGATTTTCCTTGAAAAAGACTCTATTTCCTTCATATCGATGACCTTCTTGCTCTTCCAATTCCAGGGACTACGGGGAGGCGGTTCAAGAACTTAGTATTTGTATGGCATTTGCGCCGGAAGAAGAGGCGGATATTTTGGAACCGTTTGTCGAGAAGCTGCATTTGCTGCGTCTGGAAGCTTCATGGAAGTCCATGGGGCATAATCAATTGACAGTTCCTTAGGTTGTACTCCGCCCTTAACACCCTCTCTCTCTCTCTCTCTCTCTCTCTCTCTCTCTCTCTCTCTCTCTCTCTCTCTCTCTGTTGAAACAATCTGTAGCTAATCCAATCTGTCCCTGACTGTTGTATGCGCATACGATACGATATATGGCAATATAGATAAAAAGAACTCGGAAGCAATGGCTTTCTTGACACCTACTCCATCATTGTCTTGCTTGAAGACGTTGTCCTTCTCTTGATCTGTTGAGTACCTTCGGTTTTTCGATACAGCTTTTCCACATTTGCCGTTTGCCACATTCTCGCTTTGTTTATAAGTTTTTTTTTTTTTTCCCGCTCGTTGAGAAACATGCTCGGCACCGTGTTTTCAACACGACCGTCTTGTGCATTTGTCGTTCTTTTTTCTCTCCTTTTTTGTTTTCCCCTCAATACTGGGCATGGAAGTTCAGTTAGGCATCTTGTTTTTTCAATTTTTCGGGAAATTTATGTATCTTTTAAGACAAATAAAGATGCCACGAAGAAAATGACAGATTAAAATCAGCAGTAAATGGTAATTAACCATCATGCTAGACAGATTAAAATCATCAGTAAATGATTGCTAATTATCTTCTAATGCTGCGCATCTATCAGGTACTACGATCATTAATTACAATTATCAAAAAAGGAGTACGGATGTTCTCGACACAAAAGAAGAAAACTATACTCAAGGAACATCCCCACGTGGCTCGTTACACAAGACGGCATCTTTAGGGACCAACATGCTCGAGATCATTTTTAGTTTACATAGGGGAAAAATCATGACAAACCTTAAACTATGCTCGTTACGATACATTTATCCGACAAAAAAAAAAAAGACATCAAAAACTTCAAATTTGTACCCGTATAACACATTTACCTTAAAAGTTTTTCTTGTAACGTCAAAAACCCTAAAAATTTAGGGTAAATATATCACACTGGTATAAATTTGGGGTAAATATGTCACGTGGGTATAAGTTTAAGGTTCTTTAAGTCTCCAATAAAAAGTTTGGGGTAAATGTGTCACAGTGGAAATAATTTAATTTTTTTTCCCATTATACTTGAGTTCTTTTGAAGGATGTTTTCTAATCATTTCTTATCTTCTCCAAAAAAAAAAAAAATGAAGCAAGTTGAATTAATTTGCGCGAAAGGAGAATGATTTACGTTCGCGGGAGGCGAAGGGGTCGTCTGCCCTTCCCTTAGAAGGGCAGACCCTACCCTTTGAATCCGGACTATCCGTGTTATGCATTGATGACCCAGATTATTACTAAAAAAAATTAAAAACAAAAAACTCAAAAAGTTGCCCATTAAAAATAGAAGATCTGGGTCGTCCGTTTAAAAACGAATGGCCCAAATCGCAAGAGCATGTGCCTACCCTTCTAAGAGAAGGACAGAGGATGTGGTTAAAAACTAAAACAGGTTTTCCTTTTAACATGCTCTAGACTCTGAATTTTCTTATTTCCACGAAATGCATCAGCGGGTGCTATCTTGCAGAAAAATCCAAAGGAGATATAAATAAATAAATGTCAACGCACGTGAATTAGATGGCCATCTTTCTTTTTCTTCTTTTTTGGCCCTAATTAAACTCGAAAAATTCACTTAAGTCAATATAAGAAGGAAATTATTAAATAAAAATAGTCGGGTGTCGGGATGCAGTCCCACGTGGCGTTAGTGGGTATTTGTAGAGTTTGCATCTAACATGGTTCTCTCTCTTCTCGCGATTCTACGGGGGTGCACGAAACCCTTTCGTGGCCGGCGGCCGGCGATTTTTTTTTCTATTTCTCAAATCTATTTCAGAAACAAAAAAAAAGCTACTTTTTTCTATTTTTCAAACCTCATTCAAATCTATTTCTTGGCCAAAAAATCTTGCCCGGAAATAAAAAAAAATTACATTGCGTTGCCAAATGTATTACTATTCCAAATCTATTTCATAGAACAAAAAAACGGAAAAACTAAGAAATAGAAAGGGTTTCATGCACCCCATAAGAGTATGAATACAATTTTGGAATTGGCGTGCTTGACTTGACTTGACTCTATATAGTTCTTCGTCTCCGTCCCTTTAAGTCATAAGTTTTGGTGTCGCCGATTCTCTAGACTCTGTATTTACTAATCAACTATAATTATTTGTGTAACAAGGCATGAATTAGTGAAATGTGACGTGCACGACCCCTTTACATAAGCACAGGAAGAGGCATTAGTTGTAAAATGCATTCCGTAACCCAACTCAAGTTAAATATTTGATCATGATATAAAACACTTGATATGTCATGCAAATTAAAATATTAAATTATTGACCATTAATACTTCCCAAATCCACTAAAAATGGCCGGGAAAAATTACTAATTTGTAATTGCGCCAATTCAGTCTTAGTTTTTTTTTGGTCAATTCAATCCTAAACCTTTCGCAATTGTGTCAATTCAGTCTATCCGGTGAATTTTCGGTCGACGCTGACGTGGATGTCGGCCAGCTAGCGATATAATATTTTAGTATTTTTTGAATTTTTTTATTGTCTCTTTCCTTTTTTGTTTATTTTGTTTATTTTTTTCCTTCTCTCTTCTTCCTCCAGTCGGTTGCCGAATTTAAAAAAAAATACTATAATATTAAGTCATCGGCCAACTGGCATCCATATAAGCGCTTATCAGCTAAAATTCATCGGATAAACTGAATTGGCACAATTGTAATAAATTTAAGATTTTTTAATAATTTTTTCAAAAATGGCCTATGGTCAATGGCAATAGAGGTGTGCTCCATGCAACGAGGGTGCATGCACAATCTCCATAGTTAGCTCTATGGTTATTGGTAGTTGGATGCTGAATTATCCTTGTCTACCCATCATCTTTTGCAAGAGCTTTGGTTTAGGTAGGTTGGTTGGTAGCGGACTTTTCGAAGAAAAACCGGTCTCGCTAATTCAATGCGTTTAACGTTAATCCATGTTGTTATGATATGGACCACTGATGTAGAACAGTTGGCATGTGATTTTCTTGACAAATTAGATCGCCAGAAGTCCGCGCGACTTTACCGGTAATTCCGGATCTTGGGTCAAACGATCTCGGATCGCGCTCAAATTTGTCGTTTGCCTATTTCAATTGAAAAAACGTACAAGGATACGATAATCTGTGACGTAGTTGAGATGGATGCATGCCACGTCTTGCTGGGACGACCTTAGCAGTATGATGTTGACGTTCCTCACCGAGCGCGTGAGAATGTTTATTCGTTTGTGTGGAATAGGACGAAAATAACCCTTCGTCCCTTAGATGAAGCTGCTCGTGTCCCGCGAACTACTCAAAAGCAGGACCATGATAAGGCTGGTATTTTGCTTAATGTTCACAAAAAGAATGGTATGTACTTAATTGTGGATAATGGATCTAAGTAGGAAACCATCGAAATTCCAGAAGCACTTCAACCTTTACTGAAGGCTTTTTCTAGTCTTATTCTCGAGGATCTGCCAGATGGATTACCACCGATGCGAGACATTCAGCATCAAATTGATTTCCTACCGGGTGCTAGTCTTTCAAATCTACCTCACTATCGCATGACCCCGAAGGAGAATCAAATATTACGGGAAAAGGTGTGGCATCGCCTGTTTACTAGATTCCTAACGATCAGAAATGATCAAATGAGTTTTGAAGCTGACTTTTGACATAAGGATTTGGAAATTTAGAATGTGAGACAAGGTGAAGAAAACAAGATCGTTTCGGATGACCAAGGTGACAGAGAAAATTAGAAATGTTAGTCAAGAATCCTATTGATTAAGATTAGCGGGAGATAATTAAAAGCTTTCCACGCCATTTGTAACTCACGGCCGAGACAAGGTGAGGTAGCACCACCATTAGAGTGAACGTGGAATCAAGTCTACAAGAGTGGTCGACTATTGAGAGTTCATGAGAATTAAGCGGCACATGGCCATATATCCGAAAATCCCTAAGCTTGATAGACAAGAATGAGGCGGCCACTAAGGGTAACGCCAAATGGCGAGGTTGTTCTTCATGCTTGGCCAAAAATGCCTAGGGAATGAGTGATGAGAATGTGCCTTAATCATTGGCCTCAATCCCATCAAATCTTGCAAATGATTACCGACCACTTGGGGCTAGGACAAGTGGCGGCTTGGTCTTTAATCGTATGAAATGCTATTGGTCGGTTAAGCCTAGGGAAAGAACAATATTTTGCACTTGATACATGACCAATGGGATCTACGCTAGGTGGCACCTTCATTCTTGGTGCATGAAATTTGATTGGCCGAAGAAGCCTAGGGACATGGTGAAGAAAAGCAAAGTCACCATTGGTCTATAGTCTCATCAAGATATTGCCTTAGAAAATGGACCCTTAGGGAACCATCCAAGTGGCGGCATTACTCCTTCTTGCATGAAAATCCATTGGCCGGTTGAGATCTAGGGAATTGGTGAAGGAGGTAAGATCATCCAATGATCCATTGTCCTATCAAGATATTATTATTGATGATGGACCATTAGGGCTAGAGCAAGGTGGCGTGTGATCATATGGAAGAAGAGCATGAGTGACAAGAGTCACTTAGAGGATTCCCAAAGACATGCAACAAAAGGGCTCCTCATCTTCATTTCCACGATGGTCGACCAAAGCAAAAAAGAAAGAAAGAGAGAGAGAGAACCCGAGAGCAAAGAGAGAGGACGAAGGAGCAGCTTGGCGATTCCACCATAAGAGCAAGAAGGGATTGTGGAAGTCTGAGCAAGTCAAGCTGCAAAAGAGGCAAGAATTCCTTCAATCTTGTCGTAGGTTAGAAGTACATTGTGTGACCTCATTGGGAAGTTCACGTGAGGTTTAAGGGCTAGAAACCATTTCGGTGGTCTGGTTTAGGGAAGATTGATTTGCGGTTCTGCTCTTGACACTGAAATGGGAATGAGTCGTAATTACATGAAATTAGAGGTAAACCTTGAAGAGTAGGGCTGAGATATCATGGATATGATGTTGCTTAACTAGATTAAGGTAGTTTGAAGTAAATGGTATGTGTAAAACCGAAATTAGTTTCAGTTAAGGTGCTGTCCTTTTTGGTTTCATCGTGCAAACGAAGTTGGTTTAAGCTACCTCGTAAGTTCTCATGTTAAGTAGTGAAGGACTGTTTAAGGATGTCGTGATGGTGACAATATCTGGTCGGTTTGAAGAAGTTAGGACAAGAATTGTAAGTGGAGTAAATTCTGCATTCGAATTGTGTCCGGTCTGCCATTTTCTGTTGAGGTGTTAATTGAGGTTAAACTGAATTATATTGCATTTTCTTGCCTTGTACAACGAAGTATTAATTCGGAAAAAAGGAAGAACTTTGAGTGATTAGTCGATCTGGAGTAAGGAGTGGACTGATTTGTGGTTTCAAAGAAAACAGAACCGTGTTCTGTTCTAGTACAGCAATAGGTTCGGTTTAATGGTACAGTTCTGATATCTAAGCTGAGTTATGCCTCAATATCTTATTTTGGTTGTTGGGGAATTATTATGGTTGAAAGGCTTTTTAATTGAAGAGTATTAAGCTCATTTTTAAAGCCAAATCGTGAATGCCTAGACTTTGAGAACAGAATAGTTTTTGTGGAAAGAAATGAAGAGAGAATGGCCTATTCAAATTAGTTCGTGATGAAAAATCATCATGGAACCGAAGGACATCTCCTCATTGACTTTCAGAACTGAGTCTTGGTCAGATTAATTGCTAGAAATTGCCATTTAACCGTGGGGATGTACGACTGACCCGAGAACTTCGAGAGAGGAAGTGGTGGACTCTTAGTCAATGAAATTCTGGTTATGATGCCTTGCTTGATTGAACATCATGATTATAGTCCTCATGAATATATCTTAGTTAATTTGCATGCTTGCATGTCGGCCTGGCACTATGTCATGATTTGCAGAATTGATATTAGGAATCATGTGATTCATGGTCGAGCATGCATTGGTTCATGGTACGTGACTGATGTTCGATGAGGTATGTGGAGTATTTGCTTTTCAGTGCACTGAATTGAGTTGACGCCCCTGGGCTGTGTGCGGGGATTTGTACGTACTTGATGACCCTGAGTTATGTGCGGGGTAGAGTCGTACCACGCGTCGAGGATGCCCTGGAGTAGGGGTCGCAAGTCATTTGACTTGGCGATGGTGGTACGAGCGAAGAGCATATCATATTTGTCGCAACCTAAAAAAAATTTAGTTAATGGATTATTAGGTTAATTAGATGAATTAACTAACCTAATGCAGACTCTCCCAAGTCCTACCAATTCGCAACTTAGAATTCATCGAAATGATTTTTTTTTTAATTTAGGAGCCGCCACAAATCTTTTCTTGGTAGGTAGATTAGAAATCTAAATAAAATAGCGGGAGAATTATTTTATTTCTATGAACCAGAGATAACGAGTTTGAGGACTTGGTTACATTAATTAAAAATTAATTAATGCCATTTCGATACCAATTTCATGAAAATGCCCTTTCTGATCGGTTTATGTGACTTGAAATGTTTCTTTTTTGTGTTTTCGTTTTTATTTTATTTTTTGGAGTTTTTCAAATTTCTTCAAAAAAGGACTTGAACAAAATTAAACAAGAATGCCAATAATATACCTTGATATCCGAATTTCCGATAATTCACTCATTTCCGAAGATTCGGGTTAGAGTAGAATTTTTAACGCTACATCCTCGAAGATTCGAGTCAGTATACGAGTACGTGTATAAGATGACAACGTCCCTCTTGCCAGAGAGAAAGAATACGAAGCCTTATACTTAATTGCCGTCCTCTCCATAAGATCATGGGTGGCATGCAATTTAATTTTCCGAAGGGACTAGGCACGTAGGAGCATATATTATAGGCATGCTTGTTTAAAAATGTGCAAACTTTATAACAATCAAGCAATCAAACAAACATGATATGGATAAGAAATGCAAACAGTCAAATAATCAGATAATGAAATAACCCCCAAATCATCCATAAATTTCGAAAATTGCATGAGGAGGTTGAGATTGGTAGGCAATCTTGCTTTATCTGAAAATGATTCATATCTTGAAAAATTGAGCAATTATCTTTTGAGATTTTGAAAATATCTCAGATAATTAAAAAAGGATAATCTCAGTTCAAGGCAATCTTATCTGCAAGAATTACGAGATACTCAGGATTTCCAAGAAGATTTCAAATTCAGATATAAGATAATCCAAATATTCCAAAAGACATGTGCAATCTTTCTAAAGATGTGATGAGCATTCAGATTTTTTTTCAACCCGACACCATATATCCCAAAGGTAGGCACAATATCCATAGGATTTGCTCAAAATTCAAGTTAAGCAATTATCACATTGATATCTCAAAATTCATCCATATTCAGCCAATATTCTGAGAATTTTTTAATTAAATTCTCAGAATATTTGAAGATAAAGATGTTACCTAATTCCGATAATCTTCTCTTCTTCACAATTCTTCAACTTTCCCAATCTTATTCCCCATCCTCCATGCACGCCTTTTCCCCTGGATGTATGAGAATCATCCACCAATAGAAACGGAGAAAGAGAGACACCTATTCGTCTTTTCTCCACTAATGGACTTCTATTGCTTGGTACAATCTGTGAGTACGAAAGTGAAAATCCGTTAATATGGGTGCCTTGAAAATATAAATTCATAAAAATCTCCTGTAGGCAACAGATTAACAAAAAGAACAAGAAGTTGGCATCATGGAGCGGATCACAGCAGTAGTCTCATTGCGATGTTTGAAGCAAGGACGGCATCGTGCGGCCGAATTTGATCGTTGGGGAGGGAAGAAAACTCGTCCTTATGGGTTCACTTGGTATGATGCAGGATTCGTGCGAGAAGGAGGCCCATCAAAAGTTGGAGACAAACGACGAGTGAATTTCTTCTCTCTTTCCACTTCAATCTCTCTGCACCGTGTGGACTCACCTTGGCATTTTCTGCAATTAAAAAGCTGCGAGCAAAACGTAAAAAGGAATCAAAAGAAAGGTGCAAATACAGATGAAGGATTAGCCTCTCCGTTCCTTGTCCACTTTTCGTCGTCGCCTATGCCTTGAATGAATGGATTGTCATGGCTGGTCCGCTTGATAAAAATCGATGCTGCAAGTTTTGCGGAGAGTCGCTGGGAAATTGGCTCGTAGGAGTGAGCATCCGAAGGCTGGATAGATGGTGACCCCAGCGAGAAAGCTTCAATGTAGATAGTATGAATTCTTTCTTGTATTGTCGTATATTATCTCTTATCCGTGCATGTCAGAACGTGGAGCCCCTTCTTCAGAACCTTGAATTCTCTGAATGGAAGACCCAATGGAAAAAGACAAAGGGAGCACTCTCCTCCATTCTCTCTCTCTCAAAATTGTGTCGTGTATCATCAATGTGTGGCCTTAGAATTCTGCCGTATATTCCATAAAGTGGCCCTCGAGAGATGCCTCTCACTTTTGCTGTATGTATAATTGTGTGGCGGCCTCCCTCTATCTAACCCTAAACACATCTATTTATAGAGTAGAGTGTAGTCTAGGTTACAATTTTTCTGAATTATTTCCCAAACAATGCTATTTAATTAATTATTTTAAAGATTTTTTTTTATGAAAAATCTGGCACATATCGATGGGCTTATCTTGCTCTTTTTGGGCTCGATTTAGGCTTTATTCGAACAATTGGTCAATTAATTAAAGCATTTTTTTCGAACTTTAAATGAGCAAAACGGGCTGAATTTGAAAATAAGTCCAAGCCTTCTCAAATTTTCGACATACGTCATTATGCCCCATCAGAATTTTTCATATAAATTTGGGTCCAGTCGCTTGTTAAGTTAAGCTCAAATGACTCACCTCCGACCATAAATGCAAATCACATGACTGAATAAAAATGCAATACATGGGAATTTATTTTTGCGAGAATTATGATTAACTCTTATTTTATGCTTAAATGAATGAATTTCCTAAAAATCAAAAATTTAGGTGTGACAATATTAATGATATTTTGGCATTTCTGCTTTGCATAATCTTTGATTGGATTTTGAAACGCTACTATACTTTATTGTCACAGGATTATTTTATAGTTGTCCTAGGGAGTCTTAGGACCCCTACGGTGAGATTGAATGTTTTCTTGCTAGCCGTCGCGCTAACCCACGTTTGTGGACATATTTTTCAAATTAGCACCCATGGCTGCTGCTCCCAGGCGTTTTGGTGTTCCTTTTGACTCTGAGTCTTATACGTGTGATATGATTTATCTCGATGTGCCACATTTGAGGCTTGTCATGCATGTTCATACTATGTGGGTTGATGAGGGAGAGCCTGGTTTAACTATATATCGTTGGTATGCTATTTACGTTTGAGTAGGTAATAGACTAGTAGGTCCTTTTCCTGAGAGTACTTTCGATGCACCCCCAGACCCTGTAGAGCCGGTAGTTCCTGTTCCTCCTGCTGCTGCTGCACCTGTTCCTCCTCCGGAGCCTGCCGAGCCGGAGGTGTTCATTCCACCACCAGACCCACTTCAGGATTCTGAGGACGAGGAGATGTTGCTTACTAATCCGTCTGAGGAGGATTGAGGACTGGAGTTAGACTTGGTGACTTTTTGTCCTAGGTGACTATGTTGGATGATGGAGTAGATTCCTTTTTGGCCATCCCAGTTACGCCTTTGGATCCAACCTTAGTCATATGCATGTACATATATATGAACTCTTGGTCGTGCGTCATGGTTTTATAAATAAAAGTTCTGGTTTTTATTTTATCATTGTCCTATGATGGTTTCAAGTCGTTAAGTGTGCTAATGGAAATTATTACGTGATACTTGTGGCCTGTGGATTATAGACTATAGTCTATTGATTGTTATGAGGATAGTTCTTAATTATCTTTGTTAAAGGTTTATGACCGTAGGGTGGCGGTCTGGGATGCCACAAAAGGTGGAAGAACTTCTTCAAAAGGGATTTATACGAGAGAGCATGAGCCCTTGTGCGGTTCCCGCTTTACTGACACCGAAGAAAGATGGGAGCATGCGGATGTGCGTGGATAGTCGAGCAATCAACAAAATTACTGTGAGGTATCACTTTCCTATTCCTTGTTTGGATGATATGCTTGAAGATTGGCTGGATCAAAGATCTTTTCGAAGATCAATTTGCAAAGTGGATACCATCAGATTTGCATGAGATCTGGGGATGAATGGAATACGGCGTTCAAAACCAGCGAAGGACTTTATGAGTGGTTAGTCATGCCCTTCCGACTTACCAATGCTCCGAGTACTTTTATGCGCTTGATGACACAAGTCCTTAAGCCCTTCTTGGGGAAATCAGTGGTGGTTTATTCCGATGACATACTTGTTTATTGCATAGACGAACAGCAACATGTCGACCACCTTCGAGATGTTTTGCAGGTTTTGGAAGAAAATCAACTCTATATCAACTTGCCTAAGTGCAGCTTTATGACAAGTGAGTTGCTGTTTTTGGGGTACATTATTAGTGCAGATGGCCTTCGAGTTGATGAAACGAAAGTTGCTGCAATTCGAGAGTGGCCTACACCCAAGACTGTTGGGGAGGTGCGGAGTTTTCATGGATTGGCAACATTCTATAGCAGGTTCATTCGTAATTTCAGTACTATCTTAGTACCTATTACAGAATGTTTAAAGAAGGGTCAATTTAGGTGGAATGATGAGGCTGAGGCAAGTTTTTCCTTAACAAAAGAGAAATTATCCACTGCTCATGTTCTTGTTCTGCCGAATTTTGATAAGTTGTTTGAGCTGGATTGTGCTGCTTCTGGAGTAGGAGTTGGTGTAGTGCTTTCACAAGAAGGCAAACCGGTTGCGTATTTCAGTGAGAAATTAAATGAAGCTAGACCCCGATGGTCTACGTATGAGCAGGAATTTTATGCTGTAGTTCGAGCTATTAAGAATTGGCAGCCCTATCTCTACCAACGTGAGTTTATACTAAATACTGATCACCAAGCGCTCAAATACATCAAGTGCCAGAAACATTTGAATAAGATGCATAAGCGCTTGGTTTCTTTCTTGGAGCAATTTAATTTTGTGCTTTGACATAAGGCAGGTCATCTGAATAAAGTGGCGGATGCTCTAAGCCGCCAAGCTGCATTACTTGTGACTACGAAGAATGAAGTAGTGGGCTTTGAGGTTTTATGAGACCTCTATGCTGAAGACGAAGATTTTCGAGACACTTGGGTGAAGTGTCAAGCTGCGGGTTCTGAAGGAGATATGATCATTCATGATAATTTCTTGTTTTATGGCAACAGGTTATGCATTCCGTGTAGTTCCCTTCGTGAGAAACTGATTCGAGAATTGCATGGTGGAAGCCTTAGAAGACATCTAGGGCCTGATAAGTCTATCGCCTTGGTGGAGGAGCGTTATTATTGGCCACAATTGAAGCGATATGTTGGGCGTTTTGTGCTGCAGTGCCCTATCTGTCAAGTTTATTCCCAAAATACAGGACTTTATACACCATTGCCAATTCCAACTGGACCTTGGGTGGACATATCCATGGATTTTGTTCTGGGACTACCGCGAACACCACAAGGTATGGATTCTGTCTTTATGGTAGTGGATAGATTTACGAAGATATCGCATTTTCTACCTTGTAAGAACACGTGGGTTTTTTTTTCTCGGTTAAAAACCCCACGTGTTAGAGCAAAAGAGGAAATGTCCAGAAAGATTCGGTCAATGAAGCCAACCAAGATTTGGACTCACATGTCTTCTTCGTCTGATTCACACACACACACACACACACACACACACACACACACACACACACATATATATATATATATATATATATATATATATATATATATATATATATTCACTTTCCTCTTTGGTCTTTTTTTTTTTCCTGAATTCCCTTGGCTGATAATGCATGCCAACTTCATACGGAAACGATTTTTGTATATTTCAAACAAAGAGATCACGTCTTCAAGATAACGTTGCATATATTTCCTTTCGGGCTTAAACTCGAAACATATTTCTAACAATCTCAACCTTGGCTCGACGTTTGAGTCAAGTTACAATCGCTTCTGCTAAAATCCGAACATCATTTGCTACTACTCTCCCAACAGCCTCGATGGGCTCAACCGCCACAGGTAATATCCAAGTCCAAGCCGAGCTTGAACTTCGCCATAACCGAGGGCCTCATCAGAACACCAACTCCGCATGCACCTTTAAGAACTTTCTAACACAAGCTCCTTAATCACAGATAAGGCAAAACCACCGTTGCATTCATATCTGTCAGGAGATCGAACATGTACCTTGTCAATATTAGCAGTTACAGCAACCATTGGCTCTATAGGCTCCACCTCGCTATAAACACCATCTGTGTCGATTACCACACTAGTATCTGCTACCTCAGGAGTTTCTGGTTGCAACTCTACCTCAAGCTGAACATCGTCCAGATCCGTATTAACACTGCCATAATCACTCCTAGCCAAAAGTACTGGAGACTCGTCAAAGGTAACTTCTCTGCTGCAAACATGTGAATTTATATTCGAGCACCACAACTGATAGCCACACTCACCTCATGCATAGCCATTGAATATGCACCTTACCCTCACATCGAGCTTACCATCACTTACTCGATAATAACACAGGCAATCAGACATTCTAAAAATAGAATCATCAGCGACATTACCTGACCACATTTCTTCGGGAGTCCGATATCCAATCGCAGTCGATGTGGATCTATTCACCAGGTAGCTCGCCATACTAAACGCATCCGTTGAAATTTTCCTAGCCATACCAGCACTAGAGATCTTTTTACGGGCCGTCTCTAGTAACGCTCTACTCATCAATTTTGCAAATTGTCGTGGTTTACTAGCACTAGTGCGGTATTTCACTATGCCATTTTTCATGCAAAATTTATTTACCAGCTTCGAGCAGGACTCTATGCTACTGTCAGTTCGCACATTCTTGATCTACTTAACAGTCTCTGTTCCGATCAAAGCTCTCAACCGCGTATTCCTGACAACAACATCAAACTTGTGCATTGACACAATCACCCAAGCCTTCCCCGAGAAGCCGTTACACTCTCAAATAGATGTCGGCGTCTCCGGAGCAAAATTTATTAATGTCTCACCTTGAAATTCATACAGGCAGCCATGCTTGATTCCCTTCATTATCACTAGGGCACCTCAAACAATCTCCAGAACTCCACCTCGTGAAGAATACCTATATCTAGCAGAATCTAGAGCACATAAGGAAATTAAGTTCTTTTTCAATTCTGGAACGTGCCGTACTCTAGTCAATGTCCTCACAATATCATCATGCATTCTAATTTTAACATCACCAATACTAACAACATCGCATTCAGCGTTATTTCTCAATTACATTTTACTACTATCTGTGCACTGATAAGTAGCAACCCAGTTCCTGTTTGATGTAGCATGAAAAGAACAACCAGAATCCATAATCTATTCGTCAAACGACGAATTCTCAGTGACAGACAAGACACTATCGACACCATTAGAATTTTCAGCCACAACTGCAATATCATCCGCAGATTCAACTCTAATTCCCTTAGCTCTTTCGTTTTTCAGCTTAAAACAATTCCTTCTAAGATGCCCCCTTTTGCCACAGTTCCAACAGACATCACCACCAGTCCTAGACTGACTGCGTCTATTCATGTTCATACTACTTCTGCTAACACGAATACTAACTGTTCCTCTTTCTCCTACTAAAGCAGCATATACAAATTCGTCAGATTCTCTTATATGGATATCCTCACTTAGAATTAAATCTCGAATCCCATCAAACGTCAAACTTGTCGACCTAGAGGAATTACTAACAGTAGTAACAGTAGTATTCCAACTATCAAGCAATGAGGATAATAGAATCAAAGCACGTACCTCATCTTCAAAGTCAATGTCACCTGAACTCAATTGACTAACGATCATATTGAATTCATTGATATGATTAGCAACTGATGCACATTCGCTCATCTTCAAATTAAGCAGACGTCGCATCAATAGACATTGTTGATCGCAGATGACTTCTCCTACATGTCCGACAGGGCTTTCATCAAACCCGCAGTAGTCTTCTCCTTAACGATGTTAAACGCGACGTTATTAGCCAACGTCAGCCGAATAACATACATTGCTCGCCTATCCAGCAATTCCCAGCCAGCTTGCTTCATCGTATCTGGCTTCTCCCAAGACAAGGGTGCATGCAGTTTCATCTGATACAAATAATCTTCTATCTACATCTTCCAAAAATCAAAATCATTTCCATCAAATCTGTCGATTTTCAGTTTAGCTTCTTCTATCGCCATCGATTTGCTTTAACTCAAGCAAGCCTAGCTCTGATACCAATTGTTGCACGGAATCAAGCGATCGAACGATAAAATAGACAGAACGAGTAAAGTAAATCGGACACCAGATGTACGTGGTTCGGTCGTAGAGACCTACGTGCACGGGGAGAGCAGTAACGAATTCCAAGAACATACTATAGATCAAGCGATACATGGAGATTACAAACTACACTCGAGTTACACAAACATACTCTTGGTGTTTTCCAGCTCCAATTACATCCAAGAACTCACACAGTGTTTAGCCCCAAATTCCTAGCGAAATAATCTCTCAATCTTGCAAAGGAATTAAAACACAATTCCAACCTTAAGATTTACTCCCACGTTGAATAGTTATGCATGAACAATTTTGTTCATTTACCAAATCATAATGATGCGCTCTTATGATTTTGGTCTCATTTTATCAAAGTTGCAATGTACACACTCTTGCAATTTTGATCCCTCGCCAAATTGTGATGTATGTGCTCTCACAATTATGGCCCTTTATCAAATCGCAATGTATGTGCTCTTGCGATCTTGATCTCTTTACCAAATCATAATGACGCAGCTACTCTTGTGGTATTGGCCTCCTTTACCAAGCTATAACGATGTAGCTTTTATGGCTTTGGTTCTCATTTTAACCAAATCATAACGACGTAACTCTTATGGTTTTGGCCCTTATCAAATCATAACGACGTAGCTCTTATGATTTTGATCCCAAACCAAATCACAACCACGTAGCTCTTGTGTTATTGGTCTCTTTTACCAAGCTATAACGACGTAACTCTTATGGCTCTAGTATCATTTTAACCAAATCATAATGACATAGCTATTATGATTTTGGTCCTTTCGTCACATCATAACGACGTAGCTCTTATGGTTTTGACCCTTATCAAATCATAATGACGTAACTCTTATGATTTTGCATTCATGTCATTTGAATTAGGCTAATGGATTATTAGAAAGAAAGCCTATTAAAAATATAAGGCAAAGAAAACATCTAATTTAAAAGATGATCAACTTGGCGACTCCGCTGGGTCGGCGAGAGAATGACTCAGCTTGTTGGAAAAGATGATCCAATTTCGCTCTGATACCAAATGACGCAAGGAGCGATTTCCCGTTGGTACTTATAACAAGCTGAAGAACATAAAGATTGGTCCTTGCAGAATTGTTAAGAAGATCAACGACAATGCCTACGTTATTGATCTTCCTGGCGATCTTAATAGTTCTCCAACATTCAAAGTGGCGGACTTATCCATGTATCATTCTCCCGACATTCCGCTTTATCCTGATAATAACTCGAGGGCGAGTTCTTCTAAAGAAGGGGAGAATGATGTAGAATAGTTGGCATGTGATTTTCTTGACAAATTGGATCGGCAGAAGTCCGCGCGACTTTACTGGTAATTTCAGATCTTGGGTCAAACGATCTCGAATCGCACTCAAATTTGGTCGGTTGAAATGAAACGACCGTCTGATTCAAAGTCACGGTTTTGCCGTGAGATATGATGGATTTTAACGTTTCGAAGTCGTTTAGATCACTTTTCAGGCAATTTTCTGTTTTAGGCAATTCCGAATATTTCGATTATTTGCTAATTCTCTTAGATTAGCTTAGATATGATTTTGATAATGTTATCTTTAGCGATTCTACTTCTTTTCGGAGTCCCATCTATATAAAGGACGTCCGCTCTTTGTAATATTCAGACTTTCATTAATCGAATTCAGAGTATTCTGAGGAATTGATTTCCTGTTTATCGCTACCCTACGTTAACCACTTACCCCAAACTCATATGTTTCTTATCTAAACATCCGGTTCAATAGTCACTTTATGCCTAATTAGAATGATTCTGTCATTTATTTCGTGCCGGTAAATATTTGATGGAGTTGGCAAGTGTAAAAAAAGTGCGTGTGAAAAAAGTTACTGGTCATCTGATTAATGCCTTGTTGGAACTTTACCGACATTTTTCATGTAACTACAAAGTCTTTGCTTTGTTTCACAATGCAAATTATTGACTTTTCTTATCTTTTTATCAATATTCATTTATCTTTCTTACCAACAACTTTTATATAAATCAATCAATCCATATCTAAATGACTCAACAACTTTTTTTTTTTGCCAAATTAAATTACCAACTTGTTTTGGGTTAAAAACTCTCATTCGATTTACTTTACCAACATTAATTTGATTCCTTTCGTCAACTTATTAACTTTTGTTGTCTTTTATCGACTTTTAGTTGTCTTTCTTACAAACGCCTCAAGTTTATGGGGAATTTATCAATCTTTACTTGTGTGATATATCGGCTTGTCTCACAATAGGTTAATTATGAACTAGTTGTGGTTTACAGAATCTTTCGAGTTGCTTAACAATGTTTACTTTTTTTTTTCCTTCTTTTAACCTTGATAACTTCTCTATAGACTTATCAGCTTTATATTTGTTTGTCTTGCTTGTCAATGTTACCGACTCGCTTTAGAAATTACCATTCATACCACCAACTATAACCCTTATAAGTTTGCTTGAGCGACAAAACTAATTACTTGTCAAATTACGATCGTCACATTTAGATCTGATACCATATGGAAATGTATAATCAAGACAAACCTAATCGGCGATCCCTAGATTTTATGTGTGTATAATTTGCGATGACATTGAGATTAATTCCATTAAATTCAGTTTTGGAATCCTCATTTCAATTTTGATCTTTATAGACGGATTTAGTACAATGTTTAGAAACCAGACAACTTTAAATATTCTAATCACAAATTTAACTCATATTTTAGACAGTTTACGGAAATTCTTCCTATCCAATCTCAATCCTCGAATACAGAAAAATTCTTTGAATTATTACTAAGGAGAGCATCAACATTAATTATAAGGACTTATGCACATACATCTCATGTTAAAAACAATAGCCAATGTCATGTAAGTCTCATTTTGAATGGAAATGCAAACAATCGCATTTAAAATCTAGTCAATCAAACGGTGCAAGGAATCCGAACAAAAAAAAAACGGTGCAAGGATTAGAATTGCTATAAAAGAAAGTACAAGGACTAAATTTGTAAACTTCAAAAAGTGCTTGGATCAAAAAATGTAATTTTCAATATATATATATATATATATATTTTGTTTTGTTTTTTTTTTGGTCAAAGAGTTTGTTTCGGTTGGTAAGGTAGGGAAATGAACCGCCGTCTTCACTAACCAAGGTGGAAAGGCATTGAACCAGGGACGAGGACGACGGCGAAACAATGGCCTGCGCCTGCAGGCTCTCCTTCCTCCGCCTCTTTCCGCCTGTTTCCCCTCAGCGTCCCCACCGCAGCGACCTCGTTCTCGCGCCAGCACCAAGACGCTCCCTCTCGTTGCCGCCATTCTCTCTCAAGTCATTGAAGTCAACTTACTTGACCTCCCAATTGTTCGCACTCGCTTCCCCGGGAAGCCCTGAGCCCTCCGTCCCCGGCGGCGGAAACGACAACTCCGGCGGCGGCGGCGATTTCGGCGGTTCGGATGGATTCTCCGGATGGTGGAATCACGACGACAGCGGCGGAGGCTCTCCACTCGGTCGACTTCTCGTTCTCTTTCTCTGCTCCCGTGCGCTGACCGACAGGAGCAGCTTCCTGAGCAAATCGGCTTTGTTCATCATCTTTTCGTTTGTGTCTCATTTCTGCGCATTTCGAGTTCCTGCTTCGGCATTTGCGAGAGCTGCTCTTGAGGAGGAGGAGGAAGAGAAATGTGTTATTTGGGAAGTGCAGGGAGGCAAGTGGACGAAGCTTGTCCGTGATCCTCGCAACGAGGACGCTTTCGTGGTTGCTTCGTCGGGTGGCTTCGGCTTGGGAGATGAAAAGTTGTTTGCTCCTGGTGTTTTCCCCAATTTGTGGTTGCAGTGCAGGGCATTGTTCATGCGGTTGATGCTTCCTGAAGGATTTCCTGACAGCGTCACCAGTGATTATTTGGATTATTCTCTTTGGAGAGGAGTTCAAGGCGTTGCGAGTCAAATCAGTGGTGTTCTTGCCACTCAGGTAGTGCATATGTTCCCTGACATAGCTTTAGAGCGATGTGTTACTTTGTTACTTGGTTAATGATGCTTTTAGAGCGCCTGTTTAGTGTAGGAAAGAGTATACTTATGCATCCTAATGGGGTAATTGCTCACGTTAATGCATCGTTATAAATGTTCCCTGGAAACAGTTGTAACTAGTTATGGACATGTCCCTCATGACTATCGCTTTAGGAATTCTGGTTGGTTTGGCCAGATAGTCTCATTTTACTCCTATAAGATGAAAAAAATAGCTAAATTATTCTGAAAAACTTCTTATAGCTGTGGGATTGAGCTTCAATTTTCAGTTGGGTCTGAAATGAAGGAGAGAAAGGAAGAGGAGAGAGTAATCGGTAATTTGCTTATATTCTGTTGGGACTGATTGTGAGGAATGTAATATGGCCCCTATATTTTGTGAGATTTGTCACTTGCAATGGCAAGCAAGCAAGGGTCTTAATGGACTAATCAACTAACAACAAACCACAAGAACCTAACAACGAGAGGCTTGAATTCCTCTTCTAAGATGTATGCAAAAGTTTGTCGCCTGAAAAGCTGAAGAACTGAACTCAAAGATATAAATTGCAAATTTTTGAAAGCAGAGGTTGCAGGTCTCTACTACTGACTACGTGAGGCATAACATTTATCCTCTTCTCATTTGCTCAGCAACATGACGAAAGTGTTTTTGTTGCAATTGTTGTGTGCCTTGTGGTTATGTTCGTATGATATGTTATTCGTGCAGGCCTTGCTTTATGCTGTTGGTTTAGGAAAAGGAGCTATTCCTACAGCTGCTGCTGTGAATTGGGTGCTGAAGGATGGGATAGGATATATCAGCAAGATTTTTCTTTCGAAATTTGGACGGCATTTTGATGTCCATCCAAAGGGGTGGAGGCTTTTTGCTGATTTGTTGGAAAATGCTGCCTTCGGAATGGAAATGTTGACTCCTGCCTTCCCACATCTTTTTGTTTTCATTGGTGCTGTTGCAGGAGCAGGACGCTCAGCAGCTGCTCTCATTCAGGTGCTTATCAAGTTGTACGTTTAGTTCATATTGGTATTTTCAGCGTCCTCATTCCTTCTTCTACTAGTTCGAAACAGGGTTGTTTCTAACATGTCAGACAGTGACTGTTGACGATTAAGCTTCCTTCTCCTAGATTGATCTTGCTTATCCAGTGTTGAAGGAGTGAAATTACTTCAAGAAGAATCCTGGATTTCTGATTTGTGACTATTCACTCGGTCAAATTGTCCGATAAATTTGAGTTTTTAATTCTCCCTGCCATCTCAATTGATACAATAAAATCCTTTTGTCTGTGTCTTGCAGAAATAAATCGATCAACTTTTGATATTGACTATTCTGTTTGGTATATATAAAAAATTTCTATTAACTGTTCTGGTCCCATGTTTGAACATTCTGTTGCTTTGTTTCTATAGGTGTTAGAATGACTTGTTCTTACATTATTTACGTTTCTCTCAGCAGTTGTGCTGAGCCTGAGCCCTCTGGGAATGTATATGGGCTAACTTTAATTACAGCCTCTTAATTTCACCAAAATTGGATTCCTTTCCTGAGATTTTTTTCTCTCAATTTATTCACAACTACCTTTTCTGAGGAGTTATGAAGGCGTATCTTTTGTTATTGGATCAATTGCTTCTTTGTTTACTTTTTATGAATAATATATAATCATCAATAAGTATTCTCTCTCTTGTTAAGGGTAACCTGATTACAACTCTTACGTGCTAGAGCTTTTGACTTGGCATTGGTGTTACCCTCTGGGGTAATAAGGGATGGTTATTTCCTGTGTGCATAGTTTGTCTTGCATTTTTTGTGTTATGCACAGTGTCACACCGTTACTGAAGTTGGAATTTATTCCTTCTCAGGCAGCCACCGGAGCTGCTTTAATGCTAGCTTTCCTGAGATTTTTTTCTCTCAATTTATTCACAACTAACTTTTCTGATGAGTTATGAAGGCGTATCTTTTGTTATTGGATCAATTGCTTCTTTGTTTACTTTTTATGAATAATATATAATCATCAATAAGTATTCTCTCTCTTTTATCAATAAGTCTTCTCTCTTTTTAAGGGTAACCTGATTACAACTCATAAGTGCTAGAGCTTTTGACTTGGCATTGGTGTTACCCTCTGGGGTAATAAGGGGTGGTTATTTCCTGTGTGCATAGTTTGTCTTGCATTTTTTGTGTTATGCACAGTGTCACTTCGTTACTGAAGTTGGAATTTATTCCTTCTCAGGCAGCTACCAGGAGCTGCTTTTATGCTGGCTTTGCTGCTCAGAGAAACTTCGCCGAGGTGAATGCAATTTCTATTGGCTTTGTCTGTTTTGTTTTAACTTGGTAAAAATATCTGCTTCAAATGGACATACATCCTTAATTTATACCCTTTGATCTGTATCTGTGTGCTGACATCATCGTGCTTTACTGCTAAAGAGTTGTGTTCAGTTCTGAATGTTAGTGTCGACTGTAGGTAATTGCCAAGGGTGAGGCACAAGGAATGGTGAGCAAGTCTATTGGTATCATACTTGGTATAGCATTGGCAAATACCATAGGCTCCTCTATACCTCTTGCACTTGCTTCTTTTACTGTGGTGACCTGGGTCCACATGTTCTGCAATCTTAAGTCATACCAATCAATTCATCTGAGGACTTTAAATCCTTATCGTGGAAGTAAGCCCTTTTCCTTTTTTTTTTGGTGTACGTGAATTATCATGAAATTTGTTCCAATGAAGAAAAGAATCTGTCCTCGTCTGTTGTTTAAGCTATTTCATGATCTAGTCATTCAGATTTTAGATAGACAGGTTTCTTTGGAGGCCTCGAAAAGATCGATGAGATAAACTATATAGAATTGCGTACTTGATTGGGACTGCCCGGCCATGCTGGCCCCAAAACAATTATAGAGCATGTTCTTTGACAAATGAATGTCATAGCAGTTTGTAAGTTTGAATGATAGATTTTACTCTTGTGGTTGGAGTAAGGTCAACAAATATTGCCACGATCATAAACCTTCAAGTCAAAGGAATTGAATCAGACTGTCAAAAACAGCAATCTCTCTGGCCAAGTCTTGTCGCACGTCATATTACTAGTACCGACTTTTATGCAGATGGAGTTTCTTGCATTGCTTGAAATGAATCAATGATTTTTTTTTTTTAATTTACTGAAGTTTGCATGATTCTATTGTGTTATGAAGATCACGCTCACTCTGAGCTAGGAGCTTGAATATTAATTACAAAAACTAAGCTCATTTCACTAAGTGGAGTCGACTGAGTGCAATTCTCTGTCACCATTAGGCCCTTTTTCTATCAAATACTTCATATGATCCTCTTTATATCTCCTTGTCTTACGCCTTCTTCTGCCTCTTTCTATATGCACCTCCCCCAATAACCACATTTTCTAATGGGAGCATCCAAAGGCCATCTTCAACATGTGCAAACCATTTTGTACGAGCTTTTTCCATCTCATCCTTGATTTGAGGTCGTCACGGTCACTTTTCCTGCAATAGTCATTATCAAGACATATCCGTATTTGGCTGTAAAGCATTCCTTGTGATAACACATCACTGGTTGTATCCGCATCTTGAAAGATCTTCCCTTAAGCTTGGCATTCGATAATCAACAAATTGTTCAGGTGCTCCTTCACTCGTGTATACAAAAAAATCTAAAACAAAAAAGTGATGCACAAGGTATGATGCTCCAGCAAGACTTGCAAACCAACTTATATCAATATGAAAAATTGACTTCTCCCTCAATTTGGACGACTTGAACTGGATTATTCATATAAAGCTGAAAGTCACGTTGGCTTGATTAACTTGCAAATATTTGTTATGCCTCAATACTAATAATAATCACTTTGAAATGTTTTCATGTGCCCACTAAGCTCTGGTTTATGCCTTTCTCATTGATCATACACCTTAAGGTGATGATGACATATTCTTGGGAATGCTTTCCAGCGCATCCTTCTCAAGTACAGTTCTGGTAGTTGGTAAAATTGAGTTATGAGGGATCACTGAATCTACTCAAAATAAAAGTAGAAGGAACAAGTTTTGATGATATCCTAGCTCACAACTTTTATTTAAGGTGGTATTTGGTGTTCTGTATATTCTGGATCAGGTTTGGTTTTCAGCGAGTACCTACTGATGATATCCTAGCTCACAACTTTTATTTAAGGTGGTATTTGGTGTTCTGTATATTCTGGATCAGGTTTGGTTTTCAGTGAGTACTTACTGAGTGGTCAAGCACCTTCAGTTAAGGAGGTCAATGATGAAGAACCACTATTCCCAGATCTGCCCTATCTTGATGGAACATTGAAACAGGTGAGACTTTTATCTTTCCTTAGTGTACTTCTATCTGCTACTAGTTAACCTAATGATGTTTCATATTTCCAAGCATTTGAATGTTTTAAGGTTGAAGTGCTTTGTTGAATGGTTAGGAAAACCATGATTGATCACTTTCTCTTATTCTACGTTTCAGTTTTGCATACGTGAGTGTTGCTTGGATGCTAGAACTAGTTTCCCTTGTGATCATTTTGTCTCAGATGCTAGTAAAACGCTCGCTATTCTTTGTAGCCTGAATTTGTTATTGATATTTCTCTGCGCATTTTCAAGTTTCCATCTGTGATGAGGTAGCTATGCCGGAACTGCTAATTAATTACTTGGCACGCGTCCTGAATTCTAAATATGTTTTGATGATAAATTTTCAAGTCCAGATTCAACAGTTTCTGTTGCAGCTTCTTAAATGACCTTTTCTGTGATCAAATTCTCAAATGACTTTATTATCCATTGAAGAATAGTGAAAACCATCAGAGAACGGGATTTCAATAATTGTGTTGTCGGAATCTCATCAATAATTTTCACCTTAGGCACAATCCAGTGCACTATCTCTGGGAGCGAAGGAAGCAGCTGCTCAAATTGAGTGGCGGCTGCAGCTAGGTTCCAAGCTCAGCGATGTTATCAACCAAAAGGAGGATGTTGTGGCGCTATTTGATTTATTCAGAAATGAAGGCTACATTCTGACAGAGTACCTTGGCAAATTTTGTGTAAGTAAAATTTGGATATTATCGCTCAAAGTTGACAATTTCGCTCCTCTCCCTCATATCATCTCTTGCTTCATTGTTCACCGTCATCCAGCACATCCTTGAGATTTCTGCTCTCCATCAATTGCTTATTGGAGGGGGACCTTGTAGTTAGAGTGACTAGTCCAAAGGACTCTGTGAAAGTACAAAAGTTACCAAGATAAGGTTGGAGACTCGGTAAATTGAAAATGGATCTTCATGTAAACATTAAGTCTCTGTGCTTTATTTCATGTTGGTCTAGAACTTTCACTTATATCCATTAAATTCTATTAACAAAGAAGGATATTGGTGTGAATTAGGTAGTGCTGAAAGAGAACTCTTCACCACAAGACATGCTTAAGTCATTGTTCCATGTCAACTATCTGTACTGGTTGGAGAGAAATGCTGGAATTATGGCCACAAGTGTCACTCGTGACTGTGGAGCCAGTGGAAGGCTACGTGTCTCATTGGAGTATGTGCAGAGGGAATTTAAGCATGTCAAAGATGATGCAGAGACAGTGGGCTGGATAAGTGATGGACTCATTGCGAGGCCTTTACCTACTAGGATTCGTCCAGGTCACATGCCATCTTGGGGTGCAGTGTGATCTAAAAAAGCTGATTTGGCCTGAGCTCATCCCTTGCATGGCTTTTGGTGATGCCTTGAGTTGGTGAGAGTAAAGATCTTCACACAGTCCAGGAAACTTTTGGCATATGGTTTGCTTCTTTAATTGTCATCAGTCACTGGCACAGGTGACTCGCACAGATTTTGGAAAATTCAACGGAATGTGACTGCAGTTACCCAGCATGACTAGGAGAGTAGGCTTATGAGGTACTTCTTCAAACCAGTCATTTGAGTGCGATAATATACTGCTATATTGGTGGGGTGGAGCTAAAGATAAACGAGGTGAAAGCTTTGGGAAAACAGAAGCTTCCAATCAAGTTGTCGAGTCACTCCCATGTCCTCCAGGAGATGCATATGGTGCCTGTCTTCAGCAATGCATGTCCACTGATTGTCTTATTGACACGGTGCATCAACCGAAAGCTTTTGTTTTTTTAACTTCTGTTTCCTGTGAAGTACTTTCTAAAGGGGTATTGCCCCTCGTGTGACTGTAGCAGAAAGGATCATAAGTGTTTATGTTCCTATTCCTAGCGAACCAAATCATCGGCGAGCTGGAAAAGCGTTCCTTGGCATCTTAGTTGAAGTGGCATATCATCTCTAAGAATAGTTCACTTTGCATCGTTTCACAACTTTGTCTTCTTCATTCAATTGCGCTCTTGATTGAAGCACTGGGTAGGGTACTTACTAACCAACAATGTCTTTCATGTTTCAACCAACGAACTCAACATTATTCTTTTGTGTTCTGTTTTTAAATCCATTGACTCGAATATTATGTTTGTGGTTGATTAAGTTGGCCTTTGATTCTATTCAATCTTTCCAGGTAAACAATATTTCGACAAATTCCAATTCGTGTATAAGAATCATTGGTTTGTGATCCAGAGTATTTTCATTGGGAATTTGGCGACGGATGTTTTCCTCTTTCCTTGAGAAATGCATGGATGTGACTAGAGCATAGCATGATTCGATACGTGGATTGCTACTTGTTGAAAAACACAATCATCATTCATTCTGTTATCATATATATATATAGTGAGCATTAGGGCTCACTAATTATAGAAAATACTAAACTACCGTTTCAACACTCCCACTCAAGTTGGGGCATAAATATAAAAAAGCCTCAACTTGTTATACAAAGTAATTACTCTACTGTCTCGTATTGACTTAGTGAAAAGATCAGCAAGTGGGTCTTCAGTTTGCGTGTATTAAGTGTTATGTCCCTATTTTGAATCTTTTCTCGCACAAAATGACAATCTACTTCAATATGCTTCGTGCACTCATGAAAAATCGGATTTGAAGTGATATGCATAGCAGACTGGTTATCACAACAAAGAACCAAGAGAGCCGATGATGACATACTAAGTTCGGATAATAACATCCTCAACCAAATCAACTCACTAGTCACATGAGCCATGGCTCGATATTCCGCCTCAGCACTTGATCGAGATACCACATATTGTTTCTTACTTTTCCAACTCACAAGATTGCCTCCCAAGAATACACAGTAACTAGAAGTTGATCGCGTATCAAAAGGTCAGCCAACCCAATCAGTATCAGAGTAGCCAATAACATCAAGATGTCCATGATTCTTGAACAATATCCCTTTGCCTAGTGCTCCCTTCAAGCATGTAACTATACGTAGCACTGCCTCCCAATATGTAGTACGAGGAGTACTCATAAATTGACTAACAACACTAACAATAAAAGAGATATCTGGTCGGGTAACAGTTAAATAATTGAGCTTACCCACCAGCCTCCGATACTTACTTGTATCATGAAGTAATTCACCATGTTTTGCATCAACCTTGATCGCTCCCAACTATTCGATAGGGTTTCCGATCATACGCTCCACGAAACGATTGGTGGCGACTCCTTGGCATGTACACATATCACATGTCACCAGACCGCACCGAAGGTCGACCACGTATATCCAATCGTTGCGATTTGGGTAATAGACCTTGGGAGAGGCCTGCGTCCGATCAGGCGACATCGGGCGGCCCATTAGTCCCCTCCCTCGGGCAGCGCCCGAGAGGGTCGCGACAGATTGGCGACTCCGCTAGGGACTATTCCGAACCCAAAATCTCTGGTTAGGAACTTTAGAGGACTTGAGCCGATTTAAAAGTTAGTTGGTTTATCTGACCCTATTTTCTGCAGATGCTCTCGAAGGTGAGGTACGTATCTTAACCATTGTATTAGATATTTTTGCAGATTGGAGAAATAAGAGGTGGAGTGATTGTTGATATTTTTCCTGCAGGTTGGAGTTGGGAATGTATGTTTGTCTTACGCACATATTGAAGCGGTGTTTGATACAAACTGCTGTGTATGACTTGCATTGTGATGATCACGACACATCGCACACACTGGCGGTCAAACCCCGATTGCAACAACCTCTAGGTTACCTTAGATAGGGAAAGGATGCGAAATGACCTCGTGTTTGATGGCACTTGAGACTTTCGTGTTCGTTCCCACTCACAATCTAATTTGGCGATATCTAGCCCTCTTGGGTGGGTACTCTTGGGGAGGAATCTGCTTCATTTGGATCGTGGGAGCCTAAGCCATAGGTTCCTTACCTGATTCTCGATTTTTTTAGAGTATACCCACTTGTCTCATGTGCATGTCTATGGAAGGTTGTTATACCTAAAATCGCCCTTTGTTACATGGGAACATTTCACATTCCCCGAGTTTGGTTGGTAAGGCATTTACTTTCAATGTACTTCACTATTCCCTGTTCCATAATATGATTCATGTATTATATACATCCATATGCATTGCATGCATCATGAAATCACTCAAATGACTAATCGAAATAACGATGATAAGGAGGTAGGATGTTGCTATTTCCTAGAAGTTCGACAGAGTTGGTAACCTTCGAATACCTAAGGAAAGTCACTCGTCCTAGACCGAATACAAGGTTGCACTTTACGAGATTTGTGCATGGCCGAGAGCTAACCGGGCGCAAATTGGGATACACTGAAGACTGTCAAACCCGCTACTATGTCGACAACCTCAGGTTCAAGCGACAAACAACAAGCGGACGAAATGTTCAAGAATTACTTGGAGATGAAGAGACAACATCGCAACCGCCTAGCTAGAGACTCATATGCTTGTCGAAAGAATGAACGTCAAGCTAATGAAGATATACCCATGATCACTCTTTGGGGAAAAAGAAGACGCCCTACGACCAAGACAAAATCGAAGCACATCGTACTAAAAAAGACGAGACACAAGAAGACTCCTGAAGTCATTATACCATGGACCAAAGAATGGCCAGAGGAGTTGAGACGCCTCGATCAATCCATTGAAGACAACCCCTTACACTCGAATGTGGGGGAGTTCACAACTACCAAGCCATGTCCCGAAAGGGAGACAAATGAAGAGGCATTTAGGGATCAGTTCCCAACTGACTACCATTCCGAAGAAGATTAAACCTTTGGGAAGGGATGGCTTAGATCCTCACATTCCATGGGCCTTTTGTGGCTTTCTTGTTTACAAAGTCTCTCTTTACCCTTCTTTCATTAGGCATCCTGGTTGTAATAATGGGTTTACTCTACTCTACTCCCACTTGATGTATTGACCAATGGAATGTGACTTTGTTATTTCCTTTAGTCATTAGAGTGAATTTAACTAAATTGCATAATTCACTTGCCTGAAATTCAAATTAGACTTTAAGTCGGGTTTTTCAGACCTGAAAAAGGCTCTAATTTCCATTTCTCCAATTGAACTATGCAATTAAGTCAGCCCATGCATATTTCATGACATTTGCATAGTCACATGTTTAAAGTAATTTTTGATGATTGACTTTTCAAAATCATTTGTATATTTCAGACTTGATGGGAAAGAATGATATTCAAGTGTTTAAAGTCCCCCGGACCGAGCTCCTTTCATGGTGGGATAGCATGGGCGAAGCCAGCCAGAAATACGCCAAATCAAGACTGGGGTTTTTATTGGAGCTGCTGAAGATTGAGTGTCTACCTGCATTTATTCAAGCCATGGTGCTCTATTGGGATCCTACCACCGCTATATTCTGCATGGAAGGGCTGAAAGTTACCCCTACTCTTGAAGAGTACAGCGCCGCCATTGGAATTGAGTTTACTCACTTACTAGTCCAACCTCCTATAGGATTTGAGTCTTTGAGTCAACTAGCTGAATTCCTTGATACAAGCCTCAACGAAGTCAAAGCAGATGCCAAAAGTAATTCTGGACGAATTTCCCTATCTTTCATTCTAGATAGATTTCCTAACCTCCCTGCCGCCAAGGGAACTAAATCTGGTAGAGCCTTTATCTTGGCTTTCTTTAACTTTGTGCTATTTTCGATCTCGTCTGTTACTTTCGACCCTATTATGGCTGTAATAGTCAGACAAGTTTATTGTGGGTGAGATTACTCGAACGTTATCCTTGTTGAAACCTTCCTTTCCCTAAACCGCTTCATGAAAAATAAGAAAGGAATCTTTAGAGCCTCTAGTGATCTTATGTATCTGTGGTTCACGTCTCATATCAGACAATTCCATATCCGCACGGGTTTCACTAAGATTAGCTCCGATGCCCATCCTCTTAAAATTTTCGTCAGAACCCATACACGTAGTCCTAAGTTCAACTTTATAGAATGGAAGAAATTCCTTGGAACTCTAAGACCAGAACAGCTCCGATGGCGGCTTAGATTGCCAACACTAGGCAAAGTCAGGCTCGCATGTAATAACAAAGACCCAGTCCCTTTGCTAGGATTTACAGGCGCTACTGCGTATTATCCGAAGAGGGTTATCCGACAGTTTGGAGCGTTGCAAGAGATCCCTTCACCACTGCGACCTGGTATCTTCTCGTTTGACATGCCAAAGGAGACCCTCACAGGAGAAAAGAAGAAATAGTTTGTAGCTAAGGTGGAATTTATTATATGCTCTTTGAAGAAATCTTAGGTTGAAGATATAAGATGGCCAGAAGATATGACTTGCAAGGAGAACATTCACAAGGCTACTACAGAATACATTCAACACTTTGAGGCGGCCAGATGCAGCTTTGTCGAGCCTTATATACCTGAATACATCGTACCGTATGTGCCTGAGATAGAGCCGTATATACCCGAAGACATGGGATCGCCGTCCTACTCAGGAAACGAAGAATCCCAAACTGAAGGAGTTGATCTCTACTGGGATGATGATGATACCTTAGACATCAAACGCCATAGACTTGAATAGACTATTCTGTCAAATGTAAAATGTGTGAACATTATGATGCTTTTTTTAGCATACTCGTTTGTATTAAATATTACTTTGGACACATGTGCATGAGTGTTGACATGTTTTATAAATACATAAAAACTATCATTAAAGATTACACTTCTTTTAATTTCATGAATTCTTTTGGGGAATAATTAAAGGAATTGCCCAAGTGAGACTAACGCTCATAAGGTAGTCCTTTTTCTCATTCATCAATAGAAAATATGCAATTAAAGGAATCCAGCACTTCTTCTGCTAATCCTGAAAGGATACTTACCTGTTATTTTTTAAAATAAACAGATGCTTTCTAATCACGGAACTACCAAAGCATCGTTTTTGTACTCGACTTAAGACAAGGATGGAACAACAGGAGTTGACCCCACGAGTAGGCTTGTTGGAAACTCAGATGACTGCTATGACAACTATGATGGCTGACATTAAGGCAATGTTGGAAGCCTCCCAAGCCAGACAGACAGTGGCTCCTAACCAGAACAACTTAGGTTCATCCTTTGTACCTGATATGGCTGATAAAGAAACGACAGAAGATGCCCAACGTGCCGAGGAGGATATCCGTATGCCGAACGTCCAGTCACAGCCAAAGACACCCCCTGTTGTTATCAACCTCGAGAAGGAAGAAAAGGGGAAACAGACCGTGAAAACTGAAGCAGAGGCTAAGAGAATAGCCAAAATCGAAGAATGTTTGAGCAGCCAAGGTTATGAGCTGGCCCGTTTTGACAAGAAATCTCTTTTCGCCAAGGTAGAAACCCCTCTTGATTACAAAGAGCTAGATTTCGTGAGGAAGTATAATGGGACAGGCTGTCCCCGTGCTCACCTCAAATATTACCTGCGTAAGATGGCGCAATATTCAGACTACGTTCCTTTGCTGATGAATACGTTCCAAGAGAGTTTGGCTGGCGCCGCCCTGGCTTGGTTCATCGAGTTAGACCTGGATGACTATGATAGGTGGGAAGATCTAGCAGAAGATTTTCTTAGGCAGTATAAGTTCAACACAGCTACGGCCCCTACGAGGGAAGACCTGTTACGAACTCTAAAAGCGAGGGGTGAAATAATCAGAACATACGCCCAGAGGTGGCGAGCTTTGGCGATCCAAGTAAAACCGTTAATCCTAGAGGAAGAGCTGATTGACTTGTTCTTAAAGGCGCTTCTCTACGAATACTTTGACAGATTGAATACCTCGGGATGTCAGACCTTTACACATCTGATAAAGGTGGCCGAGAGACTCGAGTGAGCCTTAAGAGAAAGAAGGCCGCACGAGACTTCTACGAGGAAGCAATACCCCTCGAAAAAGAGACACTGGACTTGAAATAGCCTTCATACCAGACCCCCATAAGCCCAAGGTATTTAATGACTCTAATCAGATCAAGGGAGGACTATTGTGGTCAACGCCAAAAGGGCAAGAGCCTAGGAAGAGGCACCCCCAAAAGCAGTTCTCTCAGCTCCCGAGACCTTTATCCAGGCTGCACTCGATGCTACTGGAACAACACTTGGTGGCAAAGGAACCTCCTAGGGCAAATCCTGTTAAATATCCCGGCTTTGATGAGAGCTAGACCTGTGTCTATCACATGGGTGAAAGAGGACACAATGTATATAATTGCTATATCCTTAAGTTGAAGGTACAAGCTTTGATCGGCAGTCAGATCTTGAAGTTTGATGATATGGCTCCGAACGTACAAGAAAACCCGCTCCCTGATCACCAAATAGTAGAGGCAATATTCACTGATGAAGAGGAAAACCACATTGAACTGAAGGTGGATATACCTAAGCTAACCAACATTCTGGCGATCGCTTCATTATATCCAAAAGAGGGAGAAGTTTCCACTGACATGAAGAAGTTGTGTATTGCTAAGATGATGAGCTTGGGGATAATGTCGAGCGTTACCAATGAAAGATTTAAGGGAGTTAAGGCCTCTGTAAGCTTGGAAGGGAGCCAGTTTGTGATTAAAACTGAACAGGGAAACATGTGAAATATCCCGCACGAAAGTCTGATAGGCGATCTTGAGCTGATTGTCAAGCCAGAAGAAGAACTTGACGAGGACGAATCGGAAGCTAGCAGGCGAAATTTGGCAGATCGCAAATTTATGGCTAAAGCACTAGAAAATTGCGAAGTCATAGACAATCTGGAGGAAGATTCTGGAGGATACAACTTCAAAGTAAAATATTCGGCTTCTCCTAGTTTCTATCAGAGGATGGAGGATATCATACCAGACGGATAGGGATGTATGGATGATCCTGTTCAGCCAAAAACCCAGAAGGATGAGGCAAGGCCCTTTACGAAGGAATCTGAATCGTCGCTTGATCAGGCGATGAACGTCAAGATTAGCACAGAGCATACGCCAAGGTGGAGAGATCGAAAGTTCGGCAGCAAAGCTCAGTTGAACTATTCAAGGGAATGAGAGAGTACCCGGAATTTGCAATAACAACAGAACTAAGTGATATTTACGGGCATCGTCAGCTGGAAAATGAAACTATCACAAAAGACTTTGGCGACACTGTGTTAATGATTGAATCCGCTACAACTGTGGTGATCAAACTAGAAGAGCTCAATGGCTTGAGTCAGGTAGAGGATTGTCCGATTAAACCTGTTGTGATTTGACTGCCGAGAGATGAAGCAGACGATAGAGCTGAACTAGAGGCATCTTGCCTGACGACAGTAGGTATAAAAGTCCCTTCGGTAGAAGAGTGTGACCCTAAGGCAGTCCATTGGGACTATGGGACGAAGGAAGTAGATACTGTAATGAGGTCTGGACGATTTTACGCCCCATAGGGAAGGCGAATCCGAAAAGAAAGAAGTTTCAAAAGAAGACACAGAAAAACTCATGTCCATAATTAAAACTAGTGAGTTTGAAGTGATAGAGCAATTAAGAAAGATACCGGCCCAAATATCTCTGTTAGATTTGTTCATCAACTTAGAGAAACACAAAGATGCACTGTTGAAGATACTAAATGAGGTGCATGTCTCTGAAACTATTAATGATGTGCAGTTAGGGGACTTTGTAGGGACGATCCTTCTAAAAGACCAATTAAGCTTCTCAGATAAAGACTTCCCCATGGAAGGGAGGGGACACAACAAGGCCTTATACATTACGGCACAATGCAATGAAAAGAGAATAGTGCACATGCTAATCAATAACGGATTCGCTTTTAACATCTGCCCTTTAGCTACCTTAAGAAGTTTGGGCATCATAGAAGAGATGGTTAAAACCTCCAAAACAGCCGTGAGAGCTTTTGATGGAATGAAGAAAACAGTGGTAGGTGAGATTGAGCTGGATGTGCTCATCGGCCCAACCAAATTCTCTATAAACTTTCAAGTGATGGATTTGCCTAGCGCATTCGGATTCTTGCTGGAAAGACCTTCGATTCATGTGGCTGGAGCCGTACCTTCAAGCCTACATCAAAAGTACGATTCGTAGTGGATGGGAAGGTGGTTACCATACATGGAGAAGTTGATCTCCAAATATATCAAAGCAGCGGCATTCCCTACATTGAACCCGAAATTAAGCTGAAAGCAAGCTACCATTCCCTAGAGCTGGTGGCAGTGGTGCACACTCCCGTGGGGGCAAGATTGAAAACTCCTTGTATCTCTGAAGCCAACCTTTTACCTGCCAAGATGCTATTGGCGTACGGGTACAACCCAGGAGAGGGTCTGGGCAAGTATGGTCAAGGAATGAGTACTCCTTTATAGTTGAAATCCAACGAGCATAAGATGGGCTTGGGGTATCAGAAAACCCACATGAGTGAGTCTGCCCCTAAGACAGCAGGCCGAGGCCGATGCAAGACCTAGGGACGCCATGGAAGCCAGAAAAATCAGAAAGATTCATTCATTGGTTCTCCAGCCTAGAAAGGCAAGTCTAAGATGTTTAGCAGCCCTTTAAACGAATATTTCAGCAAGGCCTTTGGTGGTTGTCAGAAGAAGATATAATTCCAGCAGCAGAATTAGATCTGGCAAACCTTTTTCTGGAAGACAACTTCGTGAATGTCATCATAGAGTGGCTGGGTGACGAAGCCACTACTTCTGAGTAAAGGAACCTCTTCCCTGCTCTTAATACTGCATTTAAATTTCATGCATTTTGTTGCACTTTTAGTTTCCGTTGTTTGAAATAAATGTAGGAAAACGCATTTAGATCTCCGGCCGTTGGTCCAAACAGCATAACTTGTAATGCGGCCCATTTTGCATTCAATAAGATCACACAAGTTTTGTTAGGGACATATGGAACTACAAATAAGCCCAATGATAATATTAGTCTTCCACACGGAGGCTTGAAGCCTGATTTTTCATATGATTCCTAATTTTCAAAAGATTTCTGAGGAACAAGGATGTCCTAGGATAAGAGGATTAGTTCCATTTACGCCCGCACTTATTTTAAAATCTCTTTTGAAAAAAATTCTTCACACTCACGCATGGCATTTTTATATGAAGCGTAGACTAACCATGCTCATGACATTTCAGGCATATCATCTCAAACATACATACCAGGTTGTTATGCGATTCGGACCGCCACGACGATTGTTTCTACAACGTTGAGGAAGATGAGGATGAGGGTTATGTATCTATCCGTGGAGAATGGAGTGCCTTCGAAGAGTCAATGCCTCCCACTTCAGAAGAACCAGTTGTTATTAACTTGGGTGACGCTACTGATATTAAGGAAATCAAGATCGGTGGACATTTATCCCGAGATGAAAGGCTCAGGTTTACAGAATTACTGAAGGAATATCAAGATGTCTTTGCGTGGTCATATGCTGACATGCCGGGTTTGGATCCCAAAATTGTGGAACATGCATTACCCACAGATCCCAGTGTTAAACCTGTCAGGCAAGGCAGCAGACGGATGAAAGCCGAGCTGGAAGACAAAATTAAGAAAGAAGTGATGAAACTTCTTAAGGTAGGCTTTATTGAAGCTATCCCGTATTCGTATTGGATCACAAATACAGTCCCGTCATGAAAAAGGATGACAAAGTCCGGATATGTGTGGACTATCGAGATTTGAATAGAGCAAGCCCAAAGGATGATTTTTCACTTCCTCACATTGACGTGCTCGTGGATAGTACTGCGGGGTATGAATTATTCTCATTCATGGATGGATTCTCCGGATATAACCAGATCCTCACGAAGCAGGAGGACAAATCGAAGACTGCATTTACCACGCCCTGGGGAAACTTTTGCTATAAGGTTATGCCCTTCGGACTGAAGAACGCTGGGGCCACCTATCAGAAGGCTATGATCACACTATTTCATGACATGATCCATAAGGAAATTGAGGTATATGTCGATGACATGATCTCCAAGTCCAAGAAGGGGCAGGATCACATTCAGGTGCTAAGAAAGCTGTTTGAGCGACTGCGCAAATACAAATTGAGGTTGAACCCTAACAAAAGTGTGTTTAGGGCAAAATCTGGAAAATTTCTCGAATTCATGGTCAGTAACAAGGGCATTGAGATTGACCCTTCAAAGATTCAAGCTATCCATGACCTAGCAACTCCCTCAATAGTGAAAGAAGTAAGGAGTCTTTTGGGGAGATTAAATTATATTGCCAGGTTTATCAATCAGTTATCAGATGTGGCTAAACCGATTTTTAGACTGCTCAAGAAGGGCGCAAAAATGACATGGGACACAGAATGCAGCCAAGCTTTCTAGAAGATCAAGACCTATCTAGTCACCCACCAGTACTTGTGCCGCCCATCCCAAGTCACCCCTTGACCTTGTATTTGACTATACACCAAGAATCTTTGGGAGCCTTACTCGCCCAAACAAGTCTGGTAGATGGTAAGGAAAGAGCTATCTACTATTTAAGCAAGAAATTCGCCTCGTCTGAAACAAAATACGTACCTGTTGAAAGGGCTTGCGTAACAACTGTATAGGTACTTCGCAGGCTGAGACAATATACCTTACATCACCATATTCAACTAGTAATAGGAAATGACCCCATCAAATATCTCTTGGAGAAACCCGTTCTGATTGGAAAATTAGCAAAATGGCAAGTGATGTTATCCGAATTTGACATCAGGTGTTCTCCATAAATAAATCAGTAAAAGGAAAAGCCATAGCCGATATGTTGGCAGAGAATTCGCAAAGTTGCAAGTCTTCCGAAAAGGCAAAAGCGGAAAATCAAGTTCTGAACCTGGCAGAGGATAAATGTGTCATGTATTTCGACGATGCTGTTAATCTATTAGAAGCTGGCACTGTGGCAGTACTGATATCCCCCGAAGGACAACATTACCCTGTTGCATCAAAGATGACTTTTCATTGCACCAACAATATTTCAGAATACGAGGCGTGTATTCTAGGCCTACGATTGGCATCTCCATGGAAGTATCGAAGCTGCAATTCCATGCTCATCATTTTGCAAACACAGGGGGAATGGAAAACAAAGGACGCAAAGCTTATCCCCTATCATGAATATCTTGAAGAGTTGACACTTAAGTTCGCAGAGGTGTCATTCGAGTACTTGCCAAGATCTCATAACCAATTTGCAGACGCATTGGCCACACTGGCCTCGATGTTGCAAATAACTGGTGGGTTAGAAATAGAACCACTAAGGATTGGCATAGTTGAAAAATCGACTTACTGTATGATGATAGAAGGAGAATTTGACGGAGAGCCGTGGTACCGTGATATCAAGAATTATCTCTTAAGGAGGGAGTTTCCTAAAGGGTGTCAGGCAGGAGACCAGAGATACAAAGCCAAGATGGCCATCAAATTCTTCCTCAGTGGACAAGTTCTGTACAAAAGGTCATTTGACTCCACCATGTTAATGTGCGTAGATGCTAAAGAAGCAAATGTTCTCATGAGGGAGATCCATGAAGGTATATGTGGGCCACATATGAATGGCCATCTTCTCTCTAAGAAGATCATGCGGCTTGGCTATTATTGGATGACCATCGAATCAGACTGTTGTCAGCATGTCAGGTCATGCCACCAGTACTAAATATATGGCGACAAGATTAACGCGCCCCCGAACAAACTTTATCAAATGTCCGAAGCTTGGCCTTTTTCCATGTGGGGGATAGACATGATGGGGCCTATCAATCCAACGGCTTCAAATGGTCATCGCTTCATCTTAGTGGCGATTGATTACTTCACGAAGTGGATGGAGGCCAATTCTTACAAGAATGTTACCGCAAGAAATGTGGCGAGGTTCATTAAGAGAGATATAATATCTCGATATGGTACCCCTCAAGCGATCATCATAAATAATGTGTCCAACCTGAATAACAAGATTGTCGACGATCTACTGGATCGCTTTGGTATTCGACATCTTAATTCTTCCCCTTACCGCCCGCAAATGAATGGAGCAGTAGAAGCGGCTAACAAGAATATCAAAAAGATCCTGGCTAAGACTGCAGAAAATTATAGGGATTGGCATGAAAGACCCTTAACCTTAATGGCATATCGGACTTCGATCAGAACTTCTACAGGGGCAACTCCTTATGCTCTGGTAAATGGGATGGAAGCTGTTCTACCCATAGAGGTTAAGGTTCCCTCTTTGAGAATCTTATCAGAGGCTAAATTCTCCGAGGCAGAGTATTTTAAGCACATGTGTGAACAGCTGAATTTGATAGATAAGAAACGTCTTAGAGCAATCTGTCATGGCTAGGGTTACCAAAAGAGGGTGGCCAAGTCGTTTAATCGAAAAGTTAGAGCCAGAAGTTTCGAGGTGAATGACTTGGTAGTAAAGAAGACTCTGCCAAATGCTGTCCATCCGGGAGGCAAGTCTACCCCGAATTACAAAGGCCCTTATATTGTCAAGAAAATTCTCACAGGAGGAGCGTTAATTCTTGTAAATTCTAAAGGAGAAGAATTGGGGTACCCTGTAAATTCAGATACTGTGAAGAAGTATTACCCGTGAAATGAAATCAAATATTGATTATGTGGCTTGTCCCGAAACGATCCGAGTCGCCGTGACGGTCATTACATAAGCATATCATGCATCCACGCATACATTAGCATGTGTTCGGTTTTGCAGGATTCCAGGAAGTAGACTCAAAATCGGATTCATTCAAATGGAACCCTAAGCAGAAGGGTCCTAGACATCAAGAACCAGATGATATGTATCTGTTCCATCAAGGGATAAACCATCTTTCATTCACAGGAATGTCTATTCTATTTACATACATGAATACCTGATAAAGACACGAGACAACTAAGGAGAAACACTGTAAAATTTCTCACCCCCTGTAAGATAAAAAGACCAGGAGAATGAACAATCATATGGTCAAACTTAGGAATAAACCTCGTTTTCGAAAAATGAATTCCTGACACTTAGGGCATACCGGCTGAGACTAAGGGTTATCCAAGCATGGTCAAAGTATACATGATGCATCATTAAAATCCCCTGTGGAGTAAAATGCCTCGAGAAAAATAAAGTAATTTTTCCAAAACACGGCTTGCTTAGACTATCTAGCAGGGATGTTCCTCCAGATGAAAGGCAAACCCAATCCAAACACGTCCTACACACACTCGAGAGATGAGAGAGGTATGAGGATAGAAAAGCCTGAACCTGAGGATATAAAGGCTTTTCGCATCGATTACATTGATTGGGATAACGGAGACATTCATTCTTATCCATAAACACTGTAGGTAACCATTGATAACCCTTTGAACGGCGGTTTCATTCTTTACCCCTGTCAAGAGCCGCCCCGCATTGGGGTTACATAGAAGTTGTCCAGTGGCTTAAACAGGTAAATGGCTAGAAATCTTTTTGCTCGGACTAACATCAATCTTCGTATGTTGATATGTATTAATCCAAGCGCCTTAGGAAGACAGAGAGACATTCATTTCTCTACCCTACACACTTATATCCATTGTATAACCACTTTGAGCCTGCACATTCGTTTCATATACCCTCATTGGTGATCATTGTACAGTTCCAGGGTAAAGATGACCAAGGCACTGCTGGACATAAAAGCTCGAAAATAAGAGTTACATGAGAGTCTCAGAAAGTGAGGTATTCAAGACAGAATGGGACTCAAGTCACGCGCCTCAAAGAACGATCAAAGATCTTAGTTCTTAGGAAATGATCACCAATGTCAAATCCGGGATGGAACCGAGGACTAATCGGCAATGATCACCAATGTCAAATTCTTCATGATTCCGGGCCAAAAACAACCCTTTTTCGGTCCCCAATCCTACCAACGTTACAAACCTTTGCAGTCTTTTCCGACTAAGACGCCTAGGTTGATATATACCTTAGCTCGAAGAGGTACGAGCAAGATTATTTCTCTCTCATTTTTACAGGGTTCTTGATTTGAAGACCCGGAGTAGATAAAGAAAATTTTTCGTTAAAAAAGACCTGACTCAGAGAGTGAGTCCCCCTTTGGAAACCATGTCCAAGCCCAACATTACGGTCCCGTAAAGACCTTCCGATTGATCGAAATGTATGGGCTGCGAATGGCCCCGAAAACCCAGGTACAGGTTATTAGGAAATTCGAGTGCTTTTGTCATGAAAAGACCAAAGTCAAAGAATTGGTAAGAAGCCCTCTCTAACTGAAGCCCTCTCTAACTGAGACGTTCCAATAGAATGCTTGAAAGTAAGCTTGGGTTGGAAACTTCAAATTGTTTGATCTAGGATTTTCCTTATAGGGATTCTTGATCATCTTTGTATGCTTTGAGATGTCTTGGATAACCTCAAGCGTCCTAAGTAATTTTACGTAATTGCATAGGTCAAAGAAAAGCTTTGCTTGCGTTGTAATTATCATTACCTCGAGATGACTGATACCTTTTCAAATGAGGAATGAATTCTCAAGTTTAAACTTCTATGAGCCTCATGGAATCCCCAGGTCAAAGAAGTATACTTTGCTCCGTGATGAAGAGCTTCAGAACCTTCTTTATGCGAGATTTCAGGTAACCCCTAAATCCCGGAAGAATGTTATAAAAGTTTTCGTAGGTTTGAGCTTTCTGCAGAATGCCGAGAGCCCCTAGATCTCAGAATGTCGCCTCACATGTCAAAAGGACGATTTTCAGAATCGTCTTTCTGCGAGATTTCAAGTAGCCCCTTAATCCTAGCAAAATCTTATCAATGTTTCTGCAAGTTTGAGTTTTCTGCTAGATATTTAGAGTCCCCAAATCCCAGAATAACACCTTGCATGTTGGAAGGACAATTTTCAGAACTAGCTTTCTGTAGGGTTCTAGGTAATCCCTAAGCCAAGAATAGCTTATTTAGTAAGCTCAAAAGTTGGGTACGCCTCATTTGTATAAACCCTTGTTGATTCCTTAAGATGCAGGATCAGCTTAATTTTCGACAATCCCTACAGAACGAGCGCGTCATCCATAGGTTCCTAGCATAAAGGAATCCTATTCACGGCCTGATCCCCCTGACGGATCAAAATTTTTGACAATCTCTATAGAACGGGTGCGTCATCCATAGGTTCCTAGCAGAAATGAGTCCTTTTCACGGCCTGATCCCCCAGACGGATCAAAATTTTCGACAATCCCCACAGAACGGGTGCGTTATGCATAGGTTCTTAGTAGAAAGGAGTCCTCTTCACGGCCTGATCCCCTTGACGGATCAAAATTTTCGACAATCCCCACAGAACGGGTGCGTCATCCAGAGGTTCCTAGCAGAAAGGAGTCCTATTCACGGTTTGATCCACCATACGGATCAAAACTTTTGACAATCCCTAAAGAACGGGTGCGTCATCCACAGGTTCCTATCAAATAGGAATCCCACTCCGGTTTGGCCTACCATACGGGCTAGAGTTTAACCGCCCTAGGATGCTCAAAAGACGAGTCCCTAGGTATTCACTTGAATCCGCTATACACCGCGCATGCCACACGAGCATCAGGCAGGTGATGTAACAGGTAAACCTCTAAATCTCTCTTGCACGTCAACAAAAGAAGGAGGAGAAGAACGTTCACCAGTAGGACAAGAGAGGTTGAATGTCAAGATTCATTTTTTTATCCCCCAGTAGAGTCGATCTAGACTTAGGTTTCACCTGTCTTTGAGTGAAAGCTCTCACGAGATTCCTCTCAAAGAGGGGCATCTGTTGATACCTAATTTCAGATAAGCCTTTTTAGCTTATTCTTGGAAAATTCATAAAAAATCCATAAAAAGTCAAAAAATTACAAAATCAACTTTGGTGGCCTTGGCCAAGAATAAGGAACCATTGTTTTGACAAAAAATAATTTTTCATATTTTTCGTATTTTTTGGTATTTTTAGAAAATAGGAAAATACTTGAAAATTCAAGAAAAAATAGCATTCGAGGTCACAAAAATATGAAAAATAGTCAATATTTTTATTTTAAATCCTTTATCTTTTTGACCTCATAAAAAGTCCAAAATCAAATTCAATTTTAGGTGTTCCTTTGTTACACATATGATTGAATTTGGTAAAAAAATGTCAATTGAGTATTTTAATTTGCAACTTTGGCATTTTTTAGGATCTTTGTTGACACCTGATTTTTTACCATTTATTATTGTGATTTTTATTCTTTAAAATTAATTAAAAATATCAAAAAAGGTCATAAAATCACAAAATCAACTTTGGAAGCCTTGGTTTAGCCTTAGGAACCAATTTTGAACAAAAAATATTTTTCGGTATTTTTAATATTTTTTGAGTTTATTTAATTATAAAAATACCCAAAAAATCAGAAAAATACCATTCGTGGTCAGAAAAATACCCAAAAATATTCGATAATTTTGTTTTAATTTCCTCTTCAAGTGTGTCACTTTAAATCTCAAAAATTCGGCTCGGGTCACTATGTTCCTTCACAAACATAAACCCGAACCGAGCCTAAAAAAAAAAAAAAATCCTTTTCGAGGCTTTTAGTTTTCAATTCTCCCTTTTTATAAGCTATGACATTGGATTCTAAAGTCTTAAAGTGCAATTAGGTCAATTTGCCCTCCAATTTAATCAATTTTTACCAAAAGGGCTTAATTGCACATTTTTCTTTCAATTAGTCCCCGGTTTCACGGATGTATACGTATGCTCTACGTATTTATACGTCATACGTATTTATACGTTATGCATATTTGTACTGTTTGGTAACCTCTTTAACTCTTGTAATAATAATAATGGTTATTATTTTTAACACCTTTGTTAGTGCCTTTTTTTTTTAGCATTTTTGTATTGTGAGTGCTATTGCTAGTGCTATTTTTAAATAGCATTTTTGTATTATAAATTGTGAGTGCTATTGTTAGTGCTATTTTTAAATGACATTTATTTATCATAAATTGTGAGTGCTATTGTTAGTGCTATTTTTAAATGGCATTTATTTATCATAAATTGTGAGTGCTATTATTAGATAGAATTTATAATTGTTAGTGTTATTTTTAAATAGCATTTTTGTATTATAAATTGTGAGTGCTATTGTTAGTGCTATTTTTAAATAGAATTTTTGTATTATAAATTGTGAGTGCTATTGTTAGTGCTATTTTTAAATGTCATTTATTTGTGAGTGCTATTTTTAGATAGAATTTATAATTGTTAGTGCTATTTTTAAATACAATTTATTGGAAGGTATTTTTGGCTATAAAAGGATGGCAAGAGTTTTGAGGTTGGGGGGAGAGAGACATTTTGTAGAGTGTGCAAATTTTTGAGAGCTTAGAGAGAAGAACACAAACACTCTCTATATTCTCATAATCTTGAGTGAGCAAAATATACTAAGTTCGGAATATTGATTCCGCATATTGCTAGCACAATTGTTGTGGAGTTATTAGTCGTCTCCCCGTTCGTCAATTGGTGGTGCGTCCGAACTAGATGCCTAACACTTGTGGAGGCTAAGATCGAAGAACATCGAACCGACACCTCCGTTCAAGCACGCTACGAGAGGTAATCTATTTACTCCCTTTGAGGCTTTGTGATTTTTTTCGATTGAAATGCACGAAGTACGCCTCTGGAGATACATGTATGGGTTGTTATTTATTTCCGCTACGTGTTACGTGGATCCCAACAGTGGTATCAGAGCCGATCCTTAGGTGTTTTCGTGCATTTAATTGATTTTTTGCAATTTTTGCAATACTATGGCCAATATGTATTAACGAATTGTTCGTCTTACATGGCTAATGGAGGTTGATTATTTTATATGATAAATTAATCAACGTAGCAAAAATTGAGACTAAATCAATTTTGAATCGAAAATTTATGGCTATCTTATTTTACGTAAAAATTCTGAATATGATTCAACGTAGAATTTTTATTGTGCCTTCCTAAGTTTTAAATTGTGAATTTATTACTTACGTGGAAGGGTGGTGATCATGGAAAAATCCCTAATCAATGTTATTGATGTATATATGAATGTATGATGATTATTTATATATTTTGGATTGTAATTATTAAATGGAGGCTGCGTACTCCTTTTATTTTTCATGTAATCTTTATTTTTAGCATAGTCAATTGTTGATGTAAATGCTACGAGGATTACGTGGGGGAGCCTTTTAAGTCGGCGAGCTCTTTGGGGCCCAATTCTTGAAGAGTTCAAGAAACCAAGAAGAAGCGAAGAGCGGCTCTCCGTTATTAAAATATTAAAATGATTAAATGTGGTCTCATTGGCTCGAGACCCATTAAATCATAATTCCATGATCACCACGTAGGATAGATGTTTATGTGATTGACATCTATTTTTTTATTATGATTACGTGAGCATGTTAAACTGGTTAATGTGCAAAGTCAGACTTACCTCACCCAAAATTGCGCCTGCATGAAATCCTAGTTAGGAAAATCACTCGCGTTAGGTACCGAAAGGGCGTTGGTAATGACATCAACGTAACCAAGTCCCCGAACCCAAAATCTCTGGTTCTGCAGAACTGATCGATCTCTCCCAATCGATTAGTAATGTTTCCGGTCTACCCTCCAAGAAAGACCGGTGGCGACTCCAAATGCATGCACAATTTGCACATGCCACCACGACCACACTGAAGGTCGAAAGCGATCGACTCTTATCGTCGAATCCTTTGAAAAATACTCCCGCCGCGATTTGGTATGGGCCTGGGAGGGCTCGCGCCGATCTAAGGCCCGCGATCGGTAATCCATTAGCAGCGTCCGCCTTCGGACGGGTCGCGACAATCTTCACATTCAATCTAATTGTCCCATCTAATTGTCCCTTATTGCAATTTAGCCCAATTATTTGCACAAATTGCTCAATTGCATGAATTGGGCAAAATTGCATACTTAATTGCATCTTAGTCCTTGAATTTGAGCATATTTGAAATTACTTTTAATTCAGGGACTATCATTATAAATTGACATAGGTGGTTTTGTCCAATTTGATCATTTGAGCCTTCAATTTCATGATTTGCCTAATTGCAATTAAGGGTAAATTTGGGGTTTTTGTAGAAATTGACATGAACTTTTGGGCAAAATCACATTTTTGGATAAAATTCATTCCCTAAATTCGATTTTGAGGTTTAATTGCAAATATTTCTAGTCAAATTACTATTAATTTCGAAAAATAGGGTCGAAATCGATTCTGACCGATCAGACCACCCGATCAGACCGGTCGAACCGGTTCGCTACAGTGTCGTCTTCTTTCCCTGACCCCCGTACAGATGAACAATGTAGGGCCGAGTTATGATAGCAAAATTGACCGACCAATCGACTATAATTGAAGAAGCATTGGTGGGGGTCTGATACTTCAGGCCATTCCCCGTTGATTGATGCCAAAGTCGTGACCAATGGTCGCCGGAACAGAGAGTAATTGACCGATCAAGCTTCGGGACCGCAAAAAGTCAACCGAAGCAAGCTCAGACCAAATTCGTACCAAATCGAACTTGCTGGAGCTCCTAACGGGGATTGAATGGTTTCCCAGCTAATTCCATCACTATCGGCATGCCATTTGGCACGTGACAGCACGTGAAGTCAATTCGGCAGAAGTCCCCCGATTCGGCGCCAAAATTTTGAACAAGATATAAAGGTTAATGGACTTTCTAGAAGGAGGGAGTGGTTGATTCGGTTGAAGAGAAAGAACAGAATAGAGAGAGAGAGAGGAGAGAGGGAGAGAGAGCTCGCCTTCCATCACCATTGTCGAGGGCTTGAGCTCGAATTTACAGAGCATCGGTTGGGCTTCGACAAGCCGAACCAAAGCTTCTAAAGATCGTCAAGAGGTTGCCTAGACTGAGAGGAAGCGATCGACGTCGGCCGCGCAAGCTAAAACCACGAAAACAGGCTAGTTTGGTCTTCAAGCTTTCATACTGTGCTTTAATGGCGGAACTTGATTCCGATCTTGATTCTTCGAGTTAAAGTAGGCGTTTTACTCTTCAAGCATCACTGACCATCATCACAGTTTCATTTTGCAATGGCCTTGTCTGAATACTTCGAATTGAGTCCCCAAATCCAGCCTCCATTGTCGTGCCCTGTTCATTCATGCCTAGCCAAATCTAGGTCGTGCGAGCTCGATCGGGTCTCGAGATAAGTGTTATGAACCTTCTTTCGTGTTAATCTGTGAATGAATCGCCCTGATTTCGCGTGGTTTGTGTAATTGAGCTTCCATGGCCGTACTCGGCATTTCGCATGGTTGTCGCGACCCTCCCCCTCGCGGAGGCGGGGAGCGGGCTAATGGGCCGCCCGATCGCTGGCTTGATCGGACGCGGGCCTCTCCCAAGGCCCATTACCCAAATCGCAACTGCTGGATATACGTGATTGACCTTCAGTGTGGTCTAGTGACATGTGGTGAGTGTACATGCCAAGGAGTCGCCACCAATCGTTTCGTGGAGGGTACGATCGGAAACCCTATCGAATAGTTGGGAGTGGTCTATTCGATTCTGCGGAAACCAGAGAAGTGGGTTCGGGGACTTAGTTACGCCAACTGTCAGAGTTGACGCCCTTTCGATACCTAAGCTGAATGGTTTATCTGATCCTAGGATTTCATACAGATGAGTGGGGTACGGATCCTAAATCTAGGAATTCATGCAGATAGGAATTGCTATCTTATCAATCACAATCAATAGGAATAAATGCGCAAATCAAGGATCCAATGCATGCGGATAAAACACATGAAATCAGCATGATATCCCTAATGAGGCCCTATTAGCCTAGAGAAATATCAAGCAAGGCTTAGGAGTGATTTGGACATGATTCGCCCATGAGGGGCAGAATCGTAATTTTGAACAATTCGGGGAAAATTTACCCTTAAAAGGGTAAATCTGTCATTTTAGACAAATTGTGAAGTCAAAAGACAGTGGAAATAGGATTGGCCATCAATCCAATTCATTTCCTATTTTTCGGGAATTTCCAGGATTTTTTTGGAATTTTCAAGTGATTTTACCCTTGGAGGGGTAAAGTCGTCATTTGGACAAAGACGAGAACTGAAAATCTCAAATATTAGGGTTGGTCATCCACCTGACCCAAACCCTAACTTTAAGCAATTTTCAGAACTCGATTAAGACAAGAAAGACAATTTTCCTATTGAAGGGCAAAATCGTCATTTTGAGAAAAGGGGCGGGACTCGAAACCCAAACTTGAGAATTGGTCTTCTAATCGACCCTAATTCTTACTTTGGCATTATCGGCCTTATCTTGCATCATAGCAGAGGCGACTTACCCCTAAAGGGTAATGTCGTCAAGTCTCGGAAGGACTGATAAGAAAACCCCAAAAATAGGGTTGACCAGTTGTCTGTGGTCAACCCTCGATTTTTGGGGGTTTCTGGAATGTCTAGGATTTTTCCACAATTTTTCCACATTTGTTTGGAATATTCTGGAATTTTCTAGCATTTTTTTGGATTTTCTAAGATTTTTCTAATTTTTTTATTTTTTATTTTTTTTAAAATCATTTTCTGATTTTTTTATTATTTTAAAAAAATATTATTCGGACCGGGTCGACCCGACCCACTCGGGTCGGAACCCGGCCCAGACCCGGATCCATGAAACCGAAGACCAAAACGACGCCGTTTGATGCTTTTTAGTTTTTTTTTTTTGTTTTAATCGGTTCTAATCCTACGGTCCCTGATGAACCGCGTTGCTGATCTGTGCCCATTGGATCTGATTACTAAAACCAACGGTTCAGATTAGGCGAAGACTCGATCAGGACCGTTTGATCCGATTACTTAAGCCTACGGTCACGATTAGATCCTGAGACTCAATCTAGACCGTCTATTCTATCACCCTAAACGACGTCGCCTTCTCATTAATCCATACGACACCGTTTCCACCCTTTGTTTATTTTCTGATTTTTAAAAATCATTTTCAGATAATTCTATTTATTAATCGGACGGCCACTAGAATTTAAGTTCGATTTATCTCAACCGTCCGATCCGTTAATTCGAATAACAGCCCCTAACGGCCACGCTGACTCGACACTACATGGACCAATCGCGCATCGCCACCTAGGCCTTTGACCTGCTGACCACGCCACGTCAGCTTCGTCTTCAACCTTTCGACCCCGGCAAAATGGACGGCTGAGGAACTCCGATGACGATCTGACGGTGGATTCTCGACGGACTGGAACGAGATCAGCGGCAATCGACTCGAAATCGCTTCTATTATAACATATCTCAAGATTACACGAATCCATTCACGGAATCGAGCACGATCGAACATGAACCAGTACGTACACATACACTCAAGTCACTCGATTCATGGCGTAATGAACCAATTCATTAACAGGGAGACATCATTCAATGTTCAGGAGACTTACCTCGAGCTCCGATCGAGCTCGCTCGGCCCAGATTTGGCTGGGGAAAGATGAACAGTGGCTCGACAATGGAGGTTGGATTGGAAGACTCGATTGGGCGTGTTAAGACAAAACCGATGCAAACAAGATACGCGACGATGGTCAGTGATGTTCAGGGAATGAAACGCCCACACTAATTGCATGAATGATCAAGAAACGCATGAATCGCCATGAAAGCTTGAAGAAACACTCGAGACTGCAACTCACCTGTTCTCGCGGATTCCTTGTGCGCGGCCGGCGGCGATCGATTCCGGGGACTTTGGGCGATCTTCTGGTGGTCTCGTGTGGCTTTGGTTTGGCCTGGGAAGACCCAACCAGCGCCCTGCAATTCGAGTTCAAATTCTCGACGACGGGGGTCGGAGAACGAGCTCTGCTTCACGTTTTCTCTTTCTCTCTCGATTCAGTTTCACCTTCTACAACTGAATCTGTCCTCCTCCTCTCTCCTTCCGCGCTCTCTTTCTCTCTTTTTGCCTCGCTCTCTTCGCGAGCTCTCTGTCCCGCGAGCTCTCTCCTTCCGCGCTCTCTTTCTCTCTTTTTCTCTCTCTCTTTTTTGCCCCCTTTGTTCGCGAGCTCCTCTAACCAACTAATCCCTCCAACTAATCTCCAACTGATCTCCTTCAACTCAACTAACTTCCGTTTCTTCTTCCTTTCTGTTCGTCCGCGAAGCACCCACTTCTTGAACTGATCTCCCCCTCACTCAACTGATCTCCCGTTTTCTTTTTGTTCGTGCGCGAAGGAGCAGAGGGTATTCTGCTTATGACCAAAACTGGTCAACGGGTTGACTGGGCCGGTCAACCCGACCCAGTTGACCCGGTTCTAAATTTTCTGTTCAAATTGGATGTCCTGATGTACCAATATCACAAAATTGACATCAAAATTAGACTCCATGGCACAGACTCCACCTAGAAATGTGATTTTCGGGACAAATTCCTTTTGAATTGATTGAAAACCCCAAATGTAGAGTAGGATCCGAATTTGATTTTTTGCCAAATTGATGCTCTTAATGGGCGAATTGGCCCCAATTGAGCCCCTCATTAGATTCAGTGGGTCAAAAACTATAGGGAGGAAGCATTGGAGTTCTATGGGTGTCCCTCAGAGAATTTTAATTTCAGAATTGGCACTATAGGGACTAAAATTAAAACATTTTTATGCGATTAGGTCCCTAAGGCCAAAATTGATCAAATCAGCGCACAATTGAACCAAATTGAAATGTGGGGCAATCAATTCGAATGTCAAGATTCGGAAAATGCAAAATATCGCAAATAGAAAGACTCAAAACATATTTTTTGACAAATTTAATCCTGTGCGTTACAAAGAAACACACAAAATTAAACTTGAATTTCGATTCTTGATGAGGTCAAAATGACAAGGGATTTAAAAGAAAAATATTGACTATTTTCCTATATTTTTGTGACCTCAAATTCTATTTTTGTTGAATTTTCTAGTATTTTCCTATTTTCTAAAAAATACTAAAAAATGTGAAAAATATGAAAAATTATTTTTTTGTCAAGAATGGTTCCTTGGTCTTGGCCAAGGCCACCAAAGTTGATTTTGTAATTTTTTGACTTTTTATGAATTTTTTATGATTTTTAAAAAATAAAACTGAAAAAGACTTGGTCAAAAATCAGGTGTCAACAGCTGCCCCTCTTTGAGAGGAATCTCGTGAGAGGTTTCGCTCAAAGACAGGTGACACCTGAGTCTAGACCGACTCGACTGGGGAAAAGAAAAACGAATCTTGACACTCAATCTTTCTTGTCCCGCTAATGAATGCTCTGCTTCTCATTCTTTTGCTAACGTGAGAGAGAAAGTAGAGAGACCCACCTGTTACTTACCTGTTGATCACCTGCCTGATGCTCGTGCGGCATGCGCGGTGTATAGCGGGTTCAAGTGAATACCCAGGGACTCGTCTTTTGAGTATCCTAGGGCGATTAAACTCTAGCCTGTATGGTAGGCCGTACCATAATGGGATTCCTATACTTGACAGGAACCTGTGAATGACTGTTGACACCTAAATTTTGATCAACTTTTTTTATTTATTTTTATTTTTATTTTTATTTCATAGAAAATCCATAAAAAGTTGAAAAAATTGAAAAATCAATTTTGGTGACCTTAGCCAAGCTAAATGAACCATTTTGACCAAAAAAATAATTTTCATAATTTTCATTTTTTTATATATATTTTCGAAAAATACAAAAAAAAAGAAAAAAAAAGAAAAAGAAAATCAAGAAAAATAATATTTGAGGTCACAAAGATATATAAAAATAGTCGGTATTTTTATTTTTATTTTATCTATTTTCTAACCTCATAAATAGTAAAATTCAGGTTTGATTTTAGGTGTTCTCTGATCACCATAAAATTGAATTTGACAAAAATATTAGTAATGATTAAAAGGAAAAGGAGGGAAACATCATCATTTAAAAGGAAAAGGGGGCTAATGATTTTGTCTTCTCTTTTTGTTATTTTATTTTATTTTTACTTTTTTTATTTTATTATTATTTTATTATTTTATTATTATAATATATATTTTTTTTCTTTCTCTCTCTCTCTCTCCCCACTCCCTCTCTCCTTCCCGCTGCCTATTTATCTCCCCCCTCCTCCTCTTCCTCTTCCTCTTCCTCTTCTTCTTCTTCTTCTTCTTCTTCTTCTTCCTCTCTCCTCTCCCTTTCCCGAACCATCTCACTGTTCCGGTCATAACTCCGTCGTCCAATATCAGATCGAGGCGAAACCACCTCCAATAGAAAGCTTATCGTCTTATCTTTCCAGGGATATATTATAAGGCTCATTTGGCCCAGCCATTCGTCCGATGGAGCCGTTTGAATGAGCAAAGGTCGCTGCTGACCCTGTAACGACCAGTTTCTGCCGCCGCCGTCGTCCTCCACGATCAGCCCTTCCGGCGACCTTTGCGCCTCCCTCTGACCATCACAGTCGACGAAAATCGAGCGAATTGAGGTATTGTGGTCATATCTCACTCATTTGGACTCCTTTTAAGGTGAAATTTTCGGTGATGGCTTCCTAAGATGATAGGCTATGTTCTGGATTTTTAAGGTTGCTGAATATTTGCTGTGTATTTACTTTATGTCATAGCATTTCTATATTTCGCATAAAAGACCCAGAATCGGAAGGCCGAGCCTCCTGTTGGTGTCTAAATATTTGCTGCGTATTTACTTTATGTCATAGCATTTCTATATTTCGCATAAAAGACCCAGAATCGGAAGGTCGAGCCTCCTGTTGGTGTCTAAATATTTGCTGTGTATTTACTTTATGTCATAACATTTCTATATTTCGCATAAAAGACCCAGAATCGGAAGGCTAAGCCTCCTATTGGTGTCCAAGGTGTTTTATTTATTTATTTTCTGTAAATTATATTGTGCTACCCCAGAATCGGAAGGCCGAGCCTCCTGCTGGTGGTTTATACCCCCCACACATTGTTGCACGAGCACCGACGGACTCCGACGTCGTAAAATTCACCGGATCCCATCTCCTTTGCTTATGTTTATGTTGTATAATGACTTAATATCTTCTTTATTATTATTTTTTTTTTTTGCATTGCGTTGCGTCCTATAAAAACAAAAAAAAATGCTAGATTGGATGGTTGCAGATGAGCCACGTGTCGTGATCCGATGATTTTCAGAATAAAAAAAATATTTTTAACATTAAAAGAAATAAATTTCGAATTTTACAACAATTAAAATGATTCGATTGTCACCGAGACGCCACGTGGCGAGTTAGGGACCGTTCAGTTGGGACTTATTTTTAGGAAATTTATAATAAAAAAAAATCAAATAAAAAAAAATTCAAAAAAAGTGAATACTAAGGAAAAATTCAAAAAAAAATTTGAGAAAAACCCCAGAAAATTCAATCAACTTAGGTACCGAAAGGGCGTCAACTCTAACAGTTGACGTAACTAAGTCCCCGAACCCATTTCTCTGGTTATCGTAGAATTGAATAGAAATTCCCGACTATTCAATAGGGTGGTCCAATCATACCCTCCAAAAAAATGATTGGTGGCGACTCCATGGCATGCACACTTAGCACATGTCACTAGACCACACTGAAGGTCGACTACGCATACCTCCGTTGCGATTTGGGTAACGGGCCTTGGGAGAGGCCTGCGTCCGACCAGACTGGACGGCCCATTAGCCCTCGAGAGCCCACGACGAACCTCGAGAGGGTCGCGACAGACTGGCGACTCCGCTGGGGACTGGTTCTTAACCATTTAGTGGACTTGAGCCGATTAAAAAGTTGATTGGTTTTTCTGACATGTTTTATTTAGACGCTCTTCAAATTGAAGTATGTACTTTAACCCTTGAGGTGTTAAACGTTTTTGCAGATTGGAGAAATAAGGGGTGTAGTCCGTGATTAACATTGTTTTATGCAGGTTGGCGTAGGAATGTATGTTGTGTGGGTGATTTGAAGCGCTGATTGATAAACTGTTTTGCATGACTTGCATTGTGATGATCACGACACCTGAACACACACAACCGCGCCTAAAACCCCGGGCGCCCCTATAAGCAAACAATAGAAGGAATTGAAAATGGAACCTCCGTGAGGAAAAACACGGGGTAATCCATTTTTAATTTCGCTCACTTCGAACTATGGATTGGGTCCCAATGCAACGATAGTTGTGCAATGGAACCTACCCTTTCTAGAACTCGAGGTGGGAGCCTTTAAGCCTCAGGAACCCCACCATTTAGGTGTCAAAACTTCACAAGTTTACATACGCATGATTGATGTGTTTGACATGTCTTACCCCATTCAAAAGGTCTGTAAGTATCATTCCTTTCACCCTTTGAACTCAGTATAACTTTTTTCCATATGCTAACACGTCTTTCTACCCACCACAGGGGCAGGTAGCTTTAATCACGGAACCAAGAGTAACTCGTATTATAACTCGTCTCCGAGCCAGAATGGAGCAAGAGGAGTTGGGATCTCGCGTGAATAGTTTGGAAGGTCAGATGGCGTCAATGGCCACCATGCTAGCAGAAATGAAAGCCATGATGGTGGCTGCACAAGAAAGAAATCATGACCTCAGCCAGGATGCTCCGCCCGCACCCCCCAATGCTTCGAATGTGGCGCGAACTCAGGAAGAGAATGTGGCCGAGAATGTTAATCGAGTGTTAGCAGCTGATGCACTACCGAAGGCCGCGTCTGTAGTCATCGACCTAGAAAAAGACAAAAAGGAGAAACCCCCGGGCAAAATCGAAGAAGGCGCAAAGAGGCTAGCGAAGATAGAGGAATGCCTAAGCAGCCAAGGGTATGAGCTGGCTCGATTTGACAAGATATCACCATTTGCAAAAATTGAAGCGCCGTTAGACTATAAAGAACCCGATTTCGTCAGAAAATACAACGGGACGAGCTGCCCCCGAGCCCACTTAAAATATTACCTACGCAAAATGGCACTTTTTTCTGACTACGTTCCCTTGCTGATGAACACGTTTCAAGAGAGTCTGGCGGGTGCTGCTCTGGCTTGGTTCATCGAATTAGATTTGGAGGACTATGATGGATGGGAAGACCTAGCGGAGGACTTTTTACATCAATATAAGTTCAATACTGCTACAGCCCCTTCCAGAGAAGAATTGCTGAGGACCACTAAAGGGAGGAATGAGGCAATCCGTGCCTACGCTCAAAGATGGCGGGCCTTAGCAACACAAGTCAAACCGTCCATTCCAGAGGACGAGCTGGTCGACCTTTTCTTGAGAGCGTTGCCTTACGAGTATTTCGATAGGCTGAACACATCTGGTTGTCAAACATTTGTACACCTCATAAAAATCGCAGAAAGGCTGGAATGGGCGATGAGGGAAAGGAAAGCACCAGAAATCGCAACAAGACGCCAATATCCGGCCCGAAGGGAGAAGGAGGCTGAAGTTGATGTGGCCTTCGTACCAAACCCACCCAACCCTAAGCAGTTCTCCAATTCAAGTACGGTGCAAGGAAACTCGTCGATGTCGGTACAGAAACCATATGAACTAAGGAGGAAGTTGCCTCCCAAGCAGTTCACCCCCCTGCCAAGGCCGTTATCGAAATTACTTCCTATGTTACTAGAGGAGCACTTAGTGGCTAAGGAGCCTCCAAGGCCGAATCCGGTGAAATTTAACGGGTACGATGAAAGCCAGTCATGTGTCTATCACATGGGAGAGAAGGGCCATAACGTAGACAATTGCATTGTTTTGAAGCACAAGGTGCAAGCCCTTATCGATAATTGCATCCTTGAATTCGACAAAACAGAGCCGAACGTGCAAAATAATCCACTTCCTGATCACCGAACCGTGGGGGTGATCTTCGACAACAAGTTCGACCGGTTCTTCTCTGAGGATTCCAAATGGTCGAAGGACGAGGGGATAGAAACGACATCGGAGGAACTTGATTTGACCAGCTTGTCTTTGGGAGATTTTGTCAAATCACTCGACGGCGACGCTCCTACCATGGAGTAAAGAGATATCTGTCTCTCTTCGACGCATCTAAATCCACATTAGGTGCCTCGGGCTTTTTCTTACGTGTTGTATTGTAATATAAGTATACTAAAAAAACAAAAAAAAACCAAAAAAAAAAAACCAAAAAAATCATCAAAAATCAAAAATCAAAAAAGGGGGACGTGTGGGAGCCACAAATCGGTCAATGACGAAAAAAAAAAAAAAAAAAAAAAAAAAAAAACTGAGACCTGATTTCCCACATGTCTCCTGGTTTGCAAAGTTTTGGGATGCGAGGATGCCCAATGATATGAGGGCTAGCTCCCATCCTACCCTTTCAATTTTTCTTAAGACGTCTCCCAAAGAAGTTTATCATTACATGAACTTTCTCTATTTTATAACCGTCTTTGTGACACTTCAAGCATGCCATTCCAAGCATACATAGCAGTTGTTAAATAACTCAGGTTCCCGAGGTGGAGCTTCCCTTCTAAATGGGGAATAAAACGATGCGGAGCCATCCATTCCAGCAACAATCAAAAGCAGGGGAATCAGATGGCAGTGCTTCCAAATGACGAAACAAGGAGTACCCCTTTTCATAACATGAGTCTGACTCAATGTTTTCAAGAGCGTTCTAATGGCTCAATTTGTGAACAAAATCTTTGAGAAAACCTGAAAAAGTTTCTCATCACCTGAAAATCTCTGTGAAAAGAATGCTTGAAAAGAAAATCTTAAGTTTTATCAATACCTTCTTTGAATAGAATGAAAAGCACGAATTCATAGATGACCAGGATTGGCAAAACTCGTGGGAGCAAGTCTCTCACTTTTCTCCGAGAAGCCCAGCCAGGGGCAAACTCTCATGATCCCCCCTAAAAGTGCAACAGACCAGGGTCATCAAATCCAGAGAGGACAAACAGCGAAACCGGCCTCACCGGGGCAAATTGCTCGAAAAGCACGAAAAGACGAAACTTCGGAGGGAGTACCTCTTTTCAGAAATTCCAAATGAAGTCAGATAAAAACCCACGTCTATTTCTTCACATGCAGGTGCGTGGACTCCTTCAGATGGGATTAGAAATCTCCAACAAAAGCGGAAAGCGTTAAGACATGACTGGGGCATGCGAATCAATTTTGCCCTGGGCAAAGAAAGACGTTTCTTCTCTGGCAAAATCCGTAGACGCAATGACAGAGTTATCTGCATCAGAAATAAACCCCAGGATACAAACCTAGAGGCGGTAACTTTGTATCGTTCCAATTTGATCTCCATAAATCCCATGCTTAACAGGAAGTCGTTGGCGCCAAAAGCCACAAAAGAAAAGAACTCGCCAATGAGGAGGTGAATAAAATTATTAACCTTGGGAGTCAGCACTCCAAGGAAGGGTCTTTGATCAAGTGGAGGAACTATGAAGAGTGACGCTGGAATGCGCCCAAAAACACAAATGGATTTCCTCTGGGGCAAATCCTCGAGAATGATTCATCGCCAACCAAACGGAGGAATCGTGGCCACAATATAGATGGCCAATTTCTGTAAGCCGCGCGTTTGTGTTCAAATGAAAACACCAAGCAAGAACAAGGCGGTATCGTTCCAATTTGTCTTGAATTTTGGAACGCAAACTGACACTTATTGTTTGTTTTTGACAGGGGAGTCGCCTTGGAGACGAACAAGTTTTTACATCCCACGTACTACTTGTTAGGGTACATGACCGAGGGTAGGATGTATCGTTTCGATTTTCAAAAAAATTCGTGAATATACAATGATATGCTTCTCTTACATTTTCAGGGGTCTGCAGCCGCGACAGGTAGGTAAGTATCCCTTTCCCAGTTAGCTGGAGATAAAGAATGTTAAAATCCTTTCAGTCGTCATGAAAATTATCCAATGCATCGATGTTCATGATTTAAATCGGGAGGTTGCCCAAAGCATGAATAAAACATGCACGATACATCACAAGATCCCCTCAATGGATAAATTTTGGGAAAGAATGGAGTGAATTTTTCCAAATATCATTATTTGTCAAATCATTCAAAAGGAAGTTTACTCAAAAGAGAGGCGAGCCTAATCCAAACATGTCCAACACACACTTGAGAGATGAGTGGAGTGGGCAGATAGCAAAATCTGGGTCTACGATGGTAGGGATCATTTGCAGCGATTACATGGGTTGGGACGACAGAGGCATTCGTTTCATATCCCCAAAAACTACAGGTGACCATTGATAAACCCCTTTGAACGGCGTTTTTCATTCTTAACCCTATCAAGAACCACCCCACATCGGGGCAAAATGGAGGTGAGTCCAGTAGCATCAGGAGAAAATGGTTAGAAATTTTTTTTTTTGCTCGGACTAACATTAATCTTTGTGTGTTGTTTATATGGTAATCCAAGTGCCATAGGATGATGAGAAGCATTCATTTCTCTATCCCACACACCATATCCTTTGCATAGCCAAGTTGAGCCTGCGAATTCATTTCATAAACCCATCGGTGATCATTGCAAGTTCCAAAACAAAGGCAAATCACTTCAGGAACGGAGAAGTTCAAGACTTAGGGTTTACGAAGAAACTACTAAGTTGATACTCAAGCGTGCTAAGAGCCAAGTCATATATCTAGCACAATTGCCAAGCATCCCACTTGCGACAAGGGATTAAAGAAATCCTCAGCATAAAAAAAAAAAAGCAAAGTGCCTGGTAAAAGCGAGGCCGATGCTCGGGTGAACAATTTGATCGATCCCTAAAGAAACCTGGTAGGGAAAAGAAGAGGGAAAAACCCCTAATGGAGTCAGATCAAGAAGACTGCTCCCCAAATGATGTCAGCCGTGAAGCAAAAACACAAAAAGAGTTGTCAACCTCTTAATACCACAAGAGACGCTCTCTAAAGAGTTTGTACACACCTCAAAAACGGTTGCACGTCTCAAAAATTGAAGATACAGAATGGAAAAGACAGGTGACAAGTTTGCAATGATCACCAAGGTCAATTCCCTCATAAATTCTGGGCCAAAAACAAGCTTTTTTTTTCGGTCCCCAATCCTACCAACATCATAACCCTGAAACAGCCTTCTCTGACTAAGACACTTGGGTTAACATATAGCTTAGCTCGAAGAGGTACGAGCAAGATTATTTCTTTCTCATTTTGCAGGGTTCTTGACTTGTAAACCCGAAGCAGATGGTGAAAACTTTCGTTCAATGGCTTTGACTCAAAAATGAGTCCCCCTTGAAAACCAATACCAAGCCCAACATTACGGTCCCGTGGAAGACCTCCCGACCGATCAAAATGTATGCGCTGCGAATGAGCCTAAAACCTAGGCACAGGTTAATAGGGAATTGAGTGCATCCCCTATAAAAATCATTACCTCAAAACAGGTGAGATAGCCTCCTTGTCGAGAAATATTCCAATTGATGTTTTGAACAATCTCTTTTTGAAATTTTTCAAACTGTTGATCCAGATTTTCCATGCAAGGAATTTGTGATCACATCTGCATGTTGCAAGAATGCTTTGGACAGCCTCCGGCATCAAAATGCACATTTCATGATTAAAACTTAAATCATACGGTTTTGTCAGATGGACAACCGTCGTCTTCCCAAAGATTACTAACGTTTTCTTGGTGAAGAAAAATTTTTCAGGCTCGAACTTCTGCAGGATCCATTAGAGACGCCAATCTCCCAGAAGAAGGCCTCGCTCTGAAGAGAAGAACGTACAAATCTATTTTTCTGCAGTATACCTGGAGAACCCAGCTCCCAGAAAAGTCACTTCCCGCATCATCAGCGTACCAGTGAAATTTTTGCCAAAATAAAATCTTTCACTGCTTCAAAACTGAATTCCCGACAAACTTCGGGATCTCTAAAAAAGGGGGGAAGAAAAACCCTTTTAAAAGAAACAGTCTCATCGGACGTGGAGAACCCTCGTCATGAGACCCCTTTTCAAAAATCAGGCAGTCTCATCGGACGTGGAGAACCCTCGTCATGAGACCCCTTCTAAAAAAAAAAAAAATCAAGCAGTCCCAGCAGACGTGGAGAACCCTCGTCCTAGGACCTCTTTTCAAAAATCAAGCAGTCCTAACTTGACGTGGAGAACCCTCGTCCTAGGACCCCTTTTCAAAGCAAAACTATGGTAGATACCGCCTGAAGGGTCAACTCATGGTAGAAACCGCCTGAAGGGTCAACACAAGGTAGATACCGCCTGAAGGGTCAAAATGAGGGTAGATACCGCCTGAAGGGTCAACACAAGGTAGAAACCGCCTGAAGGGTCAAAATAATGGTAGAAACCGCCTGAAGGGTCAATCAAAGGTAGAAACCGCCTGAAGGGTCAATCCAATAGTGAAAATCACTTAAATGGTCAACTCAATGGTCCAATCCACCATACGGATCAAAATCATTGGCAAATCTCAAATGGGACGCGTCTTCCTTAGATTCCTATCAGTTAGGAATCCCATTATGGTTTGACCTACCATACGGGTCAGAGCTTAACCTCTCTAGGATACTCTAGTAACGAGTTCCTAGAAATTCTCTTGAATCCATCAAACACCGCGAAAATCGTACAAACATCGAACAGGTAAGTGGCAGGTATGTCTCTCTATTATCTCACTCTCTCATGTCAAATGAATGTTTCCCCCTTCAAGAAAGAGCATACATGGACAAGCATGAAAATTGGATGTCATGACTCCTTTTCCTTTAGTTTCCCGAGTCGAGTCGATCAGGACTCAGGTGTCACCTTATCTTTGAGAGAAACCTCTAACGAGATTCCTCTCAAAGAGGGGCAGCTGTTGACACCTAAATTTTGATCAACTTTTTTTATTTATTTTTATTTTTATTTTTATTTCATAGAAAATCCATAAAAAGTTGAAAAAATTGAAAAATCAATTTTGGTGACCTTAGCCAAGCTAAATGAACCATTTTGACCAAAAAAATAATTTTCATAATTTTCATTTTTTTATATATATTTTCGAAAAATACAAAAAAAAAGAAAAAAAAAGAAAAAGAAAATCAAGAAAAATAATATTTGAGGTCACAAAGATATATAAAAATAGTCGGTATTTTTATTTTTATTTTATCTATTTTCTAACCTCATAAATAGTAAAATTCAGGTTTGATTTTAGGTGTTCTCTGATCACCATAAAATTGAATTTGACAAAAATATTAGTAATGATTAAAAGGAAAAGGAGGGAAACATCATCATTTAAAAGGAAAAGGGGGCTAATGATTTTGTCTTCTCTTTTTGTTATTTTATTTTATTTTTACTTTTTTTATTTTATTATTATTTTATTATTTTATTATTATAATATATATTTTTTTTCTTTCTCTCTCTCTCTCTCCCCACTCCCTCTCTCCTTCCCGCTGCCTATTTATCTCCCCCCTCCTCCTCTTCCTCTTCCTCTTCCTCTTCTTCTTCTTCTTCTTCTTCTTCTTCTTCCTCTCTCCTCTCCCTTTCCCGAACCATCTCACTGTTCCGGTCATAACTCCGTCGTCCAATATCAGATCGAGGCGAAACCACCTCCAATAGAAAGCTTATCGTCTTATATTTCCAGGGATATATTATAAGGCTCATTTGGCCCAGCCATTCGTCCGATGGAGCCGTTTGAATGAGCAAAGGTCGCTGCTGACCCTGTAACGACCAGTTTCTGCCGCCGCCGTCGTCCTCCACGATCAGCCCTTCCGGCGACCTTTGCGCCTCCCTCTGACCATCACAGTCGACGAAAATCGAGCGAATTGAGGTATTGTGGTCATATCTCACTCATTTGGACTCCTTTTAAGGTGAAATTTTCGGTGATGGCTTCCTAAGATGATAGGCTATGTTCTGGATTTTTAAGGTTGCTGAATATTTGCTGTGTATTTACTTTATGTCATAGCATTTCTATATTTCGCATAAAAGACCCAGAATCGGAAGGCCGAGCCTCCTGTTGGTGTCTAAATATTTGCTGCGTATTTACTTTATGTCATAGCATTTCTATATTTCGCATAAAAGACCCAGAATCGGAAGGTCGAGCCTCCTGTTGGTGTCTAAATATTTGCTGTGTATTTACTTTATGTCATAACATTTCTATATTTCGCATAAAAGACCCAGAATCGGAAGGCTAAGCCTCCTATTGGTGTCCAAGGTGTTTTATTTATTTATTTTCTGTAAATTATATTGTGCTACCCCAGAATCGGAAGGCCGAGCCTCCTGCTGGTGGTTTATACCCCCCACACATTGTTGCACGAGCACCGACGGACTCCGACGTCGTAAAATTCACCGGATCCCATCTCCTTTGCTTATGTTTATGTTGTATAATGACTTAATATCTTCTTTATTATTATTATTTTTTTTTTGCATTGCGTTGCGTCCTATAAAAACAAAAAAAAATGCTAGATTGGATGGTTGCAGATGAGCCACGTGTCGTGATCCGATGATTTTCAGAATAAAAAAAATATTTTTAACATTAAAAGAAATAAATTTCGAATTTTACAACAATTAAAATGATTCGGTTGTCACCGAGACGCCACGTGGCGAGTTAGGGACCGTTCAGTTGGGACTTATTTTTAGGAAATTTATAATAAAAAAAAATCAAATAAAAAAAAATTCAAAAAAAGTGAATACTAAGGAAAAATTCAAAAAAAAATTTGAGAAAAACCCCAGAAAATTCAATCAACTTAGGTACCGAAAGGGCGTCAACTCTAACAGTTGACGTAACTAAGTCCCCGAACCCATTTCTCTGGTTATCGTAGAATTGAATAGAAATTCCCGACTATTCAATAGGGTGGTCCAATCATACCCTCCAAAAAAATGATTGGTGGCGACTCCATGGCATGCACACTTAGCACATGTCACTAGACCACACTGAAGGTCGACTACGCATACCTCCGTTGCGATTTGGGTAACGGGCCTTGGGAGAGGCCTGCGTCCGACCAGACTGGACGGCCCATTAGCCCTCGAGAGCCCACGACGAACCTCGAGAGGGTCGCGACAATGACGAACCCAGTCTCTTAGGGATTGTCGGGGTTTTGATCCGTATGGTGGATCAGACCATGAATAGGACTCCTTTCTGCTAGGAACCTATGGATGACGCACCCAGTCTCTTAGGGATTGTCAGGGGTTTTGATCCGTATGGTGGATCAGACCATGAATAGGACTCCTTTCTGCTAGGAACCTATGGATGACGCACCCAGTCTCTTTAGGGATTGTCAGGGATTTTGATCCGTATGGTGGATCAGACCATGAGTAGGACTCCTTTCTGCTAGGAACCTATGGATGACGCACCCAGTTTCTTAGGGATTGTCAGGGATTTTGATCCGTATGGTGGATCAGACCATGAGTAGGACTCCTTTCTGCTAGGAACCTATGGATGACGCACCCAGTTTCTTAGGGATTGTCAGGGGTTTTGATCCGTATGGTGGATCAGACCATGAATAGGACTCCTTTCTGCTAGGAACCTATGGATGACGCACCTAGTCTCTTAGGGATTGTCAGGGATTTTGATCCGTATGGTGGATCAGACCATGAATAGGACTCCTTTCTGCTAGGAACCTATGGATGACGCACCCATTCTCTTAGGGATTGTCGGACATTTTGATCCTTCAGGGGGATCAGGTCGAGAATAGGATTCCTCTCTGCTTAGGAACCTATGGATGACGCACCCAGTCTCTTAGGGATTGTCGAACATTTTGATCCTATATTCTAAGGAATTAACTAGGATTCATACAAGTGAGGTATGCCTAATCTTTAGGCTTTACCACGTGAGCTATTCTGGGTTTAGGGGTTACCTAGAACCTCACAGAAAGCAGATTTTGTCAACAGTTTTTGATCCTATATTCTAAGGAATTAACTAGGATTCATACAAGTGAGGTGTGCCTAACCTTTAAGCTTTACCAAATGAGCTATTCTGGGTTTAGGGGTTACCTAGAACCTCACAGAAAGCTGATCTTGAAAATTGTCCCTTCGACATGCAAGGCGCTATTCTGAGATTTGGGGATTCCAAGTATCCTGCAGAAAACTTAAACCTGCAAAAACTTTGATAAGATTCTTCTGGGATCTAGGGGTTACCTGAGATCTCGCAGAAAGACTATCTTGAATATTGTCCTTTCGACATTGAATGTGACATTCTGGGACCTGGGAGCTCCAGGTATCCTGCAGAAAGTTCCAACCTGTAACACTGGGATCTCACACAGGGAGATAATTTCAAACATTGTCCTTTTGACATGGGAGGTGACATTCTGGGACCTGTGAGCTCCAGGCATCCTGCAGAAAGATCAAACCTGTAATATTGGAATCTCACATAAGGAGATAATTTCAAACATTGTCCTTTTGACATGGGAGGCGACATTCTGGGATTTGGGTACTCCAGGTATCCTGCAGAAAGCTCAAACCTATAAATTTGAAATCTCACAGAGGGATGATTTCAGAGATTGTCCTTTTGACATTTGAGGTGACATTCTGGGATCTGGGAGCTCCAGGTATCCTGCAGAAAGTTCCAACCTGTAACACTAGGATCTCACACAGGGAGATAATTTCAAACATTGTCCTTTTGACATGGGAGGTGACATTCTGGGACCTGGGAGCTCCAGGCATCCTGCAGAAAGATCAAACCTGTAATATTGGAATCTCACATAGGGAGATAATTTCAAACATTGTCCTTTTGACATGGGAGGCGACATTCTGGGATCTGGGTACTCCAGGTATCGTGCAGAAAGCTCAAACCTATAAATTTGAAATCTCACAGAGAGATGATTTCGAAGATTGTCCTTTTGACATTTGAGGTGACATTCTGGGATCTGGGAGCTCCAAGTATCCTACAGAAAGTTCAAACCTGTAAATTTGAAATCTCACAGAGGGATGATTTCAGAGATTGTCCTTTTGACATTGGAGGTGACATTCTGGGATCTGGGAGCTCTAGGTATCCTGCAGAAAGTTCCAACCTGTAAATTTTAAATCTCAGAGAGGGATGATTTCGGAGATTGTCCTTTTGACATTTGAGGTGACATTCTGGGATCTGGGAGCTCCAGGTATCCTACAGAAAGTTCAAACCTGTAAATTTGAAATCTCACAGAGGGATGATTTCAGAGATTGTCCTTTTGACATTGGAGGTGACATTCTGGGATCTGGGGACTCCAGGTATCCAAGAGAGGTTGTGTTCTTCTGAGATCTGGGATTGCCAGGAATTCTGCAGAATTTTAGACATGTTAAACGTTTCTCACCAAGAGTGATACAAGCCATTTTAGGAGCTAAAGTCATCAAGAATCTTGCAGAAGCTCCAATTTGAAAATTTTCTTACCAAAGGCACATCAATGGTCTTTGAGTGGTATCTGATGTCAAACTGACGGTACTTTATGACTTATATCATAGTCATGAAAAAATTTCAATGAATGCATTACGATGCTGGAGGTTATCCAAAACACCTTGCAACATACGGAAGTGATCAAAAATTCATTGTGGGGAAAGTTTGAAACAAACAATCTGAAATTGCCAAAAGAGTTTGGTTAAAATGTCCAATGGAGTATTCTCATCAAAGAGGACTTCTCACCGCTTTGAGATAATGGTCTTTTACCAAGAATGCACTCGAACTTCCTATCAAACCTGTGCCTAGGGTTCAGGATCATTCGCAGTGAATACACCTCGATCGATCAGGAGGACTTCCAAGGGACCGTAATGTTGGGCTTGGTCAACGGTTTTCAAAGGGGACTTGCGTGCAAGTCAAGGCTTTCGAAGAGAAGTCTTCAATGTCTGCTCCAGGTTTACAAGTCAAGAAACCTGCAAAATGAGAAAGAAATAATCTTGCTCGAACTTCTTCGAGCTAAACTTAGACATTAAACCCTATGTCAATTCAAGTGCCTTAATCAGAAAAGGCTTTTCAGGGTTGTAACGTAGGTATGATTGGGGACCAAAAAAGGCTTGTTTTTGGCTCAGGATATACGAAGGGTCTAACATTGGTGATCACAGCAGGTTTGCCGCCGATCTTGTCCCTTCTGGTTCAAAGAGCGTCTTCAGTTTTTGAAGTGCATTGATAGTCTTTGAAGAGCATTGTCAGCCTTCGAAGCGCACGTCTGTCTTTAGAGAACATATCTCTCTCATGTTGAGACGGTGTCAACATCTTCTCTACACTTACATCATCTAAGTGTGACATGATTTGGGAGCATCTTTCGCAGTCTAGCACCCTCGAAATATTCTTTTACAATCAGATCTCACTAGTGACCTATACAAAGGTATCATGCCATCTTTTGGTATTTACAAGATCAAACACATGATTCACAAGTGTACAAGTATTTGGATGGGCATTGGCCTTGCTTTTACCAGGCACTTTGCTTTTTTTTTATGCCCAAGGTTGAATTTTTCTCTCTTCTTTCTTTTTGAGATCCCATCTTTTCTTTTCTTTTGGGGATCAGAATTTTCAAATGAATGTGCTAGATGTATAGCTTGAATCTCAGCACTCAAACATTAATCTAGGAATTTTTCACAAATCCTGTGTTTTGAACTCTTCCGCTCTTGAAGTGACGTCGCTTCCGTTCTTGGAATATGCAATGATCACCAACGGGTTTGCGAAACGAACGTATAGGCTCAACTGGGCCGTGCAAAGGGTAAAAGTGTATAGGATAGAGAAACGAATGCTTTTCGTCATCCTAAAGCACCTGAATTACCATGGAAGTTAAAATGACAAGCAACACACGAAGATTGATGCAAGTCTGAGCAAGAGAACTTCTGACCATTTACCTCCTGATACTGCTGGACGTACCTCCAGTTTGCCCCACTGTGGGGTGGTTCTCGACAGGGGTATAGAATGAAACCGTTGTTCAAAGGGTTATCAATGGTCACCTGTAGTGTTTATGATAGAGAAACAAATGCCTCCGTCGTCTCAATCCATGTAGTCACTGCGAATAACCCCTACTTCCGTAGGTCAAGGTCCCGCTGTACTTACCACTCCACTCATCTCTTAAGTGTGTATAGGACGTGTTTAGATTCAGGTTGCCTCTTATCTGAGGAAACATCCTTTTGAACGGTTTAAACAACTTTTGCTGGAAAAGTTCATTTTGCTTTCTCCAAAACTTACCCTCAAAAGGGATTTGTGATGCACAATGTATATTTCAACCATGTTTAGATAACCTCCAAATCTAAACATGAATACTAATGTCACAACTGTGAGAATTCTGCATCTTCATAGATGTGATAATTGGATGCATGCTAGATCCCAAGGAGCCTTTAGGTTCTGGTAATGAGGATTCTGACGGTCTCAAAATCTAAAAGATTGAGAAAGGAATACTTACCTGCCCAGTGTGGCTAGAGATTCCTGGAAAATATAAGAGGGATATGTCAGTGTATGCCCTCGAATTTCAGAAAATTAGAACGATACGCCTTACCCTTGATCATGTATTCCAACGGGAGTGTATAGACTTGGGAAAGTCTGCATTTTTCTTAACAACACAAGATGGTTAAGTGTTTTAAAACATCTTGAAATTCTCAGTTTTTGAAGAGAAAGGACTTGCACCTGACCATTGCGACAGTAAGTCCTCTTGATCATGCGTTCCAATTTATCGCGACCTTGCTTCCTTGGGTCCTGCAATATTGAACACATGCTAGTGTATGCATGGATGTACGAAGTGCTTATGCAATGACTATCAAGAATGGTAGGCTCAATTCGGGATAGGTCGTATGATCAGAATCTGATTTTATTTCAAGGGTAATATCTCTTCACAGCATCTGAATTTACAGGATGCCCCAGTTCTTCTCCTCCGGAGTTTACAAGAATCAATGCTCCTCCCGTGAGAATTTTCTTGATAATGTAAGGGCCTTCATAATTCGGAGTGAATTTTCCTCCTGGATGAGTAGTACTCGGCAAAACTTTTCTAATTACCAAGTCATTTACTTCGAGATTTCTGGTCTTGACCTTTCGATTGAATGCCCTGGCTACCCTCTTTTGGTAAGTTTGTCCGTGGCAAATGGCTTTAAGACGTTTCTCGTCTATTAAATTCAGCTGTTCATAGCTGTGCTTGAAATATTCTGACTCGGAGAATCTACCCTCTGATAAGATTCTTAAAGAGGGAATCTTAACTTCCACGGGTAGAACTGCTTCCATTCCATACACCAGACTGTAGGGAGTTGCCCCTGTAGAAGTCCTGATTGACGTTCTGTAAGCCATTAAGGTGAATGGTAGCCTTTCATGCCAATCCCTATAGTTTTCTGCTGTCTTAGCCAAGATTCTTTTGATATTTTTGTTGGCTGCTTCCACTGCCCCATTCATCTGTGGGCGGTAAGGAGATGAATTCAGATGTCGAATGCTAAAGTGATCCAGCAGATCATCGACAATCTTGTTGTTCAGGTTAGACCCATTATCTGTGATGATCGCTTGAGGGGTACCATACCGGGATATGATATCTCTTTTGACGAATCTTGCCACATTTCTTGCAGTGACATTCTTGTAAGAGCTGGCTTCTACCCATTTGGTGAAGTAATCAATCGCTACCAAGATGAAGCGATGACCATTTGAAGCTACAGGATTAATAGGTCCTATCATGTCTATGCCCCACATAGAGAAATGCCAAACTTCGGACATTTGGTGCAGTTCGTTCGGGGGTGCGTTAATCTTATCCCCGTATATTTGGCATTGGTGGCATGACCGGATGTGCTGACAGCAGTCTGATTCGATGGTCATCCAATAATAGCCAAGCCGCATGATCTTTCGGGCGAGGAGGTGGCCGTTCATGTGAGGCCCATACACACCTTCATGGATCTCTTTCATGAGGACATTTGCTTCTTTGGCATCTACACATCTTAACAGAGTAGAATCAAACGATCTCTTATACAGAATTTGTCCATTGAGGAAGAACTTGCTGGCCATCTTGGTTATGTATTTTCGGTCTCCTGACTGGCATCCTTCAAGGAATCCCCTTTCAAGAGGTAATTCTTGACGTCATAGTACCATGGCTCTCCATCAGATTCTTCTTCGATTAGCATACAATAAGCTGGCTTTTCAACAATGCCGATCCTTAGAGGTTCTACATCCAATCCTTCAGTCGTTTGTAACATCGAGGCTAGGGTGGCTAATGCATCGGCAAATTGATTGTGAGACCTTGATAGGTACTCGAATGACACTTCTTCGAACTTGAGTATCAATTCTTCAAGGTATTCGTGATAAGGGATGAGCTTTGCATCTTTCGTCTTCCACTCCCCCTGTGTCTGTAGAATAATGAGCATGGAGTCTCCAAAGACCTGCAATCTAGGTATCTTCATAGAAAAGGCCAGTCGTAGGCCCAGAATGCATGCCTCATATTCTGAAATGTTGTTGGTACAAGGAAAAGTTATCTATGCCGCGATAGGGTAATGTTGACCATCTGGGGATATCAGTACTGCCCCAGTGCCTGCCCCTGATAGATTGACAGCACCATCGAAATACATGATCCACTTGTCTTCTGCTAAGTTCAGAATTTGTCCTTTTGTGTTTATTACTTCAGGGGATTCACCGCTTGACGTGTTTTCTGCCAGCATGTCAGCTATAGCTCTCCCTTTCACCGACTTCTGTGGGGAACACTTGATGTCAAATTCAGACAACATCACCTGCCACTTTGCTAATTTCCCAATTAAAGCGGGCTTCTCCAGGAGGTATTTGATAGGGTCATTCTCTGTTATGAGCTGAATGTGATGATGTAGGGTATACTGCCTTAGTCTTCGTAGTACCCATACTGCCGCTACACAGGCCCTTTCAACTGGTACATATTTTACTTCAGATGGTGTGAATTTCTTACTCAAGTAATAGATGGCTCTTTCTTTACCATCTATCGGGCTTGTTTGGGCAAGTAAGGCTCCCAATGATTCCTGTTGTATGGTCAGGCATAAGGTCAATGGGTGACCAAGAATTGGTGGAACAAGCACTGGTGGTGTGATCAAATAGTTTTTGATCATTTGGAATGCCCTGCTACATTCAGCATCCCATGTTACTTTCGCACCTTTTTTGAGCAATTTGAAGATTGGCTTAGCTACGTCAGATAGCTGATTGATGAATCTGGCAATATAGTTCAATCTCCCTAGAAGGCTTCTTACTTCTTTTACTGTGGAGGGAGTTGATAAATCGTGGATGGCTTGAATTTTTTAGGGATCAATCTCAATGCCCCTATTGCTGACTATGAACCCAAGGAGTTTCCCGGATCTTGTCCCAAACACACATTTGTTAGGGTTTAGCTTTAACTTGTATTTACGCAGGCGCTCAAACAGCTTCCTTAATACCTGTATATGATCTTGTCCTTTCTTGGATTTAGCGATCATGTCATCGACATATACTTCAATCTCTTTGTGGATCATATCATGAAATAACGTGACCATAGCCTTCTGGTAGGTGGCCCCGGCGTTTTTTAATCCAAAGGGCATGACTTTATAGCAAAAATTTCCCCATGGTGTGGTAAATGCAGTCTTGGGTTTGTCTTCTTATTTCATGAAGATTTGGTTGTATCCTGAGAATCCATCCATGAATGAGAATAATTCGTAACCCGCCGTACTGTCCACCAATACATCAATGTGGGGGAGTGGAAAATCATCTTTTGGGCTTGCTCTATTCAGATCTCGGTAGTCTACGCAGATCCGAACTCTTCCATCCTTCTTCATGACGGAGACTATATTTGCAATCCAGTCTGAGTATAGGATAGCTTCAATGAAGCCTACCCTAAGAAGTTTCATGACTTCTTCCTTAATCTTGTCTTCTAACTCGGCTTTCATCCGCCTGCTGCCTTGTTTGACTGGTTTGATACCGGGATTCGTGGGCAATGCATGTTCCACAATTTTAGGATCAAGGCCTGGCATATCCGCATAAGACCATGCGAAGATGTCTTGATATTCTTTTAGTAGCTTGGTGAACTCGAGCTTTTCATCTCGAGATAGGTGTCTGCCGATCTTGATCTCTTTGATGTTCACGACGTCTCCTAGATTAATAACAACTGGTTCTTCTGAGGTAGGAGGCTTTGACTCTTCAAAGGTGTTCCAATCTCTGCGGATAGATGCATAATCCTCGTCTTCATCTTCCTCGATGTTATAGGAGTGGTTAATGGAGGGATCCGAATTTTGTAACAACCTGGTATGCATGTTTGAGATGATATGCCTGAAATGTCATGAGTATGGTTAGTTTGTACTCCATAAAAATGACATGCATGATCATGAAAAGTCTTTTCGAAAAAGTTTTTGAAACAGGTATAGGTACCAATGGGACTAGTCCTCATGTCATTGGACATCCCGGCCCCATGGAAATCTTTTGAAAATTAGGAATCATATGGCAAATCAGGCCTCAAGCTTCTATATGGAAGACTATTATCATCATTGGGCTGATTCGTGGTTCCATATGTCCTTAACAAAACATGCGTGGTTTTATTGAATGCGAAATGAGCCGCGTTACAAGATGTGCTATTTGGACCAACGGCCGGAGATCCAAAGGCGTTTTCCTATGCGTACAATAAGGAAAGAAAATACAATGAAATGCAGAAAGTTCTAAACGCAGTATTTAAAGATAAAGGAAGAGTTTCTTTACTCAGAGGAAGTGGCTTCATTGTCCAACCACTCCACGATGACATTCACCGAGTCATCTTCAAGAAAAAGGTTTGTCAGATCTGGTTCCATTGGTGAAGTGATATCCTCTTCAGATAGCCATTTGGAGTTCTGGTTGAAGTAGGCATTTAAGGGATTCCTGAACATCCGAAACCTGCCCTTCCAGGTTGGAGAACCGATGAATGAGTTATTTGGGCTGCTTTCGCTTCCTCGGCGTCTTGGGCTTTTGCCTCGGCCTCGGCTAGTTGATTTCGGGACATATTTATTCATGTGATATTTTTGGTACCCCAAGCCTTTTCTATGAGGGTTGGCCTTTAACTGTAGGGGGTATTTATCCATTGGTTGTGTTTACCCAGACCTTTTCCGGGGTCAAACCCATATGCCAGCAGCATCTTAGCTGATAAAAGATTGGCTTCTGAGATGTAGGGGGTTCTCAGCCTCGTCCCTGCCGGGATATGAACTGTTGCTACCAACTCTAGGGAATGATAGCTTGCTTTTGTTTTCTCTTCAGGCTCCACATAGGGAATGGCACTGTTCTGGTATGTCTGGAGGTCGACTTCCCCATGAACGGTAATTACCTTCCCATCTACAACGAAACGTACTTTTTGGTGTAAGCTCGAAGGGACAGCTCCTACTGTATGGATCCAAGGTCTTCCTAGTAAGAACCCAAATGCACTGGGCAGATCCATCACCTGGAAGTTTATAGAGAATTTCGTCGGGCCAATGAATACGTCAAGCTCGATCTCACCCACTACAGTCTTCTTCATGCCATCGAATGCTCTTACAGCTGTCTTGGATGCCTTGACCATCTCTTCATTGATTCCCAGCCTTCTTATGGTAGCCAAGGGGCAGATGTTAAAGGTTGATCCGTTATCGATCAAGACGTGTGCGACTCTTTTGCCGTTGCATTGGGCGGAGATGTATAAAGCTTTGTTGTGCCCTCTTCCTTCCATGGGGAAGTCTTCGTCAGAGAAGCTCAATTGGTCTTTTAAAAGAATTGCCCCCACAAAGTCCCCTAATTGTACTTCATTAATTGTTTCAGGGACATGTACTTCGTTGAGTATCTTTAACAGTGCGTTTTTGTGCTTCTCTGAATTGATGAATAGGTCTAATAAAGATATTTGCGCGGGTAACTTCCTCAGCTGTTTTATCACCTCAAACTCGCTGGTTTTGATGATCGATATGAGCTTTTCGGCATCTTCCTTCGTGACTTCTTTCTTTTCGGATTCCCCTTCCCTTGGGGCATAAAATCGTCCAGACCTCATTATCGCGTCTACTTGTGTGGTTCCATAGTCCCAATGGACTGCTTTAGGATCGTACTCTTCTGCTGGGGGGACTTTTATAGTTATAGTTGTCAGATGAGATATCTCTGGTCCTGACGTGTTGCCCTCTTCTTCTTGAGGCAGTTGAATCACGACAGGCTTGACTGGGCAATCTTCCATCTTGCTTAGGTTATCCAGTTCATCCAATCTAATCACCACGGTCGTGGCTACTTCAACCATTGATATAGTGTTGTCAAGTTCTTCTATGCCCTTCGAGGACTCTGGTTGAGAGAGATCATCCATACCTCCCTAACCGTCTGGTATGATGTCTTCAATCTTTTGATAAAAGCTGGGAGGAGCTGAATATTTCACTTTGAAATTGTACCCTCCAGAATCTTGACCTAGATTGTCTATAATTTCGCCTTTCTCCAGCGCATCGGCCATAAACTTGAGGTCTGCTAGGCTTCGTCTCTTGGCTTCCAGTTCGTCTTTTTCAAACTCTTCTTCTGATTGAGTGACTGGCCCCAGACTGTTTACCAGATTCTCATGGGAGGTACCTGTTGACACCTGATTTTTTTTACCATTTATTATTGTGATTTTTATTCTTTAAAATTAATTAAAAATAGCAAAAAAGGTCATAAAATCACAAAATCAACTTTGGAAGCCTTGGTTTAACCTTAGGAACCAATTTTGAACAAAAAATATTTTTCGGTATTTTTAATATTTTTCGAGTTTATTTAATTATAAAAATACCCAAAAAATCAGAAAAATACCATTCGTGGTCAGAAAAATACCCAAAAATATTCGATAATTTTGTTTTAATTTCCTCTTCAAGTGTGTCACTTTAAATCTCAAAAATTCGGCTCGGGTCACTATGTTCCTTCACAAACATAAACCCGAACCGAGCCTAAAAAAAAAAAAAAAATCCTTTTCGAGTCTTTTAGTTTTCAATTCTCACTTTTTATAAGCTATGACATTGGATTCTAAAGTCTTAAAGTGCACTTAGGTCAATTTGCCCTCCAATTTAATCAATTTTTACCAAAATGGCTTAATTGCACATTTTTCTTTCAATTAGTCCCCGGTTTCACGGATGTATACGTATGCTCTACGTATTTATATGTCATACGTATTTATACGTTATGCATATTTGTATTGTTTGGTAACCTCTTTAACTCTTGTAATAATAATAATGGTTATTATTTTTAACACCTTTGTTAGTGCCTTTTTTAGCATTTTTGTATTGTGAGTGCTATTGCTAGTGCTATTTTTAAATAGCATTTTTTGTATTATAAATTGTGAGTGCTATTGTTAGTGCTATTTTTAAATGACATTTATTTATCATAAATTGTGAGTGCTATTGTTAGTGCTATTTTTAAATGGCATTTATTTATCATAAATTGTTAGTGCTATTATTAGATAGAATTTATAATTGTTAGTGCTATTTTTAAATAGAATTTTTGTATTATAAATTGTGAGTGCTATTGTTAGTGCTATTTTTAAATAGCATTTTTGTATTATAAATTGTGAGTGCTATTGTTAGTGCTATTTTTAAATGTCATTTATTTGTGAGTGCTATTATTAGATAGAATTTATAATTGTTAGTGCTATTTTTAAATAGAATTTTTGTATTATAAATTGTGAGTGCTATTGTTAGTGCTATTTTTAAATAGCATTTTTGTATTATAAATTGTGAGTGCTATTGTTAGTGCTATTTTTAAATGTCATTTATTTGTGAGTGCTATTTTTAGATAGAATTTATAATTGTTAGTGCTATTTTTAAATACAATTTATTGGAAGGTATTTTTGGCTATAAAAGGATGGCAAGAGTTTTGAGGTTGGGGGGGAGAGACATTTTGTAGAGTGTGCAAATTTTTGAGAGCTTAGAGAGAAGAACACAAACACTCTCTATATTCTCATAATCTTGAGCGAGCAAAATATACTAAGTTCGGAATATTGATTCCGCATATTGCTAGCACAATTGTTGTGGAGTTATTAGTCGTCTCCCCGTTCGTCAATTGGTGGTGCGTCCGAACTAGATGCCTAACACTTGTGGAGGCTGAGATCGAACAACATCGAACCGACACCTCCGTTCAAGCACGCTACGAGAGGTAATCTATTTACTCCCTTTGAGACTTTGTGATTTTTTTCGATTGAAATGCACGAAGTACGCCTCTGGAGATACATGTGTGGGTTGTTATTTATTTCCGCTACGTGTTACGTGGATCCCAACAGTGGTATCAGAGCCAATCCTTAGGTGTTTTCGTGCATTTAATTGATTTTTCGCAATTTTTGCAATACTATGGCCAATATGTATTAACGAATTGTTCGTCTTACATGGCTAATGGAGATTGATTATTTTATATGATAAATTAATCAACGTAGCAAAAATTGAGACTAAATCAATTTTGAATCGAAAATTTATGGCTATCTTATTTTACGTAAAAATTCTGAATATGATTCAATGTAGAATTTTTATTGTGCCTTCCTAAGTTTTAAATTGTGAATTTATTACTTACGTAAAAGGGTGGTGATCATGGAAAAATCCCTAATCAATGTGATTGATGTATATATGAATGTATGATGATTATTTATATATTTGGGGTTGTAATTATTAAATGGAGGCTGCGTACTCCTTTTATTTTTCATGTAATCTTTATTTTTAGCATAGTCAATTGTTGATGTAAATGCTACGAGGATTACGTGGAGGAGCCTTTTAAGTCGGCGAGCTCTTTGGGGCCCAATTCTTGAAGAGTTCAAGAAACCAAGAAGAAGCGAAGAGCGGTTCTCCGTTATTAAAATATTAAAATGATTATATGTGGTCTCATTGGCTCGAGACCCATTAAATCATAATTCCATGATCACCACGTAGGATAGATATTTATGTGATTGACATCTATTTATTTATTATGATTACGTGAGCATGTTAAACTGGTTAATGTGCAAAGTCAGACTTATCTCACCCAAAATTGCGCCTGCATGAAATCCTAGTTAGGGAAAATCACTCGCATTAGGTACCGAAAGGGCGTTGGTAATGACATCAACGTAACCAAGTCCCCGAACTCAAAATCTCTGGTTCCGCAGAATTGATCGATCTCTCCCAATCGGTCAATAAGGTTTCCGGTCTACCCTCCAAGAAAGACCGGTGGCGACTCCAAATGCATGCACAAGTTGCACATGCCACCATGACCACACTGAAGGTCGAAAGCGATCGACTCTTATCGTCGAACCCATTGAAAGAAAACTCCGGCCGCGATTTGGTATGGGCCTGGGAGGGCCCGCGCCGATCCAAAGCCCGCGATCCGCACTCCGGTGCGGTGCAAAGGCCCGTGATCGGTAATCCATTAGCCGCGTCCTCTTTCGGACGGGTCGCGACAGCTGGCGACTCCGCTGGGGACCTGTGTTCTAGAACCTATGGTTCTAGACCCCAAGTGGACTTAGGCCGTAATTAAAACGCTGAGTGATTTTTCTAACCCTGCAGGCGCTCTTGAAGGTGAGGTAAGTCCGCTCATGTTAGGTGTTATATGTTTTTGCAGATTGGAGTGATAAGGGGGGGTAGTCTGTGATTAACATTGTCTTATGCAGGTTGGCGTAGGAATGAATGATTGTGTGTATGTTTTATATTGAAGCGGTGATTGTTAAATAAGATGCATGTTTATCGCTTTAGCACGACACCAAAAATACACATAACCACGCCTAAAACCCCGGGCGCCGCCTATAGGAAAACAATAGAAGGGATTGAAAATGGAATCTCCGTGAGGAAAAACACGGGGTAATCCACTTTTCAATTCCGCTCATTTCGAACTATCGATCGAGTCCCAATGCAACGATAGCTGTGCAATGGAATCGGCTCTTTCTAGAACTCGAGGTGGGAACCTTGACCTTAGGTGCCAAATCCTTTGATTTTTAGAAGTTTTATCCTCACTTGTCTCATGTGCATGTCTTTAGATGGTTGGTATATCTAAAACCACCTAAAAAAAAAAATCGGTGATCCTGGAGTCACATCTCGAAGACTGGAACTGGGGCATCTCCAAGTGTTTGGACCACATTCCTTTGATTGATTTGACATTCTTAGTTCTCTTGTATAAGATTAATTTTGCTGAGATCCTCTCTATCTCGTCCCTTAGATTGATTGTATTAGGGATCTATTTGTATTGTATACATCTTGATAAGGCTCATTTCTATCGAAAATGGGGGCAAATTCCCCAAACCCGTGGAGCATAGTGGAATTCGTCCCTTCAGTGCAAAATACATTTGGCCGCAGAGCCACTCGTTTGGTGAAAGGACGTATCGTTCCTAATTGATTTTTAATCAGATCTGGGGATAAGTTTTTCTCCATTTTTTTTTTATCTCAGGTGATAAAAGAGACAATGCACCCAAAAGCTCATGCATTCAAATGACAAAACAGACGTCGCCCAGCTGGGGCAAATGAACCGTAGGCGTTGCAAATACCTTCAAGCACGGATGGAGGAATTTGATAGATGTTGTTCATATCAATATGCAACATCAAAACAGAATGCAAATCAAGTGTAAAAGGACGTATCGTTCCAAAATGATTATTTTCTTGATATGGGAATAATGCTTCCTTTCTTTTTCCTCAGAGATGATGATCAAGAGCAGAGGACGCAGGATGTAATGCTTTCAAATAACAAACAGGGAACATCAAATACCTCAAATGGCGACTGTGATCGAGAGAATCACCAAACCGCCACATGACGAATCCCAAGAATATCAAGCTGTCTTGAGACAGATAAAATTGATCAAGGACTCTAAGAATCGAGATGGATGATCAGAATTTGCAAAAATCAATGGGAGCAGGTTCCCCCCATTTGCTTTGAGGAGCCAAACCGGGGGCAAACTCTCATGATCCCCCATGAAAGCGCATCAGACTAGGGTCATCGAATCCAGATATGACAAATAGCAAAACCATGCCTAACTGGGGCAAATGAATCATTTGTACGCCGGACGTTTCTCCTCTGGCAAAGTCAATGGACGCAATAACAGAGTCGTCCGCATCAGAATCAAACCCCAAGATACGAATTTGGGTGAACGGTAACCTTGTATCGTTCCAATTTGGTCTTCAAAGACCACATGCCTAACATGAGTTTTTACTCATTTTACAGGAAGTCGTTGGCGCTGAAAGCCTCAAATGAAAAGAGCGCGCTAACAAGGAGGCGAATAGAATCATTGGCCTTAGAAGTCAGGATTCCAGGAGATGGTCTTTGATTATAAGACCTAGTGGATGGTAAAAAGTATCGCTCCTACGTCACATGCTTTGACATGCATTTTGATAAAATTTTCTTTTTCCCTTGAAGAAATGGTACCCTGGAAAATGGCGTAGAGTACGTCCAAAAGCATGAATTGATCCAGTGCAAATCCTTGAGAAGGATTCGTCACCCAACCAGATGGGAGATCAAGGACACAAGATAGAGGGCCAAATTTTGCAAGCCGCGGGTTTGTGTTCAAATGGAAACACAAAGCAAGAGCAAGGCTGTATCGTTCCAATTTCCCTTGAATTTTGGAACGCAAACTGACACCTAATTCCCGTCTTTGACAGGGGCTCGCAATCAAGGCGAAACAGGTTTTCACATCCCATGTATTACCCATTGGAACACCTGACCAAGGGTAAGATGTATCGTTCTAATTTTTTGAAAAACTCATGAACGTACAATAACATGTTTCTTCCGCATTTTCAGGGATCTCCAGCCGCGGGGGACAGGTAAGTATCCCTCTCCCCAATCCATTGAAGATGTTGAATAAAAAAAAATAGAGAAGAAAAGAAAAGCTTTCGGAATCTAATGTCTAGAAAAGGCATGGAATTCTAACTTCATTGGCATTCATGTTTTGAAACACGAGGTTGTCTGAACATGCATTGTGCACCATAAAATCCCCTTGACGGGTAAAATTTTTGGGAAAACGAAAGAGATTTTTCCAATCAAAAGTTGTTCAAAACTCTCAAAAGGATGTTTCCTCAAAAGAGAGGCAAGCTCAAATCCAAACACATCCTACATACACTTGAGAGATGAATGGAGCGAATCAAATAGTAAAATCTGGACCTACGGAGGTAGGGACCATTTGCAGCGATTACATGGATTGGGACGACGGAGGCGTTCGTTTCATATCATAAACACTACAGGTGACCGTTGGCAACCCATTCGAACGGCGGTTTTCATTCTTAACCCTGTCAAGAACCACCCTACATCGGGGCAAAATGGATGTGAGTCCAGCGGCATCAGGAGTAAATGGCTAGAAATTTTCTTGCTCGGACTAACATCAATCTTTGTGTGCTGTTTATATGGTAATCCAAGTGCCATAGGATGACGAGAAGCATCCATTTCTCTATCCCACACACTATATCCTTTGCATAGCCAAGTTGAGCCTGTAAATTCGTTTCATGAACCCATTGGTGATCATTCCAAGACGGATGCTGCACCACTTCAAAAATGGAAGAGTTCAAGACTCAGGGATTACGAAAGAGAAATCCCGGACTGATATTTAAAGCATGTTTAGACTATATGTCTAACACGATCCCATGAAAAAAAAAATGGGATTTCAAAATTGAATGAGAAAAATCCACGGCATCGAGAAAAAGCAAAGTGCCTGGTAAAAGCAAGGCCGATGCTCGTGTAAGTTGTTTGATTGATCCACAATGAAGCCGGATGGGAAAAGAAGAAATCCCTGAAGGAGCCAAATCCAAAAGGATTGCTCCCCAAATGGTGCCGAGCGCAGAACAAAGACACAGAGAGAGTTCTCGTTCTCTGAATGCAACAAGAGGGGCTCTCTAAAGAGTTGGTGTACACCTCAAAATCAGTTGCGCACCTCAAAGACTAAAGATGCAGAAAGGAAAGGACAGGTGTCAAATCTGCGATGATCACCAATGTCAATCCCCTCATAAATTCTGAGCCAAAAATAAGCTTGTTTCGGTCCCCAATCCTACCAATGTTACAACCCCGAAACAGTCTTCTCTGACTAAGACACTTGGGTTAACATATAGCTTAGCTCGAAGAAGTACGAGCAAGACTATTTCTTTCTCATTTTGCAGGGTTCTTGACTTGTAAACCCGGAGCAGATGGTGAAGACTTTCATTCAATGGCCTCGACTCCAAAGCGAGTCCCCCTTGAAAGCCAATATCCAAGCCTAACATTACGGTCCCGTGGAAGACCTCCCGACCGATCAAAATGTATGCGCTGCGAATGAGCCTAAAACCTAGGCACAGGTTAGTAGGGAATTGAGTGCATCCCCTATAAAAACCACATCTCAAAACAGGTGAGAAGACCTCCTTGTCGAGAAATATTCCAATTGACGTTTTGAACAAACTCTTTTTGGAATTTTCAAACTGTTGATCCAGATTTTCCGTGCAAGGGACTTGTGATCACATTTGCATGTTGCAAGAATGCTTTGGATGACCTCCAGCATCAAAATGCACATTTCATGATTAAAACTTAAATCATACGATTTTGTCAAATGGACAGCCGTGGTCTTCCCAAAGATTACTAACGTTTTCTTGGTGAAGAAAAATATTTCAGGCTCAAATTTCTGCAGGATACCTGGAGAACCCAGCTCCCAGAATGTCGCCTCAACAGACTCAAGTGAAGCTTTGTCAAAATAAAATCTTTCACTGCTTCAAAAACTGAATTCCCGACAAACTTCGGGGTCTCTAAAAAAGAGGGGAAGAAAAACCCTTTTAAAAGAAAAGTCCTATCAGACGTGGAGAACCCTCGTCCCAAGACCCATTTTCAAAATATCAAACAGTCTCATCGGTCGTGGAGAACCCTCGTCATGAGACCCCTTTTCATAATTTAGGCAGTCTCATCGGACGTGGAGAACCCTCGTCATGAGACCCCTTTTCAAAAATCAGACAGTCTCACCGGACGTGGAGAACCCTCGTCATGAGACCCCTTTTCATAATTTAAACAGTCTCATCGGACGTGGAGAACCCTCGTCATGAGACCCCTTTTCAAAAATCAGACAGTCTCATCGGACGTGGAGAACCCTCGTCATGAGACCCCTTTTCATAATTTAGGCAGTCTCATCGGACGTGGAGAACCCTCGTCATGAGACCCCTTTTCAAAGTCAAAACTGAAGGTAGATACCGCCTGAAGGGTCAGCTCAAAGGTAGATACCGCCTGAAGGGTCAAATGAAGGTAGATACCGCCTGAAGGGTCAAATCAAGGTAGATACCGCCTGAAGGGTCAAAATATGGTAGATACCGCCTGAAGGGTCAAATCAAAGGTAGATACCGCCTGAAGGGTCAACACAAGGTAGATACCGCCTGAAGGGTCAACACATGGTAGATACCGCCTGAAGGGTCAACACAAGGTAGAAACCGCCTGAAGGGTCAAATCAAAGGTAGAAACCGCCTGAAGGGTCAACTCAAGGTAGAAACCGCCTGAATGGTCAAACCAAGGTAGAAACCGCCTGAGGGATCACATTAATGGTAGAAACCGCCTGAAGGGTCACATATGGTAGAAACCGCATAAGGGTCAACTCATTGATAAATATCGCAGTAAGGATCAACACAAAGGTCTGATCCACCATACGGATCAAAATTCTTGGCAAATCCCAAAGCGTGGGATGCGCCTTCCTTAGGTTCCTACAAGTTAGGAATCCCATCATGGTATGACCTACCATACAGGTCAGAGCTTAATCTCCTTGGGATATTCTGAATGACGAGTCCTAGGCATCTTCTTGAAAGTCGTCGCAACCGGCAGCATCCGACAGGTGAGCTTCAGGTAAGCCTCTCTCACTCCAGCCCATGTTCAAATTGTTAGAGCAAACCGGGGATTGATTTGAGCTTTTATCAATAGGCTTAAGGATCCGATGTCATAACATTTCTTCTCTTATTTTCCCAGTTGAGTCGGTTAGGAATCAGGTGCCACCTTATCTTTGAGAGAAACCTCTAACGAGATTCCTCTCAAAGAGGGGCAGCTGTTGACACCTGATTTTTTTTACCATTTATTATTGTGATTTTTATTCTTTAAAATTAATTAAAAATATCAAAAAAGGTCATAAAATCACAAAATCAACTTTGGAAGCCTTGGTTTAACCTTAGGAACCAATTTTGAACAAAAAATATTTTTCGGTATTTTTAATATTTTTCGAGTTTATTTAATTATAAAAATACCCAAAAAATCAGAAAAATACCATTCGTGGTCAGAAAAATACCCAAAAATATTCGATAATTTTGTTTTAATTTCCTCTTCAAGTGTGTCACTTTAAATCTCAAAAATTCGGCTCGGGTCACTATGTTCCTTCACAAACATAAACCCGAACCGAGCCTAAAAAAAAAAAAAAAATCCTTTTCGAGTCTTTTAGTTTTCAATTCTCACTTTTTATAAGCTATGACATTGGATTCTAAAGTCTTAAAGTGCACTTAGGTCAATTTGCCCTCCAATTTAATCAATTTTTACCAAAATGGCTTAATTGCACATTTTTCTTTCAATTAGTCCCCGGTTTCACGGATGTATACGTATGCTCTACGTATTTATATGTCATACGTATTTATACGTTATGCATATTTGTATTGTTTGGTAACCTCTTTAACTCTTGTAATAATAATAATGGTTATTATTTTTAACACCTTTGTTAGTGCCTTTTTTAGCATTTTTGTATTGTGAGTGCTATTGCTAGTGCTATTTTTAAATAGCATTTTTTGTATTATAAATTGTGAGTGCTATTGTTAGTGCTATTTTTAAATGACATTTATTTATCATAAATTGTGAGTGCTATTGTTAGTGCTATTTTTAAATGGCATTTATTTATCATAAATTGTTAGTGCTATTATTAGATAGAATTTATAATTGTTAGTGCTATTTTTAAATAGAATTTTTGTATTATAAATTGTGAGTGCTATTGTTAGTGCTATTTTTAAATAGCATTTTTGTATTATAAATTGTGAGTGCTATTGTTAGTGCTATTTTTAAATGTCATTTATTTGTGAGTGCTATTATTAGATAGAATTTATAATTGCTAGTGCTATTTTTAAATAGAATTTTTGTATTATAAATTGTGAGTGCTATTGTTAGTGCTATTTTTAAATAGCATTTTTGTATTATAAATTGTGAGTGCTATTGTTAGTGCTATTTTTAAATGTCATTTATTTGTGAGTGCTATTTTTAGATAGAATTTATAATTGTTAGTGCTATTTTTAAATACAATTTATTGGAAGGTATTTTTGGCTATAAAAGGATGGCAAGAGTTTTGAGGTTGGGGGGGAGAGACATTTTGTAGAGTGTGCAAATTTTTGAGAGCTTAGAGAGAAGAACACAAACACTCTCTATATTCTCATAATCTTGAGCGAGCAAAATATACTAAGTTCGGAATATTGATTCCGCATATTGCTAGCACAATTGTTGTGGAGTTATTAGTCGTCTCCCCGTTCGTCAATTGGTGGTGCGTCCGAACTAGATGCCTAACACTTGTGGAGGCTGAGATCGAACAACATCGAACCGACACCTCCGTTCAAGCACGCTACGAGAGGTAATCTATTTACTCCCTTTGAGACTTTGTGATTTTTTTCGATTGAAATGCACGAAGTACGCCTCTGGAGATACATGTGTGGGTTGTTATTTATTTCCGCTACGTGTTACGTGGATCCCAACAGTGGTATCAGAGCCAATCCTTAGGTGTTTTCGTGCATTTAATTGATTTTTCGCAATTTTTGCAATACTATGGCCAATATGTATTAACGAATTGTTCGTCTTACATGGCTAATGGAGATTGATTATTTTATATGATAAATTAATCAACGTAGCAAAAATTGAGACTAAATCAATTTTGAATCGAAAATTTATGGCTATCTTATTTTACGTAAAAATTCTGAATATGATTCAATGTAGAATTTTTATTGTGCCTTCCTAAGTTTTAAATTGTGAATTTATTACTTACGTAAAAGGGTGGTGATCATGGAAAAATCCCTAATCAATGTGATTGATGTATATATGAATGTATGATGATTATTTATATATTTGGGGTTGTAATTATTAAATGGAGGCTGCGTACTCCTTTTATTTTTCATGTAATCTTTATTTTTAGCATAGTCAATTGTTGATGTAAATGCTACGAGGATTAGTGCTATTTTTAAATAGAATTTTTGTATTATAAATTGTGAGTGCTATTGTTAGTGCTATTTTTAAATAGCATTTTTGTATTATAAATTGTGAGTGCTATTGTTAGTGCTATTTTTAAATGTCATTTATTTGTGAGTGCTATTTTTAGATAGAATTTATAATTGTTAGTGCTATTTTTAAATACAATTTATTGGAAGGTATTTTTGGCTATAAAAGGATGGCAAGAGTTTTGAGGTTGGGGGGGAGAGACATTTTGTAGAGTGTGCAAATTTTTGAGAGCTTAGAGAGAAGAACACAAACACTCTCTATATTCTCATAATCTTGAGCGAGCAAAATATACTAAGTTCGGAATATTGATTCCGCATATTGCTAGCACAATTGTTGTGGAGTTATTAGTCGTCTCCCCGTTCGTCAATTGGTGGTGCGTCCGAACTAGATGCCTAACACTTGTGGAGGCTGAGATCGAACAACATCGAACCGACACCTCCGTTCAAGCACGCTACGAGAGGTAATCTATTTACTCCCTTTGAGACTTTGTGATTTTTTTCGATTGAAATGCACGAAGTACGCCTCTGGAGATACATGTGTGGGTTGTTATTTATTTCCGCTACGTGTTACGTGGATCCCAACAGTGGTATCAGAGCCAATCCTTAGGTGTTTTCGTGCATTTAATTGATTTTTCGCAATTTTTGCAATACTATGGCCAATATGTATTAACGAATTGTTCGTCTTACATGGCTAATGGAGATTGATTATTTTATATGATAAATTAATCAACGTAGCAAAAATTGAGACTAAATCAATTTTGAATCGAAAATTTATGGCTATCTTATTTTACGTAAAAATTCTGAATATGATTCAATGTAGAATTTTTATTGTGCCTTCCTAAGTTTTAAATTGTGAATTTATTACTTACGTAAAAGGGTGGTGATCATGGAAAAATCCCTAATCAATGTGATTGATGTATATATGAATGTATGATGATTATTTATATATTTGGGGTTGTAATTATTAAATGGAGGCTGCGTACTCCTTTTATTTTTCATGTAATCTTTATTTTTAGCATAGTCAATTGTTGATGTAAATGCTACGAGGATTACGTGGAGGAGCCTTTTAAGTCGGCGAGCTCTTTGGGGCCCAATTCTTGAAGAGTTCAAGAAACCAAGAAGAAGCGAAGAGCGGTTCTCCGTTATTAAAATATTAAAATGATTATATGTGGTCTCATTGGCTCGAGACCCATTAAATCATAATTCCATGATCACCACGTAGGATAGATATTTATGTGATTGACATCTATTTATTTATTATGATTACGTGAGCATGTTAAACTGGTTAATGTGCAAAGTCAGACTTATCTCACCCAAAATTGCGCCTGCATGAAATCCTAGTTAGGGAAAATCACTCGCATTAGGTACCGAAAGGGCGTTGGTAATGACATCAACGTAACCAAGTCCCCGAACTCAAAATCTCTGGTTCCGCAGAATTGATCGATCTCTCCCAATCGGTCAATAAGGTTTCCGGTCTACCCTCCAAGAAAGACCGGTGGCGACTCCAAATGCATGCACAAGTTGCACATGCCACCATGACCACACTGAAGGTCGAAAGCGATCGACTCTTATCGTCGAACCCATTGAAAGAAAACTCCGGCCGCGATTTGGTATGGGCCTGGGAGGGCCCGCGCCGATCCAAAGCCCGCGATCCGCACTCCGGTGCGGTGCAAAGGCCCGTGATCGGTAATCCATTAGCCGCGTCCTCTTTCGGACGGGTCGCGACAGTACCACAGGCGCTATTCTGCTCAGTCGTGATCAAGAAGTGGTTCCCTTCTAGAGATAGAGAAGCTTCAATCCCTTCGAATTCTTTATCAGTGATATCGGACATTATTCCCAAGCTCATCATCTTGGCGATACATAACTTCTTTTGGTCAGTTGAGATCTCCCCTGCTTTCGGGTATGATGAAGCGGTTGTTAGCAGGTCGGTCAGCTTGGGCACGTCTACCTTCAACTTAAAGTAGTCTTCTTCCACTTCAGAGAATATTGCCCACACTGCTTGATGATCTGGAAGTGGGTTTTCTTGTACATTTGGGGCCACGTTGTCGAATTTTAGAATCTGACTATCAATCAGGGTTTGCACTTTCAGCTTAAGGATATAGCAGTTATCCACATTATGCCCTCTTTCGCCCATATGGTAGGCACAGGTCTGGCTCTCATCAAAGCCAGGATACCTTGCAGGGTTTGTCCTAGGAGGTTCTTTCGCCACCAGGTGTTGCTCCAGCAGCATCGGAAGCAGCTTGGATAAAGGTCTCGGGAGTTGAGAGAATTGCCTCTGGGGTTGCTTTCTTCTAGGCTCTTGTACTTTCGGTGCCGACCAGGATGATCCGCCTTTGGCCTGGTTAGGATTGCCAAACGGCTTTGGCTTGTGGGGAATTGTATAAATGCTATGTCCAGTCCGGCTTGTTTTTCCTTTCTCAAAGGGTACTGCTTTCTAATAGGAGCTTCATGAGGCCTTCTTTCTCTTAAGGCCCACTCTAGCCTTTCAGCAACTTTTATCAGGTGTGCAAATGTTTGACATCCAGAAGTGTTCAGCTTGTCAAAGTACTCATAGGGGAGTGCTTTCAGGAATAAGTCAATCAGCTCCTCTTCTGGGATTGAAGGCTTTACTTGGGTAGCCAAGGCTCGCCACCTCTGAGCATATGTCCTGATCGATTCGCCCTTCGCTTTTGAAGTTCGTAGGAGGTCTTCTCTTGTTGGGGCTATAGCCGTGTTAAATTTGTACTGCCTGAGGAAGTCTTCTGCGAGATCTTCCCATCCGTCGTAATCTTCCAAGTCTAGTTCAATGAACCAGGCCAGAGCGGCGCCAGCCAAACTCTCTTGGAATGTGTTCATTAATAGCGGGATATAATCCGAGTAGTGTGCCATCTTGCGCAGATAATACTTGAGGTGAGCTCGGGGACAACCTGTCCCATTGTATTTCCTTACGAACTCTGGTTCTTTATAGTCAGGAGGAGTTTCTACCTTAGTGAAAGGAGATATCTTGTCGAAGCGGGCTAACTCGTAACCTTGACTGCTCAAGCATTCTTCAATTTTGGCCAGCCTTTTAGCCTCTGCTTCAGTTTTCATGGTCTGTTTCCCTTTCTCCTCTTTCTCGAGGTTGATAACAACAGGCGAGGCTTTTGGTTGTGGATGTTTGTTTGGTTCATGGACATCCTCCTCTGCATGTTGGGTATCCCTTGTTGCTTCTCTATCTGTTACATTAGGTACCCTGGAAGGGTCTGAGTTGTTCTGATTATGGGCGGTTGTCTGTTTAGCTTGGTTGGTCTCCAGCATGGTCTTAATGTCAGCCATTATAGTTGCCAGGGCAGTCATCTGAGACTCCAACATGCCCACGCGCGAAGTCAATTCTTGCTGCTCCATCCTTGTCTTAAGGCGAGTACGGAAACAATGCGCTGGCAGTTCCGTGATGAGAGTGTACCTGTTCCAAGAAGATTTCGAATGAGTACTTCTTTCATTTTAGCAAAAAGGAGCAGCTAATTCTTTCAATTGCATGCTTCTTGTCAGTAGATGAGAAAAAGGGCTACCTTGTGAGCCTTAGCCTCATGTAAGTAGTTCTTTTAATCATTTCTCGACAAGAATTCATGGAATTAAAAGAAGCGTAATTTCTGACGATAGTTTTTATGTATTTGCAAAACATGTTCACATTCACGCTTATGTGTTCAAGATAGTATTCCACAGAAATGGGAATGTATGAGAAGGCATCGCAATGTTTGCTTATTTTACACTTGACAGAATAGCCTATTCAAGTCTAGGACGTTTGATGTCTAAGGTATCCTCATCATCCCAGTATGGACTCCCCTGTTCAGTCTGGGGCTCCTCATCCTCTGAATATGACAGCGGTCCCATGTCTTCGGGTATGTATGGCTCTATTCCATGTACGTATGGTACGATGTATTCGGGTATGTAGGGCTCGACAAGGCTTCGTCGGATTGCTTTGAAGTGCTGAATGTATTCTGTGGTAGCTCTATGAATGTCTTCTTCACGAGTCACGTTTTCTGGCCAACTTATTTCTTCAGCCTGAGAATTCTTCAAGGAACGTATGATGGATGCCACCTTGGCTTCAAACTGTCTCTTTTCCTCTTCTGTGAGGGTCTGGCTTGGTAGGTCAAAGGAAAAGGTACCAGGTTGCGGTGGAGAAGGGATCTCCTGTAGCGCTCCAAACTGCCGAATCACCCTTCTTGGATAGTATACTGTAGCGCCCGTGAATCCTAGCAAAGGGACTGGACTCCCGTCATCGCAGGTCAATCTGACCTTGCTCAGCGTCGGTAACCTTAGCCGCCATCGGAGTTGTTCGGGTTTTAGGACTTTGAGGAAGTTCTTCCACTCTATGAAGTTGAACTTAGGAACACGTGTATGGATTCTAGCAAATGTTTTAAGAGGGTGTGCAACGGGGCTAATTTCGGTGAAACCCATGCGGATGTGGAATTGTCTGATATGGGATGTGAACCACAGATACAGAAGATCGCTAGAAGCTCTAAAGATTCCCTTTTTATTTTTCTTGAAACGATTTAAGGAAAGAAGGGTTTCGGCAAGGAGGATGTTTGAGTAATCCCACCCACAACAGACTTGTCTAGCTACTATAGCCATGACAGGGTCGAAGGTGACAGTTGAGATCGGGAATAGCACAAAGCTAAAGAATGCCAAGATAAAGGCTCTACCAGATTTGGTTCCTTTAGGAGCAGGAAGGTGGGAAAAACGGTCTATAAGGAAAGATAGGGAGACTCGTCCAAAATTGCTTTTTGCATCTGCTTTGACTTCATTCAGGTTTGTGTCAAGGAATTCAGCCACCTGACTCAGGGGTTCAAGTCCTATAGGGGGTCGGACAAGCGTAGGGGTGAACTCAACCCCGATGACGGCGCTGTATTCCTTGATAGTAGGAGTGATCTCTAGTCCTTCCATGCAAAATGTAGCGGTGGTAGGATCCCAGTAAAGCGCCATGGCTTGAATAAAGGCAGGCGGACACTCAATCTTCAGCAAGTCCAATAGGTACCCTAGTCGTGATTCCGCATACTTCTGGCTGGCTTCGCCCATGCCATCCCACCATGATTGGAGTTCAGCTCGGGGGATTTTGAACACTTGAATATCGTTCTTTCCCATTAAGTCTAAAATATGCAAATGATTTTTTAAAAAAGTCAATCGTCAGAAATTACTTTAAACGTATGAATATGCAGATGTCATGAGGCATGCATGAGCCAACTTGATTGCATAGTTCAATTTGAAGAAATGGAGATTAGGACCTTTTTCAGGTCTTGAAAGCCTGACTCAAAGCCTAATTTGCATTTCAGGGAAGTGAATTATGCAATTTAGTCAGGTTTACTCAGTGATTAAAGGGAACAGCAACGTCACATTCCATTGGTCAACACATCAAAGGAACAAAGTGGGATGCATTTTTATTACAGTTAAGATGTCTAATAGAAGAAATGTAAAGAGAGGTTTTTCAAACAAGAAAGCCATAAAAGCCAATGGAACGTGAGGATCCAAATCACTCCTTTTCCAGAGGTCTACCCAAATGACAGTCGGTCAGGAACTCTCCCTTAATCTAGGGTAGGGGAGTTATCTTCAGTGTTTTGGTCGAGAGGTTGTAATTCCTCCGGCAATTCTCTAGTCCAAGGTATGATGACTTCGGGAGCCTTCTCGGGTTTCACCTTTTTGAGTGTGATACGCCTTGGCTTGGTCTTGGTTGCAGGGTGTCTTTTCCTACCCCAAAAAGTAATCATGGGTATATCTTCCCTGGCCAGCAGTTCAGTCTTTCGACGGGCGTACGCTTCCCTAGCCAGCTGGTTGCGACGCTGTCTCTTCATCTCTAGATAATTCTTGAACATTTCATCTGACTCTCGCTTGAATCTGAGGTTATCGACGTAGTAGCGGGTTTGGCAATCTTCGGCGTATCCTAGCTTACGCCCAGTCAGTTCCCGACCATGCACGAATCTAGTGAAGTGTAGCCTTGTGTTCGGTCTAGGGCGAGTAACTTTTCTCAAGTACTCGAAAGTTACCAACTCTGTTGAACTCTTAGGAAACAGCGACATCCTATCCTATAATCATTGTTGTTCCCATTAGTCACTTTGAGTAATCTTCATGATGCTAATGCATATGGGTGTATGCAATGTATGAGTCATATCATGGAGCAGGAAATAAAGTACATTTAGAAATAAAATGTCTTACCAACCACACTTTGGGGGATGTTGAATGCCCCATGTATCAATGGGTGGTTTTAGGTATACCAACCATCCATAGACATGCGCATGCGACAAGTGGGTATACTCTAAAGAAAATCGAAAATCAGGTGAGGAACCTACGGCTCAGGCTCCCACGATCCACACGAGGCAGATTCTTCCCCAAGGGTACCTACCCAAGAGGGCTAGATATCGCCAATGCAGATGGTAGGCGGGAACGAATACGAAAGTCTCAAGTGCCATCAAACACAAGATCCTTTTCTCATCATTTCCCTATCTAAGGTAACCTAAGGGTGGTTGCAGTCGGGGTTTGACCGCCAGTGTGTGCGATGTGTCGTGATCATCACAATGCAAAGTCATGCACGGTAGTTTGTATCAAAACACCGCTTCAGTATGTGCATAAAGAAAAACATACATTCCCAACTCCAACCTGCAGGAAAAATGTCAACAATCACTCCACCCCTTATTTCTCCAATCTGTAAAAACATCTAACACAATGGTTAGTGTACGTACCTCACCTTCGAGAGCATCTGCAGAAAACAAGGTCAGATAAACCAAACAACTTTTTAATCGGCTCAAGTCCTCTGAAATTCGTAACCAGAGATTCTGGTTTAGAATAGTCCCCAGCGGAGTCGCCAGTCTGTCGCGACCCTCCCCCTCGCGGAGGTGGGGAGCGGGCTAATGGGCCGCCCGATCGCTGGCTTGATCGGACGCGGGCCTCTCCCAAGGCCCATTACCCAAATCGCAACTGCTGGATATACGTGATTGACCTTCAGTGTGGTCTAGTGACATGTGGTGAGTGTACATGCCAAGGAGTCGCCACCAATCGTTTCGTGGAGGGTACGATCGGAAACCCTATCGAATAGTTGGGAGTGGTCTATTCGATTCTGCGGAAACCAGAGAAGTGGGTTCGGGGACTTAGTTACGCCAACTGTCAGAGTTGACGCCCTTTCAGTACCTAAGCTGAATGGTTTATCTGATCCTAGGATTTCATACAGATGAGTGGGGTACGGATCCTAAATCTAGGAATTCATGCAGATAGGAATTGCTATCTTATCAATCACAATCAATAGGAATAAATGCGCAAATCAAGGATCCAATGCATGCGGATAAAACACATGAAATCAGCATGATATCCCTAATGAGGCCCTATTAGCCTAGAGAAATATCAATCAAGGCTTAGGAGTGATTTGGACATGATTCGCCCATGAGGGGCAGAATCGTAATTTTGAACAATTCGGGGAAAATTTACCCTTAAAAGGGTAAATCTGTCATTTTAGACGAATTGGGAAGTCAAAAGACAGTGGAAATAGGATTGGCCATCAATCCAATCCATTTCCTATTTTTCGGGAATTTCCAAGATTTTTCTGGAATTTTCAAGTGATTTTACCCTTGGAGGGGTAAAGTCGTCATTTCGACAAAGACGAGAACTGAAAATCTCAAATATTAGGGTTGGTCGTCCACCTGACCCAAACCCCAACTTTAAGCAATTTTCAGAACCCGATTGAGACAAGAAAGACAATTTTCCTATTGAAGGGCAAAATCGTCATTTTGAGAAAAGGGGCGGAACTCAAAACCCAAACTTGAGAATTGGTCTTCTAATCGACCCTAATTCTTACTTTGGCATTATCGGCCTTATCTTGCATCATAGCAGAGGCGACTTACCCCTAAAGGGTAATGTCGTCAAGTCTCGGAAGGACTTATAAGAAAACCCCAAAAATAGGGTTGACCAGTTGTCTATGGTCAACCCTCAATTTTTGGGGGTTTCTGGAATGTCTAGGATTTTTCCACATTTTTTCCACATTTTTTTGGAATTTTCTGGAATTTTCTAGCATTTTTTTGGATTTTCTAAGATTTTTCTGATATTTTTTATTTTCTATTTTTTTAAAAATCATTTTCTGATTTATTTATTATTTTAAAAAAATATTATTCGGACCGGGTCGACCCGACCCACTAGGGTCGGAACCCGGCCCAGACCCGGATCCATGAAACCGAAGACCAAAACGACGCCGTTTGATGCTTTTTATTTTTATTTTTTGTTTTAATCGGTTCTAATCCTACGGTCCCTGATGAACCGCGTGGCTGATCTGTGCCCATTGGATCTGATTACTAAAACCTATGGTTCAGATTAGGCGAAGACTCGATTAGGACCGTTTGATCTGATTACTTAAGCCTACGGTCACGATTAGATCCTGAGACTCAATCTAGACCGTCTATTCTATCACCCTAAACGACGTCGCCTTCTCATTAATCCATACGACACCGTTTCCACCCTTTGTTTATTTTCTGATTTTTAAAAATCATTTTCAGATAATTCTATTTATTAATCGGACGGCCACTAGAATTTAAGTTCGATTTATCTCAACCGTCCGATCCGTTAATTCGAATAACAGCCCCTAATGGCCACGCTGACTCGACACTACGTGGACCAATCGCGCATCGCCACCTAGGCCTTTAACCTGTTGACCACGCCACGTCAGCTTTGTCTTCAACCTTTCGACCCCGGCAAAATGGACGGCTAAGGAACTCCGATGACGATCTGACGGTGGATTCTCGACGGACTGGAACGAGATCAGCGGCAATCGACTCGAAATCGCTTCTATTCTAACATATCTCAAGATTACACGAATCCATTCACGGAATCGAGCACGATCGAACATGAACCAGTACGTACACATACACTCAAGTCACTCGATTCATGGCGTAATGAACCAATTCATTAACAGGGAGACATCATTCAATGTTCAGGAGACTTACCTCGAGCTCCGATCGAGCTCGCTCGGCCCAGATTTGGCTGGGGAAAGATGAACAGTGGCTCGACAATGGAGGTTGGATTGGAAGACTCGATTGGGCGTGTTAAGACAAAACCGATGCAAACAAGATACGCGACGATGGTCAGTGATGTTCAGGGAATGAAACGCCCACACTAATTGCATGAATGATCAAGAAACGCATGAATCGCCATGAAAGCTTGAAGAAACACTCGAGACTGCAACTCACCTGTTCTCGCGGATTCCTTGTGCGCGGCCGGTGGCGATCGATTCCGAGGACTTTGGGCAACCTTCTGGTGGCCTCGTGTGGCTTTGGTTTGGCCTGGGAAGACCCAACCAGCGCCCTGCAATTCGAGTTCAAATTCTCGACGACGGGGGTCGGAGAATGAGCTCTGCTTCGCGTTTTCTCTTTCTCTCTCGATTCAGTTTCACCTTCTACAACTGAATATGTCCTCCTCCTCTCTCCTTCCGCGCTCTCTTTCTCTCTTTTTGCCTCGCTCTCTTCGCGAGCTCTCTGTCCCGCGAGCTCTCTCCTTCCGCACTCTCTTTCTCTCTTTTTCTCTCTCTCTTTTTTGCCCCCTTTGTTTGCGAGCTCCTCTAACCAACTAATCCCTCCAACTAATCTCCAACTGATCTCCTTCAACTCAACTAACTTCCGTTTCTTCTTCCTTTCTGTTCGTCCGCGAAGCACCCACTTCTTGAACTGATCTCCCCCTCACTCAACTGACCTCCCGTTTTCTTTTTGTTCGTGCGCGAAGGAGCAGAGGGTATTCTGCTTATGACCAAAACTGGTCAACGGGTTGACTGGGTCGGTCAACCCGACCCAGTTGACCCGGTTCTAAATTTTTTGTTCAAATTGGACGTCCTGATGTACCAATATCACAAAATTGACATCAAAATTAGACTCCATGGCACAGACTCCACCTAGAAATGTGATTTTCGTGACAAATTCCTTTTGAATTGATTGAAAACCCCAAATGTAGAGTAGGATCCAAATTTGATTTTTTGCCAAATTGATGCTCTTAATGGGCGAATTGGCCCCAATTGAGCCCCTCATTAGATTCAGTGGGTCAAAAACTATAGGGAGGAAGCATTGGAGTTCTATGGGTGTCCCTCAGAGAATTTTAATTTCAGAATTGGCACTATAGGGACTAAAATTAAAACATTTTTATGCGATTAGGTCCCTAAGGCCAAAATTGATCAAATCAGCGCACAATTGAACCAAATTGAAATGTGGGGCAATCAATTCGAATGTCAAGATTCGGAAAATGCAAAAGATCGCAAATAGAAAGACTCAAAACATATTTTTTGACAAATTTAATCCTGTGCGTTACAAAGAAACACACAAAATTAAACTTGAATTTCGACTCTTGATGAGGTCAAAATGACAAGGGATTTAAAATAAAAATATTGACTATTTTCCTATATTTTTGTGACCTCAAATTCTATTTTTGTTGAATTTTCTAGTATTTTTCTATTTTCTAAAAAATACTAAAAAATGTGAAAAATATGAAAAATTATTTTTTGGTCAAGAATGGTTCCTTGGGCTTGGCCAAGGCCACCAAAGTTGATTTTGTAATTTTTTGACTTTTTATGAATTTTTTTATGATTTTTCAAAAATAAAACTGAAAAAGACTTGGTCAAAAATCAGGTGTCAACAGTGGTGATCATGATTTTATGGATGAAATGCCTCGATTCTTAGATATGTTAAACTAGAGATTGTTGCGAGTCGATTGGTGCTAGTTTCGCACGATTTAGTTAAGGTTCCACCGTTGGATCGTCGTCGGAGGTGTTCAGCCGTTCGTTCCGTCGGGGTCGAGAGGTTGAAGAAGAAGCTAACGTGGCGGAGTCAAAGAGTCAAAGGTCCAGGTGTCGTCCTATGGTTGGTCCGCGTGGATGTTGAGTCAGCTCGGCCGTTAGTCTGTTAGGCTGAGTTGGAATAGATCCAACAGCTAGGGTTAATCGAGTTCAATAATTGGTAGCCATTCGATTAGTAATTAGGATTATCCGAAAATAGTTTTAAAATCAGAAAATCAAAAAAAGTCAAAACGGTGCCGTTTAGGTTAGTGGTAGTGCGGCGTCGTTTAGCTTAGTAAAGATGGACGGTCCAGATCGAGTCTTGGCTTTTAATCGTAGCCGTAGGTTTAGGTAATGAGATCTAACGGCTAGGGAATAGTCGGCTTCTGATCTGAGCTGTTAGTTTTGGTCATAGATTCAATGGTCGTGGAGTAGCCACGTGGTTCAATAGGAACCGTCGTATTAAATCCGAAAAATGGAAAAATAAAAAACACGATACGGCGTCGTTTTGGTGGCTGGGTCGCGCGGGTCCGGGTCCGGACCTGGTTCCTACCCGAGTGGGTTGGGTCGACTCGGTCCGAATCATTTTTTTTAATAAAAAAAAATCGAAAAATGATTTAAAAATTTGGAAAAATTCTAGAAAATCCTAAAAAATACTAGAAAATTCTAGAAAATCCCAAAAAAAATATAGGAAAGTTGTGGGAAATTCCTTGACAGTCCAGAAATCCCCCAAAATTGAGGATTGACCACAGACAACTGGTCAACCCTATTTTTGGGATTTCTTATCTGTTCTTCTGAAAATTGACGACTTTACCCTTTAGGGGTAAATCGCCTCAGCCTTGTATACAAGGTAGGTCGAGGATGCTAAGATAAGGATTAGGGTAAGTTAGGTGACCGATCATTCTTCTTGGGTTCTCGAGTCTGTCTTTTCTTCAAAATGACGATTTTACCTCTCAAAGGGTAAATCGTCTTTCTTATTCCAATCGAGTCTTTAAAATTGCTTAAAATTGAGATTTGGGTCAGGTGGTCGATCAATCCTAATGTTTGAGATTTCCAATTCTCGTTTTCGCCCGAATATGACGATTTTACCCCTCCAAGGGTAAAATCACTTCAAAATTCCAGAAAAATTCTGGAAATTCACGAAAAATAGGAAATTGATTAGTTTGATCGCCAATCCTATTTCCACCATGTTTTGGCTACACACTTCATATGAAATGATGCTTTTTCCCTTCCAGGGAAAATTATCTCCAAATTTCTCAAAATTACGATTTTGCCCCTCATGGGCGAATCATGTCAAAATCGCTCCTAAGTCTTGACTGATACTTCTCTAGGCTGATAGGGCCTTATTAGGGATGTCATGTTGCTTTCATGTGATTTATCCGCACGTTTTAGACCCTTGATTTGCGCATTTATTTTTACTGATTGTGAGTGATAGGGTAGTCACTCCTGCCTACTTGAACTCTTAAATTTAGGATCCGTACCCCACTAGTCTGCTTGATTCTTGAGGATTAGATAAATCATTCAACTTAGGTGCCGAAAGGGCGTCAACTCTGACAGTTGGCGTAACAAAGTCTCCAATCACATTTCTCTGATTTTCGCAAAATCGAATAGATCGCTCCCAACTATTCGATAGGGTTTCCGATCGTACCCTCCACTAAACGATTGGTGGCGACTCCTTGGCATGTACACATATCACATGTCATCAGACCGCACCGAAGGTCGACCACGTATATCCAGCCGTTGCGATTTGGGTAATGGACCTTGAGAGAGGCCCGCGTCCGATCAGGTGACATTGGGCCGCCCATTAGTCCCCTCCCTTCGGCAGCACGCGAGAGGGTCGCGACATCGTCCTCAAACACTTGCTTGGACACCAGGGTTCTTGTTCTTATAAGAAGCTAGAGCTTATCGGGGTTTTACGTCGCTGCATTGTGAAAATCTTATAACCGGACTTGCGTCGATCATGAACAATTTTCATGTTTTTGTTCGCGGTTTTGACGACTCAATGTCAATTTCTGATCTGTAAAAGCATGTCGAGCTTAATTTGTCATGAATACGTTGGTTTGCCTACAGTTCTATCTGGAAACAAAGAGAAACGTAGGTCGGTGTAGGAAAACACTAGAAACGCGCCCGGGCTCCGCTACGGGAAGGTATTTTCAACTCATAGACTTCATTGATATTTATTATTATTATTATTATTATTATTATTATTATTTTGATAACCAAGGTGTCCGGGCCAGCTTGCGCACACCTTATACGCTACCATACCATAAAAACTAATAATAACTAAATATAGATTTGTAGAGTTATATTATAGTTGAATTCGAAGACTATATCATTGCAAGTCACCTTAAAAGGTCTAAAATAACAAATTGGATCTTTTGTCTAAACTTACGGAAATAACATGATATTTTTCTCAATATTTGTCCCATAGTTGTAAAAATTACTATTTGATATTGACGAAATGCTAAAGAACATATATGGTTCTTTCGTCAAAATAAGAGCTTTTTTTTTATCTATAGTATAACTTTCTTGACAAATAAAAATACTTTATAACTACTTTACGTAATGAGAATGATACTGTTTTCATTCTTGTTGTAAGTTTGAATGGTACCAAGTCGAATGTCCACCTTATAAGTTTGCATGACACCAATTCGAATATCCACCTTATAAATTTGCATGACTCAAATTCGAATATCCACCTTTTTCAAATGTGTATGGTACTCACAAAAATAGAAAGATTTTTCTTTTAACCTGAATTCTATATAAATTAGGATATCCTAGTACGATCAGTGCTAAGAGAAAAGTGTGTTAATATAACCAAAAAATAAAAATTCACGATGATAGAGTTTTACTTAATTTTCTAAGAACCAATCACATGAACAGTTACAAGGTGAACTATTATGCTAACAGGTTGATTACTATGGTTTAGTGCTTAAAGCTTGGTGATAGACATGGTCACGGTTCCGGTTCGTGGCTAACAATTATCTTACCTGTACTCATATTCAAACAGCAGTTAGTAGAGCAACTACCAAAGTTCCTCGTCGATATTGCTCTCATCCTATTGGCCGGTAGCTGAAGAATCTGAAAAAGATTGGAACGAATGCGTGAGCAACTACAGCTCAGTGAATAATGTATATCTCTGAACAAATCGAGAAACCACTATGCATATTTACAAAAGCAGACTAGAAATTCATAACCCAAAAAGATAAAACCACTATCATAACTCAAGTATCAATAGTCGAAACCATTGATAAATTGAGACGACTTGGTACCTTAATCAAAGCCCTGACGTCCCGGGGTATCGTCTGACACTAACGAGCTCTGCTTTAATTTGATATTATATATTATAGAAGGCGCATGCGGAAGCTTACTGAACTATAACAAATAGCAGCCATACAATCACAAGTGCACGCAGAAAGAAATGGAAGACACACCTAATAAGATATGGCCTTAATAGAGTTCACTACCTTATCACACACACACACACAGAGTAAGATCATTCAGCAAATTGTTTTAAAGTACAAATCTATAAAGCTGGTCATGTAAATCATCTTTTATTCAAACGAAACTAAATAATACACTGGGAGGATTAAACAGGTACATCTACTCTCGAGTACTATCCACATCTCCATCAGCGTGCTCCAACATCATCACTACCATCCGAGGCCACATGAACCTAGTTATCTTTAAAGGGTTTAGAAACAAGAGATGAGCAAATGTTTAGCAAGTAAAATATCTAGCCTACCGATTAAACTACCTATTTATCGCCCAACCAAGCAAGATTCGGCACCTATATCAAACAACAATCACATGCATGATGAGACTCGATAATGACTCCACGCATCGTGCAATATGACCCTCACACGCATGAGCATGCACATGATTCGTTTACTTTTCAGCTTCCACTTTACAACCGTTCTATGGGACACAAGCTATGGTTATTTGAGGGACACATGCCTTAATTTATCTCCGAGGGACGCAAGCCTCGATTTTGAGGGATAAACACTTCAACTTTTCATCCATGAGACACCAGCCATGGGAATCATGAGGGATACAATCCTCGGGCATTTCATTCCAACGGGACATGGGCCACGGACTTTTCGATTTTCACTCAGGCTCCCACGAGATATTATCCAGACACAGGAAAACATTGTATCGTCCTTGTCGGAACACAAGCCGATGTGACCTCGGTTCTTTAGTCAAATTCATATACAACCCGACTACCAATCCATAAACCTTGCACACGCAAATCAATCGGGATTCATCAGACAAGGCAATCCACTATGCGTACTTCGATACTCAACATGCAATGCAATTGACACAACGACTTGACCAACCAAGGACGCGAGCCACACATTCTCAGACAATTCTAGTAAGTACCCAAACACGACACGCGTACCACATGGCCACAAAGCCGAATACCCATCTGGAACATTTCCACAACAATCAAGACAATCGACACTGCAATTCAATTTACCCAACTTCCCCAGACTCTAGTTCAAGCATTCAAAGCAACATGCAAAGCAGTTCTCCTAGTCATGCAAACAGGAATTCCATTTGGCACGCCCAAACATAAACTGTGTGGGAAAATTACCAAAAAAGTCCTAAACCTATTGCATTTTTGCCAATTTAGTCCTAAACCTTTTAATTTTGTCGATTCAGTCCCAAACCTTTTGCATTTATGTCAATTCAGTCATAAAACTATTTTTTGTGCCAATTCAGTCCTAAACCTTTTATGGTTTTGCCGATTTAGTCCGGCCGGCGAATTTTGGCCGGCCGGAGATGATGTGGATGCCGGCCGGCGTCGGCCCTCCGGCGAATTAATATTTTAATAATATTTTCAAATATTTTATTTTATTTTTCATTTCTTCTTCATTTTTTCTTTCTTTCTTTTTTTCCCCTCTACTCTTCTTCTTCCTTCAAGGAACTTTTCCGCTTCGTTTCAGAGATGGTGGAAGACGATGACCATGAAGATCTCGCTTGGAACTTTTCATCTTGTGATCTGGAAGTTTATCCAGAGGCAAAGGGCCTTCGGCCAAGGTCACCTGCACCATCGTCATCTTCAATCTCGAGCCTTGCCTCGCGTTGCCGTGACTGCGGGAGGTCGAGCCTCTCCAGCCCAGAATTGGCGAGCCTCGACCTCGCCGTCGCCAGGCGAGGCCGGCTAAGATCTCGTTAGGCCGGCCCTGTGAGGCACGAGGTCGAGCCTCGCCAGATCTGCACAGCCACGGAGATTGTGCTGGTATTCGATGCCCGAAAATGAAAGAGCCGCCGCGAGAGAGACATGGGAGGACGACGACGATGGCGGCGAAGGAGAAAAGGGTTGTCTCAGCCCACCTCGCCCCGCGACGGCGAGGTCGAGCCTCACTAGATCTGGGCTGGAGAGGCTCGGCCTCGCCCCGCGACGGCGAGGGCGAGTCCCACCAAATCTGGGTTGGAGAGGCTCGGCCTCGCACAGCGACGACGAAGAGAGGCAAGGCTCGAGAGTTGTCCAGTTTGCCGGTATCAGATGTGCAAAGATGTAGGAGTCACCGTGAGGGAGAGATTGGAAGACCATCGTCATCTGCAATTTGGGGGAGAAGAACAGACCTTGGAGGAAGAAGAACAGTAGAGGCAAAAAAAGAAAGAAAGAAAAAATGAAGAAGAAATGAAAAATAAAATAAAATATTCAAAAATATTATTAAAATATCAACTCGTCGAGGGCCGACGCCAGCCGGCATCCACATCAGCGCCACGTCACCTTCGGCCGGCCAAAATTTGCTGGACGGACTAAATCGGCAAAATTACAAAAGGTTTAGGACTGAATTGGCATAAAAAAATAGGTTTAGGACTGAATTGGTACAAATACAAAAGGTTTAGGACTGAATCGGCAAAATTAAAAGGTTTAGGACTAAATTGAAAAAAGTACAATAGGTTTAGGACTTTTTTGGTAATTTTCCCTAAACTGCGTCGTCTCGGTCAATCAAATGATGAATAGTTAGCCTAGTAGGAAGGATAGAGGCTCCATTCGCCTTAGGTCCAAAAGCTATGAAAACGAGGCTGAATTGCTTCGAAACGGAGCTCAGATCGTCCTCTCTCGTTCCTTAGTTCATGCCTTCGCCATCCAACTCGAATTCACCTCATATCAACTATAAATAAAATGATCAGGCCTTCGATTCAGCTTACCCAACTCTCACGGACACTAGATCAAGTGACCGATCGTCCATGCAAAGTCGTCTACCCTCGTATGGAACTCAATCTCCACATCAAGATACCCATTTCTAAAGTCAACTATTCGCGCTAAAACGAACGACGATTGGGCATAAAAGGGACGATAATAGATGAAATGATAGGAGCTGAAATGACACAAGAATGAGCTCGGGTCCTTGTTTCCATCCTTTAGGGCACGCGCGATCAAGTGGTGAACGGAGGGCGAGCGTGTAGGCGGAGGGGACGGGGTCACCGAGGTAGTCATGACGACTCCTTAATGCCTCATGGGTCACCGGTGTTGGGGCTGCTAGATGCACAAGAGAGAAAAAGGCACAGATGAGGGGGTGAGCCGAGAGAAGGAGATAAATGTAACTTTTCCTTAGAAGGTTAGGCCCTAACTTTACAATTTGGGTCTTTCGTGTTATGAATGAATGTCCCAGATTATAATTAATATATATATATATATATATATATATATATATATATAATTTAAAAAATTGACCCTTAAAAATAGGAGATCTGGGTCGTCCGTCCAAAATTGGACGGTCTGGATTGTGAAGTTAGGTGCCTAACCTTCTAAGGGAAGGTTAGGCGATTCGGATCCGTTCTTGCAAGGGAAAGTGTAAAAATGAGGGGGAGAGAGAGAGAGAGAGAGAGTGAGGATGGTTTTTATATGGAAGTCGATGGGTTTCGGGTTAGAGGTGGTGGAGGATCCTATGGTGGAGCTTCGCAGTCTATATCCGAAACAACCCAAACTATATAACCTAAGCCTATGCTAATGTCCAACGATCCCACTAGTTCAAATATTTACTACGCCCATCACCAAAGTTTCGTCCAATACTCCGTTGTGCCAAAAGTCAAAGTCCTAACTCGTAACCACCATTAGTTCACATCCACATTAACTATTTCGCTTAATAATCCAACTGGCAAAAATTTCAATCACCACAATTCTCCCATACTTAAGAAATTTCGTCCTTGAATTTTTGTTGTTACTCCATCCTTATCATTCCTAGAGACTCTTCATACAAGTCAAGATCATTGCCATCACACCGCAGTTCCAGTCCATCGTCCGAACTCACGTCTAAAACTCAATATACTTACATCAGTTCAAACTAGAACTTTATGTACACCGTTCGTTTCCTATGAACATCTCATCATATATCAGGCTTCTCGATACATCTAAGTGCACCATACAGATCCAAGCCTACAAGAAAACCATCGTAACCCAACTTATAATCCAAAACACATGTTGATCACCACACTATATTCTCAAAAGCAATATAATCATCAAGCCTAAGTAGTGATCAATTATCTTCTCATCTAATAAGTAGCCTAAGGGGTTGCATGATAAAACTTCTCCTTCTCCATTTCTCTACCAGAAGTCAATCTGTCAGAGAAATCTATTTAATAAAAATCCTGTCGAAGTAGAAATCCGTTTGATAAAAAAATTGCTTATCATAGAATTTTAACTTTTAGTATGATTTTTAACTTATGATTGGGTTTTTGGCCAACTTTGAGAAGTAAAATTTTTTACTTCTCAGATCCAGAATCACTTCTTCGACCACACCGGCCTCCACCGACCATTGCCGCTGCGTACCACTTCCCGCCCACCGCCATCGCGGCTACTGCCAACAGCCTGCCACAGCTCGCCGCCAACCGCCACCCCCTGCCGCAGCCGGAGATTTTGTTAATAATGTTTCAAAAGTAGAAACTTTCAACCGTTACCAAACGAATTTCTCTTATCAGAAGTCAATCTGGAGTAGAAATAGAAAAAATCAACTTCTGCTTTTGAAGAGAAATAGAGAAATCAATTTCTGGTCTGGTTGAGAAGTGTTACCATGCGTGTCCTAAGCTACTACTATCCCCTGATAAACACAAACACTGCACTTGTAGTTTTAAACGCGTACGTGCCTACCAAATACTTCATTCACCATCGCACCTTATCACTCCACTAGCCCGCCCTGAAACCAATGAAAATGAGACGACCTGGAACATTAATCAGAGCTCTGACGTCCTAGGGTGTCGTCCGATACTAATGAACTCTGTTTTAATTTGATATTATATATTATAGAGGGCGCAAGCAGAAGCTTACCATACAGTCACAAGTACATGCAAAAAGAAATGGCAGGCACATTAAATAGGAAATGGCCTTAATAGGGTTCACTATCTATATCGCACACACACAATAAGATCATATATAAAACATGTTATGTACATCTTCTTTTTTACAAACGAAACTAAAGAATACACTAGCTAGGATGATTAAATAGGTACATCTACTCCCGATAATTATCCTCCCGATAATTATCCACATCTCCATTAGCGTGCTTCAACATCATCACTACTATTCAAGGGAACTTAATTATCTGAAAAGGATATAGCAACAAGGGGTGAGCGAATGCTCCACAAGTATCTAGCCTACTGAGTACACTACCTATTTATCACTTAACCAAGCAGGACTCAGTACTCATAGCAATAAATGACACTCGACAATGACCCAACGCATCGTTCAATATGACCCTCATACGCATGAGCACACACATGATTTGTTTACTTTTCAGGCCTCGATTATGAGGAATAAACACCACAGCTTTTCGTCCATGGGATATCGACCATGGGAATCATGAGGACACAAGCCTCAATTCTCCAATGCTCCGGGGCTTCCGAGGAACACATGCCTCAAGCATTCCATGCCAATGGGACACAAGCCATGGACTCCCTAATTTTCACTCATTCTCTCACGAGGTATTATCCGGACATAGGTGGCTATTATATTGTCTTCATCGGGACACTGGCCGATGGGACCTCGATTCTTTAGTCAAGTTCGTGTACAACCCGATCACAAATCCATCAGAGTTACATACTGTGACACCTTGGAAATTCGATTTCTGTAAAGTGTCTGAATTCAATAAAATGGATTAATATTGAAATTCAATCTGTGAAATATTTGAATCGTAAGGACCGAAGAGACGATAATTAGACGATTTCTAAAACGTCAGTCGGTTTAGAATAGATTTCGAGATTATTAGTCGCTGCAAATTAGCAAATGACCATTGTGCCCCCACTCTTATGCACATGAGACAAAAGCCATTAAGGCATGTGAGACAAAATAGCCTAAAAGTCTTTGTGGGCCCCACATTTCATTCTTCCCCATGCTTGTTCTTCCATCAGCCGCCCATGACTATCTCTCTTCTCTCTTCTCTCTTCTCTCTCTCTCTCCTGCTCACATCCTCACGCTCAGGCACTTTCTCTTTCATTTTGTGGGCACCCTCCCCGGCCGAACCTCCATCCTCCCATAACTCTAGTTTTTGTGCGCCACCACCTCATCACCTCGCCGCCTCGCTGCGGTCACGTAGCCACCGTCCCGACATCCGCGAACCGCCGGACCTCCGCCAAAATCAGCCACGCGACGTCCTGCCCTATTTCGGGTTCAGTGGGCTGTTTGCGCGGCTCCGCCGTCTATAGCCGCTCCCAACCGCCAGCCACCACCTCGCCGCTCCTCCGCCACCTCGTCGCCACCAGCCCGACCACCAGGAGCCGCCGGAGACCCGCGAACCAAACCCCCGACGTGATGTGCCCTGTTTTGGCGTCGGGGGCTGTTTGAGCTTCAACAGCCTCCCCCAGCCGCTTCCGACACTATCCTCCACCACGTTGACTCCCCTCCGACCCTCAGACATCCTTTTGACCGCTGTCAACTGCCACGGGACCACCGAACAGCCCCGAGAGTCGGTCGTGCCCTGTTTTGGGGCCCTGCCCTGTTTCGCGCCCGAGCTCCTGTTGGGTCGTCTCCGCAGCAGCTCCGTCGCTTTCAGGCCACTCGAGTGACGTCCCTCAACCTGTTGACATCCTGCAAGGTCACCGAAGTTCGATCGACGGTTGTACAGCCCGAATCGGCCCCGAACTCAAGCTCGCCTGTTCTGCGTCGCACTCCCCTGTTTTCGCCCGAACCACTGCTGCGCCGCTGTTGGCCGCCCTCCGCCGCCCTTAGCCGGTCCCGACGGTAGCCCTGAGTCGGCCGGTGAGTCCTCAAACCCCTCCAAGCCTTGTCTCGGCCCATGAGGCCGAGATCCCTCTCGAAACAATCGGTTCCCCTGTTTTTCGCCACTGACCATTTTGTTTTCCGCCAGCCGCCTTTCGCCAGAGCTTTGTTGCAGGCCACCAGTCCCGGCGACCCCTGCCAAACCTCCAGTGGTGTGCTAGTTATGTTGGGTTGACTTGCCGTATGTTTAGCCGTGTTTCCACCGAGAACCACCACCGTCGTTCGTCGTCGCCGCCCGCGTCGTCACTGTTGAGAGCGCCCGAGCTTACTTAGCTGTGAGTTGACCCTAATCCTTGGTTAGGGCGCTCATTGCGCCTAGGATTAGTCGATTAGTCGAGTATGAAATTTAAGTACGCGATTGGGGTCGGTTTAGATAGAAATTAGCATTTGATTAAATGGCCGCGATCGATTAAGTTAGCCGGGTTAATTGAATTGTATGTGGTTAATTATTGCTAGATGAATATTGATTGATTGACTGTGGTTCGATCGCGAGCGAGCGACAAGTTAGAGACGAGCGAGCGATCGATGTTATAAATTGAATCGATTAATAAAGGCATCGCACGAATTGAGCTTGACGTTGCTTAATCGAATTTGATTGCTTGGGATTGAGTTATGGCCTTATTGCTGAAATGCCTGATTGAGTATATCGAATGTCCATTAGTTGTTTGATTGATGATTGGGGGTTAATCGTCTTGTGTGTGGTTGTGGTGACTAGTGGATAGTCTGCATATGCATATGACCGTATGTGAAGTCAAAAGACATATTTTAGCATGAAAATGGCCTTCGGTCGAGACTTTTACATGCATGTGTGAGCATCTGGCCTTAACCGAAGATAATGAAATGGGTTGATTGCTGGATGTATATTGTATGGTCATATGAGGGAACAATGATGCTTTTCCTGGTAAGTTCGTACTATACCAATCTGATGGAACCACACGACTTGCCAGAAGCACGACAATTCTGATCCGGTGCTAACCAGTACAGATGCAGAGTTGGTCAGATGCCAGTCACAACTTGTGATTGACCGACGCCCCGTTTAGGGATGTCCACTTGCTGGTGCCGTGCTGGGTGCACTGAAGACACCTCTCGTAGTAGTCGTTGCCGAGAGTAAAAGAACGTAGCCCGGTTCTATCGGTAGAACGTTGGATTGCACTGAGGTGCTGATTGCGTTATTTGTGTGAGTCAAATCACGCCCTCTTTCGCGTAGATCTTCCCATGTGCCGGTGGCACGATCATCGTTAATAAATAGACTTGTGTGGTGTCATGTGCATACTTGTGGATGTGATGCTGTATTGAGTGATTGACTGATGTGACTGCTAAGTCGAGTCGAGCATTGCATTATGTATGTCTGAAAATTGGTGAGTATGCATGTGGATGATTATCATATTGTTATTGTGAGTGGCTGTTATACGTGCCTATGTGATCTTGTGAGCTTTCTGTTAGGATGCTTTGGGTTAATCAGTTTCCTAACCGAGTTTAGGCTTGATTCACTGGGATTTATGCTCACCTGTCGTGAGATAACAATTTCAGGTCCCAAGTGATGAAGCTCCGTGGACGCCAAAGATTGGCTATTGGATTAGTCTTAACTATTACTAGGAGTTAACACGTTTTTGCATGCGTATATAGGTTAATAGGTCGATAACGTGCCTGAGACGTTATCCTTCGTGATCTCGTGGCGATTTGGCAAGGGATGTCGCAGGTTCGAGAGTCGGGGCGTGACACACACACTAATCAACCTGGGATTCATCAAGCAAGGCAATCCACCGCGCACATGCTTTGATACTTTAACATGCAATGCAATTGACGTAACAACTTGAGCAACCAAGGATACGAGACACACATTCTTAGTAAATTCCAATAAGTAGAACCCAAACATGACACATGTACCACATGGCCACAAAGCCGAATACGCATTTGCAACATCACCTCAGTTCTCGACATTTCCACGACAACCAAGACGATCGGCCCTTCAATTCAGTTTACCTACCTTCTCAGACTTTAGTTCAAGCATTCAAAGCAACATGCAAAGCGGTTCTCCTAGTCATGCAAACAGGACTTCCATTTGGCACACCCAAACATAAACTGCGTCGTCGCACCCAATCGAGTGACGAATAGCTATCTAGTAGGAAGGATAGAGGCTCCAATTGCCTTAGGTCCAAAAGCTACGAAGACGGGGCTGAATCTCTTCAAAACGGAGCTCGACTGTCCTTTCTTCTCTCTTAGTTCACGTCCAATGCCCCATTTGCCATCCAACTCAAATTCACCTCAAATCAACGATAAATAAAAACAATCAAGCCTTCGATTCAATTTATCCAAATCCAGCAAATACTAGATCAAGCAACGGATTGTCCATGCAAAGCTGCCTACCCTCACATGTAACTCAATATCGTCATGAAGATACCCATCTCTAAATTCGACGATCCACGCTAAAACGAGCGATGATTGGGCAGAATCCAGAATATGAATGAGAATAGATGGAAACTTGCCTTGAGGTCGCCAACGAAGAAGACAGGAGTTGAAACGACACAAGAATGAGCTCAGGTCCTTGTTTTCGTCCTCTTGGGCATTAGCCAAGTGGCGAACGAGAGAGCGAGCGTGCAAGCAAAGGGACTAATGCCGTCAGGGTGGGTTTGATGGCTCCTTGATGTCTCGTGAGTTGCCGGCGTTGGGGCTACTATGCGCGTGCGCGCGCGCGCGAGAGAGAGAGAGAGAGAGAGAAGGACGCGGATGAAGGAGTGAGCCGAGAGAGGAAGGAGAGAAATGAGAGGATTTCTTGGATGTTCTTGCAAGGGGAAGTGTAAAAATGAGGGGAGAGAAATGAGAGGATTTCTTGGATGTTCTTGCAAGGGGAAGTGTAAAAATGAGAGAGAGAGAGAGAGAGAGAGAGAGAGAGAGAGAGAGAGAGAGAGAGTGTGTGTGTGTGTGTGTGTGTGTGTGTGTGTGTGTGTGTGGATGGTTTTTATAGGGAAGTAGGTCGGTTTCGGGTTAGAGGTGGTGGAGGAGTTTGTGGGGGAGCTTCGCAGTCCATGTCTGAAACAAACCTCACGTGAACCCAAACTATAGGACCCAAGCCTACGCTGACATGACATACAGCGGTCCTATCAATTCAAATTTTTACCATGTCCATCACTAAAGCTTCGTTCAGTACTCCATTGCGCCAAAACTTAAAGTCCTAACTCTTAACCACCATTAGTCCACATCCACAATAACTATTCCATTTAATAATCTATATGGCAGAAATTCTAGTTTTCACATAAATCTCTATTATATCACATGTCAATGTATATTCCAGACTAAACTTGAATCACAAGCCAATGGTCCAATTCGTTGACCAAACTCGTGCTCAAATATCTAATTGTGATCACACATTACGCCCTGTGACAAGACAACAAAAATTCCCCCCTAGACAAGATCTCCCTTTATAATGTCGATGGCTCGGTCCACAATAATATCTTAACTAGTGTGCACATCCCACAAACCCCTCATCCGGGCTCACGACGATATTGAGCATCCAATCAACATCCTACAAAATCCACAAGTCAAAAGTATGATCAATACCACAAAACAATTTACAAATAGAATCATATCACCTTTCACAACCCACTTCACCAAACACAAAGCATTTAATAAACCATTTCATAATTCAATCAATCTGACATTTCATAAACATACTCAAAATCAAGAGATTTTTCATAATTATTTCACAAAAAAGGTTTAACAAACTCGAAATAGATAACATTTCTCAACTCCATTCATCAAACAAAATACACACACGACATTTTTCACACCAATTCGGAAGTCATTTCATAATTCAAGTTCACAAACCATAATTTATTTCATTTTTCACAACACATCTCCAAAAACATTTCCCAAACCATTCTCAAATACCAAAACGTAGTAAATACCTGATCCGGACTTTTATGTTTTCTGTTTTAATTTTCTAATTGTTCCAAGGTCTTATAAGTTGAATTAATCAGATTCAATTTTTCTTGAATGTCAAATCATGTGATGCCTTTAACTCATAATACATATTCATATTATTTTCAAAACATGAGTTTTGCAAAATTCATAGAACAGGTAGAACAACTCTTTTTTTTTTTTTGGTCTAATGGTAGCACAACTTATTTGAGAAGGCTAAAAATCAGCCTACGATAGTTACTCAAGCCAACACACATGAATTCTTATCAAATAATCGAAACATGGTATAAAAAATTGAGTAAAACAATATTCTAACGATCGACTCGAGTAAGCAAAGCCCATAAAACGACACGTACAAGCCAATCAAAAGCTAGCCCATAGCGAAAACCCATCTCCGTCCACTATGGACAACTTGCGCACTGATTTTGTTAAGGCCATAACTCCTTCCATCAAATCCCGTTTCAAGTAAACTTATAGTCCATGGAAAAACCCCTTTAGTGTATTACAAAATCTCTAACTTGGCTGACTCAACATCTAGTCGGAAACCACCAAAAAATGGCCCAAAATTTACGATTCACGCACTGTAAAACATGTGAACCCAACTCCTAAATTCGTTTCGGGCAAACAGTAAGTCCAAATCGATATTCATCAACTTTCATGGCTATGCAAAACCCCCCCTTTGTCCATCGCTTCCCACGCTCATGATCATATCTATCGAAAGAAATAAAATGGGTCATTGGGCTTCGCGTAAAGAGAAATGGGCTGGCTAAGCACATGTTTTATATTGTCAACGTTTGAATATTTTTTTTTTGGTGTCTAAATAAAAATCGTGATTAGTAGATTGTAGCAAGACGTGATAGTTATTAAAGGTGATGCATCACTGTAGATTTTAAATTTTAAGCAATGCAAAATAGGTTTCAGGTTTTAAAAATTAGACAAAACCTATCTACGAGTAAGTTTCGGATTTTGAAACCTGACAATCGCTCGCACAATTGGGTTGGTGAATAAAAGCTCATTGTAATTCAAAAAAATAAAAAATAAAAGCTCATTTTTTTTTTCCAAAAGAAGAAGAAGAAAGAATAAAATCTCATTTGCGCACCTTCTCTAACCTCTACACATGATGCAAGACCAGGATTTCTCTTTCAAGTTTCGTCAGCCGCACGTGTGTCTCTCGGCTTCAAGGTCGGAGTCGTAGCCGGAGAGTACCTGAGCTCGCGGTCACTCACCTGAATGATCATTGCATGATATCGAAAGATGGCATCATCATCCTCGTCATCGCCTCCATTTCCAAAACCACCGCCTCGAACTTCTCTTCACCCACGCGCGGCTAAAATTCGCGCCGTCATGGTCACCAAAACCTGCACCACGAAAGGCCACCCTCCGTCGAGCGCTCCTATCCATCTTCCTCTTCGCAGCCCCAACAAGCTTCGCACCCCCCTTCTCGAACTCCAAACTCCACCCCCACGAACGAATCCTTCCACAATTCAACCTCATCCCGCCTCCGAAAGTTGTAAGACTCCGACCCAGGAGAAGAAAAACAATGCCTCGACTGCGACCACGGACGTTTTGCGCTTATTGGATGGCCTCGGCGTGACTGTTTCACCTGATATCTACGTTTCGTTGATCAAAGAGTGCACGGCTAATGGTGACTCTGCTGGAGCACTTGAGCTCCATAAACACATCAGGCGTAGCGGGTTGAGACCCAGTTTGCATTTGCTTAACAGGGTCTTGCTGATGTACGCGGTATGTGGTTGCTTGGTTAGTGCCCGCAAAGTATTTGAGGGAATGCTCCAGAGGGACTTCAGTTCTTGGGCTGTCTTGACCGTCGGTTATGTGGAAGAGGGCGAGTATGAGGAAGCTATAAGGCTGTTTTTGAGGATGCTTTGCTGTATCAATGTGAGTGAAATTCCTCCGTGGATAGTTGTGTGTATATTGAAGGCTTGTGTACATAGTGCGAATAAGGATCTCGGTGAGCAAGTTCATGGTTGGTTATTGAAGCAGGGTGGTGGGGGTGAGAATCCCCTGCCTAGATCGCTGATCAATTTCTATGGGAAATTCAATTGCCCGGAATGTGCCAACATTATCTTTCAGCAATTGTCTAGCCACAATTCTGCTATCTGGACGGCCAAACTTGCGTATGACTGCAGTGGACATCAGTTCGATATGGTCTTTAGTAACTTCAGGGAAATTGAGAGGGCAGGAATTCGGAAGAGTAGATCCATGTTTTTGAGTGTTCTCAAGGCATGTGGCAGGGTTAAGGACAACGGAAAATGTGGTCGGCAGGTTCACGCTAAAGCCATTAAGGTTGGAGTGGAGTCGGATGCGTTCGTGCAGAGTGGGTTGGTTGACATGTATGGACAATTGGGTTTATTGAGAGACGCGAGGACAGTTTTTGACATGGTTAGGAACAAGAAGAGGATCACATTTTGGAATGCCATGATCAAGGGTTACATAAAGCATGGGCTCTCAATTGAAGCCATTAAGCTTCTATATCAGATGGAAGAAGCAGGGTTGACATTGCGAGAAGATATCCTTGATGAAGTGCGCATTGCTTCTGGAAGTTGAATTATTAAAGGACATTAAAGGAAAACTTTTCCTCCTAGTCAGAAATCGTGGATTTCTGTAGCGGAAATTTTGTGTCGATAAGTATTTGCCATTACTTATCACTAGTAGTCTTTTCCATCTTTAAGGCCGTGTACAGGACAGGTCGATTGAGCCAAGATATGGGTTAGCTTGTTGATTCTGCTGCTCTTGTGGGTGGTATTGAACTCTGCTACAGATGAGTTGCATGAGTTGATCGACGAATCATACTGTATTTAGACTCAACTATGCAGCAGAAGGAGATTGCCTCGCTCTTTTCAAGTGGTTCGATGAACCTGCAAGTTTTTTGTCTTTTGGGTAAAAATGCAGCTGTATTAAAGTTGGAGCTTTCGAGACCACATCTATGTTCGTGAGGTGGGAAATGGCTCTTTTAGTAGAACTGGAGATATATATTTTCTATTGATGCTGAAATAGTGAATTATTGCCTCAATGCTTTGTATTGTTCTTAAGGGCATCGTGAAGTTCTCCTTCATTGAGATTCAACCACAGTAGTATATTGACTCGCGACCTCTTTCCACTCCAAAATCATGTACTTAGTCTTGTTCACTCTATGAAGTTTTTTATGAAGCCCCTTAAGATTGTAGCGTGTCTTCTGTAATTAATGTTAAGGTGCCAGAGACGGATCTTTTACTTTTCCTAAATCTATTCAAGAAAAAAAAAATCTGAAGTATTGATTTCGCAAGCTCTTTAGGCGATATAAATGATGGTACTGAAGCTATTGCAAATTATCTGAGCACTAACTATTGATATTTATTAACTGGGTAACTCAAGTTCACTTTTTTTTTTTTTTATACATTAACTACACAGGCCTAGTATTATTCACAATTAGAGAAGCAACTCCATACGACGTCTCATACATTTGATACTGCTCGATCTTGCTTCCTAGAACAACTGGTCTTAATTGTTATAACCTTCATCCTCTGATTGTACAGGAAACACTTTACTTTCTCTTCTCCAGTTCCGTGTAGCTTGTTTTGGTGGTTCTAGCATATAGCTGGACTTTGCTAGAATGACAGTTCAGAATTTACGAAGTATATACTAATTTTTTGCACTTAATGTCTTGGTAGATCACTTAATTGCCTAGTTTCATGCATTGAACTCTTATGGATATTCCAAATTTTACTTGTGCAGAAGTCAATCCGTTTGCTGCTGCGACCATCAGGCTCAAGAATGACGATCTTGCTGCTTGAAAAAGGAAGAGAGAGGTGTGTGCTGCACTGAGCAGAAGAACTAAGGGGAAAAATAAGTCAAAAAAGCATATGTCCAAGTTTTTATCTCAGGGTCTTGAAGATTTGATTGTTCAACTCGTTTGGTCACTGATTTGAAAGCTTTTTTCTGATTCGTGTTATGGCTGGGGTATCTGTTTGCATTTGTGGCTTTCAGCAGTTGAACCTGTTTTGAGTTGACCACTTTGTAATAGAAGCTGGTAGGGGGCCATAGAGAACATCTGATGGGTGATGCGTTGGCATCCTGTTTGAATTTGTGCGGTAATAGGATTATGGTCATCGTTTTCTTTGTATATTGGTGTTCTCTAAATATTTTTTATTTAAATTGCCTTTTTGTGATACTTTCTTACATGATACTTGTGAAGTTTTAATTAAGTTTGGAAGAATGATTTGTCATTTATGTAGAATTATTGGTCTCAAACTACACGCTTGATCCAGAGGTGTCAACATGGGTCATTGACCCACTTTTCAACTCATTTTTATACATTTGGGTCATATATGAGTTCACTAAATTTAAAAAATGAATCAAGGTCTAAGATTATAAAGCCTATTCAAATAGGGGTTTCAGCTCAATTCATTTTCGACTCATTTTTGATCCATGGGCTATAGCTTTCCACCCCCCTGCTGCCATCGCTCGCCCACCCACCGCCACCACCTCCACCCTGCCCTGCCGCTGCTGCCTGTCCACTATCACGCCGCCTGCCACCTCTCCTGGCTGCCCCCCACGGCCCCCCACCTTTGCCGCCTACCCGCTGCCTGCCACCACCACCACCACCCCCGCGGGGCACAAAAACCCCCCTTCAACGTCACTAGTGAGCTCTTCAGATTTGGCTCAGCTGATTCCAGCCACCAGTCACCTCTCTCCCTTTCTTCAATCTTCTTCCACAGACTCTCTCTCTCTCTCTCTCTGAAACACAGCTCTGTTTCCTCTCCAACAGTGCCAGAGGTTACCTGTGTAAAGGATCAAAGAAATGGAGAACAGGGAGGAGACGAAGAAGGGGATCCTCAAGCCCGAATAAAGACTACCACCAAGGAGAGGTCAGATTAAAGTCAAGATCCTCAAGTTATTGGCGGATCAGATCATCAAGCTCGCGAAGATGGTTGTGCATATACTGAGGAAAGCATGTTGTTGTGGTCGCTAGTTTGACTCTTTAGAGCCCCTTGAAGACACGTAGCCTCCCTCCGCACGTTGCTCGCATCATTTTTCAGGCGTGTACCAATGGATTAGTGCATGATTTTCCTTATTCATTTTTTTCCTTTTCTTTTGTATAGTGGATCAGAATTTTTTTCTTCATGTGTATATCGAGTTTTTCCTTGACATTGGATAAGAAGAAAATCGATTAATCCAGAAGCAGGGTATGGCTCATCTCTCTCTCTCTCTCTCTCTCTCTCTCTCTCTCTCTCTCTCTCGACTTGATATCCAATGGCGGTCCTCCACCTTAGATATGCAGGTCGTGACCTCTAGAAACGCCCTCTGATATGATGATGCAGAGGTCGCGTGCCTCGACTCGGGCGGGGCTGTGACGACAGGTGGGCGGCCCGGGCGGGGGGTGGGTGGGGATAAGAGAAGGGCGGGAGGTGTCAATATGAGTCGGGTCGGGTATGAGCCATTGGATTTCCCTTACATGAATATGGGTCAAAATGAGTTAAATGTGTCAATATGGACGAGACTATATTCGACCCGATCCAACTCACCCATTTGACACTTCTACCTACGGCTAGTAGAGGTCGTGTCAAGGTCGTGTCAACGAAGCTGTACTTGAGATGTGAGCCAAAAGAAAAAAAAAAGGTTCAGAAACTAAAAGCTATATACCTCTCTGAATTTTCTGCCACCGAATCCTTGAATGTCCTTGAACCTGAAACATTTTTGGATGCTTTTATAACTCGAATCCTCAAGATGACAGTGCCACAAAGCAATCAAATAATTAAGAACTAACCGTCATATACTTGCCATGACTCTAATACCAATTTTGTTTCCTCAGAATCCTATGAACATCACATTCTGAAACTGCAACCGAGTCAGCCTCAAAGTTCTGCAAACAGCACATCAACTCAGTAAGTTCTCATTTATTGCAACATTCAACTATGAACTGAATCAGACATGAAGTTTTAACATTTCCCAATATGCAATGTAAACACACGAGTATGAAGGAGCAGAATTTGCATCAAAATCATTTGCCAAACTTTCATAAATATTGGACAGTTTATTACGAATCTTTAGTTCATACGAAATGCTGGTAAAAAATTATAAGACAATCGCAACTGGCAATTGCATGGCTACAAACCTAACCTGATTGGTCGGGTTTTCAGATCAAAGTACTTCTGGTAGACCATTGTAGAACTTGTCAAGCCAAATATGTCGAAAGATGGGCAGTTACACATACAAGCGGATTCCCTACCATGGATTGTGGGTACAATCTACGAAGTATCCCAGTCTGAGAAATCTATCTTAGAATCTGTCTACATAGAATACTCAGTTCTGAGGCTGACTCAGTTAATGTTTAGATTTGTTTCCAGAGCGGGATACTGGGAGGCATGACGCTAGCGTGGTAATTCCCGTTGATTAGATGGTAAATGTCATTTGATTGTCTGAGCAGCATACTCGTGTGATATGACTTTGCTCCAGGTGATCTCTTGCATCACGAGGTTTGTAGGTAGGCAATTGCTAATCATCCTTGCTCTTCCAAACTCGTGATGCTAGAAGATTCTTGCACAATTGTAGTTCAAGGAAAATGTTTCTTCGATCTTATAGTGCAACGTTTACTCTTGTATGGTCCAGGTTTATAATTATTAGCTTCTGAATTTCAGTTGGTTCACATCACTGTTTGGGTCCTTGCAGATCTTACTATAGAGCATCGGACGCTCTCAGAGAGTACACGAAACAGACAATTTCTTGTTGCTGGAATGTGTCCACCCTATTTGTCTAGAAAGAGAAAAAAGAAAAAGAAAAAAGAATCCGACAGCCGACACCAAGAATAATAGTCCAAATAAACCGGAAGAAGTAAGTCTCGGTAGATATGAGCAACTTTCCTGTTTATTGGCCTTAGTGAATAGAGATAGAATAATATGATATTTTGAACGCTATAGGAATTACACTTTGTTCAGGTGCCCTTGTATTTGTAGATGGAGCAAATTTGATCTAGTAATCTCGGTAACTTGGATGCAATGACATTATTGCATTTTCACCTTGCTAAGTTGCGGCCTAATTCCCAAAAAACCCTCAACTTTTGGTTCAGTCCCCAATCTGTCCCGAACTTCTTCGTTTTGTCTTGAAAAACACCCCAAACTTAAGGTACAGTTTCAAATTTGCCTTGAATTTTATTTTGTTAGAAAAAAATCACAAATTTTCAATGTATTCTCAAATTTACCTCGCCACGTCGATAAAAAAAAACCCACATTAGCAAAGTAATGGGGCAACACGTATGGAAGTTGAAAGTTCAGAGAAGATTTACGATTTGACCTAAAGTTGAGGATTTTTAGGAAATTAGGCCGTTTGTCCATTATTTCAGGTCGCTGTGTGTGTGTGTGTGTGTGTTTATTTTTTGGAAATGGATCCCCTAATATAATATTAGGGTTGAATTATGAATTGGACGGCCATGATTAATCCACATCACCTCTTTAAAAGGAGGAAATTTTTCAGCGGGAATTTCAAATTTTAAAAAAGGTGATGTGATCAATCCGCGCCGTCCATTTTTGAATTGGACGGCCTGAATCCCTTATGTCACCCCCAAGCAATGTTAAAGGATCCGGGTCTCTTTTTTTCCCTTTTAAAAATGTCTTCATGGCTTTAACAACAGTGAGTGCATTATCTTCTGATGCGAATAAGATTGCGATCTACGTAATATTACGTGATATTGCGTAATATTACGTAATCTTTATTTTTAGGCATTTTTTTGGTATATTATAATTTTGGGTTTTTGCTATATAGAATCCTAGTAGAGTTAGGATTAGGATTAGCACCTTATAAAATGGTGTCTTTAGGGTTTTGAACATTCAGATTATTCAGAATATACTTTTGATATTGAAGATTCGAGATTTCTCTCTCTAAGCAAGGATTTATTTGTTTCTATCGCTGAACGCTGTGTCAGGTGGTATCAAAGCCTATGGCGACTGGCAGTGGTCTTCGTGACGATGATCAGGAGACTGAAGCCTCAATCCTTGGGGACGACGCGCTGCAACGTTTGGAGCAGCGTTTAAAGGAACGTATAGATCAACGATTCGATCTCGGACTTCATTGCATCGAGCAGCGGTTTGAAGAATTGACAGATCGATTTGAAGGTCTTGGCGTTGATGTGAACCGGAATTGGCGAAACGACAGAAGGCCGAGTGCAAATGTTGCTCGCGGTGACCCTGTTGATAGGCCTGTTCTTGTCCGCAGGCAGAATAACCCTTTATTTTCAGAGAGTTCTTTCGACGAAGGAAGTGCTGATTATGGAGGAAGAAATCGTTATGGAGGATTTCGAAGGGGATACAATAGAAGAGATGACAGATGATATTACGACGATCATGAAGGTAACAACTTTAAACTAAAAGTTGATATACCTTATTTTGATGGAAGTCTTGATATAGAAGAATTTCTGGATTGGATTGCTGGTATTGAAAAATTCTTCGATTATATGGAGATCCATAGCTAGAAACAGGTGCGATTAGTAGCCTACAGATTGAAAGGATGTCCGTCTATATGGTAGGAGAGATTGCAGAATACAAGGAAGCTAGAAGGAAAAGAGAGAGTTCGAACTTGGCATAGGATGAAGAGGCTGCTGACGCAAAAGTTCCTTCCACTAGACTATGAACAGTTCCAGCAGAAATTGATGAGTTTAGGGCAAAATTGTGATTTTTCCTAGCGTTCGCGAGATTTGCAAATTGTTGAATCGAGAGAAGTTAGTGAATCGAACAAAGATGCTCAGTTACAGCTCAAACCCCATATTATGCCATCTGTCTATGGAGCTTGTTTGACGAACTTCGAGGACTCAGATAAGAAGAGCGAGTATAATTTGACTGGGTAAAGTCTCATGAATTGTATTGCTGATTGTAAGGGGAATGAGTCATCGAAAACTAGTAGTTCATGTGTTCTACATGAATTTACTAAGCTTTATCATACCCAAAGTGAGCCCATGGAGCTGAATCAGTCGGCTGGTTCACACGTGGACACCATTTTAGAACCAACGGATGTGCCTAACAATAAGCTGGAGAAGTTAGTTCCAATATTTGGTGAAGAAAATCATGATGCAAACGGAGCACCTCAGGTGTCGGTTAAGGGGATAAATTTAGCACTGAAGGAACATGACTCGAATGAACGTGGCTCTGTGGCTGAAACTGGGGCATCTTCTATTTAGGCATTCACAATTGATCAAGTTCATAGACAGGCTTTGGCTGCACCACACGCATCAAAGGTTATTGAAGTTGATGTCCAATTAGGGAATATTTGTACATGTGGTGAATATGCTAGATGGTTGGTGTTCGCAAGTAGTGCTCTTTCAAGAGATACAATTTCCAAAGTTTATCCTGCATTAGTTATTGATTTGTCTGCTGGAGTACATGGGATAATAGCCCTCACATTCGGTTATGCAAAAATATTCCAGCCAGATAAGCCAGTTACAAAAGGCCAAAGTAGTGGAGGAAGGATCACGTGGGATTCACATGAATTGTCCATATGCCACAATGGGATCGAGTATGGGGATGAGTATGGGGATAGGAAGCTGATGTATTACTTTATTTGTTGGAGAGGTCATCCCCGGTGAAACAGATTTCGCAATCTTGGATACATAATTGAATTTGAAGAGATTGATATCATTGAAAACAGACCAGATTTGAGGATGAATCTTTTTTCTAACAGGGGAGAATGATACGGATAGGGTTAACAATTTACGTAATATTATCTACGTAATATTGCGTGCTATTACGTAATCCTTATTTTTAGGCAATTGCTTAATTTTAGTGGTATTTTGTAATTTTGAATTTTGATATTTTATAATCCTAGTAGGGTTAGGTTTAGGGTTAACACCATATATAAGGTGTTTTATGATGTTTGAGGATACATAATATACTTTTGTTATTGAAAATTCAAGATTTATCTCTCTAAGCAAGGATTTACTTGTTTCTATTGCAGAACGCTGCGTCAAGTGGTATCAGAGCCTATGGCGACTGGCGGTGGTCTTCGTGACGATGATCAGGAGACTGGAGCCCATATCCTTGGGGACGACGCGCTGCAACGTTTGGAGCATCGTTTAATGGAACACATAGATCAACGAATTGATCTCGGACTTCATCGCATCGGGCAACGGTTTGAAGAATTGATAGATCGATTTGAAGGTCGCGGCGTTGATGTGAGCAGGAATCGGTGGAATGACAGAAGGCCGGGTGCAGATCTTGCTCGCGGTGACCTTGTCAATAGGCATGTTCCTGTCTGCAGGCAGAATAACCCTTTATACTCAGAGAGTTCAGAAGAAGAGGAGGAAGTAAACTGTGTAGTTCACAGAATAATGTTAGTCCCAAAATAGGAGGATGATTCACAACGCCATCAGCTATTCCGAACCAGATGCACTATTCTGGGGAAGATTTTTGCTGTGGTCATTGATAGTGGAAGCATGGAGAATATTATGGCAAAGGAGGCAGTGAAGAAGTTATGCATACCTGTGGAGAAACATCCTAACCCCTACACGTTAGGATGGATTAAATCTGGAGCAGAAAGTATTCAGGTGACTGAGCGATGCAAAATTCCATTCTCTATTGGTAAGTATCGTGATGAGTTATATTGTGATGTGGTAGATATGGATATATGTCACGCGTTGTTTGGGAGGCCGTGGCAATTTGATGTAGATGCTCAGCATTCGGGAAGAAGCAATCAGTATACTCTCGTGAAGGATGGAGTGAAGTATATATTGCTGCTCCTGAAGAACAAAGAGAGGCCAGCTGCGAAGAAAGAATCACTCTTTGCAAGAAATGGCACGAACTCTTTTGATGGTAAGCAAAGCACATCCTATTTTTGGGTTGAAGCAGTTTCTATTGCTTGCTATGTTATAAACCGTGTCTTCCTTAGACCATTACTTGAGAAAACATCCTATAAGCTTTACAAAGAAAAGAAAATAAATATTTCACATATTTGGGTGCAAATGCTACATTCTTAAAAATTCAAGTGTGGGTTGGGTAAGTTTGATGAAAGATTAGACGAAGGAGTCTTCTTACTATATTCTACATCAAGCAAAGCTTACCAAGTTTTCAACAAGAAATCTTATATAGTTCAAGAATCTAAGAATGTGAAATTTGAAAATGAATACATTGCTCAGAAGATAGACATTGGAGGCGCAGTACTAAATGAGCAGAACCCATCTTATGAGAATGAATAGCCAAATTAATCACCTCAGAACATGGAAGAAAATAAGCAAATCTCAAGTTCTAAAGATTCAAATGCTGAGGAATCAATTGAGGATGTGTATGAAAAATCAAAGAACAACTAGAAATACAAATCTAGTCATTCTCCATATCAAGTCATTAGAAACATTGATGAGAGAATCAGAACCAAATCCAAGCTTAAGAATGTCATAAATGCATTTGCTTTGGTCTCTGAAATAGAATCCAAAGGGATTGATGAAGTTCTTGAAGATGAAAACTGGATTGAAACTATGCAACAAGAGCTATATCAGTTCAAACTTAGTGAAGTTTGGGAACTGGTACCTAGACTGAAGAATCATCCTGTTATTGGAACAAAATGAGTTTATAGAAACAAAATGGATGACAAAGGCAAAGTAATCAGAAACAAAGCGAGACTCGTTGCCAAGGGTTACTCACAAGAAAAATGGATCTACATGATGAGACATATGCCCTAGTAGCAAGATTGGAATCAGTCAGGCTACTTCTAGCCTATGCTTGTTAATATGATTTCAAGCTATATCAAATGGATGTCAAGAGTGCATTTTTGAATGGTTATATCAAGAAGAAAGTCTATGTTGAACAACCTCCAGGCTTTGAAGCCCCTAAGAGCTCTAATCATGTGTATAGACTGAAGAAAGCTCTTTATGAACTCAATCAAGTACCACGAGCTTGGTATGAAAGGTTAAGTAATTTCCTTATTGACAAAGGTTTTGAGAAATGTAAAGTTGACATAACTTTATTTATCAAAAGGAAATGTAACGAAATCTTACTTATTCAGATTTATGTAGATGATATTATATTTGGATCATACAACGTAAATCTTTGCAAGAATTTCTCTCAAATCATGTAGAATGAGTTTGAGATTAGCATGATAGGAGAACTTACATTCTTCCTAGGACTACAAGTCAAACAGACCGAACAAGCCACATTCATACATCAAGAGAAATATTCTCTTGAATTGGTAAAGAAATTTGGCCAGGAAAATTGCAAGAAAATTGAATCACCAATGTCTTCTTCATCCAAGCTAGACAAGGATGAACAAGGCAAAAAAGTTGATCAGAAGTTATATAGGAGCATGATTGGTTCACCACAATATCTTATTGCTTCTAGACCTAATGTTATTTTTAGTGCGGGTATGTATGCTAAATTTCAATCAGATCTTAAGGAATCACATTTTACTACAGTCAAAAGAATTATCAAATACATATGAACTAATCCTAATCTAGGGTTGTGGTATCCTTAGACGTCAGATCTTATATTACATGGCTATTTAAATGCTGATCTTGCAGGATGTAAGATAGATAGAAAAAGTACTTCAGGCACATTCCAACTTCTAGGATCAATGCTGGTGTCTTGATTCTCCAAAAAGCAAAATACTATAGCTCTATCAACTGCAGAAGATGAGTAGTTACGTTAGGAAGTTGTGCTCAAATCCTATGGATGAAGCAACAATTGAAGGACTTTGATGTTCAAACTCACAACGTGGAAATCAAATGTGACAACACAAATGCCATCAACCTTACAAAGAATCCAATATTGCATTCACGAGCTAAGTATATTGAAATTAAACATAATTTCATTCGTGATCATGTGCATAATGATGATGTTAGCATTCAATTTATTGATTTAAAGTATCAATTAGATGACATATTCACCAAATCACTTGATAAGAACACATTTGAATATATCATACAAGAATTGAGTATTACTATTATCCATGTTTGAGTTGTTATTTAGATAGGAAAATTTGCTTCTGAGCATATTGCAACATCTGAAAGAAGCAAAGAAGTGCCAAAACTTCATATGAAGAAGTTCAATGACTATAAGAAACTCAGAACTTAAAGCATCATATGAAAATGACATCTTCTAAGTGGAATGACAAAAGGTTTGATCATTCAAATTTTTGGCGCGTAAGTAGTTATATTTTTGGCAACAAGTTAGGTACGCATCATCACAATCTCTAAATATTCTGCAAATATTGTGATTGTGTTTAGGGGTGAGCATGGTTCCCGAGTAGAACCGGGAACCGGAGAACCGAACCGCCGGTTCCGGTCTGGTTCCCGGTTCCGATGTGCCCGGCTCCGGTTCCCGGTTCCTTATTTTGAGGAACCGGCGGTTCCGGTTCCGGTTCCCGGTTCCACTATGGAACCTACCCGGAACCGGAACCGGAACCGTATGTTATTAAACAAAAATCCTAATTTCCTATCGGTATTAGTATTTTTCCTTTAAGTTTTCTTTCCTCACCTCGACACCGCAGCACTCCCAATCCGCCCATGGTTCCGGTTCTGGATTTTTTTATTTGCTGGTTGATGTGAATTACACAGCAGTTTTCGCAAGTTTCTTTTTTTTTTTTGTACTTTGGAGTTTGGATGATTAAGAGTAGGTTCTCGGGTACCCTGGAACCGGAACCGGAACTGGTGACAGGGTAGGTTCCAGGTTCCACAGTGTGACGGGTAGGTTCCAGGTTCCAAAAAATGAGGAACCTGTACCAGCGGGTAGGTTCCAGGTGGAACCTACCCAGAACCTGGAACCGCTCACCCCTAATTGTGTTGATTACCTAGATTGATTAGATTTCATTGATTTAATTGATTGAGTTGACTGAATATCTAATTTCTAAAATAATTCAACTCCCCTCTTTGAATCATTTTGTTTCAAAACTCGCGACTCTTGAAATACAAACCGTCACAAGAAGCCAAATGGACCGTCACCTCGTTTCATGATTCTTCAAAATCACTTTCTATTCGAAGTAAAAACCACTTCTCACTTGCTTTCGAACACAAGAAATCAAAAACTCATCTTTCAAATCCTTCAAATCATGGACTCCAACAATAATTATTCAACAAGAAACTCTGCCGAAGGATCAAACAGGTTGAATCCACCCAGTTCTAGGGCAGAAACTAATCCATACAAAGCCTCAAGAAGCGAAGAAGGAACTCAAGCAAACGTTGGAACAAGTTCTTCCAACCAACACCCTTCTACTCAAGATGATAGAATCATAGCAGAAGTTAGAAGAACGAAGGAAATCCTTCATTCTCTCTCGAACAAGACAAATCCTCAAAAGACCACTCCTACAAAGAGAATTCGTCTTGCGAGAGAATTCATTCACATTGTTCGTAGCATGAGGGCTCAAAGGAAAAGTGAGGAATCTGTAAAAACTCTAATCAGATAGAATGGATTCCTAAATTAGACTGATTTGAAAAGCTGTGATGCCCTTCTGACTGAAAAGGAAATAAGCATTGTGAGTGACTTAATAAAAGAAATAGAAAATGTGCTAAAAAGTTCAGCAAAAGGGAAAAGAAAAGTTGGAGAGACTTCGCAGAGTGTAGTCATGACTGTTGACACCTGATTTTTGACCATCCGTTATTATAGTTTTTATTTCTAAAATTAATTAAAAATAGCAAAAAAGGTCAAAAAATTGCAAAATCAACTCTGGAAGCCTTAGCCTAGCCTTGGGAACCAATTTTGAACAAAAAATATTTTTTGAATTTTTTAATATTTTTTGGAATTTATTTAATTATAAAAATACCCAAAAAATCAGGAAAAATACCATTCGTTGTCAGAAAATTACACAAAAATATTCAGAAATTTTATTTTAATTTCCTCTTTAATATTTTCACTTTTTATTAGGGAAATTTGGCTTGGTTCATGGGGTTCCTTCACAAACATAATCCCGAACCGGGCCTAAAAAATCCTTTTCGAGTCTTTTAATTTTCAATTCTCGGTTTTTATAAGCTATGACATTGGATTCTAGAGTATTGAAATGCAATTGGGTCAATTGGCACTCCAATTTGATCAATTTTAACCAAAAGGGCTTAATTGCATAAAAATCTTTCAATTTAGTCCCCGGTTTTACAATTTTTGAAATTAAATTTCACACGGGCACACCCATTAAAATCAAACACCTCTACCCTATAGTTTTCATCATGCTTAATCCATTGGTGGGCTCAATTTTGAATAATTCGATCGTTTGGACCTTCGATTTGGTGGAATTCATTTTCGGATCCTAGGGACAATTTGGGGTTTTCATAAAATTTCAATCAATCGATTCGTGAAAATACCCTTATTTGATAGAAAATGTGTCAAGGAGTCCGATTATGCCGTCAATTTCACGAAAATAGGTCAATTTGGGGTCCGATTTGAAAGAATTGGTCGAACCGGGCCGGTCGGGTCCGACCCGACCCGGCCCGGTCCGACCGGGTCTGCAACATTGTTGCAGACCACTTGGCCGAGAAGGATAAAAAACAGGGGAAGATGGGGCGCGGTTTTGGGGAAGAAAAAAAAGGCAACCGAGCGTGGGAGGCAGCGAGCAGAGGAATATTCGCGTTTTGGCAGAATGAGCGGGCGTCGAGGCGGGCGGTCGGCCACCGGGGTAGAGGCTGGCTCGGGTTTAAAGGGGAGAGTGAGGCCGAGAGGTAGGGGATTTTTTTGGACAGAGACCGGCGTTGGAGCGACCTTCCTGGACCTCGAGCTAACCTCACTGATCACCGTTGAAGCTTCGGCCGCCGTCGACAAGCCACCACCAGGTCGGTAGCCCCTCTAAGCTCTAACTCCACGGTCGCACACCATGTGCTCGATAAATTGCCCAAGCGAGCTATGTATTTTGTGGGCCTCGGCCATGCCTTGCCAAGCTTCATTTCATGCGAATCTAGTTTAGAAATTGTTCTATCATCGATCCTCCGCTCCATTGTCCGCTATTTTTGCGTCGGGAACCGCTGAAGGCGGCGGTTCGAGCTTCGCCGGCCGCGGCCCAAGCCGGGAGCTCGACCGGGGGATTTCGGCGGTCGCCGAGCCTCAAGCGACCGTATGCAGGTCTCCTTGACTCCCGTGTATGCCATGTTGACGTCCAGAATTGATTTTAAAGCTCAAAATTTTTCTGCGAATCCACCTCGCCGGAGTCGGTTCGGTGGCCGTCCATTCGGGGCTTCTTGACGATGTTCGATGCCATGTTTTAGTCGTACACTAATTTGGGTGGTTAGGGGAGTCAAATGCCGAAGGAATGAGGGAAAAACACTGAGTTTCGGGTAAGATTTGGGGCCTCCGGCGAAAATTCCGGCGATAGCCGCCGGAATAGTCACTATTCATCATCTTCTCCGGCGGCTATCGCCGGTGGTCAACCGGTCAACGGCTGACGTGGCATGCCACGTAGGCGCCACGTCAGCCGGGTGGGACCGGTCCGTTGATTTGCAAACCAAGACCGAACGGACGGTCCGGATCGCGACACGTGTCGCGATCCTGTAATTTTGGAAAATTAAAAAATGATTTTCAAATAATAATAAATGATTTTCTGATAATTAATTAAAAATCGATCCAACGGCTATGAATGTGCCAAGCGGCAGCCTGTGGATCGTCCGATCTTGTCCAAGATCGGACGCACCAAGAGCGGCCACGTGGCACAACGTGGGGCGTTCGATCCGGCGGATTTCTTAAAAGGAAAATAAATTAATTTTTGATCCGATGGTTTTGGTTGAGCCACGTGGCTCTCTGTGGATCGTCCGATCTAGTGGAAGATCGGACGCACAGGATGAGGCCACGTGGCGCAATGAGAGCCGTCGGATCCGCTGAATTTTTGGATAATTAAATAAAATAGTTAAAAAATCAAAAAAATTGTTAAAAAATGTAAAAAATGTTTAAAAAATAAAACGGTGTCGTTTTAGGCCGGTGTCGACCCCTAGGGTCGGGCCGGGCGCCCGAGAGGCGTGGGCCGGGTTTGACCCGGCCCGGAAAATATTTTTAAATATTAAAAAATTCAGAAAATAATAAAAAATAATAAAATAATCAAAAAAATCAATAAAAAATAGAAAATTCATAAAAAATTCAAAAAAATTCGGAAAATTCAGAAAAATTCTAAAAAATTCCAGAAAATAGGAAATGGCCACGTTCAACTGGCCACGACCTGTTTCGGGTCTTTCGACCCCCGATCTTTTCAGAAATGACGGTTTTGCCCTTCCGGCAAACCGTTTTCCAAAAAAATTCTAAAAATCCAGGAAAATCCCAAAAAATAGGAAATGGCCACAAACAACTGGTCAAGGCTCATTCCGGGTGTTTTGAACCCCGACCCTTCTTAAAATGACGATTTCGCCATTTGGGCGAATCGTCTTCCAAAAATTGAAGAAAAGTCAAGAAATTCCAAAAAATTCTCAAAAATGGGAAATGGCCACAATCAACTGGCCATGGAATATTTTGGGTAATTCGGTATCCAAACCTTCCAAAAATGACAATTTTGCCCTTCGGGCTAATTGTCCCCGAATCTTTCCATTTTACCCCTAGTCCTAAATCACATCTTCCCTAAGCCTTTATGGCTATACTAGGAGGCCAATGATTGAAATTGATGTGCATTGACATGATTTATTTATGCACTTGATTGCGCTTTCATTATATTGACTGTGGTTTGATAGGACCAGTCTTCCAACCCGCATGAAACCCTGACCCATATCACCCAAAATTGCGCCTGCATGAACTCTTAGTTAGGAAAATCACTCACGTTAGGTACCGAAAGGGCGTTGGTAACGACACCGACGTAACCAAGTCCCCGAACCCAAAATCTCTGGTTCCGTAGAACTGATCGATCTCTCCCAATCGGTCAATAGGGTTTCCGGTCTACCCTCCAAGAAAGACCGGTGGCGACTCCAAATGCATGCACAAGTTGCACATGCCACCACGACCACACTGAAGGTCGAAAGCGATCGACTCTTATCGTCGAATCCCTTAAAGATATACCTCCGCCGCGATTTGGTATGGGCCTGGGAGGGCCCGCGCCGATCTAAGGCCCGCGATCCACATTTCAGAGTGGGGGCCCGCGATCGGTAATCCATTAGCCGCGTCCGATTTCGGACGGGTCGCGACAGCTGGCGACTCCGCTGGGGACCTTGTTCTAGAACACTTGGTTCTGGACCTCAAGTGGACTTAGGCCGTAATTAAAACGTTGAGTGATTTTTCTAACCCTGCAGGCGCTCTTGAAGGTGAGGTAAGTCCGCTCACGATAGGTGTTATATGTTTTTGCAGGTTGGAGTGATAAGGGGTGTAGTCTGTGATTAACATTGTCTTATGCAGGATGGGCGTAGGAATGTATGTTATATGGATGATTTGAAGCGCTGATTGATATATAAATTGTTGCGCATGATACACTGCATATTTGAGGATCACGACACTTTGCACAAAGCGCCCAAACCCAGGCCGCGAAATCACCTTTTCAGGTTGCCGTAGATCAGGGATCGATATGCAACGCCCTAGCGTGGATTGCGCTGGGGTCGACCATATTCGATCCCACTCACTATCCAAGTCGAGACTTTTATCCATTTGTTGTGGATCGCACTCATGGACGAATTTATCGACTCGGATAGAGGGAAGACTCTAGGTTCCTCACCTAAGCCTTTGATTTTTAGATCAAGCCTCACTTGTCTCATGCGCATGTATATGGATGGTTGGTATACCTAAAACCAAAAAATCTTTGGATATCTCTTCTGGTAAAATCTTTTCATTATTATTAGGACCACTTGCTGTCTTTTACTTCTTGCATAGCATGCTGCACTCATCAAGTTTGAATGGTGGAGTCTAAATTCCATTTTACAGTACATATAAAATAGAGATGGTTTCCCCAAATCGGCCCAAGGTCCTAGAGGTATTCCAATACGAGCGACGCGTCGTCCGACACGAAGCCACCGAGACGTTCAATGGGTTCCACTCCTTTCGTTTCATCCAAGGAAGGGCACTTACGGGACGCAACCTTATCCGAGGAACGAATTGTTTTTACACCAAGTCCGCGGAACAACTCGAGCGCGCACACAAGTTCGAGCTTGACAGGGAAAAGATGTGGAATATTTATCTGAAACTCAGGGACGTGTTCAGCAGGATAGGAGCGATACCAGCGCCCCCTCCAGATGTTATCGAGATTTTGTCAGACGGAGAAGAGTCTACTGGAGGACATGCGTCACCTACCCACCCTGTGGTCTTTCCATCCGATGAGGAAGAGGACCCGATCTAGGCAGGACAGCAGGGGCAACCGACATCATCTGACGATCCGATTTGGGGCATCACCTTAGGTTCTTTAGGGTTGCTTTTCGGCTATGTCTTCGAAAGTTAGTCGGTCTTTTGAGTCTGTAAAGGGCATCCACCTGTGGATCTCCCTCCTATCCCTCGCGCTTTAATTCCCAAGTCATAGGCGTCTTAATACCGGAACGCGACATTGGAATTCCACCCAACCATTCAGACTTCCCTGGTCCAATCGTATGTCGCTGCCATTTGAAATCTTAGTTAGAACTCGCGTCTTGTTTGTTCGACACAAGTGCGAGGATCTAATTCTCATTTCATGACACACGCGACATGTGATTGAATCAGTTCACGCCATGCGTAAGCATATCATCTGCACGGCATCATTATTTTCGTCCGTTTCATCATACCCTCTGATGGGGTTAGCATTGGAACCCCAATTTGGTATTCCTTTTATCCAAACGGGGAGCCCAACCTTCTTCACGTCTAGGGTAAATAATGATTTGAACGAATCTAATGCCCGAGTAATCCATGGATAATTAAAATCACATTCTCATATTCTAGACTTGATGGGGAGAGGTGACATCCAAATCATCCCGGTCCCGCATAAGGAGCTACAAATGTGGTGGGGGCGCCTCAACGAGACCAACCAGACTTACGTCAAGCAAAGACTGGGGCACCTCGTGGATCTTGTCAAAATCAGATATCAACCAGCACTCATACAAGCGTTGGCACGATACTGGGATCCAACTACGCTGACGTTTAACTTCGAGGGCTTAGAGATCACGCCCACACTGGAGGAGTACACAGCCGTCATCGGAGTCAAATTCCAAGAACAATCAGCTCGTCCTCCTTTAGGCCTTAACCTGTCCAAACTGCTATCCAAATTCCTTCGTCTCAAGACCAACGAGATTGAAAAGATTCTCAAATCTAACTCCGGTAGATTCCCATTCTCATTCCTATTTGACAACTACTCGGATCTGCCTATTGACACTGGCCATAAGTCGGGAATGATCTTCATCCTAGCGTTCTTTGGGTTCGTACTGTTCCCTACATCCAGAACCACATTCAATCCTTCCATCGTCCACATAGTCTACCAGGCATGCGACCGTTTAGACTACTCGCATATGATCCTCGCAGAGACTTTCCTATCCTTGAATCGCTACCAAGCTGCTCTAGACCATTCCCAGTCCTCTCGGAAGACTATCTTTCAAGCCTCCAATGGTCTCCTCTTCATGTGGATCACCTCTCACCTTAAAATGCTCAATCTTCATGTGGGCTGCACCCGAATCGACGAGGATATCCATCCTATCCAGTCCTTCCTCAAATGTCAATCGCTCATTTCCAATCGTTCTTTCATTGGCTGGTACAATCTCCTAAAAAGGCTAGAACCCGGACAACTCCGATGGCGGCTGAGGCGGCCCAAAATGTGCAAGGCACACATCACTACCGAGGGTGGGAGACCGATCCCACTCTTAGGATTCACAGGGGCCGTATCATATCATCCGATTAGAGTTGTCAGACAATTTGGCATGCTGCAGGAAATCCCTCCCCAAGTTCTCCCTGACAAATTCGCCTTCGATGTTCCCCAAGGAACGATTACCAAGAAAACCAAGGCGCGCCTCCAAACCATGATCGATGACATAGAACAAGTACTGAAGGACTCCCCGCCCCAAGACGTGGAGTGGCCGGATCAGCTGGACCCTGAAATGGACTTACATCGGGCCTCCGAAGAGTACATCCAAGCCTTCAAGAGGATTCGACCGACGCCGGTTGAACCGTACGTCCCCGAGTACATTGTCCCATACCAGCCAGGAGTGGAGCCATACATACCGGAGGACGTCGGGCCGTCAGTTTATCAGGAAGTCGAAGTGGTCCACAGCCAGGGACTTTATGACGCCGAGGGGTGATGAAGGAGCAATCCTTCCCATCAAGCCTAGGATGTCGAAATGTCGTTATCGCATTCTCATCAAGCTCTTCTAAGAGCCCTTTTATTTGTAATGAATATTTTGGCTTATGCATTAAAACATCCTTTGAAAACTCCAATCTTGATTGTCGTGGATTACTCGTTGCCCAAATGGCATGGTGATTGTTGTTCATGAACATGTTACCAAGGAATCACACACCCTGTGACTGCTTTTCCATCAACGTAAATCTAATTTTTGGTCTTTCGGACAGGTAGTCTCTAATCACGGAACCTAGAAGAGCTCATATTAGAACTCGTCGTCGAGTCAGAATGGAGCAAGAGGAGTTGGGGTCCCGAGTGGATAACTTGGAAGGCCAAATGACGTCAATGGCCGCTATGCTGGCCGAAATGAAAGCCATGATGGTAGCTGCACAAGAGAGGAACGCCGTACCGGTACCGGACCTTAACCAAGCTGCGCGTCCTTCGGCATCCGTTGCTTCAGATGCGACGCAAATTCCAGAGGAAAACATGACCGAAAAGGTTAACCAAGTGCCAATGGCTGACGCACCACCGAAGGTTGCACCCGTGATCATTAGCCTAGAGGGAGATAAAAAGGAGAAACCCGTCGGCAAGACTGAAGAAGGTGCAAGGAGGCTAGCAAAAATTGAAGAGTGCCTGAGCAGCCAAGGATATGAGTTGGCCAGGTTCGATAAGATGTCGCCATTCGCGAAGATAGAAGCGCCACCAGATTACAAAGAGCCCGACTTCATCAGGAAATATAATGGGACAGGCTGTCCCCGAGCTCACCTGAAATATTACCTACGCAAAATGGCGCACTACTCTGACTACGTCCCCTTGCTGATGAATACGTTTCAAGAAAGTTTGTCGGGAGTGGCACTAGCTTGGTTTATTGAAGTGGATTTGGAAGACTATGACGGTTGGGAGGACCTGGCAGAAGATTTTTTACGCCAATATAAGTTCAACACCGCTGCGGCACCTTCTAGAGAGGATTTGCTGAGGACTATGAAAGGGAAGAGTGAGACAATTCGCACCTACGCTCAAAGGTGGCGTGCCATAGCCACACAAGTCAAACCGTCTATTCCGGAAGACGAGCTGGTTGACCTATTCTTGAAGGCACTACCCTATGAGTATTTCGACAAGTTGAACACGTCGGGCTGTCAGACATTCACGCATCTGATCAAAGTTGCTGAAAGATTGGAGTGGGCGGTGAGAGAGAGAAAGGCGCCAGAGATAGTGACAAGGCGTCAGTATCCGGCTCGGAAGGAGAGGGAAGCCGGGATCGACGTGGCCTTTGTACCGAATCCGCCTAGGCCCAAACAGTTCTCCAATTCAAGCCCAGCCCAAGGAGGCTCATCGTGGTCAGCACAGAAGCAATTTGAGCCAAAGAAGAAATTACCCCCCAAGCAGTTCACACCCTTGCCTAGATCATTATCAAAGTTGCTGCCCATGTTGCTAGAGGAGCGCCTGGTCGCTAAAGAGCCCCCGAGGCCAAATCCGGTGAAGTTTAATGGTTATGACGAGAGTCAGTCATGTGTCTATCACATGGGAGAGAAGGGCCACAACGTGGATAACTGCTTTATTCTGAAGTGCAAGGTGCAAGCTCTCATCGATAGTCGTATTCTCGAATTCGACAAAATGGAGTCGAACGTACAGCAGAACCCACTCCCGGATCATCAAGTTGTAGGGGTGATCTTTGAGGACGAAGAAGAGAATCACCTTGGATTTGGAACGGGTACGGGCAAGTATCGCGTGGCTCTGACAGTTATTCCAACCGGCCGAAGCAAAGGAGATATCTTAAAGGGGAATGGGATAATGTATCTAACGAAGCCATTGAGTATGAAAGTGATTGGCAAACCCGAACATAAAAGGTATCCCAAAAAGGGATATCTCAAAGGAGGCACGTATGCCGACGCGAAAAATGCCGGGGCTCTCTGGGATAGGTCACTGGCCAAGGGTTCGCAGGGTGAATCATTGAGGAGGTTTAATTCAAAGGAGCTCAACGGTCTAGTTGGAATGGTGGGAAGTACTAAGCCTCTCATCATCAACCTAAATAGAATTGACAATTGGAAGGGAGATGGTGACTACCCGCCTAAGCCAGTTGTAATCCGCCTCGCTGACGATGAAGCTGATGATGAATCGAGTGTGGGAATTAGAAGGATGTCACCGGTAATAATAAAAATTCCCCCTGTAGACGACTACAACCCTAAGGAAGTCCATTGGGATTATGGGACAGATAAGATCAGCGCCGTGATGCGATCGGGAAGATTCTACGCACCACGAGAGGGTGAGTCAGAGAAAAGAGAAGTGTCTAAAGAAGACGCCGAGAAACTGTTGTCTATCGTTAGAACCAGCGAGTTCGAGGTCATAGAGCAGTTGCGGAAGATGCCAGCCCAGATCTCCCTACTGGATCTGTTCTTAAATTCTGAAAAGCACAAGGACGCACTTATGAAAGTCCTGAACGAGGTGCACGTGCCCGAATCCATTAATGAGGTGCAATTGGAAAATTTCGTAGGTGCTATCTTACTGAAGGATCAGATAAGTTTCTCCGACGAGGATTTCCCGATGGAAGGACGGGCGCATAATAAGGCACTGTATATAACAGTGAAATGCCACGGCAAGCAAGTATCTCATGTATTGGTTGATAATGGCTCGGCTTTTAACATCTGCCCTTTGGCCACTTTGAGGAATCTGGGCGTGAATGAAGAACTGATCAGAACCTCTAAAGCCAGTATTAGAGCCTTTGACGGAACGAGGAAGACCGTAGTCGGGGAAATCGAACTGGATGTTTTCATAGGCCCAACCAGTTTTTCCATCGGGTTTCAGGTGATGGATTTACCGAGTGCCTTCGGATTCCTCCTCGGAAGACCGTGGATCCATATAGCTGGAGCTGTACCGTCCAGTCTACATCAGAAGGTCCGCTTTGTAGTTAACAACAAAGTAATCACTGTGCACGGTGAAGTGGATCTCATGACATACCAGAATAGTGCTGTTCCGCATGTGGAACCGGAAGGGAAAGAAGAAGCGAGTTTCCATTCCCTTGATCTGGTGGCAGCCGTCCATACGCCCGTAGGGACCAAGCTAAGAGTCCCTGCCCTCTCTCAGTATGACCTTCTGCCAGGAAAGATGCTGTTATCCTATGGATTCGCTCCAGGAGGCGGTTTAGGTAAACATAACCAGGGAATCCGAGCACCTTTAAAGCTGAACTCGAACGAAGGCAGGGCTGGCTTAGGATATGTTGGCGAGCGAAATTGGCGCCGTACTGGAGGTAGAGGCTCTGGCCGAAACAGAGGTGAGAATCAAAGAAGCAACGGACGCAGAGGAGGACGAAACGGTTCGTTCATTGGCTCAAGTGCTTGGAAAGGCAAAGCTAAGGCGTTTGGCAACGAGCTTGAGCAGTATTTCTCCAAGGCCTCCAAGTGGCTGGCAGACGAAGTTGCGCTGGACGAGATCGATCCTGATCTGGAGAATCCTTTCCTGGAAGACACTGTGAATGTCATCATTGACTGGCTCGGTGCAAACAATGACGTCACTGAGTAAAGAGACCTCTCTTTCACTTTCAGCATTTCGCTTTATTACTTGTGTTGCATTTCAATTCAGTCTAGTCATTTCCCCTTCTACTTCCGGTGTGGGCGGATAATGCCTCTCAGATCTCCGACCGTGGGTCCAATTGGCACGCTTTGTAACACGGTCCATTTTGCAAAACATCTCGGGTTTTATTAAGAGCACATGGGGTAACAGATCGGCCCTATGATGATCGCCTCCTTGGCTTGAGGCTTGAGGCCCGATTCACCTTATGTCCCCTGATTTTCAAGTGAGTTTCAGAGATCAATAGTATCTGGGGATACGAGGATTGGTCCCGTCTTTCGGCATTCCTCATTTTATTTAAAAAAAAAAAAGATTCTTCCTGAGTTTTGTTCGTACGAATCGGATGAACTAACCATTCTCATGACATTTCAGGCATATCATCTCGAACATGCATACCAGGTTATTAGACGACTCAGATCATCAGGAAGATTCTTCTTGTGATATTGAAGATGTTGAAGATGAGGGTCAGAGGGCCATCCAGAGAGAGTGCATTGCTTTCGAAGAATCCATGCTTCCCACCACTGAGGAGCCATTGACCGTTAACTTGGGAGACTCAGAAAACGTCAAAGAAGTAAAGATCGGGGGACACCTATCTCAAATGGAGGCGGCCAGAATCACCAAACTGCTGAGAGAATATCAGGATATCTTCGCGTGGTCATACGCGGACATGCCAGGCCTAGATCCTAGTATCGTAGAGCATGCATTGCCCATCAATCCCGGTTTCAAGCCCGTAAAACAGGGAAGCAGAAGGATGAAATCAGAGCTGTCTGATAGAATCAAAGAAGAAGTGATGAAACTTTTAAGGGTGGGTTTTATTGAGGCAATTCCGTATTCTGATTGGATCGCCAACATTGTCCCGGTGATGAAAAAGGATGGAAGGATCCGTATTTGCGTAGACTATCGGGACCTGAACAAGGCGAGCCCGAAGGATGACTTCCCGCTTCCCCACATAGACGTCTTAGTAGACAGTACAGCGGGATATGAACTGTTCTCGTTCATGGATGGATTCTCTGGTTACAATCAGATACTCATGAAGAAGGAGGATCAGGCTAAAACCGCGTTCACAACCCCATGGGGAAATTTCTGTTACAAAGTCATGCCTTTTGGGTTGAGGAATGCCGGGGCAACGTACCAAAAGGCCATGGTAACCTTGTTCCATGATATGATCCACAAAGAAATCGAAGTATATGTCGACGACATAATCGCCAAATCCAGACCAGGACAAGACCATGTTCAGGTATTAAAGAAGCTGTTTGAGCGTTTGCGGAAGTATAGGCTAAGGCTGAACCCTAATAAGTGCATATTCGGGGCAAAGTCTGGAAAGCTACTGGGATTCATAGTCAGTCATAGGGGCATCGAGCTTGATCCTTCTAAAATCCAAGCTATAAACGACATAGCAACCCCGTCGACGGTGAAAGAAATTAGAAGCCTTTTGGGGCGATTGAACTATATCGCCAGGTTTATATGCCAACTGACAAACACGGCTAAGCCATTCTTCCAGCTCTTAAAGAAGGGCGCCAAGGTAACTTGGGATGCGGAATGTCATCAGGCACTACAGAGGATTAAGGAATACTTGACCTCCCCACCGATTCTGGTACCCCCGACTCCGGGACATCCGTTGACTCTATACTTGACTGTTCATCAAGAGTCGCTGGGAGCTCTACTGGCACAGACCAGTCCGGAAGATGGCAAGGAAAGGGCCATATACTATCTGAGTAAAAAATTCACCTCGTCCGAGATGAATTACTCCCCCGTGGAAAGGACGTGCGCCGCAGCAGTCTGGGTGCTTCGCAGGTTGAGGCAATACACCTTACACCATCACATACAGTTGGTGACAGAGAGCGATCCAATCAAATACCTGTTAGAGAAGCCGACTCTAATCGGAAAGTTGGCTAAATGGCAAGTTATGTTATCCGAGTTTGACATAAAAAGTTCATCCCAAAAGTCTGTTAAGGGAAGAGCTATAGCGGATATGCTAGCCGAAGACCCCCATGCAGGGGCAGCCCTGAAGGCAGCTCAAATCAAAGGCCAAGTCTTGATGCTATCAGAAGTCAAATGGGTCATGTATTTCGATGGCGCGGTCAACCTATCAGGAGCCGGCACTGGGGCGGTACTGGTATCCCCAGAAGGACAACATTATCCCGTCGCTGCCAAATTGATATTTCCATGCACCAACAATATATCGGAATACGAGGCATGTATTCTCGGCTTGCAACTAGCTGCCTCCATGAAGGTGCGAAGATTACAAGTCTATGGGGATTCCATGCTTATCATTCTCCAAACTCAAGGGGAGTGGAAGACAAGTGACTCCAAGCTTATTCCTTATCATGAGTTGCTGAAGGAGCTAGCTCTAGGGTTCGAGGAAATCACTTTTGAATATCTGCCAAGGACGCAAAACCATTTTGCGGACGCTTTGGCCACGTTATCCTCTATGTTGCAAGTAGCAGGCGGGCTTAACGTCGAGCCCCTGAGGATAGACGTGATCAGGCAACCGGCCCATTGTATGGCGATCGAGGAGGAATTTGACGGTGAACCGTGGTACCATGACATTAGAAACTATCTCTTAAAAGGAACGTTTCCCGAAGAAAGTCGAGGGGTTGATAAGAGATACATAGTTAAGATGGCCACCATGTTCTTTTTGAGCGGTCAGACCTTGTACAAAAGGTCATTCGATTCAATTCTGTTGAGATGCGTAGACGCTAAAGAGGCAAACTTGCTCATGAAAGAAATACACGATGGAGTATGCGGTCCACATATGAACGGCCATCTCCTTGCAAGGAAGATCATGCGACTTGGTTACTTTTGGATGACCATGGAGTCGGACTGCAATCAACATGTCAGATCTTGTCATCAATGTCAGGTGTACGGAGACCGGATCAATGCGCCTCCGAATGAACTCCATCAAATGTCAGAAGCTTGGCCATTCTCCATGTGGGGGATAGACATGATCGGGCCAATAAACCCTGCCGCCTCCAATGGTCATCGCTTCATCTTAGTAGCGATCGATTACTTCTCCAAGTGGATTGAGGCCAGTTCATACACAAACGTCTCTGCAAAGAACGTAGCAAGATTCATTAAGAGGGACATAATCTCTCGATATGGGTCTCCTCAAGCGATCATCACAGACAATGGGTCTAATTTGAATAACAAGGTGGTCGATGACCTGCTGAATGACTTCAATATCCGACATCTCAACTCATCCCCCTATCGCCCGCAAATGAACGGAGCAGTGGAAGCGGCGAACAAGAACATCAAGAAAATTCTGGCAAAGACTGCCGAGAATTACAGAGATTGGCATGAGAGGTTACCCTATGCATTAATGGCATATCGGACGTCGATTCGGACTTCAACTGGGGCAACTCCCTACTCCCTCGTTTACGGCATGGAGGCGGTCCTGCCTGTGGAAATGGAAATTCCATCATTGCGAATCCTATCGGAGGTCAAGCTTTCTGAGGCTGAGTGGGTACGACACAGATATGAACAGCTCAGTTTCATTGATGAGAGGCGCCTGAGGGCGATCTGCCACGGCCAAAGTTACCAGAAAAGGGTGGCCAAGTCGTTCAACCGGAAGGTCAAGCCCAGGCATTTTGAAGTCGAAGACCTCGTGGTGAAGAAGACACTGCCAAACGGGACTCATCCTGGGGGCAAGTTCACTCCGAACTACGAGGGCCCGTATGTTGTAAAAAAGGTCCTGATAGGAGGAGCCTTGATACTTGTGAATTCAGACGGGAAAGAACTGGGATACCCCGTAAACGCCGATGCGGTCAAGAAGTACTATCCTTGAAATAGAATCAGAAGCCGATTTGACTATCTTCTTAATGATCTGAGTCGCTATAGGACTACGGCACGCATTTCATGCATTCCATACATACATGCGCATCTTTCACATTCGCAGGATTGATGAGAGATTCAAGGACCAGACCCTTGACGAGGATACGTGGAAATAGGAGCTGCGACTGCAATGAGCCGAGGTCATCGTCAAATTTACAGGAAAAAGGGATTACCGTAACTCGTTTGAGTTCAGAAGTCTCTAGGACCCTGTAAAACCCCCAAGGTCCGTATTCGAAATGTCTAGCCTTAACAAAAATGAGTAAAAGAGTGATAATGAGCATTTTCAGCAAGAGGTTTTCAAATCATTCGAAAGGAGATTTTCTCCAACCAAGAAAAGTTGTTCAAAACTTTCAAAATGACGTTTCCTCAAAAGACGAGAGGCAAAGCCTAGTCCAAACACGTCCTATACACACATGAGGTGAGTAGAGCGGATCAGATAGCAAAATATGGACCTACGGGAGTAGGGATTATTCGCAACAATTACATAGATTGGGATGACGGAGGCATTCGTTTCATATCCCCAAACACTACAGGTGACCATTGACAACCCCTTTGAACGGCGGTTTTCATTCTCAACCCTGTCGAGAACCACCCCACATTGGGGCAAAATGGAGGCGAGTCCAGCAGCATCAGGAGAAAATGGTTAGAAATTTTCTTGCTCGGACTAACATCAATCTTTGTGTGTTGTTTATATGGTAATCCAAGTGCCATAGGATGACGAGAAGTATTCATTTCTCTATCCCACACACCATACCCTTTGCACAGCCAAGTTGGGCCTGCCAAATTATTTCATAAACCCGTTGGTGATCGTTGCACATTCCAAGACGAATGCATCATCACTTCAGAAACGGAGGAGTGCGAGACTTAGGGATTACAAAGAAATTCCTAGGCTAATGCTTAAAGCGTGTTTAGACATTTGGTCACATGTCTAACACGACCTCTCAAAGATGAGAAAGAAGCGGGATTTCAAAAGAAAAATGAAAAGGAAAAGATGATGAGAAAAATCCCCAGCATCAAGAAAAAGCAAAGTGCCTGGTAAAAGCAAGGCCGATGCCTGGGTGAACAATTTGTATCAATCCCACTAGTGAAACCAGTTTAGAAACAGGAGAAGAAAAATTCAGAAGGAGTCAGATTCCAAAAACTACTCCTCAAACGGTATCAAGCGCGGAGCAAAGACGCAGATAGAATTGGTAGTCTCTTAATGCAGCCAGGGGCGCTTTCTCAGGAATTTGTGCACACCTCAAAAGCGGTTGCACACCTCAAAAATTGAAGATACAGAATGAAAAAGATAGGTGACAAGTTTGCAATGATCACCAACGTCAATCCCCTCATGAATTCTGGGCCAAAAACAAGCCTTTTTTTCGGTCCCCAATCCTACCAAAGTTACAACCCTGAAACAGTCTTCTCTGACTAAGACACTTGGGTTAACATATTTCTTAGCTCGAAGAAGTACGAGCAAGACTATTTCTTTCTCATTTTTCAGGGTTCTCGACTTGTAAACCTGGAGCAAATGGTGAAGACTTTCATTCAATGGCCTCGACTCCAAAGCGGGTCCCCCTTGAAAACCAATATCCAAGCCCAACATTACGGTCCCGTGGAAGACCTCCCGACCGATCAAAATGTATGCGCTGCGAATGAGCCTAAAACCTAGGCACAGGTCAGTAGGGAATTGAGTACATCCCCTGTAAAAATCATTACCTCAAAACAGGTGAGAAGACCTCCTCGTCGAGAAATATTCCCATTGATGTTTTGAACAAACTCTTTTTGGAATTTTCAAACTGTTGATCCAGATTTTCCATGCAAGGAATTTGTGATCACATTTGCATGTTGCAAGAATGCTTTGGATAACCTCCAGCATCAAAATGCGCATTTCACGACTAAAACTTAAATCATACGGTTTTTGTCAAATGGACAGCCGTGGTCTTCCCAAAGATTACTAACGTTTTCTTGGTGAAGAAAAATCTTTCAGGCTCAAACTTATGTAGGATCCATTGGAGACCCCAAATATCCAGAAGAATGTCTCGCTCTAATGAAAGGAGCACGCATGTTTAAACTTCCTGCAGGATTCTTGAAAATCCCAAATCCCAGAAAAACATTTGCTCCGTGGAGTGGAGCACACGGGTTTGAACTTTCTGCAGGATACCTGGAGAACCCAGCTCCCAGAATGTCACCTCAACAGACCCAAATGAAGCTTTGTCAAAATAAAATCTTTCACTGCTTCGAAAACTGAATTCCCGACAAACTTCGGGATCTCTAAAATAGGGGAAGAAAAACCCTTTTAAAAGAAAATGTCCTAGCTTGACGTGGAGAACCCTCGTCCTAGGACCCCTTTCAAAATTCAGACAGTCTCATCGGACGTGGAGAACCCATGATCCCGGAAGGATGCCTTGCTCTGTCAAGAAAAGCTCATAGGGTCATGTTTCGCAGGATCCCTGGAGAACCCAGGTCCCAAACTGATACCTTTTTAATGAAAAGTTTGCAGGTTTCAGCTTTCTGCATGATAATTGGCGTCCCCAGATCCCAGAAAGGTACCTCGCATGTCGAAAGGACAACTCGGCCTTCTGCGAGATTTCAGGTAACCCCTAAATCCCAGAATAGCCCTCAGGGGAACCTAGAGTTAGGCAAACCTTTTCCAAGACCGATCTACAGAACGATCGAGTCTTCAACTAGTCTCGACAAGAAGGGATATGTCAATCTTTAGGCAAAGCCTTTTAGTAGGCAAACCTTTTCCAAGACCGATCTACAGAACGATTGAGTCTTCGACTAGTCCCGACAAGAAGGGATATGTCAATCTTTAGGCAAAGCCTTTTAGTAGGCAAACCTTTTCCAAGACCGATCTACAGAACGATCGAGTCTTCGACTAGTCCCGACAAGAAGGGATATGTCAATCTTTAGGCAAAGCCTTTTAGTAGGCAAACCTTTTCCAAGACCGATCTATAGAGCGATCGAGTCCCCGACAAACCCTACAGAACGGGCGCGTCATCCTTAGATTCCTATCAGTCTGGAGTCTCACAATGGTAGAAACCGCCATAAGGGTCAACTTGATGGTAGAAACCGCCATAAGGGTTAACTTGATGGTAGAAACCGCCGTAAGGGTCAACCAATGGTAGAAACCGCCATAAGGGTCAACTAATGGTATGACCTACCATACAGGTCAGAGCTTAATCTCCCTAGGATATTCTGAACCAGTCCTAGGTATCTTCTGGAAAGTCATCACAACCGGCAGCATCTGACAAGTGAGCTTCAGGTAAGCCCCTCTCACTCCGGCCCATGTTCGAATTGCAAGAGTAAACCGGTGATTAATTTGAGCATTCATCAAAAGACTTGAAAGGTCCGATGTCATAGCATTTCTTTCCCCTAGTCGAGTCGGTCAAGATCCAGGTGTCATTTTGTCTTTGAAAGCAACCTCTGACGAGCTCACTCTCAAAGAGGGGCAGCTGTTGACACCTGATTTTTGACCATCCGTTATTATAGTTTTTATTTCTAAAATTAATTAAAAATAGCAAAAAAGGTCAAAAAATTGCAAAATCAACTCTGGAAGCCTTAGCCTAGCCTTGGGAACCAATTTTGAACAAAAAATATTTTTTGAATTTTTTAATATTTTTTGGAATTTATTTAATTATAAAAATACCCAAAAAATCAGGAAAAATACCATTCGTTGTCAGAAAATTACACAAAAATATTCAGAAATTTTATTTTAATTTCCTCTTTAATATTTTCACTTTTTATTAGGGAAATTCGGCTTGGTTCATTGTGTTCCTTCACAAACATAATCCCGAACCGGGCCTAAAAAATCCTTTTCGAGTCTTTTAATTTTCAATTCTCGGTTTTTATAAGCTATGACATTGGATTCTAGAGTATTGAAATGCAATTGGGTCAATTGGCCCTCCAATTTGATCAATTTTAACCAAAAGGGCTTAATTGCATAAAAATCTTTCAATTTAGTCCCCGGTTTTACAATTTTTGAAATTAAATTTCACACGGGCACACCCATTAAAATCAAACACCTCTACCCTATAGTTTTCATCATGCTTAATCCATTGGTGGGCTCAATTTTGAATAATTCGATCGTTTGGACCTTCGATTTGGTGGAATTCATTTTCGGATCCTAGGGACAATTTGGGGTTTTCATAAAATTTCAATCAATCGATTCGTGAAAATACCCTTATTTGATAGAAAATGTGTAAAGGAGTCCGATTATGCCGTCAATTTCACGAAAATAGGTCAATTTGGGGTCCGATTTGAAAGAATTGGTCGAACCGGGCCGGTCGGGTCCGACCCGACCCGGCCCGGTCCGACCGGGTCTGCAACATTGTTGCAGACCACTTGGCCGAGAAGGATAAAAAACAGGGGAAGATGGGGCGCGGTTTTGGGGAAGAAAAAAAGGGCAACCGAGCGTGGGAGGCAGCGAGCAGAGGAATATTCGCGTTTTGGCAGAATGAGCAGGCGTCGAGGCGGGCGGTCGGCCACCGGGGTAGAGGCTGGCTCGGGTTTAAAGGGGAGAGTGAGGCCGAGAGGTAGGGGATTTTTTTGGACAGAGACCGGCGTTGGAGCGACCTTCCTGGACCTCGAGCTAACCTCACTGATCACCGTTGAAGCTTCGGCCGCCGTCGACAAGCCACCACCAGGTCGGTAGCCCCTCTAAGCTCTAACTCCACGGTCGCACACCATGTGCTCGATAAATTGCCCAAGCGAGCTATGTATTTTGTGGGCCTCGGCCATGCCTTGCCAAGCTTCATTTCATGCGAATCTAGTTTAGAAATTGTTCTATCATCGATCCTCCGCTCCATTGTCCGCTATTTTTGCGTCGGGAACCGCTGAAGGCGGCGGTTCGAGCTTCGCCGGCCGCGGCCCAAGCCGGGAGCTCGACCGGGGGATTTCGGCGGTCGCCGAGCCTCAAGCGACCGTATGCAGGTCTCCTTGACTCCCGTGTATGCCATGTTGACGTCCAGAATTGATTTTAAAGCTCAAAATTTTTCTGCGAATCCACCTCGCCGGAGTCGGTTCGGTGGCCGTCCATTCGGGGCTTCTTGACGATGTTCGATGCCATGTTTTAGTCGTACACTAATTTGGGTGGTTAGGGGAGTCAAATGCCGAAGGAATGAGGGAAAAACACTGAGTTTCGGGTAAGATTTGGGGCCTCCGGCGAAAATTCCGGCGATAGCCGCCGGAATAGTCACTATTCCTCATCTTCTCCGACGGCTATCGCCGGTGGTCAACCGGTCAACGGCTGACGTGGCATGCCACGTAGGCGCCACGTCAGCCGGGTGGGACCGGTCCGTTGATTTGCAAACCAAGACCGAACGGACGGTCCGGATCGCGACACGTGTCGCGATCCTGTAATTTTGGAAAATTAAAAAATGATTTTCAAATAATAATAAATGATTTTCTGATAATTAATTAAAAATCGATCCAACGGCTACGAATGTGCCAAGCGGCAGCCTGTGGATCGTCCGATCTTGTCCAAGATCGGACGCACCAAGAGCGGCCACGTGGCACAACGTGGGGCGTTCGATCCGGCGGATTTCTTAAAAGGAAAATAAATTAATTTTTGATCCGATGGTTTTGGTTGAGCCACGTGGCTCTCTGTGGATCGTCCGATCTAGTGGAAGATCGGACGCACAGGATGAGGCCACGTGGCGCAATGAGAGCCGTCGGATCCGCGGAATTTTTGGATAATTAAATAAAATAGTTAAAAAATCAAAAAAATTGTTAAAAAATGTAAAAAATGTTTAAAAAATAAAACGGTGTCGTTTTAGGCCGGTGTCGACCCCTAGGGTCGGGCCGGGCGCCCGAGAGGCGTGGGCCGGGTTTGACCCGGCCCGGAAAATATTTTTAAATATTAAAAAATTCAGAAAATAATAAAAAATAATAAAATAATCAAAAAAATCAATAAAAAATAGAAAATTCATAAAAAATTCAAAAAAATTCGGAAAATTCAGAAAAATTCTAAAAAATTCCAGAAAATAGGAAATGGCCACGTTCAACTGGCCACGACCTGTTTCGGGTCTTTCGACCCCCGATCTTTTCAGAAATGACGGTTTTGCCCTTCCGGCAAACCGTCTTCCAAAAAAATTCTAAAAATCCAGGAAAATCCCAAAAAATAGGAAATGGCCACAAACAACTGGCCAAGGCTCATTCCGGGTGTTTTGAACCCCGACCCTTCTTAAAATGACGATTTCGCCCTTTGGGCGAATCGTCTTCCAAAAATTGAAGAAAAGTCAAGAAATTCCAAAAAATTCTCAAAAATGAGAAATGGCCACAATCAACTGGCCATGGAATATTTTGGGTAATTCGGTATCCAAACCTTCCAAAAATGACAATTTTGTCCTTCGGGCTAATTGTCCCCGAATCTTTCCATTTTACCCCTAGTCCTAAATCACATCTTCCCTAAGCCTTTATGGCTATACTAGGAGGCCAATGATTGAAATTGATGTGCATTGACATGATTTATTTATGCACTTGATTGCGCTTTCATTATATTGACTGTGGTTTGATAGGACCAGTCTTCCAACCCGCATGAAACCCTGACCCATATCACCCAAAATTGCGCCTGCATGAACTCTTAGTTAGGAAAATCACTCACGTTAGGTACCGAAAGGGCGTTGGTAACGACACCGACGTAACCAAGTCCCAGAACCCAAAATCTCTGGTTCCGTAGAACTGATCGATCTCTCCCAATCGGTCAATAGGGTTTCCGGTCTACCCTCCAAGAAAGACCGGTGGCGACTCCAAATGCATGCACAAGTTGCACATGCCACCACGACCACACTGAAGGTCGAAAGCGATCGACTCTTATCGTCGAATCCCTTAAAGATATACCTCCGCCGCGATTTGGTATGGGCCTGGGAGGGCCCGCGCCGATCTAAGGCCCGCGATCCACATTTCAGAGTGGGGGCCCGCGATCGGTAATCCATTAGCCGCGTCCGATTTCGGACGGGTCGCGACAATGACTGAAATGAGTTCTGTTGGAGAAAAGGGAAACATCTGTGAAGATGATGAAAAACTTTATGACTGCTTTGAAGAAATGGAAATGAGATTTTTGGTTAAGCAAGGTAATAAAGAAAGAATGTTCATATCAGAAGAACATCATGTGTCTTACAAGCACATGCTTACAAGGTCTACTTTACCAAATAGACTAGTAGAATTTAAGTATTTTGATAAGGATAGTGGACATATTAACTCTTTGATTGCATATTTTGAACTCCAAACTCTCTGCAATATGCAGACACCTTGCTATCCAGAGCTAACCGCCTATTTTTACTCAAACTTTTGCATGCCTGATAGGGATAACATACAATTCTCTGTATTTGACAAACCTTACACTCAGAGTGTTACAAAAGCTGCAGAAATTCTCAAAACAAATCACTTTATCTTCACCCCAATCCCTATCTCAGAAATGGATGAACTCGAAGATCTCTCAAACAATGCATATCAATGTCCTATGATATGCATTGTTCTTCAGAAGATCATTCAAAATTGTCTCAGACACAAAAATCTTACACAGACCCTCACCAGATATGAAGGAAAAATCATCTGGGCTATCTTAAACAGAAAGCCATTCTCTATTCCTCATATAATAGTCCTGCATATGCTGAGATCAGTAAGAAAGGGAAAAGGACAATTTCCCTATGGGTCTTTGATCACCAAGATATGTCAAGAATTGAAGATTGATATACCTCTCAAACTGAGATCTCTACAGTTAAAATAAGAAAGCACTGGGAAATCAACGCTAACCAGCATGAGGTACAGTCTGGTTAGAGGATTGTGGAGAGACAAAAAGCAAAATATAGTGGCCGATGTACTTTCCACAACATCAGAGCCCTTGCACTCTGAACACTTGAGTTGCCAAAAGAAAAAAACAGAAGACGGGAACTGTCACCTCCCGTGTCCTTGCGAGCTCGCGAACATCCCTCCAAGGCCGGTCACTTCATTGCACTCCCAGGATCCTTATTTCGTCAAGCTTAATCTCTATAAATGTAATGCACATACGAAAGCGAGAACCAATCTCCATACTCTAGAACACCACGATGACTCAGGATGAACAAAAGAGATTTCCCCAAAACAACCAACATCTTTATAAAACATCATATAGATTCCAAAAGCTACAACAGTCATCCATAACCGAAGGCAGACTTGTTTTAACCTCAACAACTACATATGGGAGTACAAGGTTACAAGTTCAACTGCTTCAAAAGACTTCTTTGATGGTATCCGTGGAGCTTCACCAATTCGGACCTGAAAATGTTATCCCACGACGGGGTGAGAATAAATCTCAGCAAGTAAACTCCTAAACCTAGACTAGGCCAATAGTACCTCCGGACGGATCCTAAACATGTAGTTCCCACATTCAAGGTCAATTGTCAAACCATCTCTTATCTTGCAATTCTAATCATCAAGGCCATTCTTCAGATCAATTCCTATCGAGCTAATTTATCCATCGATGCCATCCTTTGGGTCGAGTCCTATCATACGTTTCTATCCATCAAATGGGATGTTATGCTAAACAAGAAAAGGGCAATAACTCGTTGCAATCACCATTTAGATGTTCACAATTCAAGTCATGATTCAGTAAGATAGGGTCAAGTTTCGTACTCTAGGCACTTCACAAATCTCATACTCGTATAGAGCATATCATATGGTAAATCTCAGTTCAATATATCAAGGCGCATGTCATACGCATTGGGCTATCACACTGACCTCTCGCTCTCACGGCTCCCAGGTCGTTCTATTACACTGACCTCCCGCTCTCACGGCTCCCAAGTCGTGCTTTAACCCTCATTGGTTAATGTGTGATCACGTAAGTAATTAACTCAAACCCAGCGAATAACACTATAGAGTAATATGTGCACATAGATATAACCTCATCCATCAATTGGACAAACATGAAACTCAAGACAAATCATGGTCAAATCAATACAAGTCTTAGGACTCGATCACGGTACATAATTAAGTGAGATCCGAATTACACAATTACCCACCATAATTCATGGATCGACCTTAATACTTTAATTCAGTCCCTTAATCCATTTTCCACATCTCAAGACTGAACATAATGAGGCATACAATCAATTTCGACCACTCAATTCACAATAGCAAGCCATGACCGAATGCTTATAGGGTACATTCTGATTAGTTCAGTTAATCACTTACTTGCCATGATTTAGTTAACTCAAATCTAATATACCCTTAAGCAAATATTTCGGTCCCAAGGGAAAGTCAAGGACATTCTAAGTCGTGCTTATTCCATTCGTACTACACAATAGCTCAAGGAAACTTTCTAGTCATCACGAAGAGCTTACACGATCAACTGGCATCTCGAGTAATTGGGACCTATAGGTTATCCAATTTAAGCAAGGGTAGTTAAAGTTTCATTCTTGACCTCCTCTAATTACTCATGAACAGCCTTGAATCAACAAGCTTAACCTTGATTCATACAACTTCATCCAAGAATAATTGCCCATGAGTCCACCATAAAGAGTCAGATTCGGATTAGGTATAGGACACCTCGAAACAGCCCTCAAATCTCATCAAATCCACTTTTAACCACATCCATTAGTAGCCTATCATCCTAAGCAAGGTTTAAGGGGTTACTTACTACTTAAGATCAACATTTACCACACAAATCAACCTCTATTCACAATCCCGTCGCAGACCTAGCCAGCCCTCATTCAGCCCGCAAATTCAACTCAAATCTCTCTCTAAATGCATCCATTAGTAACCTAAAGTCCTAAGCTAAGTTTAGGGAGCAACTTACCAAGGATTTGAGCAAGAAATGCCACCAAAAACCTTGAGGAAAGCCGCGACCAGATTTGGACAGCAGGTGGGTTCTGTTTTGTCATCTAAGAACATCAAGGGATTAACCATTAAACTCCACTAAATCAACTCATAACTCCCACCACTAGTTTCCTCACATACCAAGCTAGGTTCAAGAGGTTGTCTTACCTTTAAGCAAGCCAAGAGGGACTCCTAAATCAGCCCCCAAAGTCACGGTTTCATCAAGGGCAGCAGCGGTTTCGGCTCGGCTTCTCGAGCTCTCGACGGTTTATAGACGGCGGTCGGAGGCTCACGGTGGTCTCACGGGGAAGGGGGTCGATAGTGGTGTGCGTGGTGGCGCTGGTGAGGCTCTCGGCCAAGAGCAAACGGAGAGAGAAAGGAGAGCTTTGGCCAAGAGAGAAAATGAGAGGGGAAGAGAGAGTGATGGCCGAATGGTTTGAGGGAGGGAGAGAGATGGTCTTCATCCAACTTCAATTATTCAAGAGAGAGAGAGAGAGAGAGAGAGAGAGAGAGAGTTGATGGGGGTGGTTAAGGGTCAATCACTTTGATTGACTAGGTTTGACATGAGTTGACAAGTGAATAGTGTAGTTGGTAGGATATTTTTCAAGAAATGGTCCCACAAGTCATTCATTGTCTCTTGCACATAATTAAGGGGCAAACTTGTAAATTCCAATCAAACCAAAAAGACCATTTTGCCCTTTGACTACTCTTAGAAGAATTGCACCTATTGGGGTAAAACGATAATCTTTAACCTCCAGTCCTAATTTCGACTCCCAAATCACTTATGGCCGAACCATAATCTTAATTGACCTTAATGAGGCGACGTCCAATTTATCACTATTGGAATCCTTGAATACCCGACACCCAATTTCCGAAGTCCAATTCGCAGCCAGCTCAATCAATTGTGATCTCAATTCATCTCAAACTAACGGGCGGCTTTTAGGAGTTATGCGTATCGACCTGCGATTAACGTCACATTCACGTTTACTTGACGTATGGCGACCTTTGGTTGTCATGTAGTTGCGAGAGTAAATCACTAGTCCCGAATGACGCGATCGTCAGACATCGGTTTAGGAAAGTTCGCAAATTATACTATGGTCAAACGGAATCACCAGTGATCCAATTGTATAACACTAGTAATTCATTCCATAACCATTCTTGGATCGGCCTGTAATGGTCCTAAACCTTCCCTTGACAATCTTTTTGGTCAAAGCGTCGATCCATGGGCAAGTTCTTAGGTCCACGTACCCATTTCCTAGTTAGCCATTCCCCTTCGGTTAATCTTCTCAAGAGTGATCACCTCTGAGAGAGATTTAACTGAAATACATTGATGAGGCAATTCACTATAACTTCGAAAAAGGGTCGAATTTCAGAGTGTCACAACTCTTTCATCCTTATAGAAATTTCGTCCTCGAAATTTATAATAAACTTAACTGCCCGACGAAATGGGGTGCTGATGTCCCACCCCTATTACTCCACTTTTCCAAGTCACTCCTGTCATCCCGCAATGTTCCCAGATTGCCTTTGTTCCTTTGAACTTGTTCTTTTCTGTCCTCAATCCGAACTGGCTTCTTAACATAAAACACTCTATCTTATACTTCAGTGATTTCATGATCCAGCACATGAATCGGGTCCTGATCGTACCTTCTCAAACTGGGACTCAACCTTCCTTTAAAATCTAGAACACATGCACGTAACAAATCCTCGAGTGTCTGATTGTTCTCTCAGACAGTCCAATTAATCTGCGGATGATAAGCGAGGCTATTCTGTAAACTTTATCCCTATGCATCTTAAAAACTTTTTCCAAAACATCGCAGTGAACTTACGGTCCTTAGGTGACGTAATAGTTACCGGAACTCCATGAATAAAAACAATCTGGCGCATGTACAACTAGACGTACTTATCCATTGCAAAGTCATTTCGCACTACCAGAAAATGCACGGCTTAGTCAATCTACCCACGATTACCCAAAATCGAATCACGGCCTCCTTGACTCCTAGGCAGTCCCATCACAAAGTCCATCGTGTTGTGTTGTGTTTCCGTTTCCATTCAGAAATTTCCAAAGGTTGTAACATATCATTGGGCCTACAATGTTGCGCTTTCACTTGTTGGCACGTCAAACACCTACCCTCATGCTTGGCTACATCCACTTTCATCCCATCCTACCAGTAATGTTGACGCAAGTTCTGGTACATCTTCGTGCTACCTGGATGAATACTACAGTTGCTTCAATGAGCTTTCGACAAAATCTTTTCCTTAAGCTCCTCATTGTTGGGTACGCACAATCATCCACGGAACTTCAAGATCCCATCTTTGGACACTTGAAAGTCATGTTTCCTCTTATCTGCATCCATTTCTAAAATCTTTTGGATGGCAAGGTCCATAGATTGCAATGTCTTAATCCTCTCTTGAATCTCGGGTTCAATCCTCAGGGTAGTCATCAAACTTGAAAGATGACAAATCTCGAGCTTAAATTCCGAATCCCTTGCTCCTTCAAGTAAAGTCCATTCCTTACCTATCAAATGCGCGATGCTCGATTTCCTACTAAGGGCATCCGCTGCCTTATTTGCCTACCCAGGTTGATATCGGTCATCACCATCATAGTCCTTAAACAATCACATCCTACGACGTTATCTCCTATTCAATTCTCTTCGGTAAAGCAAGTACTTCAACTCTGGTGGTCCGTATAAATCTAAAACCTTTCCCTACACAGGTAATGCCTCCAAACCTTCAACGCAATTAAAATTACTACAAGTTCCAAATCTTGCGTAGGGTAGCATAACATCATGAGGTCTTAATTATCGCATACATACGCTACCACTCTCCCATGTTGCATTAGTACGCTTCCTAACCCCTGTAGTGACGTATCACTGTAAATTTCATATCTTCTAGGACCAGAAGGTAATGTTAATACCAGCGCGGTTGATAACTTATACTCAAGCTCTTGATAACTCCTTTCCCATTTATTTGTCCATCCAAATCCTGTTTCCTTCTTCGTTAACTTGGTCAAAGGAATAGCTATTGAGGAGAACTTACCCACGAAACATATGTAATAACCCGCCAGTCCTAGGATACTCTAACCTCGATAATAGACATCGGCAATTGCACACTATGGCTATATCCTTTAGCCTCGGTTCCTCAACTGATGAATCAACCACTATAGCCAGATAACTTTGGCAACTTTCGGCTAACGACTCAGTCACTTCAAGTGATGAGATCAAAGGGATCGAGGTTCCTTCTCGACTCCCCACAACCTCAAATCTAGGATGACCAATCGGATGAAATTGGGTCACCTTGCTATCCCAATCCAGAACAGTCCCTTTTTTTTGCTTACTCAATCAATTCATCTCAATATAACATCAAGGTCATACATAGCCACAACCGTCAAGTTTATCAACTCTCCTATACCACCAATGACTACCATACAGTCTGAGTATCCTAACGAGGCTAGTACTTTATCCTTTAAAGGGGTGGTAACATGCAATATCACTTCTAACAATTTCGATTCGATTCTAACCAATACCACAAATTGCTCAGACTCCAATGAATGCGATGCTTCAAGATTTAAAAAGGCATAAGCCGCATGATCACATGAAAAGACCATACCTGTGATCATTCCAGGCGCATTCTCTACCTTCTCTCCTGCTATAGCACAAACTCTTCCTTGAGCTGGCGGACTATCCCTGTCATTCTGTAGGGCGGTTCCAACTGGGATTTGCTCTTGGGGTTGTTGCGGTTGAGATTGAGATCTTGCAATTCGATTCGGGCAATTCCTCATCTGATGGCCAGGTTGGCCACATCTATAGCACACTCCCTTCTTGCTTGGGCAGGGTCCCTTCCCGTGCCTCTGTCCATAAAGTCGGCAAACCCAATTAGGTTGGTATGCCAGCTTCTCCACATTCTTCTTGACAATAGGGGCGAAGCATCCATTTCTTGTCGCAGGCCTCTTGCCAAAGTGGCGATTGTCCCTAGCAGGCATAAACTGCGATCAAGAAGCGGTACCCTTTTCCTTCATATCTCGCTCAACCATCTGACCGTTGTCACCAAGCTCATCATAACTTCTCGTATTCAAGAGCACCAACTGACTAAGAAGTTCGGGTCTCAATTCACCCATGGACCTCCTTGCCTTGTTCAAAGGATCCTCGACCATACTTGGTGCGCACTTAGACAGCCTAGAGGATTCCACCTCATATTGATCTATTGTCGCTCGATTCTGACAGAGTTGTTGGAACTCTACTAACTTCTGTCCTGGTGAAGTATCAGAGAAGTACTTGTCCTTAAAGCCTCAACAAAGGCAGTCCAGTTAGTCGTCGTGCCTTTAGAGAAAATTCTTCCTTGAGTGGTCTTCCACCAATCATTAGCATTGCTTCGAAGCTGGTAAACTACCAGGGTCACTTTCTCTTCCTCCGTGCATCCTAGAATATCGAAAGCCTTTTCCAAATCCTCTATCCAGAGAGGAGCAGCTTCGGAATCACCTTTCCCATCAAACTTAGTTGGCTCCAACTTTATGAACTATTCCACCAATTGATACATCGAATGATTCCCAATTCCAACTCCATTGTAATTTCCTCGATTTCCATTGGTCTCATCAGTAGCGGCAACAGCGGCCTCGGAGGCTTGGGCAACAGTGACAGCTCGTTCTTCAGCCTGCCTACCCATCAAGTTTCTAATTTCTTCCAGGATCCTTATGACTCCATTTAATCTCGAGTCTTCCATAGTTTGCGTTCGCGGGCTAGACGTTCCTCCGGCACCCATACCCTAGTTGCTCATCCTCACTATAGTATCGCAGCACCTAAGCCACTATAATTCCACCAGGAATTAGAGGCCTAAGCTATCTACTCAAGTCTAGTAGTTCTAAGCTGCTTATCACATCAGCAATCACAATCTAGCAATCAATTATCAAGCAAGCCTCAACTAGGGAAACATCAAATAAACACTCAGGACACCAATTCAATGAGATACTTGCTCGCACCTTACGCCCTGCCGCACCTACGACTTATCAATAACTCACAAGGCTATTTCAATTTCAAAAGGCACTAGTAATACTTCACTCAATGCCAAGACTCGCTAACAGGCCAAACATAAGCGTCAATTTCCTTTTTCAAAAGACACCTACTGCCTAGTACGAAGCTCCTACCCATGCCAATCACATGCGCCATTACGAATGCCATGCAATGTTTGAAAATTCATCTTGAGGATCAGCTTTAATGCAATAAATCTTTTGATAAAAGAATCAGACTTGGCTCGATACCTAGACCCATCCCCTTCAATGTATGGCTTAGGTCATTCCTGCCTCCTTTTTGTCCTAGAATCCTGCCAGGATTCGCTCCTTGTCCGAACCTCTCTGTCCCGGTGTACACTCCCCGCCCTCATCAGACCTGGTCCTTGCAGGTTGTCCCAAGTCATACACCTACGAAGAGAGTTCCGTTCCACACGTCCCATAACATGCTTCATTGCGGTTTATAGGTATCCCATCAGCTTGTCCCATAACAAGCGATGGTTTATCAAGTTCGATAATGATATGCCCATTCATGCACATTCCTCAACTTTTATTTTGATGTCATAAACACATGCAGTGCATGCTCGTCCTTATTGCTCGTCACATCGCAATTTTCTCCAAATCAATTCTTATCCATATAAGACTTCTAATTCCACAAATGACCATCCATCTCACAAATCAATTTCCTACGTTCACTAAGTACCTCAAGTTCACAATGACGATCATAAAATCCAATGACCATTTGTTCATAAGCAATCATCTATTAACCTCAAGCACCTTTACAACCTCAAATCCATGCTTATAGCTCAATTTTTGTTAGCTTCCTCATGAACCTCAATCATATCTAATCCTCAATCATATCTTCACCTAAGATCATCAATCAAAATTGGTACTATAACCATCAGAACACGACACAAGTTCAAGCCTATAATCCTCGAGGTTCAGCAATCAAAGCGTAATCCTGTAGGTCTCACTACATAATTGTCCTCAAGTCATCACTCCTTATCACTCCAAACCTCAATCACACTGGATCGAGCTAACCTGGCTCTGATACCACTTAAATGGGGATGTCACCTCCCGTGTCCTTGCGAGCTCGCGAACATCCCTCCAAGGCCGGTCACTTCATTGCACTCCCAGGATCCTTATTTCGTCGAGCTTAATCTCTATACATGTAATGCACATACGAAAGCGGGAACCAATCTCCATACTCTAGAACACCACGATGACTCAGGATGAACAAAAGAGATTTCCCCAATACAACCAACATCTTTATAAAACATCATATAGATTCCAAAAGCTACAACAGTCATCCATAAACCGAAGGCAGACTTGTTTTAACCTCAACAACTACATATGGGAGTACAAGGTTACAAGTTCAACTGCTTCAAAAGACTTCTTTGATGGCATCCGTGGAGCTTCACCAATTCGGACCTGAAAATGTTATCCCACGACGGGGTGAGAATAAATCTCAGCAAGTAAACTCCTAAACCTAGACTAGGCCAATAGTACCTCCGGACGGATCCTAAACATGTAGTTCCCACATTCAAGGTCAATTGTCAAATCATCTCTTATCTTGCAATTCTAATCATCAAGGCCATTCTTCAAATCAATTCCTATCGAGCTAATTTAACCATCGATGCCATCCTTCGGGTTGAGTCCTATTATACGTTTCTATCCATCAAATGGGATGTTATGCTAAACAAGAAAAGGGCAATAACTCGTTGCAATCACCATTTAGATGTTCACAATTCAAGTCATGATTCAGTAAGATATGATCAAGTTTCGTATTCTAGGCTCATCACAAATCTCATACTCGTATAAAGCATATCATATGGTAAATCTCAGTTCAATATATCAAGGCCCACGTCATACGCATTGGGCTATCACACTAACCTCCCGCTCTCACGGCTCCCAGGTCGTTCTATCACACTGACCTCCCGCTCTCACGGCTCCCAGGTTGACCTCCTGCTCTCACGGCTCCCGGGTCGTGCTATCACACTGACCTCCCGCTCTCACGGCTCCCAGGTCGTTCTATCACACTGACCTCCCGCTCTCACGGCTCCCAGGTCGACCTCCCGCTCTCATGGCTCCCGGGTCGTGCTATCACACTGACCTCTCGCTCTCACGGCTCCCAAGTCGTGCTTTAACCCTCATTGGTTAATGTGTGATCTCGTAAGTAATTAACTCAAACCCAGCGAATAACACTATAGAGTAATATATGCACATAGATATAACTTCATCCATCAATTGGACAAACATGAAACTCAAGACAAATCATGGTCAAATCAATACAAGTCTTACGACTCGATCACGTTACATAATTAAGTGAGATCCGAATTGCACAATTACCCACCAGAATTCATGGATCGACCTTAATACTTTAATTCAGTCCCTTAATCCACTTTCCACATCTCAAGACCGAACATAATGAGGCATACAATCAATTTTGACCACTCAATTCACAATAGCAAGCCATGACCGAATGCTTATAGGGTACATTCTGATTAGTTCAGTTAATCACTTACTTGCCATGATTTAGTTAACTCAAATCTACTATACCCTTAAGCAAATATTTCGGTCCCAAGGGAAAGTCAAGGACATTCTAAGTCGTGCTTATCCCATTCGGTCTACACAATAGCTCAAGGAAACTTTCTAGTCATCACGAAGAGCTTACACGATCAAATGCCATCTCGAGTAATTGGGACCTCTAGGTTATCCAATTTAAGCAAGGGTAGTTAAAGTTTCATTCTTGACCTCCTCTAATTACTCATGAACAGCCTTGAATCAACAAGCTTAACCTTGATTCATACAACTTCATCCAAGAATAATTGCCCATGAGTCCACCATAAAGAGTCAGATTCGGATTGGTATAGGATACCTCGAAACAGCCCTCAAATCTCATCAAATCCACTTTTAACCACATCCCTTTAGTAGCCTATCATCCTAAGCAAGGTTTAGGAGGTTACTTACTACTTAAGATCAACATTTACCACACAAATCAACCTCCATTCACAATCCCGTCGCAGACCTAGCCAGCCCTCATTCAGCTCGCAAATTCAACTCAAATCTCTCTCTAAATGCATCCATCAGTAACCTAAATTCCTAGGCTAAGTTTAGAGAGCAACTTACCAAGGATTTGAGCAAGAAAGGCCACCAAAAACCTTGAGGAAAGTCGCGACCACATCTGGACAGCAGGTGGGTTCTGTTTTGTCCTCTAAGAACATCAAGGAATTAACCATTAAACTCCACTAAATCCACTCATAACTCCCACCGCTAGTTTCCTCACATACCAAGCTAGGTTCAAGAGGTTGTCTTACCTTTAAGCAAGCCAAGAGGGACTCCTAAATCAGCCCCCAAAGTCACGGTTTCATCAAGGGCAGCAGCGGTTTCGGCTCGGCTTCTCGGGCTCTCGATGGCTTATGGACGGCGGTCGGAGGCTCACGGTGGTCCCACGGGGTAGGGGGTCGATAGTGGTGTGCGTGGTGGCGCCGGTGATTCTCTCGGCCAAGAGCAAACCAAGAGAGAAAGGAGAGCTTTGGCCAAGAGAGAAATTGAGAGGGGAAGAGAGAGTGATGGCCGAATGGTTTGAGGGAGGGAGAGAGATGGTCTTCATCCAACTTCAATTATTCAAGAGAGAGAGAGAGAGAGAGAGAGAGAGAGAGAGAGAGAGATTGAGAGAGAGAGTTGATGGGGGTGATTAAGGGTCAATCACTTTGATTGACTAGGTTTGACATGAGTTGATAAGTGAATAGTGTAGTTGGTAGGATATTTTCCAAGAAAGGGTCCCACAAGTCATTCATTGTCTCTTGCACATAATTGAGGGGCAATCTTGTAAATTCCAATCAAACCAAAAAGACCATTTTGCCCTTTGACTACTCTTAGAAGAATAGCACCTATTGGGGTAAAATGATAATCTTTAACCTCCAGTCCTAATTTCGACTCCCAAATCACTTTTGGCCGAACCATAATCTTAATTGACCTTAATGAGGCGACGTCCAATTTATCACTGTTGGAATCCTTGAATACCCGACACCCAATTTCCGAAGTCCAATTCGCAGCCAGCTCAATTAATTGTGATCTCAATTCATCTCAAAGTAACGGGCGGCTTTTAGGAGTTATGCGTATCGACTTGCGGTTAACATCACGTTCACGTTTACTTGACGTATGGCGACCTTTGGTTGTCAAGTAGTTGCGAGGGTAAATCACTAGTCCCGAAGGACGAGATTGTCAGACATCAGTTTAGGAAAGTTCACAAATTATATTATGGTCAAAAGGATTCACCCGTGATCCAATTGTATAACACTAGCAATTCATTCCATAACCATTCTTGGATCGGCCTGTAATGGTCCTAAACCTTCCATTGACAATCTTTATGGTCAAAGCGTCGATCCATGGGCAAGTTCTTAGGTCCACGTACCCATTTCCTAGTTAGCCATTCCCCTTCGGTTAATCATCTCAAGAGTGATCACCTCTGAGAGAGATTTAACTGAAATACATCGATGAGGCAATTCACTATAACTTCGAAAAAGGGTCGAATTTCAGAATGTCACAGGAATGAAGATTCAGCCGACCATGAAAAGAAGAAGAGAAAAAGAGACTATGTGGTAGTAATTGATTAAGATTCAGAAAGCTCATAAGATAGAGCTGAGCGTAATCTGAACATGGATATAACACCATCAGAGATAAGCGCTAGAACTCAAGGGGAGTCCTCAAATGTTGCTACTCAGACTGATGAAAGTTTTGCTGGATTGAACAGAACATATGTTCTTAGAGAATTGGTGCAGAGACAAAGAGAAATGGATCAAAAACTGACTTATATTTGAGCCTCTCTGCACTCAAATGTTGAAGGCTTAACTTTAAAGGTCGATTCTGAAATAGAATAAAGAAAGATAGCCATTGAAAAAATCTCAGAATCTCAGCTTGATCTTGTAGACAACAGGATCCTCAATCCGAAACAGGATATAGACTAGAAACTTAGCAAATTATCCAAGTTTGTCCTCGTCCAACTCCCGACAGATCAAGCCCAAACAAATCCACCCTCATCAACTTCAACTCCAGTCCTAAATCCAACAAACTAAAAAGATTTTCATGTTTTTCAAATGTTTTTAATCTTTTAGTATATGGATCTGTATTTAGATATTATCATTCTGGTTGTTGATGATTGTTTTTTTAGCTATATTCAGTTATTGAATAATTATTTAACACATGGGGAGTAATACTTTACTTAGCACTGCACTATTATTGAATTGATGTTTACTCAGTACCACACTTTATCTGCTAATTATGTGTGCTTAATGATTGATATGATCAGTAGTTGGTTCATAACCATGCCCTGTCATTTGCATCGAACTTTTATATTGATGACAAAAAGGGGGAGAAGTTACAAAAGTGATATAATGTACTGTGAATGATATATATCTTAATATGCACGATGTACTGTGAATGAAATATCTTAAACAGGAAAAGTTAAGTAATAGTTAAACTGTGTGTGTATTATGTTGCATGATGTACTGTGAATGATATATCTGAAATAGAAGAAGTTAAGCAATAGTTAAACTGTGTGTGTATTATGCTATCGCACTGCTAATGATGTGCACTATAAGTGCAAACAGGATATGCACAATGAGAAGCATACACAGATTCACAGGTTGACAGATTAGAAAATTGAGAATACGGGTTTCCATGTTTAGCAGAAACATGATCTGAAATTTTTTTCTTAAGATGAACAGGTGAACAAGTTCCTTATTTTGAGTATTTCTTAAATCTGAGCACATGCAAATATCTCTTACTGCAAAAAAATTAAATCAAATGTGCTACTATTTTCATAATCTGAGCAAGTTAATTAGAGAACAACAAGTTCTGAGCACTTACTAGAACAAGATGTTTTGAGTATTCGAGTATAAACTCCAGATCACAAGTATTATGCTCTCAATTATTGTGCTGCTCAAGATTATCATTCATGTGTCTGAGAATTATAGAAATCACTTAGAAACACATGATATTACAATGCTCTGAATCTGTATATGTGCTTAAATTCTAAAGATACCACAAATTCTGAGATCGTTCATGATATTGCAAAGTTATCTTTTGAAATTCAGAACTTACTCTTGCTAAAAGTACAAAGGACAGATTGATAAAATTATCCTTTAGCAAGATTTTAATAGAGTAACTAGACTATTGTTACTCACATCTTTTTTCAAATATCTAATATTTTTGTGGAAGGTTATGTCATCATCAAAAAGAGGGAGATTGTTGAGAAAAATCCCTAGATGATTTTGAAGTTGACAAAACAATCCAAGTACTCTTAAGTTTTGAGATAATTTCGTGGAATATTTGTTTTACAGATTATTCTTTGGTGCGGGGATGCACAAGATTGAATCTGGTAAAAGATTTATCTCAGATGTTATTTCTGATGGACTCAAATGCTGTGTCGAGCTCAAACGTTGAGCGGGGATAGCTCAGACGTTGGAATGTTGCTCAAAATCTGAGAGGAGTATTTACGAGCAGTAATCAGAACGTGAAGAGAACTTCGAGATATACTTAATTGATATATTACAATAGACACAATTGAGCTGGATCGTTCTTAAAGATTCTCGGGGATAGAGATCAATCAAGGACGCAGATCTTAGGAGACGAGTGAAACTTGCCTATTGAAGGAATCCATCTATGGAAACCCAAGATTATAATTGTATGGGCGATTTGATCCAAACGGGGAAGACTTTCCTTTGGCAATCCTCAACAGTTACGAGATCTTCTTTTGATAATTGTCTTGTCCAAACGGGAAGTTTGAGAGAGATATCTTTTGGATGCCTTGCAATGATTAGATTGGAGGCCGAGGAGTATAAAAGACATCTCAAAACTGAAGAGAAAAAAAGAGATCAATGTTAAGAGGGAAAAGTATTCATAATTCTTAGATCGAGAGTACTTCAAATCTTATATTCTTCCCTTACCAAAAAACAAATCTTATATTCTTCTTGGTTCTCATAGGAACTGGTTTACTACTTACTAGATTGCATATGGTGGTAGAGTTTTGTTGGGGAATAATGCAACCTACAAGGTTGTGGGGATAAGGATAGTTCGGATTCAGATGCATGATGGTGTGGTGCACACATTGACAGAAGTGAGGTATGTACCAAAGCTAAAAAAGAACCTTATTTCTTTGGGAACACTCGATGATATCGGGTGTAAGTACATCATTGAAGGCGGAGTGCTGAAGATCTCTCGAGATGCTATGATATTGATGAAAGGGAATAAAGTGAGTTCTCTCTATCATCTACTAGGAGAGACCGTGACAAGAGTTGCTGCTGTTTCAACAGATGAGTCAAATTTTGGTTTAACTCGGTTATGGCATATACGTTTATGGCATATGAGTGAGGCAGGTATGACAATGCTGAGTGATAGGGGGTTGTTAAAGGGTCAGAAAACAAATAAGTTAGACTTATGTGAGCACTGTATCTTTGGGAAGCAGCGCGGAATTAAGTTTACTACAAGTATTCCTTCGACCAAGCAACCGATGGAATATATTCATTCAGATGTCTGGGGCCCGTCTCCAGTTCCTTCAAAAGGAGGTGCATGTTATATGCTGACATTTATCGACGATTATTTCAGGAAAGCATGGGCATACTTTCTGAAGCACAAATCCGATGTATTCGATCGGTTCAAGAAATTTAAGGTATTGATTGAGAAGCAGTCGGATGACCAATAACGGCATGGAGTTCTGTGGTAAAGATTTTACCAAATTTTGCGAAAGAGAATGAATTGTGAGACACCATACAGTACCAAGGACATCGAAGCAGAATGGCATGGTAGAATGGAAGAACAGAACTTTACTTGAGCGGGCTCGGAGCATACTGTCCCATGCTGGAATAGGCAAGGAATTTTGGGCTGAAGCTGTGAACATGGCATGTTACATGATTAATCGATCTCCATCATCTACTATCGAGTGGAAGACTCCAAAGGAAGTATGGTCGAGGAAACCTGTTGATTACTTCAGATTACGGGTATTCGGATATCCTATGTATGCTCATGCTAGTGATGGTCAACTTGAGCTGAGGTCGAAGAAGTGCATATTTCTGGGTTATGCATATGGGGTGAAAGGCTACTGGCTGTGGTGCACAAATCCCAAATCACTTGATTTTCTAATCAGTAGAGACGTGATCTTTGATGAGACTGCAATGCTTCGACAGAGGAGTCTTGAGATGCTACTGTTGAAACAAACAAATCATAGTGTTAATAGTGAGGTGGAGCTTCAACTAGAGACTCTAGAGACCTCGGAGTTAACAGATGTTGAAACTGTAGATGAGGCCACAGTTCCTAAAGTCAATGATAGTGAACAACTAGTATAGCCGCATCACAGTCTAGCTAAAGGCAGACAGTGAAGGAAAATTAAACCACATGTACACTATGGTTATATAAATATTGCTTATACTTTGACTGTAGGTGATGAGATGGAGAATGTTGGAGCTAACAATACAACCTAGAGAGGAGTGGATATGTTGTTTAAGAACTTTGAAAAATATTCGCAGAATAAAATAAATTCATTTTCAAACATTAGATCAGACATCTGCAGAAAAATGTAAAGATCAGGTCAGCAGATGTTCGAGCTACTACAAAAAGAATGCGTGCTAAAGTGTATGAAGATCATGAAAAACAAAGGCACACAAAACAGTAGGTGATAATAGAAAAGATTTGATAAGCAAATATTTTACAAAATATTTTCTGAACATGTGTATGTCTGAGAAAAAGATCGAGTAAAAAGCAAGCATATATTTGCAGAGAGATCGTAAACATCAGATCAGTAAATACTTGAAATACGTAAGCTGATTATATGCGCGTGTAAAACGATTATGAGAAACCACTATATATCAGTTTGCAAATCTTATACCTCAAGACTAACAGCCACAACATGGCTGGAATGCACTAGTAAATCGCCTCAAAAGTTACAAATGATATATTCTAATCTTTATCAATAGATCACGCTATCTAGAACCAGCAACACTACATAGGATTGTAACTTGACTATTGCACAATTACAAGGCAGAAATATTACCAGAGAAGATCTTTGAGTAAGCGTAGAAACAACGAGAGACACCTCACTCACTGCAAGTATGCATATACATTGTGCTCACTCTCTTTCTAACTTTCTAACATTTGGCCTATAAGATCTTTCAATATATAGACATCTTCAATCTTCCCGTTAAAGGGGTTTGCGAAGCCCAACTAGCCGTTAGAGATCCGTTGGAGCTACTGCATCTATTGTTTCTGACACTATTCTGAAAAGATATGCAGTCTGTCACTACTCTGAAAAGCTGTCAGATTGCAACGGTTATATTCCACCCGATAGACTTCCCGATCTCTCTCTGCGAATCTTTCACCCACCAATGGCTATATCCACTTCGTTAGAAGCATACACACATATACATTGTTGAAACGACACCAAAGCTGATGTCGACTTAGACATTGTCACACCTCCTGTTTTGGTCTGTTGGTCCTGTTATATATATAAAACCGTGAGAATGACTAGTAATCGAATATCCAATGAACCTCTTGAGTATCTCAACCTCCAAAGACGTCATCTTGATGAAAGATCAACTATGGTACCTCCAAGTTATTATGAACATATCGTCACCTTTGACTTGTTCTTCTCCTGTCAAGATCTTCATGCTTATACCTAGTTTTCACTGAACTCAGGTCATTGATATCACCGCATCTATGCATCCACTATGTTTTCTTCGGATCAAAGATCTGGTTAGTTGATCAAGCTTCAGCACCTTCTAGAACCGAACATATGCACGATCCCTTACCCATAATCAGGACGTTCAGATTTTTACTGGTCTGTTGATACTGCTCACCCAATTTTTCACCTGATCTAAAAAAGAAAGCTCCTCTTGCCAAAAGATCTGCTGCTCCGATAATAATCCGGTGCACTCGATCTTTCTTCTAGTCCTTCCAAGTATATTGGCAACTTCGACTCCACCAAGCTATTCATCTTCATGGTTATTCCAAGCTTTACCGAGCATCACAGTTCTAGGCTTGTTCACCATTCCAGATCCTTCTATTGTTCACCCGATCTTTGTTCATCCAAACCATCACGAACATCCCCATTCTTCTTGACCTGTTCACATCGATTTAGGTCCATCCAGGTGTTCACCTCTCCAAAGATCCTTTCATCTTGTAGACATCTTCATCACCCAATATCCCGTTCACCTCAAAAGATGAGCTACCAATCCCAAAAAGATCAGCAGAGCACTCCAAACATTGTCTGAGCAGATCTTTGTCCGAGGAACAACTTGTTCTCTTTATCTCATCATCTACATTTGGCTTATGCATATATAACCTGATATACTCAAAAAGTGCTCACATTAGTAGCCTTTGATTATTTTTGTTATCATCAAAACAAGATTGTGGATTTTTCAACAATCATTACATTAGTGATATTCCCAATAGAGACAAATGAGCCTTCGTCTTACTCTGAGGCAATGGCTAGTTCTGAGTCATCGCAGTGGCTAGGGGCTATGAGTGAAAAGATGGAATCACTCCATTGAATCAGACATGGGAGCTAGTTAAAGTACCAAAGAGCCAGAAGATTGTTGGTAGTAAATGAGACTACAAACGGAAAGAGGGCATTCCTGGTGTTGAGACAGCAAGATATAAGACAAGACTTTTTGCGAAGGGGTATACCCAGCGGGAGAATACAATGAGGTGTTTTACTTGCCTTAGTCACTGCACATGATCTCGAGTTGGAGCAACTTGATGTAAAAATAACGTTTCTTCATGGTGAGTTGGAGGAGCAAATTTACATGATACAACTAGAGGGATTTGCTAATCCGAGTAAGGAAGACCATGTTTTCTTATTAAATAAATCTTTATATGGGCTGAAACAGTCTCTTAGGCAGTGTTATAAGCGTTTTGATGCTTTCATGGCTAGTCAAGACTATTCAAAGAGTTAGATGGATTGTTGTGTTTATTTTAGGAGATTGGATGACAGGGTCCTTGATATATCTGCTGCTATATATTGATGATATGTTGATAGCAACTAAGAACATGTCTGATATTGATGTGCTAAAGAGGCAGTTGAGTGTTGAATTTGAGATGAAAGATTTAGGTGCTGCAAAAAAAAAGGTATGGAGATTTTACGAGACAAGACTAAAGAATTATTACGTTTGTCTCAAAAGATATATATTGAGAAGATTGTTGCACGTTTTAATATGCAGTCAGCGAAATCTGTGCGTACTCCATTAGCGAAGCACTTTAAACTTATATTTGAGTTATCGTCGCAGATTGAGAAGGATGAGGAGCATATGTAATGTTTTTCTTATTCTAGTGTCATGGGTAGTATTATGTATGTTATGGTATGCATTAGACCTGCGTTTCACCAGTTGTCAGTGTAGTTAGTTGTTATATGAAGCGTTCTGGTAAAGCTCATTGGGAAGCTGTGAAATGGATCCTCAGATATTTGAAAGGGACATCAAACATTGGTATAATGTACCGGAGGGACAGCAATGGATGTGAAACCACTGATTTTGTGAAATTATGATCATGTAGGTGATTTGGATAAATGTGGGTCTTTAGCAATGTACGTATTTAAGCTTGTAAGTGGTACAATTAGTTGGAATGCATCCTTATAGGACCATGTTGCCTTGTCATCGACTAAGGCAGAGTACATGGCACTAACCTTTATAGCGAAGGAGGCGATATAGTTACAGAGTTTGCTCTTGGACTTTGGGTTAGATTAGAAAAGTGTTGATATACACTATGAAGTAAAGACTTGACACAGGTTAGACGTATCAAGGATGAAAATCAAACACTTTTGGTAAGAGATGAAGAAGTAAATGGAAGGTGGATGAGCTATTTTAACAAACTTTTTAATATAGAGTGATAGAAGTGAGGTGGATTTAGAAAATGCTTCTGATGATTTAAACAGAAGGTTTGTGCGTAGAGTTAAAGCGCGGGAAGTTAGGGAGGCATTAAAAATGATGAAGACTAGTAAAGCCTTAGGACCCAATGGTGTTCCTACTGAAGTTTGGAGATGGTTAGGGGATGTAGCAATAAGTTGATTGACTAGCCATTTTAACAAGATCCTACAAACTAATAAGATGCTAGATGAATGGAGGCAGAGTATACTTATATCTATCTACAAGAATAAGGGAGATATCCAGAATTGTTCCAACTATAGAGGCATTAAGTTTATGAGCCATACAATGAAGTTGTGGGAGAGAGTTATTGAGCATCGTTTGAGAATAGAGACCAATGTTTTTGTCAATCAATTTGGATTTATGTTAGGAAGATCTACCATGGAGAGATATTGCGAAAGGAAGAAGGACCTCCATATGGTATTTATTGATCTCGAGAAAGTGTATGATAGGGTTCCAAGAAATGTTCTGTAATGGGTTCTTAAGAAGAAAATATTACATTTAAAGTATGTAGAGGCAATCAAGGATATATATGACGGTGTTACTACATGTATGAAGGTTTGTAATGGCACATCAAGTTATTTTCGGGCTTTTTTTCCAATTTAGAATTTTTTAAAAAAAATACCAAAATAGAATTAAAAAAAAATTACCGAATTGGGTGTCGCTCGGCAATTGGGCTACCGAGCGGCACACAATAGGCAAATGGGTTACGGAGTGGGCCCCGCTCGGCAGCCCATATGCCGAGCAAGCCTCCTGCTCAGCAGCCTAATTGCCGAGCGGCACTCCGCTTAACATTCGAGCCTTTGAACAGGAGGCCCATGAGCCTATTTAATTTTTTTTTTCGTATTTTTTCACTTTTTTTAATTATTGATAGTTATTATAGTTATTTATCTTTTGAAGTTTATTTTTTATAAGATAATCTTCAATCTTTTGAAACTTATTTTTTACAAGATAATCATCAATCATTAATTGAAAAAAAATTATTAAGATAAATAATTAATATATTTGGAGTGTAGGTGAAGCCATCACATTATATCGAAAACCTTGCTGGTGGAAAAGCTTGTGTGTATAAGATGAAGGATAATGATGCAATGATAAGATGTTTAAAGAGCTTCCAAAGTATAATAATTGAGGAGATTCATTGGAGAACATTTAATGCCGTTAAGAAACTTTCACATTCTTTCATCATTGGGCAATGGATACCTTTTTAAATCAACCGCAGTATAATGAATTTTGGAAAAAGAAAAGAAACAAAAAAAAAATAGAGATGGAACGCGCTGAGAATGGAACCCATGACCACCTAAGCACTTCACCCGAACGACAATCAACGGGACAAACAGCACAGTTAACGACATAATTTACAGATTAATTAATCTAGACACACATTAAAAGACGGGATATTAATTAGGACATGAAAAACTTCCTAGACCCCTTCCCCTTACAAAAAGCGTGGTATAATGAGTCCGGCATGAAAAGATCGAAAGAAGAAAGAGGGAAAGGACGGTTCATTCATGATCGAGATGTGGCATCGGAAAGAGAAATACAAATTTGACAAGGAAAACATTATTTTTTGGAGAAAAAGCCCAGCGACAGTTTGCCAATGGATTCATCTCGAAAAATTACGCGAAATCAAAAAAACAAATTCGTCCCAAATGGACGCTCGAGCGATGAGATATGTCCTTTCAAAATTTTCATTTTCTTTACTCGTTTTCACTCTTTTGTTGCGGTTTTTAATCTTTCTCCGCAGTTTTCAACTATTTTGCTGCGGTACTTCATCTATCTATTACTACGGTTTTAATCTTTCGATGTAGTTTTAAATAATTACATAAATATAAATTATTTATCATAATAGTTTTTTAATTAATGATTGATGATTATCTTATAAAAAATAAGCTTCAAAAGATAAATAATTATAATAACTATCAATAATTTAAAAAAATATTAATCAAAATATTTTTTATAAAATAATCATCAATCATTAATTAAAAAATTATTAAGATAAATAATTTATATTTATGTAATTATTAAAAAAAATCTTCATAATATAAATAATTATAATAACTATCAATAATTAAAAAAGAGAAAAAATACCAAAATTTAAAAATAAAATTAAATGGGCTCATGGGCCTCCCCTTTGGAGGCCCGAGTGCCAAGCGAGTCCTACTCGGCAATTGGACTGCCAAGCGAAAGGCCCACTCGCTGCTGAGCGGCACCCAATTCAGTAACTTTTTTTTAAATTCTATTTTGGTAAAAAAATAAATTCTAAATTAGAAAAAAGCCCGATATTTTTCAATCACAGTAGGCTTATACCAAGGTTCTTCTTTGAGTCCTTATCTTTTTGCCTTGATTATGGATAAGCTAACAAAAAAATCCAAGATGAGGTGCCGTGGTGTATGCTATTTGCAGACGATATTGTGCTTATTGATGAGACCAGAGCTGGGGTTAGTGCTACATTAGAATTATGGAGAAGCACATTGGAGTTTAAAGAATTTATGTTAAGTCAAAATAAGACTGAATACTTGAAGTGTGAGTTCGACACGATAGGAAGAGAAGATCAAGAAGCCGTAAATATACTTGGACAAGAGATACCCAAGAAAGATGCTTTTAGATATCTGGGATCAATATTGCAAGTTGGATGTAAGCGATAGATTCAGAGCAAGTTGGATGAAATGGCGCAGTATATCAGGATTTTTGTGTGATCGTAAAATTCTTCTTAAGTTAAAAGGAAAATTTTATAGAATAGCAGTACGACCTGTCATGCTATACGGAACTGAATGTTGGCCAGCACAAAGACAACATGAGTATAAAATTGGAGTAGCGAAAATGAGGATGTTAACGTGGATGTGTAGTCATATAAGGCTAGATAAGATAAGGTAGTGTAGAACAGCAATACGACCTGCCATAATTGCTACTCTATTCGACGAAAAATTGGAGTAGAATTGGTGGCAGAAAAGATGAGAGAACATAGATTGAGATGGTTTGGGCATATTCTCCGAAGGTTCCTAGATGCTTCAGTAAGAACAGAAGTTTTCTACCGAGAGCATAACACGAAGAAAGGAAAAAGTCGGTCGAAACTTACTAGGGGAAAAGTGGTAAAACAAGATTTAATGGAGTGTGAAATAGATTGACGTACTGTTTGTCTTAGGTCGGCGTGAAGGAAGGCTATTAGTATTGTGGAGGGGTAGAATTTCCATGTTCATGACTGTTCTTTTTAGTCATATATATATTTAAATACATATACATATTTATCTTTTTTCTCTCGAGTGGTCTTGCTTTTATTTTATGAATCTTTAGGGTTCATCGACCGCCAACCTCAACTAATTTGGGATAATAAATGTGTTATTGATGTTGATGTTGATGCAGTCAATATTATCATATATCCTCTGCTATAGATGATATTCTCAGATATTCTCAGCTGTAGATATTTCTAGATATTCTCTATTTGCAGATTCTTGGTGCAAATATCTTCTTCACGGTTGCATCATCTTTTTTTTCTTTTCCGCCCTTGCCTTGCTTAGTGATTCGATCTGACATCCTTTGTTCCGCCCCCCCTTTTTTTTTTCTTTTTCTTTTTTTCGTAAGTACAATGAGCATATTTACATGAATTGATCTATTCTATTTTGCGAGGAAAAATAAAGTACAAAGTCGATAAAATTAGGTGTCAACAACTTGTTTATTGTTATTTAAGTTATTATCGCCATCTTCGTTTTATTATTATTTTTTTCTGATTTCAACAAATAGTGTTATGTATTTCCCCGATACGTTAACTTATGCACAATATTTTCCAACAAATGGATCAACAATGAAGTTGCTGACGACCAAGATGCCAACAAACGATTTGTTGATTCTTTCATGCTGATTAAGTTATCGATATGAAGGTTAGAGACTAAGAAACCAAATAATGATTCTGTTCCACCATAAGATGCCAATTTCGAAGCTAATCATCAATATATCAATAGGAGGCTATTCTGAGCCATTTCCTTGATCACTTGGTGATATCTCAAGCTGGTTATTTACTTATTTGTTGGACTAAGACTTACAAATGAATTTTGAAGAAGAACCACAGGACTAAAAAGTTAAGACTACAAATCTCCTTATCATTTAATGTTGTTCTAGTTACTATGAATTTAATTGCTTTCTAGTTCTTGTGTCTCTTTAATATTCTGGTAGTTCCTATGTGTCTTTCCTGTTCAGATAGTCCTTATGTCTGTTTAGTTCCTGTGTCTTTATTAGTTGGTGGGTTCTCAAGCCTTTATTGCTTTGTCTATTCTCTATGTCCTAATGCCTCTATAAATAGAGGCGAAATTTCAATTGTAACGCATAATTGTTGATGATTTGATGAATATGAAAACTCGTGTGGCTTTCCTCTGTTAAGCAAATATTTTCGGAGAGTAGATAACTTCTTGGTCTCTTTATCCTTGAAGAGTGGATTATTCCTTAATGATGACCAAAAAGCCATTTATCCTTGACTTGTGGATATCCTTTATGCCTTGGTGATGAGCTTTTATATCTCGAAGCCCTTTATCCATGACTTGTGGATATCCTTTAGGCCTTGGTGATGAGCTTTTATATCTAGAAGCCCTTTATTCTCTGTTGGTGGCACTGCCTTTGGATCGTGGTGGTCAGCTTTGTTAATTCCAATCTGTATCATCAGCTGGTGGCACATCCTTTGCGCCTCGGTGTAAGTCAATATCTATCCTGCATTCCGTATTCATCCATTGACATCTGTCGCATGCATTTTGTTCTGGAGTAAATTACTAGAAAAAGTCCTAAATCTATTGCAGTAGTGTCAATTCAGCCTTAATTTTTTTTTTGTCAATTCTGTCTTAAACATTTTACAATTGTGTCAATTCAGTTTATCCGATCAATTTTAGCCAGTCGACGTTGTTTTGGACATCGGCTAGTGCCGGTCGTCCGATGATATAATATTTCAATTATATTTTCAATTATTTTATTATTTTATTATTTTATTTTATTTTTCATTTTTTATTCTTTTCTTTTTTTCTCTCTTTTTTTCTTCTTCTAGGATCTACCTTTCTTCCTCCCAAAGATTGAAGATCACAATCGTCCTCCCATCTCTCCTGGGCGGCTGCTCCTTCATCCCTGGGCATCTAGTATAGACAAATCAAACAAGTCCCGAGCCGAGCCTCTCCAACCCAGATCTAGCGAGATTTGACCCGCCATTCTCGGGTGAAGTGGGCTAAGACACCCATCTCCTCCTTCGTCTTCATCGTTGTCGTCATCCCTTCTCTCCCTCACAACAGCTCCTTCATCCTCAGGAATTTGTTACCGACACCCTATGGCTACACGAGGTTGTGCCTTGCCAGATCTGGGATGGCAAGGTTCACCCTCACCAGCACCCGCGGAGGCAACCTTTGTCGGAGGTTCGTCCCTCTAGACCAACTTCTCGGTCACGAGACAAAGTAGTTCGAGCTAGATCATTCATGGTCATCATCATCTTCACCATCTTTGGGAGGAAGCAGAACCGTCTTTGGGAGGAAGAACAATAGAGGAAAAAAATAAAATAAAATAAATAAAAATATTACTAAAATATTAAATTACCCAAAGATCAGTGCTGGCTGGCCAAAATTGACTAGATGAATTGAATTGGCATAATTGCAAAAAGGTTTAGGACTGAATTGATAAAAAAAAGTAAAAGACTAAATTAGCACGATTACAATAAGTTTATGACTTTTTTTTTTTTATAATTTTCCCTTATGTTCTATCCTCCACTCCTTCATCCATCACTCAAAATGCATTCGACCCATCCCGCACACGCATCACTAGTGCCATATTAGTTTCTTTTCAAAATTGATCGGATGGATTCAATCGGCAAAACGTGAAAATGTTCAAGAATCAATTAGAAAGTTTATGACTAAATTGATAAAGAAGTGCGATAGTTTTAAGACCCTTTGGGTAATTTTTTCCAACTAAATTTGTGCCTTAATTCCGATAATTATTTCGATTAGACGAATGAAGGGTTTGAATTTCTACGAAATGTTGCGAATCAAAATAAATCTGGCTTGATAAGATATCTGCGGCATATGTATGCACGAGTTACTCTTCTCTTTCTTCCGAGGTACCGGAAGTGACATAACTTTTGTACGGTGCTCACTTAAGTGCCATAACTATTTTTCATACTTGAGTGCTATAACTTTCAAAAATCGATCACTTGAGTACCACTTCCGGAGAAAATCGTTCACTTGAGTTCCATTTCCGACAAATCATCCTACATTAACTTTTTATAATTATTTTATTTTTGTAATGACACGAAGATTTTTTTATATTTTTTGCCTTTTTCTTATTTTGTATTTATTTTCATGTTTTTATTTTTTATTTTTGCGGCCTTTTTGCTCCATTGTCTGGTGAGGGTCACTAGCGAGGGTTGTCGGCCACCATTGGACAGCCAGGGGTGGAGTAGACATGACCAAACGGAACCGTGGACTCTGAACCAGCCCGTTGACCGAGCCCGCGGTTTCGAACCGGAACCGGCCATCAAGGGTCGGCTCCAATTCTAATTTTTTTGGAACCAGCCCAGAACCGGTGGTTCCGAACCGGTTTCGAACTGCTATATTAAAAAAAACATGTGGGTCCCGCCCCCTGGGTTCCCCCGCGGGCCTTCAGGCCGTTGCAATTTCTTTTTTAAAAAAATAATTAAAAAAATATATAAAAACCTCTCAATCCCTCTTTATTTTTCTCACAATTTCTCACAATTCTCTCCAATACTCTCAAGTCTCAATCTCTCAAATTCTCTCAATCCGCTTTTCTCTCTCTATTCCATCTTAATTCTTTGAATCAACTTTCTGATCAATTCTGTCAAAAAAGGCAAGTGGAAGCAGAAATACTAGAAAATGAAAGAGTCTGATGGGAGAATCCGATTATCTTGTTCGTGAATATGCATGTTGGGAAGATTACGATGTTCCCAATCCCAACGTCGAGCACGTCCCCACGCAAGAAAGTCTTTATCCTCATACTGGTGTCGAAGAATCGTCGATAGCAAAGGAGCTGGGATGGAAGAGTCGAGAATCCGACTTATGGCTACACTTCAACAAAGTATAGAATGAAAACGAAGGCAAGGTTGATATAAGCTGTAAATATTGTCCGCAAATATACACACTTGGTAAAGGAAATGGCTATGAAACATTTCGTCGGCATCTAACGAAAAAACATCCAATGCAAGCGGGGATCGACACTAGCTAACAACAAATTTTTGGGTTCGCCAATCCTAACACTCATCCTTTATTCTGTTTCACTAATGCACTTTGTAAACAAACATTACCTGAATATGTTGCCCTTGAGCATGCTCCGTTTAATACTGGTGCAAATTTTAATTTTAAATATTTGGTAAACACTGCGTTAGCTCCGTAAGCACCATCTGTTTCGAAAACTACTCTTAGATGCAAACTTAAACAAGTTTATATAAAACGAAAAAAATGATTTGACAAATTTTTTTGGAGAATTCAATGGACGTGTATATATAGGTAGTGATATTTGTAGTGATTCTTGGAATATTAATTCTTATATGGGTGTCACATGCCATTGGATAGATGATGATTTGGTTATTCAAAAAAGACTTCTTGCATTTCAAGTTTTTCCTGAAAGGCATACGACCCATAATATTTATAGAAAAATTAGGCAAGTTTTAGAAGAATATGATTTGATTAATAAAGTTTTTTCAATTGGTTTTGATAATACCACCGCAAATACTGGTTTCATTCAGAGTTAGAAAAAATTTGTAAACCCTCTTTTGGCGGATAATTTTTTCACATTAGATGTGCTTGCTATGTTTTGAATTTATGTGTACAAGATGATTTACGAGTTCTCGTGACTTCTCTCCACCCAATAAATAGTGCAATTAGATTTTTATGGAGCCGTCTTCATCATATGAAAGCGTGGGGAAAATTTTGTAAACAAAATGGGAGAAAAGCAAAAATGTTTCCAAAAGATATTCCGACTCGTTGGAATTCTACCTACGATATGCTTCTACAAACTTTTGATTAAAAAAATTTATTATGTTCCTTTATTTCGAATACTATCCCCGATATTGCTTTACTCCCGCAACATTGGGACGTTTGCAAAAAAAAAAAATAGATTTTTTGAAAGTTTTTAATGATGCTACTATACTTTATCTGGTATTTATTATCCTACTACGCATTTATTTTTAATAGTGTGTTAATATTACTAGTGTTTTTAATGAATATGAAAAAGATACTGAATTAGCTTCGAGTATTTTAGTAATGAGAGAAAAATGGTTGCATTATTATTTGAAGATTCCTCATGTCTATTTAGTTGGTATTATTTTCGATCAACATACTAAATTAAATGGTTTATTAAATTATCTGAATGCTTATTATTATTATTGTTTGCATTTGGATGAAGTAATAAATATTTCAATTATACAAGTAGAGATTAAAGAAGTTATAGTAGCATTATATAATGAATTTTGTAATAGATAGGGTTTAAGTGACAGTGGATGTAGATCTGCCCAACATAGTCTCTCAGAAAGCGATGCGGGTATTTCACTTAGTAGAAGGTATAAAATGCTCAAAAGTAGGCAAAAAAAATAGAAAGGGACATCAACAGGTAGTATTTCCGAATTAGAAAACTATTTAACAATTGCTTTTGAGTTTAGTGGTTCCGAACATAGCGCAAATTTCAATATTCTTGAGTGGTGGAAGAACCATTCAACTCAATTTTCAGTTCTCTCCCTCATCGCGAAACAAATATTAGCGACTCATTCTTCAACAGTGGCAGTTGAACAAGCATTTAACACTGGAGGATTAATTTTGGACCCCCGCTGTTCAAGATTAAGTCCGAAAAGTGTGGAGATTCAAGCGACGATTGACGATGAGGTAAGTTGGGGGTTACCAAAGGTAAAAGAACTACATGGGCTTTGATTCTTCTATCATCAAGAATATATGTATGCGCTTAATGATATTTCATTAAGTTCAAGCTCATTCCTCCTCTATTTGTTTTTCAAATTTTATTACAATGTATAATTTGATTATAATTTATAATTAATAATTTATTTTATTTTATTTTATTATTTTAAAAATAAAATTAAAAGTTCAGAACCGGAAACCAGCCCAGAACTGCCCATGTCTATGGTGGAGGCTGACTCGCCCTGGGCCGACGAGTCCACAACAGCCCTGGACGACGGTCGTCGCGGCCTCGCCAACCGCGGGCGAGGGCATGAAAGCCCTCACCAGATCTTGGCGAGGGCCCTCGCAGCCCCACCGACCACGGACTACAATCTCCAGTACACAAGTCTCTCTCTCTCTCTCTCTCTCTCTCTCTCTCTCTCTCTCTCTCTCTCTCTCTCTCTCTCTCTCTCTCTCTCTCTCTCTCTCTCTCTCTCTCTCTCTCTCTCTTTAAGGTCATGGGAAGTGACCATTTCCACCACTCTATGTTGATATTCAAATTTGGAGATGAACCATCACGCTTGTGCCCGCTCTCTCTCTAGAATCTGTGCCTATTGACCTTCCTCTACTAAGGACAGAGATCGGGCCTCGCGCTCCCGTGAAGGTCCCCTCACTCGTGGTTGGCGAGGGCCCTAGCCTAGATCTAGCGAGGGCCTTCACGCCCTCGTTCACGATCGCCGAGGTCGTGACAGTTGTCGCCTAGGGCCATCGCAGCATCGCCAGCCTGGGGCAAGTCGACCCCGACCCCTGGGTTGCCCGGTGGTCACCGGTCCCTTGTCGGCCAAAGGAGCAACAAACAGTAAAGAAAAAAAATGCAAAACAAATAAAAAATGAAAAATTTCACATGTATATTAATTAAAATATTCAAAAAATTGCTTCGTCGATGCAGCGTCAGCTTTTTCGGCTACCACGTCAGCTTTTTCGGCATCCACATAAGTGATGTCATTTAAGTAATCGATTTTAAAAGAGTGTCGTATAAAAGTTATGACACTTACGACATATTTATCCTCTTCATTCGTTTCCCTTCCTCCTCTCCTTTCATTTTCTTTCTTTCTCCTTTATTCTATCTTCTCTTTATTGCCCATTCGTGCCTTTTCCTTTCCAAAGGCTGAAGTCCACTCCCAGACCCCACCCCCCCCCCCCCCCCCCCCCCCCAAAAAAAAAAAAAAATTGCTGTAAGTCCCACTTTCTTTTTTTGTTTCCTATTGTGTATAGGCTGTTACAGGTGTCGCTCCACTTCTTTTTGTAACCAAGTCGTGTCACTCTTTTATTTTGCCGACAACATCACGTTTATGTCTCTTTTGCTGTTGTTGTTGATAAAAATAAAGTCACGTGTATGTATCTACTGTTTCACTCTTTTTTCCCAATGGCCGCACCCCGCTACGTTTCACTTTCCACTTACAGAAATTTCTCATTCTCTCTCTCTCTCTCTCTCTTAGCTTGAACCTTTTTGAATTCTTTCCTTAGTTCTCTCTTGTTGTTGGTTCTCAACTTCATTAAAATGGATAGTTTACCTTCCTCCTTCCTCCGAGATATTCCAAAACATCAGTTGATCACCAAAGCTTTGCCCTTGTCAACCGTGAGATTACCACCATTGCTGCTGCCGCCGCAGTCATCGTCGTCTAGTGTTCATATCACCACAAATTCCTCCATTACAGTTAGAGGAAAACCGAAATCCTCAAAGTCCCATGTTCCTTCACCAACATCAAGCGAGAAGGGAGAGAGTCCCTCACTGCCCGCGCTGATGTTTAAAGCGCTAGATGATATCATAGTAGACTTCTTGGACCCTCCTATCAAGCCGTCCCTTGACCCGAGAACTGTGCTCTCCGGGAACTTTGAACCGGTTGACGAGCTCTCTCCTACCGAGTGCGAGGTGTTGGAGGGCTCGCTACTGCAGTGCCTCGACGGCGCATACATCCGCAATGGCCCAAACCCACAGTTCGTCCCCCGTGGAGCCTATCATCTCTTCGACGGCGATGGCATGCTTCACTCCATTCGGATCTCTCGAGGCCAAGCCACGTTCTGTAGCCGCTACGTCAAGACGAACAAGTACACCGTCGAGCACAATCTAGGCTCTCCTGTGCTTCCCAATATCTTCTCAAGCTTCAGCGGAGGAATGGCCTCGGCGGCTCGTACCGCTCTCTTCTTAGCAAGAGTGATCACAGGTCAGTGAAACATTATTGATGTTGAACGCGTATTCCTAATTGCTTAAAGTCGAGGTTGCACTCATGTAGCCTCCCCTGCTTCATGACTTAAATATTTGGATTGAGTTTGCCTAACATAAATTTTTGGATTGAGTTTTCCTAACACACAACGTAGAAATTGGCTACGGGGCAATTAGGTTTTGTGACAATTCGGTACTAGGGTTTTTCTTTTCTTCTTTTTTTCCTCCTTTTTTCTCTAGGGAGTGTAATTTGACCATATCTTTCTATTATGGAGCTTTATCTTCAGATGCAAAATAGTGGGGTTATGAAAGTAAAGAATGGAAACCCGGTCTGATTATGGAGCTTCGTCCCCAGATGCAAAATTCGGGTTTTAGGTGATTTTGGTGCATGAAGATGGGGCTTGTTTAAAGCGATTTTTTCATTAAGATATTTCTCTCCAACCAGGAAATAAGTTAATTGAGACAAATGGGTCCTTGTAGTAAAGAAAACCTTTATTAAGGCTAAGAGAAATCTTGGGCGAAAGCTCTTTCACCCCAAATATTACTAGTTACTTAAGAATAATTTAGTCGACTCAAAACTGTATCAAACTGTCGGTGTTTATTTATATGTGGACCAGACTTGTATACCCATTATTGAGTATTGCCTTATCAGTCATATAAGTTCATTTCATAAATTAGATTTCGTACCTCATACATTTGTTATAGTGTTAATATGATGTTCCTCTTAATTTGCTTCTAGCTGTGACAAATAATAAAATAGAATACACACGAGGCTAAAAGCACTTTTGGACCCATTCAAGATTGAATATGGTCGATGAAGATAATCATAGATTCATGAACAGAAAAAACCACGTCGAAAACCTTATTCAATGGCTATATACCCCACTTTATGTGCGCCTTGACATGTTTCGTCAGCATTAGATCCGTAAAAATGGCGGGCGCGCGCGCGCGTGTGTATATATATATATATATGTGTGTGTGTGTCATAAATGGTTTAAACAAAAAATGAGTGTTAAATGGATTATAAATGGGGTTACAATTTACTTAAACCTAACCAACTTCTATGACTTTTTTTTCATTCTCTCTGGCCCTCACTCCATCTCGCGTGCTCACCTCAGTTTAGCCATGAGTATTTCTAGATTAAATTAAATATGTAGGTGTTTTAAGAATATAAATTCAGTCTGGAATGGATTGGATATGACTTGGATAGGGTATGAGTGATTAATTTGCATTGCAATAAAAATGTCATAAACGGATTAAACAAATCTATTAGTGTAGAACCATTATGATCCGATCGAAATTTGATCCGACCGTTTGACGGGTTGAATCAACACAAGAAAGATAACCTCACTAGTCACTATGTGTGTGGTTCTATGCTTGCTGTGAATGACTCTTGCCTTGCACGCTTTTGCAGGTCAATTCAATCCCTTCAAGGGCTTTGGTCAAGCAAACACCGGCTTGGCCTTTTTTGGCAACGGCCTCTACGCGCTCGTTGAGTCCGATCTCCCTTATTCCATGCGCTTGACGCCTGATGGCGACATCGAGACCCTCTGTCGGCACGACTTTGACGGTATGCTTTCGATGAGCATGACTGCCCATCCTAAGGTAGACCCAGAAACCGGGGAAGCCTACGCTTACAAGTATAACCCCTTCTTCCCTCCATTTCTGACCTTCTTCAAGTTTGACCGGGAGGGAGTGAAACGACCCGACATGCCAGTCCTCTCCCTCTCCCGCCCGCCGTTCATCCACGACTTCGCCATCACGAGGAAGTATGTTGTGTTCCCCGACACCCAGATGGGAGTGAACCCCATGGGAGTGGTGTTGGGAGGATCCTTAGTGGGCCTGAACCCGAGCAAAGTGCCGAGGATCGGGATAGTCCTTCGAGACGCGGGAAGCGGGTGCGAGATGAGGTGGTTCGATGTGCCGGGCTGCAATATCATGCACATTGTGAACGCTTGGGATGAAGAAGACGATGTTGGCAATGATGTGGTGGTGATGGTGGCATCAAACATAATCTCAGCTGAACATTTTTTGGAGAGGTTGGACCTTGTCCATGGCTTACTGGAGAAGATTACGATCAACCTCAAGGACGGAAGGGTGTTGAGGCGACCGATTTTGGCTATGAATTTGGATCTTCCGGTGATAAATCCTGCGTATATAGGGACATATAGTAGATATGTATATGCAGGCGTTGCCGATCCAATGCCAAAAATGTCTGGGGTGGTAAAGCTAGATCTGGCGAGACCAGAGTGTACCGGCGGATGCGTGGTGGCTAGTCGGAATTATGGGCCAGGTTGCTACGGAGGTGAGCCGTTCTTCGTGGCGAGGGATCCTGAACATCCAGAGGCCAAGGAGGATGATGGGTATATCGTGTCCTACGTCCACGACGAGAAAGTTAACGAGTCGAGGTTCTTGGTGATGGATGCCAAGTCGCCGGACCTTGATGTGGTGGCCGCGGTGAGGCTACCCCAACGCGTTCCTTATGGCTTTCATGGAATTTTCGTTAGGGATGGTGACCTAAATAAGCTCTAGGATTGTTACTAAGTTGAAGGATGTAGATCGAAATGGTATTAAGCTCAAGTTATGATATCATGTGCGAAGAAGATAGTTACAAGATAAGTGACAAGCCATGTAACTTTTTTTTAGTCGCACCAATTAATAAAATTAGGGATTTAAAAGTATTCTTGCACATTAGATCGATTTTAAGCTGGGAAATACTCTAGAAAAATTCAATTTCTTATGTATTCAATAAAGGAACGGTGCGTTTGGCAATGTTTCTATTCCCGAAAATAATTTCTGAGCAAATTTTTTTTTATTCTGTTCCTGAAAACAATCTCCAAACATAATAACGCACTTGGTAATTGCACAAAATTTATATTTTCAAAAAAGGAAAAAGAACATAAATGTGTTTGGTACGAACCTAAAAATTCTATTTTCAATATTTTTTATTTAATTATAAAAAAGTCAATGGAGGTGACGGAGATCGACAGTGGCTATCAGTGACTGGAGCCGGGGGCTGTAGACTCGTGATTATAAAGACAAGCATTAAGTCACACTGAAATTATTTTTCTAAAATGACATTATTTCTCTTTTTGTTGCGGGAATAAGAAAGCTACCTTTTTTACTTCTTGTTTCTGTCCTTGGGAACAAATCAATTCATGTTTCCAAACGGATTTCGGTTTTTTTTTGTTCCGAATAACAAAAGAACAGAAAGCTAGATAATCAAAAACATTTAACAAACGCACCCTTAGTAATCAGACAGAACGAATTGTTCATGCAACACCATTACCTTTATCTCGACACTTTGGCAATGAAAGGAAAGAGATCAGCATCGTAGAAGGCGCAATTAAAAAGAAAAAAGAAAATTGAAATATGAACTCTGCTATATTTAGAAATAAACTATTTTGTTTTCGAATTTTCTTGAACTAATATTCTTTCGAATTAATTATACTTCTATAGATGGACACATTTTGCCAAAAAGGAGAGATCCGGATGATTCTCATTTAGCGAATAACTTAGGAATCGTTGCCGGTCCGCCTTATTTTAGTAAAAAGAACAAGCTTTCTGAGGAGATTATTTAATTAATGTGCTGGAAATTATTGTGATTAACCAAAAAGAAAAAAAGGGATTAGAAAGTGTGGTTAAGTGGAATTAATTTGTCTAGAACCATAAATCACTCACTTTTATTTGTTTCCTTGATTAAAATAATAAGCTCTGTTTGTTTCTGGAAAAATAAATAATTTAAAAAAATATTTTCCTAAAAATGATTATGCATACCGTTTGAAATAATTAATCAATAAAGCCGACCACAATTTATGCCTGAACGTTCGTAGACGATGAAATATTTTTCGTTCATTCGTTTTTATAAGCTATATAAATAATTATTTTTTGAAAAATATCTTTTTAAATCACTATTTTTTGCGAAATAAATGAATCGTAGCACCATGCTATGCGGATGAGATTGCTGATAATTTTCCGGAGCATGCAGACAAGACATTAATCCAAATGGTGGGATCGGGACAATAATATGAGCACGACACGCGAGAAAAGAACGACAACGTGATTGGTAGTGATAGACAAGGAAAAGCTAAATAAATAAATACCCACCCAAAAGCATCATTTGTAGCCAGCTTTCCATTCCAGGAGATAAAAAGGAAAAGAAAAACCCAACAACTTGAGTAGATAAGGCAAATAAATAAAATTCAGATCAACCTTCTGCAATAACCCAAAGAAAATATACTGTAAACGGGACAGTCATAGACTCCATCTTTCTATTGATCCATGGCGAAACACCATCTCGTCTTTGTCATTCCTACGAGGGAAAGAAACTTAATTCATTAATGAACCAAGCAAATTGGAAAGAATAATTCCATACATTTTACCAACCATTTCGTTTTCCCATAAAAATGATGGGAATAAGTATATATATTTATGTACGGATGCTAATTCAATTATAAATATTCAATTTGACTAATTCAATTTTAATTTTAAAAAAAATCTATTGTACGGATGCTAACTTAGGCAAACTCTCTGTGCTCCCAATATAGTCTCAGGCTTCGGCAGAGAAATAGCCTCAACAGGTTGCAGCGGTCTCTTTTTAGCAAGGGTGGTCACCGGGGATCCGAATCCTCTACCTTAATGGTAGAGGAGGATCATTGAGATCCCCACCCTCCATGTGGGGGGCCACTCACATGGAGGGTGGGGATTTCAATGGGAGAGGGAGAGGATTTCCATGCCGGTCACCGGTCAATGAGACATTATTGATGTTGAACGCATATCCCTAATTGCTTAAAGTCGAGGTTGCACTCATGTAGTCTCCCTTACTTCATGACCCAAATTTTTGGATTGAGTTTGCTTGACACATAATGTCGACAATCAAACAAAGGACAATCCACTCGTAGTATTAATGTGTAATTATATGTATATTGGGGTTTTTCTGTAATTGTGTTTATCTATACCCTTATTGTAATTAGTCTCTCATATAAATATATCTTACACAACTTTAGTTTGGGTTGAGCCACCATAAACACTTTGTCGTTATTTCTCTCTAACTCTAAACATCAACATGGTATCAGAGCAAGAAAATGCATCACGTTCTTCGACAATTTTGTCTCAAATCAACACTTCCTTTGCTTCAATTACCGCCTGAACATTGTTTGGTACGTCTACCATCTCTTTGGTCATCATCTTCTTTTTTTGCTAATCCCAATTTCCCATCATCTCTCAATAATATACCGCCCCGCCTTCGCCTCCGCCTCTTCATCTTTTATTCCTACTGCTCCGATCTCTGCTGCTGCTCCAATTACTAGTATGCAGTCAACCTCATCATCTCTTCTTCTTCCCAATATCACTAATCCCGTCTCCATCAAACTTGATTCGGATAATTATCTATTGTGAAAATCTCAGTTTGAATCGATTCGAATCTGCAACGATCTGTTGGGATATGTGGATGGATCTTTTCTATGTATGCAAAGGCTTATCAATGCTCAGCATGGTACCGTGGTGGCCAATCCTTCTTATTCAATGTGGATCAAGACGGATCAATGTGTTCGCAGTTTGATTAACTCAACCCTCACAGTTGAGATTTTTCGTGAAGTTCACGATCTTCAGACATCTCGGGAGATTTGGCTTGCTCTAGGGAGACACTTTACTAATCGATGCGCAGCCAAAGAAATTGGATTGAAGCTTGATTTTCAGAACGCTGTCAAGAAACCAAATCAGTCAATGTCTGCTTATCTTTAGCATTTGAAATCAATTGCGGATTCTCTCACCGCAATCAATTGCTCCGTCTCTGATAAGGATTTGGTGATTCAAGCCCTTAATGGGCTCCCATCATAGTATGATTCTTTTCTTTAATGATCTGCGGTCACGTCTACTCATACAAGAAGAACGATTTCTCCGAAAATCGACTGGCTCATCTTCATATGATATTCATCATGCTTTGATTGGACAATCCACTTCACCTAATCCACCATTTCGAGGGAGCCATGGTGGGCATAATTTTAGGGGCCGAAGATCTAGTCGAGGACAGGGTGGACGGTTCTCGCGTGATCAATCGATTTGGCAAGCCTCGAATGATCGATTTAATTCACAGTCATTCTTTGTCCCCTATGCTGAACTATTCTCGCCTTCCTCTAGTAGACCTCGTAGTGGTTCGAGGCCATATGTTCCTCCATTCACTCAAGGAGGAATTCTTGGATCTAGGCTTCATCTTTCCTGTCAGATATGCAATGGGGTTGGGCACACTGCGCTGCAATGTCGGCAAAGATTTAATCATGTCTTCACAACAACGGATCTATCGGATTCCTTCTCAGCTCTCTCAGTTGGTGAGGCCTCTGATCCAACGTGGTATCTTAACAGTAGAGCGTCAGCACACATGACTAGTGACATTGGTAAAATCCTAAATCCTTTTATAATTTGACAAAAGTTTCCGTTGGTGATGGTCGTTTATTGCCTATTAAGCAAGTCGGTAAAACTTTTTTACATACTGATTCTCGATCTTTGCTGTTATCACCTGTATATCACGTCCCTAAACTTGCTCGTGATCTTCTCTCAGTCACTTAACTTTGCCATAAAAATTCATGCACTATTGATTTTAATGGTTCATCCTTTTCGTTGAAGGACAAACGAACTGAGAAAGTTCTCCTCCATGTTGATTCTTCTCATGGTCTTTATCCGATTTTCAATTCCTTGGTGTCCTCTCACTCACAACCTATCATGGCTTCTTCTGCTTCACTCACTCGCTGGCATGCTCGTCTTGGTCATTCAAATAAACAAGTTTTGAGTTGTGTTTGCAATTCTAGTTCTAGGTCGGTATCATGTGAGTCTTTGTCTTGTCTTGTGGGAAAATCTCATCGATTACCTTTTGAGTCTGTTAAATAATCATACTTCTTTTCCTTTAGTTGTAATTCATTCTGATGTATGGACGAGTCCCATTTTATCAAATTCTGGTTTTAAGTATTTTGTGTTATTCGTTGATGACTACTCTCGATTCACTTGGATGTTTCCGATGGAAAATAAATCTGAAGTGCCTACTCATTTTCATCGCTTCCGTTGTTTCATCGAAAATCTGTGCAATGCTAAAATAAAATTCCTACAAACTGATGGGGGAAGGTGAATATACCAGTAATTCGTTCAAAACATATTTACGTGAAAATGGTATTTTTCAACGCATTTCTTGTCCAAATACTCCATCTCAAAATGGTCTGTCAGAACACAAAAACAGACATTTAGTTGAAATGTGTCGAACCTTATTAATCCATGCTCATATGCCTCCCTCGTACTGGGTTGATGCTCTTCTCACTGCCGTTTACACTATTAATCGGCTCTCTACTCCTATCTTATCCGATATTTCCCCTTTTCATTGTTTATTTGGGTTTAAGTTTGATTTTTCGTTCTTTCGAGTTTTTGGTTGTGCTTGTTATCCTTTTCTTCCATCTCATGTCTCCCATAAACTTGCACATCATTCTATGCCATGTGTATTTCTTGGGAATGTGTCAAATCACAAAGGTTATCGTTGCCTTGATCGGTCAAGTGGTCATGTTTTTATCAGTCGTCATGTTCGGTTTTATGAGGAGAATTTTCCCTTTTCACAAAGTCTTTCGACTCTTAGTTCAATAAATAATTTTTCAAATTCAATTCCTTCCCTTATTGTTTCCTCCAATCAACCAATTCTTCCTTCTACCTCCTTTGAGCATCAATCTCCTCCTCCGCCTCTCTCGAATACTCGGAGTCAACATCTTAATATATCTCTCTCCACTTCTCAATCTACCCAATCTGATTCCCAATCTTTTTCACCTCCACCACCTCTCCTTTCGAACCCACCCAATGTGTCCCAATCTAACTCGGCTTCTAACCAAATTTCTTCTACATCAGATTCACAAATTCTCTCTACATCTCCACCTGGTTCATCCACTTCTGTATCATCTCTTCACACTCATCCTATGCAAACTCGTGCTAAATCTGGCATTTCTAAACCAAGGAAAATTTTTAATCTCTCTAATTCTTTTCATGAAGAGACATCGACTTGCTATTCTAAATCTATTCTTGACCCACGTTGGAAAGCGGCCATGGCAGATGAATTTAATGCCTTGGTCACTAATCACACGTGGGATCTTGTACCACATGACCCTTCTAAAAAATTAGTTGGTTGTAAATGAGTTTTTAAGATCAAGGAGAAATCCGATGGAACTACTGAACGCTTCAAAGCTTGTCTAGTTGCACATGAATTTAAGCAACAAGCAGGATTGGATTATGATGAGACTTTTAGACCGGTCGTTAAACCCGTTACAATTCGAGTTGTTCTCTCTATTGCTATGATGTCAAGAACGCCTTCTTGCACGGCATTCTTTGTGAGGAAGTTTACATGCACCAACCTCCCGTAGACAAGGGCAACCATTGTTCCTTTGGCATTCCGCTTCACAAACAAGGAAGAATCCGAATCGCACTTTTTGAAACCCACACTTTCAAGAGTCAAATTTAGTTTTCCATACCAAGCATGTGGCAATTATTTGAGACAATAGATAGCTTTATTAAGTTTGCACAATGAATTGGGCTATTTTATGAAGGATGTCCATAAGGGATGTTCATATAAACTTCTTCTTCCTATTCACCTTGTAAGAACGCATTTTTAATATCCATTTGAAAGAGTGACCAATCACAATTTACTACTATGGACATCAGTACTCTCACCGTGTTCATTTTTGCTACAAGAGCAAATGTTTCTTTATAATCTTCGCCATATGTTTGCGTGTAGCCCTTGGCAACAAGTCTTGCCTTTTGACGCTCTAGGAAACCATCATTTTTGTATTTAATTTTATATACCTATCTTCAACCACTGGAATGCTTTCCTTAAGGTAAGGTGACGATATTTTTATCATTTGCTTATTGCTCTTCTTTCATAGCATCTCACCACGCTGCTTCAAGAAAAGCAGCAAGTCTTTCTGAGCATTGACAGATGACAAAAAAATATGGAAGGCAATAGAAACTTTACCATAGCAAATATAATACTGTATAGAAAATCAAGCAAAATGATAAGTTGTGAAGTCACGAAATCTGGTAGATGGTTGTGCAACTCGAGTGATCATACGAATAGGAGCAGGCGTGGTGGGAACAGGTGTAGGCTCTTCAATCTCAAGAATTTCATCCATTTGCTGTGAAGTGAGATCATAATCACTAATATCACCACTAATGTAATCACTCACAATCGGAAAAGGAGCAACTTCAACATTGATGTCTAATCCAGTACCGATATTCTCCCTCTGAAGCTATTCCCTACCTATGTAGCACCGACACATGGGTTTAGCCTCCGTGTCAGTGTCCAACACGTGTCGAACTCAGACCCGCGTCCAACATGTTGAGGCACGCGTCCCACACGTGGTCAACGTGTATCTGAGATCTGACACGCAGTCAATGCTCGGGTGTCCAAATCAACACGCGAGTCAGCCTAGGACGACACTTGAAAGGGCCCAACTATAATGGTGGGCCTTTTCACTAAAACTAAATTTTAACTACATATCAACTTACCCAAAAAGCCAAGAGAAATAAGCTTTAATGTCCATTTATTAGCATTTTAAAAGGACATCCCACTTATTTTCCTCATTGGGCAACCAATATGTGACTAGTTTCTTCAAGAGCCTCAAAGTGTCATCTTTAACTTTTTTAAAAGACTTTATGTTTGTCTCTCTCTCCCTCATTACCAATGTGGGATCAATTATATGCTTATGACAAAATCAATAAATTGTTGCTTTCATCGATTTCCAGCACATGAACTTTATTGAACACAACAAAAAAGTCACTTTGCCAACTCGTATTGAAGGAAACGATAAATCGATTTTATTTACTTATTATATTGTCTATGTTAACTCACTTTCTTCTCATGCAAATGCATATGACACTTGTTTTGGCTTTATTTATTTTTTATATTTAAAATATATATTTAATACAATATGTCTCCGACGTGTCAGATTTTTCTGTTTTTAAGAAATGGCGTGTCAGCGTGTCGGTGTATCGTGTCGTGTTGTGTTTGCGTCTCAATTTCGATGTCGGTGTTACTTAGTTCCCTGCTAGAAAAAAAAACGTGTTATTTTCATCGAAGACATCATCACGTGAGATAAAAACCTTATTAGTAACCAATAAAAACATAATTGTGAGCACGAGGATCAAGTTTTTCCCCTGAAGAATGAACAAAATAAATACTCCCAAATATTTGAAGATGTGAAATATTCACAATTTGGCCAATAAGCACCTCCATTGGAGATTTGTAGCGTAAGATCTTACTAGGGAGACCATTAATCAAGTAACAATTAGTGAGCACCACATTTGATCAATATGTCTTGGGAAAATTACCATGAAATAATAAAGGTCTTGTCACTTTAATAGGTGACGATTTTTCCGTTTGGCTGTGCCATTTTGTTGAAGGGTGTTACGCCCTGAGCCCGACGAGTCATGAACATCTCACTGGGCATACACAGAATATGACATACAGGATCCTTCGACTCTCATCAAACCAATTATAACTGCGGAAGCAAGAGGCCTCTCCATACACAATAAAGTCAAGGTGACTTAGGACAGAGAAATAGTACACTTCAATTCCCGCGGATGATCGAAACTAAAGATTTGACTTCTACATCCACCTCATTATATGCAATCTCTAATGATCTCCCAATACCTTTGATACAATTGATCACCTATTATCTCTCGGATGCCACTTCTTTACCCAAATCGGGCTTCCTTCGCCTAGAACCTGAAAAGTTAAGCCCCCACTGGGGTAAGATATAAATCTCTGCGAGCTATCCTAACCCTAAATTAGGCCAATTGTTCCACCGAACCAAAATATTTACAACAACATGCAATCATTAGTTGAAACAAGGCAATACATTTTCTCAAGGCATCGAGTCATGCTAAAACAAGAATCTCAATCAAATGTAAACATGGCATCAAGTAACCAGCTTCCATACTAGTATCAGAAAATTCATAATAACATAAGAATCATAAGGTGTTTCCACTTCACTTCACATCTACAGAGACTAGCCCGTGTTTAGACGCCTCAGGCTATCCCGATCATTAAACCTACGTTCAGAGGCATCAGGTTTAGCAGCTTATCACCAAGCTCATGTCCATAGGTACAATTCTCATCCCGCGTTCAAACGTCTCAGGATGGACTTTTGACCACAACCACGCGATCACATCGCCTCAGGGTGTGTCTCATTTTTCAACCCCGCGATTAGATCGCCTCAGGGTGCATTTCATTTCTCGACCCCGCGATTAGATCGCCTCAGGGTGTATCTCGTTCCTCAACCCCGCGATTAGTTCGCCTCAGGGTATGCTTCACATTTCTCGACCCCGCGATTACATCGTATCAGGGTATATCACATTTCATCATGAGGAATTATAGGCATTAGAATATAAATCAAAGTTTGCCAAAAATAAACGTACTTTATCACAAACACGATTTAAGATTCGAGCACAAGGCAACCATCCAAACAAATAAGGGGCTACGACGAGCACTTTGTCAATTCAATCATGAGACCAAGAATTCCATAGCCATCAAGCACTCATGGCCTATGCTTCAACGGGGCCATTCGGCTCCCACTCAACCAAGCACCATAAAAATATCAATCAACTCAGCGATTCCTCAAAGAATCCGTTCAGTCGCGACCAAATGCCCTAATAAAAGGTTAGGGGTCACTCACCTCTTCATTTAATTAGCAAACTCCAATCACCATGCTCCTCCAAGGTCAGCAATTTCAAGATCGAATAGGGCATCCACGGTGCGCCTAGGAAAAGCACATCGAAACATAATCATTTCTCATTTCCGTTGTGTCAATACTTCAATAGTACACACCACTTCTTATTCTCATGCTCTCACAGCATCGATTCAATGGCCCTAGGCATGACAATAGCCATTCTATCATGGCAAGTCATCAATATTACCATTCTGCCCAAAACCGCTCTATATCTTGGTCCACAACCAGGTTCCGTTACAATTAAACTGACATTGATCCTTCGAATTTTTATGAAATGAACTTTCATAATCTTAAACTTCAATGTCTTAAGGACGCGTGGGCGAAAACAGAGCTTGATTCGGATACCGGATGACTTAGAACGACTAATTTCAAAACCGGTGCGCAGGCTGGACAGATTTGTCGTCCCCACATGTTGCACCTCAACCAGCCCTTGAAACTCTTTCAATATTTAATCCACCAAGTGTACACCTTATCAACATATTAATTAACATTCTAAAGTTCCTTAACGATCAATTTAATACATGGGGACACCTCAACGAACCCTTAAGAGGTTCGGTTTGCGCGGATACGAAACAGGGTAGCAACACCTAGAACAAAATCCATCCAATTCATCAATAACTTTCCGTCCAATCGTCGAACCATCAAGCACACACCCCCTTTACACATCATTCTACATCCTAGCATGTCTCCAAGACTAAATTGAAGCTTAAATCCATCCCCAACAGCCCTCCTAATTCACGGCGACACAGAACCGAACAGGGCACCGTTTGGTTCTGTCATTCTCTTCCCAAGTCAGCCCATAATTCCTTCTAATTCTCCCATCTATTGCAACACTAACTATCTAACATCCACTTTAACATGTTAGGATGCCTTACCGCAAGTTTGAACGCAATGTGACACCTCGAACCTCTTGAAAGTTGCCGATTCCCTTTGACATGCAATTGGGCGGATCCTGCCCTTCCAAAGATCACAGCGATTCGAGGTCAAAACGTGGCTCAATTTAGCTCAAATTTTTACAGCAACTAATTCTATATGTTTACTGAGTCTCCACAAAATTTTGGCGAAAAATTCATCCATTTGGTCTGTTAACAAAATTCGAACAGAACCTTACTCCCAGTTGAGTCAGACTCCATCGACCGGCGGGAGATTGCTTGGTTCGAGCTCCTCGGTTGCTCAATCGCCGAGCTTCCACTTGGATTAGGTCAGCAAGAGGTTAAGCTTCGCTGTGGTGGTCGGCTCCCCTGCTGGTTCTCAACGACGACGACGCGAGAGGCCGGTGAAGTAGGCGGTCTATGCTGGTCGGGCGATGGAGCTTTTCTGGCGTGAAAATGAAGATGGGGGAAGAAGATGATGGAGCTGGAAATGGAAATGGTGTGAGAGGGAGAAGGTGATCTGTTGAGGGAGAGAGAAAATGGTTATCCAAAAATTAGAGAGTCAAAGGGGTTTGAATGGTAGTTTAAAAGCAAGTCTTAAATGCAAGAGGCTTAATCTAGTGACACTTGTCATTCCAAGGTGATCCAAGGGCTGCCATTTTTTTTTGGAATTTTCGGCTGGTAGGTGGATTAAGAAATTACCATTATGCCCTTGTCCAATTGAAAAAAGAAAGGCTAAAGCTTGAGGGGCAAAACGGTAATTTTACCCCCCCCGACGTCCGGAACGTCGATTTTCCAAATTTCAATTTTGTTCGATGAGGCGACGTCTAATTCGATTAGAACGTTGGAATCTTTATTCTCCACTTTCCAACTTTGAGATTTCATTTCATATCTCGAGCTTCGAGGGGGCGGAAATTCAGAATGTTACAAAGGGTGCCGATACAGGAGGTTTGATGAATAATTACCAAAGACTTTAGAAATGATTCAAAAAGATGATTTGTATATTAGGTCACATTATCAGTTCGAAGAATCTTGATGTGGCGACCATACTGAGTGTGAACCATACTACAAAATTCTTGAAATATTTTCAATACTTCACTTTTAGAGGTCAACAAATAAAGCAAAGAGGTATGAGACTTATCATCAATAAATGTAAGAAAATATGTGAGGTCATCACGCGAATCCATAGGAGCATTATCCCAAACATCAAAGTGTACTAATTTGAACACTTCTTGTGAAACATGTAAGCTAGAAGTAAAAGGTCGTTTATGCTGCTTATAATAACGACAAGTTTTGCAATGACTTGAATCAAGAGAAAATTCAGAATTCAAATGATACAACACATTATCTGAGGGGTGGCCTATGCGTAAATGTCATAGATGCGAAATAGCATCTTTATTCTTCCTTGCAACCAAATCCTTGCTAGGAAAATCAACCACATAGAGGCTTTGCCGACAATGGCCTTCACCAATAATCTTCCCTATGAGTTTGTCCTGAAACACTACCTTTTGATGGAAAAAATAACACTGTAGTCCAATTCTTCAGTAAGTTTACTGACAGATAAAAAATTTGAAAATAAATTTGGCACTGAACTTAAGTTTACTTCTTATGGATATTCTACAATTGAATATTACCTTCCAAGAATATCTCTTCGGGGACCAATACGGATTTACCACACTTATGGAAACTGGAGATTTAGTTGTATGGGGGACTAAATCAGTAGGGTTCAGTATCTTCTTCAATGGTTCTCACATCTTCTAAGATACAGTCTCGTTCAATCAAGGATTGAAGAGAAATCTCTTGGCCGGGTATCCAACGGCTAGTTTAGAGGCATGGGAGTATAAAAGAAGAACCATGGCGATCTGAGAAAAAAGATGAACAACAATCCAAAAAGTGCAAGCGTGATTTGAACTGTATCCAAAGTTATTTTGAGTGCTCAAAAATCTCATTCATTGTGAGAATATATAAGAGAGAGAAATCGAGCGGTTGAGTGATTGTAATTCTCTTGATTCTTCATAGTGAAATCCAGCCGATCGGCTGTCAACGTGGGAGAGTAGACGTAGGCTTGACAAGCCGAACCACTACAAACTCAGCGTGCTCTCTTCTCTTCCCTACTTCATTGCTGCGTTTGAATTGCGTATTATCTGCTGTTGTTCTTATTTATTGATCGCATATTGAAATTATCATTAATTCCGCACGAAATTTCAATTTAGTTGTTGATTCACCTATTCACCCCCTTCTAGGTGATATTGCTAGATCCAACAATTGGTATCAGAGCAGGTTGCTCATATTTATGAAGTGTTTATTAACTTCAGAGCTAACGATCTACTATGTCTAACAATCACTCTTCAGGAGCAAGCGATTCGCACTTTGCCAATAAGCCACCCTACTTTGATGGGAAGGAATATAATATGTGGAGCAACAAGATGAAATGGTTCTTTAAGGCGTATGATGATTTGATGTGGGATGTTGTAACAAATGGTGTTATACCTAATGCTGCTGCAAGTACAACATCTGGAAATGAAGCAAATCTCACCACGACCAAGACTGACACAGAAAAAGCCAAAAGATGAAGCTTGGATTCCAAAGCTGTCAATGCATTATTTTGTGCTTTATCAACTACTCTGTATAACTGTGTTTCAGAGGAAGAATTTGCTAAAGCAATATAGGATAGGCTTCATATCACCTTTCAAAGAACAAATAGAGTGAAGGAAACAAAACTCAGCATTTTACTGAGTGAGTATGAAGCATTTCAAATGAAATCTGACGAATCTATTATTGATATAATAGACAGGTTTCAAAGTCTAGCAAGTGGACTTGTAAGACAAGGTGCACCAGTTGCTGAGGCGATGCAAGTGAGAAAGATACTAAGAGGACTCACAAACGAATGGAACTATGTCAAACCTTCCATACAAGAATATCAAACAATCAGACAGCTTTCAGTGGATGAGCTAGTTGGTGTTGACACCTAAATTTTGATCAACTTTTTTTTTATATTTATATTTATTTATTTTTATTTTATTTTTTTGAAAATTCATAGAAAATCCATAAAAAGTTGAAAAATTGAAAAATCAATTTTGGTGACCTTAGCCAAGCTAAATGAACCATTTTGACCAAAAAAATAATTTTCATAATTTTCATTTTTTTAATATATTTTCGAAAAATACAAAAAAAAGAAAAAAAGAAAAAGAAAATCAAGAAAAATAATATTTGAGGTCACAAATAGTCGGTATTTTTTATTTTTTATTTTCTTTACTTTAAGACCTCATAAAACAGTAAAATTCAAATTCGATTTCGGGTGTTCTCTGATCACCATAAAATTGAATTTGACAAAAATATTAGTAATGATTAAAAGGAAAAGGAGTGAAAACATCATCATTTAAAAGGAAAAGGGGACTAATCATTTTGTCTTCACTTTTGATTATTTTATTATTATTTTTACTTTTTAATATTTTATTATTATATTATTATATTACTATTTCATTATTTTATTTTATTTTTATTACTATTTATACTCCCCCCCTCATCATCCGTAGGTCTTCTCCTCCTCCTTCTTCTTCTTCTTCTTCCTCTCCCACGCTCATTCCATATATTCTCTCTTCCATTTTTTGTCATCACACTACCACCCTCCACATTTCTTGCGTTTCCGGCCGATTGGACCGTTGGATCGAGCTGAATTTTTGTGTACAAGGTCTTCTTGATCCCTTCTTCATATCCACCGTTCGGATCTTTAAACAAATCTCTCAAAGTGGTCGCACAACAGCCAAATCAGAAGCTGTTCCAGGCGTGGGAACTGTATACCCGCCGACATTTCTTGAGTTTCCGGCCAATTGAGCCGTTGGATCGAGCTGACTTTTTGTGTGCAGGGTCTTCTTAACCCCTTCTTCATATCCACCGTTCGGATCTTTAAAAAGATCTCTCCAAGTGGTCGCACAGCAGCCAAATCAGAAGTTGTTCCTGGCGAGGGAACTGTTCATCCGCCGGTATTTCTTCAGTTTTCGATCCATTCGACCATCGGATCGAGGTAAAATTTTGTGTATAATCTCATCTCAATTCTTTCTTCATCTTCACCGTTCGGATTTGTGAAAATAGTTCAACGTCCTCCTCATCCGAGCTCGGATGATTGTTTATTTTGTATTTTTTCGTATTTACTGTGTATTTACTTTATGTCATAGCATTTCTATATTTCGCATAAAAGACCCAGAATCGGAAGGCCGAGCCTCCTGTTGGTGTCTAAATATTTGCTGTGTATTTACTTTATGTCATAGCATTTCTATATTTCGCATAAAAGACCCAGAATCGGAAGGCTAAGCCTCCTATTGGTGTCCAAGGTGTTTTATTTATTTATTTTCTGTAAATTACATTGTGCTACCCCAGAATCGGAATGCCGAGCCTCCTACTGGTGGTTTATACCTGTTGACACCTAAATTTTTATCAGCCTTTATTTATTTGTTTATTTTGAAAAATTCATAGAAAACCCATAAAAAGTAAAAAAAAAAAAAATTAAAATAAAAGAAAGTTGAATTTGTCCGAAAATTGCTATTTGAGTCTTTTTATCCGGGATTTTTGTATATATATATACATATTTTAGAATCTTGACTTTCAATTGGATTGCCGCGCATTTCAATTTTGTTCAGTTACGTGCTGATTTGCTCATTTTAAGCTGAATCTGAAGAGAATTGCTAAACTGGGTCAGCTAGATTGAGCCGATTCGACCCATTCAACCCAATTGAATAAGGCCGCAAAAGAAATTTTCACATTGCTCGTCCTCTTCGCGTCGACGATTCGAGAGGAAGAGCCAATGGCATCGCTCATAAATAATAAAAAGAATGGAGCAGAATTGGCCGACAAAAAGAGAAAAGATGAGGTATCTCCCTCTTGGTGGAGACAGATCCATCGGGAAAATAAAAGAGAGAATAAGAAAGAAAGAGGCGATTGTGAAAAGCGTGGTCAAGGCCATGGATTGAACAAAGAAATAATAAAAAGAAGAAGAAGAGAAAGCTAGAGCTGGCTTGGGGGGGGGGGTCTTTTTCTTTTCCTCTTCAATGGTGGTCCGACGGAGGCGGGGAGAGGATTTCTTCAGTTCCACCGAACACCCACAGCCGGTCCAACTCTCCATTGACCATCATACGCTACCTCCAGCCACCACCGCATGTCGTCGACGCCGCGAGCAGACAGGACAGTCGCCAGGGGGGTCTCTGTCCCTCGTTACATCACTGCACCGAAGCCCCCTCTCAACCAGCTCCTCTTCCTCCTCGTGCATCCCTGGCCACCTCCACCGCTCCGCACATCACTAGCTATCTCCAACCATCACTTCCGGCCGAATGCAGCCGTCGTCCACCACCGAACAGTCCCAGAGCAGATCCGAATCCCATGACCCCTGTTCTGCTCGATTCTGTGTTGAACCGATCTGCTTTAGTTGTTGCTCGCTACTACCACCTCCCTGAGTCACCACACCTCCTTCCTGACCTTCCTCGACCATCCCGACCGCCTATAGCCTCTGGGAAACCGCCGGAGAAGCCACGAGCAGTCTCTGCTCTGTTTCGGGCTGGACCTGCTGCTGCTGCTGTTTGGCGCTTACCGCGGCGCTCCGCCCACCACCACAGCATACGACCATTGTCGTCCACCTCCCTACGACCTCCAGCTTCCCTTCCAATCGTCATATGCCCAGCCGAGCCGCCGGACAGCCGCTGAGAAAGCGAAACAGCCCTATTACCGGTACCCTGCTTCTGTCGATTCTGTGCAGCTTCTGTTTGCTGTTGTCCCGGCTCCCTTCGGCCAGCTCAACCGACGTCCAACCACCACAACAGCTCCCGACACTCTCCTGATCCACCACCGGTACGACCTGGCCCATGCCCACGTCACCTACATGGCGTCGCTGAGGGGCGTAGGCCGCTCCCTCCGCGAGCTCCTCTCCCACGGCGTCGCTGCCTCAGGAGACCCCGTCCTCAATTTGCCCCCGCAGAGGAAGGGAGACCATGCGGCCGCCGTCGCCTTCGCGAATTCACCCTCCGAGCTCCACGACGTCGTGAGGAAGCCCGTGTATCCGTCAAAGCCGCCAGAGATCGCCTAGAAGTGTGAGACGCACCTTCAAGCTCAATCTCGGCCTCCAATGGCATCTCGATTTTCACTCGTTCGTTTCACGAACGGGTGATCTGAAATTAATCTTGGTACCTCACTGAACATTTTTGCTTCTTATTGCATGATGTTTCATCGCCGGAATCGTCCGCTCTGTCCATTATCATGGCCGGCCTGCCGTGAGCTCCCCGGTTCGTTTCAGACCAAACCGAACCTCCGCAAGGCTCAGGTAAGTCTTCTAGAACTCCCTAAATGCTTCCCGACGAGCTGTTTCAGTCATGTAACGTGTAGAATGGTCGGGACCAAGCTTCGCCGGAGATGTGGTTCGGTCGGAGATGGCAGGTTGATTATCTGATGTTCTGCTATGTTGAGGTTAGGATATGTCGTAGAGCTCGTCGAGTAGATTCGAACGCCGTTGGTTTTGCGCGATTTGGACGTCGGAGGGCCGAGATATGGCCCTCCGACGAGGCGCCGGCGAGGGAACGCCGGCCCCGGTCGTCTTCCCCGGCGAGGCGTTGACCTGGTCAACGCCCACGTGGCGCTGACGTGGCAGCCACGTGGCGGCCACGTCAGCGGGCTTAATAACCAGAGATAAACAAAATAAAAATAATCCAACGGTCCAGGTAGCGCCACGTGTCAAGATCTGAGGCGCCCATCCGAAATCCATGAAACGGCGCCGTTTCGGTCGTGGATGAGGCGGGCCGGGTCTGGGTCGCGGATCCGGGCGTGGGCCGGGTCATCCGACCCGGTCCGAATTATTATTATTATTATTATTATTTTTAATAATAAAAAATAAAAAAATTTCAAAAATTCAATAAAAAATAAAAAAATCATAAAAAAATTCAGAAAAATTCGGAAAAATTCTAAAAAATTCTAAAAAAATTCCAGAAAATAGGAAATGGCCACATTCAATTGGCCATTACCTATTCCGGGTCATTTGACCCCCCGATCTTTCCAAAAATGACGGTTTTGCCCTTCCGGCAAACCGTCTTCCAAAAAAATTCTAAAAAAATTTCAGGAAAATCCCAAAAAATAGGAAATGGCCACGAACAACTGGCCAAGATTCATTTCGGATGTTTTGAACCCCGACCCTTCTTAAAATAACGATTTCGCCCTTTGGGCGAATCGTCTTCCAAAAATTGAAGAAAAATCAAGAAGTTCCAAAAAAATTCTCAAAAATGGGAAATGGCCACAAACAACTGGCCATGGAATATTTTGGGTAATTCAGTATCCAAACCTCCCAAAAATGACGATTTTGCCCTTCGGGCTAATCGTCCCCGAATCTTCCCATTTTACCCCTGGTCCGAAGTCACACCTTCCTTAAGCCTTTATGGTTACACTAGGAAGCCATTGATCTGAATTGATGTGTATTGAAGTGATTTATTTATGTACTTGATTGCGCTTTAATATGATTGTGATTGATAGGAACAGTCTTCCAATCTGCATGAAATCCTGAATCAAGCCTACCTCACCTAAAATTGCGCCTGCATGAATTCTTAGCTAGGAGAATCACTCGCTTTAGGTACCGAAAGGGCGTTGGTAATGACACCAGCGTAACCAGGTCCCCGAACTCAAAATCTCTGGTTCCGCAGAATTGATCGATCTCTCCCAATCGGTCAATAAGGTTTCCGGTCTACCCTCCAAGAAAGACCGGTGGCGACTCCAAATGCATGCACAAGTTGCACATGCCACCACGACCACACTAAGGTCGAAAGCGATCGACTGTTATCGTCGAATCCCTTTAAAAAAAATACTCCCGCCACGATTTGGTATGGGCTTGGGAGGGCCCGCGCCGATCCAAGACCCGCGATCGGTAATCCATTAGCCGCGTCCGCTTTCGGACGGGTCGCGACAGGTGGCGACTCCGCTGGGGACTCTTGCTCTAGAACATATGATTCTAGACCTCAAGTGGACTTAGGCCGTAATTAAAACGCTGAGTGATTTTTCTAACCTTGCAGGCGCTTTCGAAGGTGAGGTAAGTCCGCTTACGGTAGGTGTTATATGTTTTTGGCAGATTGGAGAAATAAGGGGTGTAGTCCGTGATTAACATTGTCTTATGCAGGTTGGGCGTAGGAATGTATGTTGTGTGGATGATTTGAAGTGCTGATTGATAAACTGATGTGCATGAATTGCATTATGATGATCACAACACGTGGACACACACAACCGCGCCTAAAACCCCGGGCGCCGCCTTTAGGAACACAATAGAAGGAATTGAGAATGGAATCTCCGTGAGGAAAAACGCGGGGTAATCCACTTTTCAATTCCGCTCGCTTCGAACTATGGATCGAGTCCCAATGCAACGATAGCTGTGCAATGGAATCGGCTCTTTCTAGAACTCGAGGTGGGAACCTTAACCTTAGGTGCCAAACCCTCTGATTTTTAGAAGTTTACCATCACTTGTCTCATGCGCATGTCTTTGGGCGGTTGGTACACCTAAAATCGCACATAAGTCGACGAGTTTGGTTGGTAAGGCTCTCTATCCCTCAAATCTATTACAGTTCATATAAATATAGGCATTTCATTCATCGCATTCTGGTGATTAGATTAAATGCCATTTCAAGGATAGATATGTGTGTTTTTCCCAAACGTCCTTGTAGAAGACGAGGAGGATGATATCCCATGGCGAACACCGAGTGAGCAACAAAGGAGCCTACTATGGACATTATTGAGATATCGTCCAATGAAGATGACGAGTTGGGGCAAGTGATCCTGAAGACACAGATCGAGCTTGGGGCATCCTTGAACGTTAGGATCACATTCCTTTGTTTTATTTTCCATTACTAATCCTCTTGTATAGGGTTTATTTTTATCGAAGTTTTCTCTATCTCACCCCTTAGAGTGATTGTATTAGGGATCTATTGGTGTATACATTCAGATGGAGCTTGGTTGTATTTCTTTTGACGGGTCATGGGAATGTGATAGTGGCATTTTCTCTAATCATCCGGATACTCCCAAGTCAAGTTTATAATTCCTTTAGAGGAAATTAAAATTGGAAGTCTTGCACGACCTTTTTGGTCGTATAGGGTAATCCAACCCCAATTTCGCTAGAAGGAATTATACACCTGAATCGGTTCATGCATGTGTTACGCCGCTGGTAATCCACGATAATTGATCAAGAGTACCGGCATTGTTTCGAATTTAATGACGAGATAGATGTCCAAATTGCCCTCGTTCTTAACAAAACGGCTTTGATTTGGATGCCGTATCTTCAATTAAATTTAAAACGCGTCGTTGGTCAAAAGCGATTATCGTGAATTACATTCCTTTCAATAGTATGCTTTCCTTCGAGGAATATTGATAAAAACTTTTCGCACAAGATTATCCTTGTAAAAGTTTTTGTCTTTATTAATCACGAGCAAGCATAAGATTGAAAGGGGTTTATGCTTTCTTTTTTAAATTATTTCTTCTGATTCAGTCGTTTCATTTGCAGGTGAAAAATAGGTAATAGAGAGAAATCTTCTCCTGGATGAATCTGAGGCTATTCTTTCATCTGATCATGAGCAAGTTAGAAAATCAGGACATATTTGCTCAACTTATTGATATTATAGTTCAGCTCACCCAAGTTGAAGATGTTCGGATGCTCGAAGAAATGGACCATATAAAAAGCTAAAACACACACACATGAGCTTTCATTCACTTTCGCTCAATCGAAAGACTTTCAAAGCAGATTAATACAGATTAGCGAGGCGGAAAAGTAAAGCCGAACTGAGCCCTAATCAGCAGCACGAAGGAGCTCAATTGGCCCTCCATATGGTTGATTCCCTGCCTACACTCACCGCTCCGTATATCATGATCCGCGAGCTGGAGAAGAAGGCGCTTGCACTCATTCTTAAGGTCAGCAACCTTGGCCCTGTGATCTTCAGCAGCAAGTTCCAAGTCCCGGACCAATTCCCTCCCACGGGATACATCCGCCGTAACAGTATCGAGTCGCTCTTCCAGCCAATCGCTCTGAAACTTCAATATGATGTTACGACGATCGTGCTCATAAGTGATCAGGCACAAGGCCAAACGCTCCACCAAATGTCCACGTTCACGAAGCATCGTCGAGACCCACTCGTTGGCAGTTTCCATAACCTTGTTGTGGCTGTCAGCCACGAAGTTAGTCAACGTCAGGCAGTCACAGCGGTCTTCGTAGCGGGCTCGCAAGACACGAGCCACGAGAACTTCACGGTGAGCAACGCGGTAAGCCTCTAGAAAGTTTGCAAAGAGGGCTGGGAATGTTTTATACTCCTTCTCCAACTCAGTACCCTCGATGGAAGTAGTGTCTGTGGCTGCAAATAGAACGCGGACCTCAGCCTCGATCTCCGGATGATCGGCTATGTAAGCATAGCCCCGACCCAAGAGATTATAGAGTTTTTCCCATCGGGCCGGGACTGCGATTGAAAAGACGCAAGCATGGGAAGAGTCAGAGGAAGAAGCAGAAGACGAAGCCATTTCTTGTTGGAAGGATGGAGAGGAAGACGAGTGCGATGGAATGAATGAAAGTGAAAGCTGGGCAAATGAGAGCACTAACCTTCTCCTCGTTTCATAGTAGCTCAAAAATGGAGAAAAGTTACAGCAATAATGCTTGTGGAGCCGGGGTAGTTAATGTAAAGCAGGGGCTGCTCCTCCCGTGAAGCATCAGACATGTCTCGATCCGCGATTTCAGGCCTGACGAGTTTGAAAAGTTATAAAGGAGTTGTCTATTTCACCATTATTGAGATGGAGCGGGAGTCGAGCGCAGATATCGAAGGAGCCGCGATAGGGTTGATAGCTTTGTCATGATGAAAAGCTGAGCGGGTGGTGGACGTAATTTAGTCTTTTGAGAGATAGTGGGGGACAGGTTCGGCTATCGAGGAAAGAAAAGCGATCCGTGATCTCTCCACCATGAAAAGGAAGGAAGACGACAAGACGAGAAACTCAAAATCTCTAGAAGAGCGCTCGCCTGGTGATCGTCTTCCATGCTCGAAGAGCGGCTCCTGAATACGCAAAGTCACTCAAAAGAAAGTTTAGAGAGAGTAAACATAGGAAGAGGATTACAAGACCTCGAGTGAATAAAAGAGGACGAACAAACCTTTTCTTGATCCAGTATGTTTAACAGTCATAGTCATTTGTTGGAGATGACTGACCCAAATGTCCTAGGTAATGTGCAGTTGGGAGAACTCGAAGTCTTTGGGATCGAGCCAGATGTCGAAACCATACTACCCAACCCTGCTGGCAACGAGGTTCAGGATCAGGGCAGCGACGATGACAGTGGTGGCGACGACGACAGTAGCAGCAACAACGACGGCAGCGGCGATGTCCCATCTCGTGGAAGAAGACGTCGCCGGCTCTACACTGAGAAGGAAATCCAGATACTCGAAGCCGCCTTCAATAAGTGCCGTTACCCGGATACGAGACGAAGAAGAAAATTAGCCCGGGAATTAGAGATGGAACCCTTAAGGGTCAAGCACTGGTTCCAAAATAGACGGGCCAGATCAGTGGTTCGGGGAAAGTGTCAAGAGCTCGAAACTCTAAAAGAAGAATACGCCAAGCTTCGAGCAGAAAACATGTGGTGTAAGGAAGTCCTCATCAACGCCGCTTGCCTTAACTGCGGTGGTTCTATCGACACTCGCGAAATGTTCCGTGATAAGTTTTCTATGAGAATCGCAGGTGGTCGTCCGCCACCCCACTCCCTCAAACCATCTTTGGAAAGAGGGGAGGCGCGTTACTACAATTTCCCTGACAATGGGCTTACTATCACCACAGACCAGTTCGAAGTCAACCAGCTTCCCCTGCAACAACCTCTGGCACAACCAGACCCCGCCGAGAGTGAATCGAGGAATGATCGCCGAGTCACGGATGCTATCCTGAGTCGCCAAAAGAAGTTCATATGGTCTCCAGAGCTTCACAGAAAATTCCTTGATGCGGTTCACCAAATAGGGAATGATTCATTATGTCCAACACGCGTACATGAGGTCATGAATGAACCGGGACTCGCTAGAAGGTTAGTCGCAAACCACCTTAATGGTTACCGCAGGAAACTACGACGGCGTCATGCCGCACGGCGCCTAGAAGAGCCCGACTCGAACTTGAACATTAGGTACGGCTACGAATGCAACAGCCATGCCTCAAGAAGAGCCCTACCGAGTCTCGATACCAACCAAGCCGGTAGCTCTACCACCAACTGTTGGAGAATTGGTCAATATAGCCCTATCAGTCATCTTAATGTTCCTCAAGAATACGTGCCACCGGTGCAACAAATATACACTTCCCCGCTCGAGCAGCGGCCGTCCACCGACGCTATTCCTGCTGCTGATCCACCCACGACGTCTAATGTTCAGGAGTTCGCCCAACTAGGGCATATGATCTCAGATGATCTAGTGGGGGAACACTTCGAACAATTTTGCTTCCCTGATCTCTGAGTGAGACACGCTTTTAATAGGAAAGAGGTCGACCCTCCTCTTTTCTTCTCAAACAAAGATGGTGGTCACAGTTCGAAGAATCCATCAGGAGGAGGCTAGCAAACCTTTACGGCCATGATCTGGAGCCGATGACCGCGCACCTGAACCCAGACATGATGGGGTGGTGATCGAACATACCCAGAGAAAAGGGGGGGCTTGTACACAAGTAGAACTTATTTCTTATTTGCGCATTGTAAAGTTTCAATCGGAGCAGTTCCTTTCTTCTTTAAGGCCTAGGGTTGATTTCACACAATGATGCTTGCTAACATCATCATGTTTAGCTACAACAATCTTTTGTCACGATGGGTTCGAGGTAAATCGACCAAGCGCACGAAGGCAAACGTGACAGCATAGGTTACAAACATAACGTGAGCGGGCTCGAAAGCGGAAAGATCGTCAGTTGCCTCAAACACTATGATTGCGAAACCAAGGGCAATATTGAATCTTGCGAAGGATAAGCGGAAATGTGCATACACTCTTATTTATAGCACTTAACAGGAGACTTTACAAACAGACTACTGAGGAGGAACCGTAAATCCAAAGTGAGTTCTAATGAGCATCACAAATGAGCTCAATTGATTCTCCATGCTATCCATGCCTTGCTTACAACCCACACTCTGGGAATCGAGGTCTACAAACTTGAAGAAAAGGAGGCGACATTTCTCCTTAAGGTCGTTCACCTTGGTCTCATAGTACTCGAACTCAAGCTCTAAGTCCTGAGCCAGCACCCTCCCGCGAGCTATATCCATGCTCAGGTCTTCAAGCCTTTCCTCCAACCAGGCACACTGGAACCTCAGCACGAGGTTGTGCTGATCTTGCTCAAAGGCGGTGTCAAAAAGAGCCAGACGCTCCACCAAGTTGTCCCTCTCACGGACCAACATCGAAACCTGGGCGTGGGCGTATTCAACAGCCCTTTTATGGTTATCGGCCGTCAGCATGGCCAACATCAGGGACTCAGTTCGGTCCTGATAGCGGGCTCGCACGATACCAGCCAGAGTGACCTCCCGGCTAGCAACTTCATAAGCCTGCAGGAAATTGTTGAAGAGAGTTGGGAAGATCACAAACTCCCTTTGAAGTTTCGTACCTTCAATACACACAGTATCCAGGGCTGGAATCAGAGTACGAACTTCAACCTCAGCTTCAGGATGACTGTTTATGTAGCCATAACCTCTACCCAAGAGGTGATAAAACCTCTCCCATTGGGTTGAAGCTTCGGCTGAGGCAGCGGGTACAGGAGAGGAAGCCATCTGCGATTCAACGACAGAGAAAAGAAGGAATGATGGAGGAGTGTTTGAGAGGTTAGATCGAAACGTTAATCTCCTCGATGTCAACCTCTCGCCCTTTAACGCTCGAACGAGAAAGGGAAAGCTGCAATAATTTTTCTATACGCAGCAGGGCTAATCAAGCCTCATTAATACATCCCTGGTGAGTCACAGATCCACCTCTGTCCCGTGATTTCGGGCTTAGAAAAAGTAACAACACCTAAAGGCCGGCGAACCTATTACTTTGGAGACCGAGCTAGGGGGACAGGCGTAATGCTCGATAAAGCAAAAGTCGGCACGGGAGATCTGCACGCTCCACTCAGGCAAGAGAGAGTAAGAATGGACGGGGGGAATCACGTAGTCTCGAAAGGAACGCCCGTCAGACGCTCGTTACTCGATTTCAAAGCGACGCTTCTTGGAACACGCCTAATCCCTGATAATTACAGAGAGGGCGGACATCTGAGAAAGGGTGGAGAAGATCAAGCGAACGAAGATCAGGAAAAGACATTTCGACCCAAAATGTTCAAGGGGTACCATCATCTGTTGGAAACGCCTGACCTGAATGTTTCCGAACTTGAACGGCTAGAGGAATTTGAAGACCTCGGAAATGAATTCGTCACGAAGGATATGGAAATCGACTCGACCATCCAGGAGACTCAAGCCCTCAGCGACCAAGACGCCAGCGACGATGATCCGCGCCAGAAAAGAAAGCGTCGCCAGCTCTACACTCCGGATGAGGTCCAGATACTTGAAGCTATCTTCAAGGGATGCCCTTTCCCGGACACAGAACAGAGGAAGAAGTTGGGTCAAAAACTAGGGACGAGCCCTTTGAGGATCTTGAATTGGTTTCAAAATAAACGAACCAAGCTGAGTAAGCAGTACAAACGACGGGAGACCGCATTTCTAAAGGAACAGAACGAGAAGCTTCGAACAAAGAACGTGAGGTATGAAGAAGTTCTTAGCACTATTGTCTGCCCTAACTGCGGTGGCCCTACCACTCTCAGTAGATTGTTTCCCGTTAAGCCTTCTGCTAGGATCGAAAATACTGGTGATGTGCATGAACAAATCAATCCTACAAAGATAGTGTCAGTGCCTTCTGGAGGAGGGAATATATGCCACTATGATGAGAGTCACCACGAGTCTTCGCCACAACGACTTATGGCAGGATCAGATCCTGCTCGAGAAGGGTTAAAGATCAGCCGTCAAGCTGTCGACGCTATTCTGAACCAAGAGAAGAAGATTTTCGCGTGGCCCCTTGAGCTTCACCGCCGGTTCTTAGACGTGGTTCGGCGAATAGGGCTCGACTATGCACGCCCGAAGAAAGTAATGGAGGCCCTGAATGCACCAGAACTTACCAAGGCTATGGTCTCAAATCACCTCGGTTGTTACAGAAGAGCGCTAAGACAGCGTCATGCTAACCTTGGTTACAAATTCAACACTTATTGGGAAATTGATCAGAGTATTCATCTGAGTCATCCCAATTTTCTTCAAGAGTGTGTGCCACAGATGCAGCAGGTGCAGCACCCATCCGTCGCTGTTTTTCCGCTTACTGATGAGCTTTCTACGCTTAGTGCTCAAGGACTTGCCGAACTAGGGCATGTGGTTTCAAAGGATCTAACAAAGGAATGCGTTGAGCATTTTTGTTTCCCTAATTCCCAAGTAGAGGATGCTTATGGGGACCAATCAGTCAACTCCCCTCTCATGTTCTCGAGAAGGGATGGAGGTTCCAGTTCGAAAAACCAGTCGGGCGATACTACCCAACCCATACATCAATATTTCGAAGGATCAGATTACTTCTGCGATGATCAGTCAGTGATACTTCGATCCAAAATGTTCCAAGGATACCGTCATTTGTTGGAAACGCCCGACTTAGAAGTCTCCGAGCTTAAACTGCTGGAAGAATTTGAAGATCACGGGACCGAATCCGGCACGATGGTCATGGAGATTGACACCTCCAACGATGAAACTCAAGGTTGTGGTAACGAAAACAATGCCCATAGCAGTGATCAGCGTCAGAAAGGAAAACATCCCCTTCACCGTACTTCAAGTCAAGACCGGGAGCTTGATTTTTTCTTCGAGGAATGCCCCCATCCAGATGAGAAGCAGAGGGCTGAGCTAGGTCGAGAGTTAGGGTGGGAGCCTAGGAAGGTCAATAATTGGTTTCGTAACAAACGAGCTCGGCTGGGGAATCTACATAGACAGCAAGAGCTAGCGATTCTGAAGGAAGAAAATGAAAAGCTTCGAACAGAAAGCGCTAGGTATGAGGAAGCGCTGAGCAGTGCCACTTGCCTTGATTGCAATAACCATATTCTCATCAGTGAAATATTCTCCGAAGAGCCACTTCTAGAGATTGGTAGTGCTCATATGTTACAATGCCTTTCGCAATGTCTTCCGGTGCAGTCAGATACCGTCGAAGGCTTACAAGAGCAGTTTCCAACACAATCAGATCTCATAGAGATTAGTCGGCAAGCTGTTCTTGTTGACAAGAAAGCGCGATTTTCTTGGACTGCTGAACTCCATCAGAAATTTGTTGATACAGTTCGACAGTTGGGGATCGACACGGCACGATCAACGCGCATACACGAAATCCTGAACGTGCCGGGACTCTCTAAAGTTAACGTCGCGAGCCACCTTGGATATTTCAGGAAGTTGCTAAAAGAGGGACGGGTGACACTGAGCTCGGATGGAGCTGGTTCGAACTTAAATATTGGTCATAACTGCAACCACGATGATTGTAGAGCCGGGAACACCCAACCATGCTTCGGTGTTGACGAGACCAGCAACCATGTCACCGACTCCTCTAACCCAAATCAGAACGCTCCACCAAGCAGTCTCAATACCTCTCAAGTGTATATACCGCAGTTCCCGCAAATAGGAACTCCCCAATTTGAGTACCAACCTGTTGCTAGTGTTCTTCCCATGGCAAATCCAACATTTACATGGGACATGTCTACATATTTGCCGGTCAACAAGGGAGGTTCCAGCTCGAGGAATCAAATCATCCAAGGCGAGAGTGATCTATCGCCAGCGGTCGGTAACACTCGACTTGAGCATCAATGGCTCGGAGATTCGAGCGATTTCCTTGGAGAGGAACTCAATTTCTGGCTCGATCAGCCTGAAGCTGGCGGACTCTTGCAATAGTGATACAGAGCCGACGATCAGGTGTTTGATTCAAGGCGCGATTTGTAAAAAAATGTTCGGAGAAAAGAGGTTGAATAGCCTGAATGAATGTATTGGCAATCCCATTGTAAGGCTCCCATGGGGGCATTTCTCATTTACGTTTAAAACTAGTCGTACGAAGATCCGCCTTACCTTCTAAGCATCTTTAAGCTCAGGGGCGAGCTCCCCAAGCAATGATCATCGTTCGCAGAGCATAATGGAATACATCCCTTCAATGCAAAATGCATCTGGCCGCGAAGCCACCCATTTGGTAAAACGATGTATCGTTCCTAAACGATCTCCAATCGGATACCGAAATAATGTCTTCTTTCTTTTCCTTCTCAGATGATAAACATGGATAAATCACTTAAGGAGTCATGCGTTCAAATAGCAGAACAGACGCTGCCCAGCTGGGGGCAGATGAACCATTGATGTTACAAACACTCCAAGCATGGATAGGCGGATTTGATAGATGTTGTTCATATCAACACGCCACATCAGAATGGGATGAAAATCAAGAGTAAAGTTGTATCGTCCCAATTTGTCTTGAATTTGGGAATATGAATTGACACTTATTGTTTATCCTTGACAGGGGAGCCGCCTTGCAGACAAACAGGTTTTTACATCCCATGTACTACTCGTTAGAGTACATGACTAAGGGTAGAATGTATCGTTTCTATTTTTGGAAAATTCGTGAACATACAATGATATGCTTCTTTTACAATTTGCAGGGATCCGCAGCTGCGACGGGCAGGTAAGTACCCATTTTCCCAGTTAGCTGGAGATAAAAAATGTCAGAATACTCTCAACCGGCATAAAGATTTTCCAATGCATCGATATTCATAATTTAAATCGGGAGGTTACCTGAAGCATGAATAGAACATGCACGGTACATCACAAAATCCCCTCGACGGATGAATTTTGGAGAAAAGAAAATGAATTTTTCCAAATATGATTATTTTTCAAACCATTCAAAAGGATGTTTCCTCAAAAGAGAGGCAAGCTCAAATCCAAACACATCCTACATACACTTGAGAGATGGGTGGAGCGAATCAAATAGTAAAATCTGGACCTACGGAGGTAGGGACCATTCCCAGCGATTACATGGATTGGGACGACAGAGGCGTTCGTTTCATATCATAAACACTACAGGTGACCGTTGACAACCCATTTGAACGGCGGTTTTCATTCCTAACCCTGTCAAGAGCCACCCCACACCGGGGCAAAAAGAGAAGTAAGTCCAGCAGCGTCAGGAGAAAATGGTTAGAAATTTTCTTGCTCGGACTAACATTAATCTTTGTGTGTTGTTTATATGGTAATCCAAGTGCCATAGGATGACGAGAAGCATTCATTCTCTATCCCACACACTGAATCCTTTGCATAGCCAACTTGAGCCTGCAAATTCATTTCATTTCATGAACCCGTTGGTGATCATTGCACATTCCAAGATGAAGGCATCATCACCTCATAAACGGAGGAGTTCAAGACTCAGGGATTATGAAGAGAATTCCCGGACTGATATTTAAAGCATGTTTAGACTATATGTCTAACATGATCCCATGAAGATGAGAAAAAGTGGGATTTCAAAAATGAATGAGAAAAATCCACGGCATCGAGAAAAAGCAAAGTGCATGGTAAAAGCAAGGCCGATGCTCGTGTAAGTTGCTTGATTGATCCGCAATGAAGCCGGATGGGAAAATAGGAAATCCCTAAAGGAGTCAGATCAAAAGGTTGCTCCTCCAAATGATGTCAAGCGTGGAGGAAAGACGCAGACAGAATTGTCAATGCAGCCGGAGATTCTCCCTAAAGAATTTGTGCACACCTCAAGTGGTTGCACACCTAAAAAAAAAATTGAAGATGCAGAATGGAAAAGACAGGTGACAAGTTTGCAATGATCACCAACGTCAATCCCCTCATGAATTCTGGGCCAAAAACAAGCCTGTTTCGGTCCCCAATCCTACCAACATCATAACCCTGAAACAGTCTTCTCTGACTAAGACACTTGGGTTAACATATAGCTTAGCTCGAAGAAGTACGAGCAAGACTATTTCTTTCTCATTTTGCAGGGTTCTTGACTTGTAAACCCGAAGTAGATGATGAAAATTTTTATTCAAATGGCCTCGACTCCAAGGCGGGTCCCCCTTGAAAACCAATACCCAAGCCCAACATTACGGTCTCGTGGAAGACCTCCCGACCGATCAAAATGTATGCGCTGCGAATGATCCTAAAACCTAGGCACAGGTTAGTAGGAAGTTGAGCACATTCATTACAAAAGACCATTATCACAGAGCGGTGAGGAGCCCTCTTGGATGAGAAATTCTCCAATAGATGTTTTGAACAAACTCTTTTTGGAAATTTCAAATTGTTTGATCCAGATTTTCCGTGCAAGGGATTTGTGATCACATTTGCATGTTGCAGGAATGTTTTGGATGGCCTTCGGCATCAAAATGCACATTTCATGATTAAAACTTAAGTCATACGGTTTTGTCAAATGGACAGCCGTGGTCTTTCCAAAGATTACTAACGTTTTCTTGGTGAAGAAAAATCTTTCAGGCTCAAACTTCTGCAGGATACCTAGAAAACCCAGCTCCCAGAATGTCGCCTCAACAGACTCAAGCAGTCTCATCGGACGTGGAGAGCCCTCGTCATGAGACCCCTTTTCAAAGCAAACTCAAGGTAGAAACCGCCTGAAGGGTCAAACCAAGGTAGATACCGCCTGAAGGGTCAAAACAAAGGTAGATACCGCCTGAAGGGTCAAAACCAATGGTAGAAACCGCCTGAAGGGTCAATGTATGGTAGATACCGCCTGAAGGGTCAACTCGAGGTAGATACCGCCTGAAGGGTCAACTCATGGTAGAAACCGCCTGAAGGGTCAACTCAATGGTAGAAACCGCCTGAAGGGTCAACTCAAAGGTAGATACCGCCTGAAGGGTCAACACAATGGTAGATACCGCCGGAAGGGTCAACTCGAGGTAGATACCGCCATAAGGGTCAACCCAACGGTCCGATCCACCATACGGATCGAAACTTTCACTAATTCCAAAATGTTGAAGAAGTTGTTTTCCTAGGTAAGCCTTATTGTAGGCGAACCGCTTATGGTCTAATCCACCATACGGATTAAAGTCCTTGGCAAATTCCCTAAGAAAGAATGCGCCTTCCTTAGGTTCCTACCAGTTAGGAATTCCATCATGGTATGGCCTACCATACAGGTCAGAGCTTAATCTCCCTAGGATATCCTGAATGATGAGTCCTAGATGTCTGCTTGAAAGTTGTCGCAACCGGCAGCATCCGACAGGTGAGCTTCAGGTAAGCCTCTCTCACTCCGGCCCATGTTCGAATGGTTAGAGCAAACCATGGATCAATTTGAGTTTTTATCGTGAGCCTTAAGGATTCAATGTCGTAGCATTTCTTCTCTCATTTTCCCAGTCGAGTCGGTTAGGAATCAGGTGCCACCTTATCTTTGAGAGAAACCTCTGACGAGATTCCTCTTAAAGAGGGGCAGCTGTTGACACCTAAATTTTTATCAGCCTTTATTTATTTGTTTATTTTGAAAAATTCATAGAAAACCCATAAAAAGTAAAAAAAAAAAATTAAAATAAAAGAAAGTTGAATTTGTCCGAAAATTGCTATTTGAGTCTTTTTATCCGGGATTTTTGTATATATATATACATATTTTAGAATCTTGACTTTCAATTGGATTGCCGCGCATTTCAATTTTGTTCAGTTACGTGCTGATTTGCTCATTTTAAGCTGAATCTGAAGAGAATTGCTAAACTGGGTCAGCTAGATTGAGCCGATTCGACCCATTCAACCCAATTGAATAAGGCCGCAAAAGAAATTTTCACATTGCTCGTCCTCTTCGCGTCGACGATTCGAGAGGAAGAGCCAATGGCATCGCTCATAAATAATAAAAAGAATGGAGCAGAATTGGCCGACAAAAAGAGAAAAGATGAGGTATCTCCCTCTTGGTGGAGACAGATCCATCGGGAAAATAAAAGAGAGAATAAGAAAGAAAGAGGCGATTGTGAAAAGCGTGGTCAAGGCCATGGATTGAACAAAGAAATAATAAAAAAAAAAAAAGAAGAGAAAGCTAGAGCTGGCTTGGGGGGGTCTTTTTCTTTTCCTCTTCAATGGTGGTCTGGCGGAGGCGGGGAGAGGATTTCTTCAGTTCCACCGAACACCCACAGCCGGTCCAACTCTCCCTTGACCATCATACGCTACCTCCAGCCACCACCGCATGCCGTCGACGCCGCGAGCAGACAGGACAGTCGCCAGGGGGGTCTCTGTCCCTCGTTACATCACTGCACCGAAGCCCCCTCTCAAACCAGCTCCTCTTCCTCCTCGTGCATCCCTGGCCACCTCCACCGCTCCGCACATCACTAGCTATCTCCAACCATCACTTCCGGCCGAATGCAGCCGTCGTCCACCACCGAACAGTCCCAGAGCAGATCCGAATCCCATGACCCCTGTTCTGCTCGATTCTGTGTTGAACCGATCTGCTTTAGTTGTTGCTCGCTACTACCACCTCCCTGAGTCACCACACCTCCTTCCTGACCTTCCTCGACCATCCCGACCGCCTATAGCCTCTGGGAAACCGCCGGAGAAGCCACGAGCAGTCTCTGCTCTGTTTCGGGCTGGAGCTGCTGCTGTTGCTGTTTGGCGCTTGCCGCGGCGCTCCGCCCACCACCACAGCATATGACCATTGTCGTCCACCTCCCTACGACCTCCAGCTTCCCTTCCAATCGTCATATGCCCAGCCGAGCCGCCGGACAGCCGCTGAGAAAGCGAAACAGCCCTATTACCGGTACCCCTGCTTCTGTCGATTCTGTGCAGCTTCTGTTTGCTGTTGTCCCGGCTCCCTTCGGCCAGCTCAACCGACGTCCAACCACCACAACAGCTCCCGACACTCTCCTGATCCACCACCGGTACGACCTGGCCCATGCCCACGTCACCTACATGGCGTCGCTGAGGGGCGTAGGCCGCTCCCTCCGCGAGCTCCTCTCCCACGGCGTCGCTGCCTCAGGAGACCCCGTCCTCAATTTGCCCCCGCAGAGGAAGGGAGACCATGCGGCCGCCGTCGCCTTCGCGAATTCACCCTCCGAGCTCCACGACGTCGTGAGGAAGCCCGTGTATCCGTCAAAGCCGCCAGAGATCGCCTAGAAGTGTGAGACGCACCTTCAAGCTCAATCTCGGCCTCCAATGGCATCTCGATTTTCACTCGTTCGTTTCACGAACGGGTGATCTGAAATTAATCTTGGTACCTCACTGAACATTTTTGCTTCTTATTGCATGATGTTTCATCGCCGGAATCGTCCGCTCTGTCCATTATCATGGCCGGCCTGCCGTGAGCTCCCCGGTTCGTTTCAGACCAAACCGAACCTCCGCAAGGCTCAGGTAAGTCTTCTAGAACTCCCTAAATGCTTCCCGACGAGCTGTTTCAGTCATGTAACGTGTAGAATGGTCGGGACCAAGCTTCGCCGGAGATGTAGTTCGGTCGGAGATGGCAGGTTGATTATCTGATGTTCTGCTATGTTGAGGTTAGGATATGTCGTAGAGCTCGTCGAGTAGATTCGAACGCCGTTGGTTTTGCGCGATTTGGACGTCGGAGGGCCGAGATATGGCCCTCCGACGAGGCGCCGGCGAGGGAACGCCGGCGCCGGTCGTCTTCCCCGGCGAGGCGTTGACCTGGTCAACGCCCACGTGGCGCTGACGTGGCAGCCACGTGGCGGCCACGTCAGCGGGCTTAATAACCAGAGATAAACAAAATAAAAATAATCCAACGGTCCAGGTAGCGCCACGTGTCAAGATCTGAGGCGCCCATCCGAAATCCATGAAACGGCGCCGTTTCGGTCGTGGATGAGGCGGGCCGGGTCTTGGTCGCGGATCCGGGCGTGGGCCGGGTCATCCGACCCGGTCCGAATTTTTATTATTATTATTTTTTTTTAATAATAAAAAATAAAAAAATTTCAAAAATTCAATAAAAAATAAAAAAATCATAAAAAAATTCAGAAAAATTCAGAAAAATTCTAAAAAATTCTAAACAAAATTCCAGAAAATAGGAAATGGCCACATTCAATTGGCCATTACCTATTCCGGGTCATTTGACCCCCCGATCTTTCCAAAAATGACGGTTTTGCCCTTCCGGCAAACCGTCTTCCAAAAAAATTCTAAAAAAAATTTCAGGAAAATCCCAAAAAAATAGGAAATGGCCACGAACAACTGGCCAAGATTCATTTCGGATGTTTTGAACCCCGACCCTTCTTAAAATAACGATTTCGCCCTTTGGGCGAATCGTCTTCCAAAAATTGAAGAAAAATCAAGAAGTTCCAAAAAAATTCTCAAAAATGGGAAATGGCCACAAACAACTGGCCATGGAATATTTTGGGTAATTCAGTATCCAAACCTCCCAAAAATGACGATTTTGCCCTTCGGGCTAATCGTCCCCCGAATCTTCCCATTTTACCCCTGGTCCGAAGTCACACCTTCCTTAAGCCTTTATGGTTACACTAGGAAGCCATTGATCTGAATTGATGTGTATTGAAGTGATTTATTTATGTACTTGATTGCGCTTTAATATGATTGTGATTGATAGGAACAGTCTTCCAATCTGCATGAAATCCTGAATCAAGCCTACCTCACCTAAAATTGCGCCTGCATGAATTCTTAGCTAGGAGAATCACTCGCTTTAGGTACCGAAAGGGCGTTGGTAATGACACCAGCGTAACCAGGTCCCCGAACTCAAAATCTCTGGTTCCGCAGAATTGATCGATCTCTCCCAATCGGTCAATAAGGTTTCCGGTCTACCCTCCAAGAAAGACCGGTGGCGACTCCAAATGCATGCACAAGTTGCACATGCCACCACGACCACACTAAGGTCGAAAGCGATCGACTGTTATCGTAGAATCCCTTTAAAAAAAATACTCCCGCCACGATTTGGTATGGGCCTGGGAGGGCCCGCGCCGATCCAAGACCCGCGATCGGTAATCCATTAGCCGCGTCCGCTTTCGGACGGGTCGCGACAATACCCCCACACATTGTTGCACGAGCACCGACGGACTCCGACGTCGTAAAATTCACCGGATCCCATCTCCTTTGCTTATGTTTATGTTGTATAATGACTTAATATCTTCTTTATTTTTTGCATTGTGTTGCGTCCTATAAAAACAAAAACAAAAACAAAAAAATGCTAGATTGGATGGCTGCAGATGAGCCACGTGTCGTGATCCGATGATTTTCAGAATAAAAAATATTTTTAACATTAAAAGAAATGAATTTCGAATTTTACAAAAATTAAAATGATTCGATTGTCACCGAGACGCCACGTGGCGAGTTAGGGATCGTCAGTTGGGATTTATTTTCAGAAAATTTATAAAAAAAATCAAATAAAAAAAAATTCAAAAAAATGAATTATTAAGGAAAAATTCAAAAAAAATTGAGAAAAATTGCAGAAAATTCAATCAACTTAGGTACCGAAAGGGCGTCAACTCTGACAGTTGACGTAACTAAGTCCCCGAACCCATCTCTCTGGTTATCGCAGAATTGAATAGAAACTCCCGACTATTCAATAGGGTGGTCCAATCATACCCTCCAAAAAATGATTGGTGGCGACTGTCGCGACCCTCTTGAGGTTGTCGGGCTCTCGAGGGCTAATGGGCCGTCCTGTCTGGTCGGACGCGGGCCTCTCCCAAGGCCCATTACCCAAATCGCAACGGAGGTATGCGTGATCGACTTTCAGTGTGGTCTAGTGACATGTGCTAAGTGTGCATGCCATGGAGTCGCCACCAATCATTTTTTTAGGGTGTGATTGGACCACCCAATCGAATAGTTGGGAGTTTCTATTCAATTCTGCGAGAACCAGAGAAATGGTTTCGGGGACTTAGTTACACCAACTGTCAGAGTTGACGCCCTTTCGGTACCTAAGTTGACTGAATTTTCTAGCCTGAGATTCATGCGGATGAGTAAGGTATGAACCCTAAATCTAGAAATTCATGCAGATATGAGTGATTATCCTAGCAATCACAATCAGTAATAAAATGCGCAACTCAAGGAATCTAGATATGCAAATAAATCACTTGGCATTCCTAGTAAGGCCCTATTTATCAATCACAGCTCAAGAATGATTTAGCTGTCCTAGTCATTCTACACACGATCTAACCTAAGAAAAGCATTAGGAAGCATCGAAGGAGTTCGAGAGTACTCACATGGGGTTCGCCGTGCCCTGGTTTGGTCTTGGACGAGCCGACCCGATTATATTTGAGGATCCACTCGGTGTTTTACACCATGAAATCATGTGAAACAAAAACGAAAATATTCAGCAAGGGGAATTTATTGTAGATGGTGGTCGATCTAATTGGACATCAAGACTAAAAAATATGTAGAAATTTACAAATTAAAATACTCGAATGACATTTTTTTGTCAAATTCAACTCTATGCGTCGTGAAGAAACACATGCAATTGAACTTGAATTTTGACTATTTATGAGTTCAAAATGAAAAAGAAATTAAAATAAAAATATTGACTATTTTTCTATATTTTTACGACATCGAACGCTATTTTTCTTCATTTTTCATGTATTTTTCTATTTTTGGAAAATATTAAAAAATATTAAAAAATATGACAAATTATTTTTTTTTATCAAAAATGGTTCCTTTAGCTTGGTCAAGGTTACCAAAGATGATTTTTTAATTTTTTTTTAACTTTTTATAGATTTTTTATGAATTTTTTAAAAATAAACTCTGAAAAACTGATCAAAAATCAGGTGTCAACAGCGACTCCATGGCATGCACACTTAACACATGTCACTAGACCACACTGAAGGTCGACTACGTATACCTCCGTTGTGATTTGGGTAACGGGCCTTGGGAGAGGCCCGCGTCCGACCAGACTGGACGGCCCATTAACCCTCGAGAGCCCATGGCGAATCTCGAGAGGGTCGCGACAGTTGGGACACTACAATCCTATGAAACAGAACGAGCAAGCAAAAGGGGAGATAAAAAAGGTAAGAAGTCAATTGCATTGAAAACTGAAATTGCTCAATGTCTGTCTGACACAGATGATGAAGATGAAGATGATGAAAAACTTGCACTTATGGTAAAGAAATTTAGAAAAATGGCTCGAAAGGCCAGAAACTTCAAAGGGAAGAAGCCTTTGAAGAAGATTGATAAAAAATTCTCTCAAAACAAATCGCAAGAAAGCAAAGATATAATATGCTTTCACTGCAAGAAAGCAGGACATATCAAGCCGAATTGTCCGACATTAAAGAAAGACAAGCTCAAGTATGAGAAGTACAAGAAGGCTTTAAAGGCGGAAACATTGAGTGATTCTGATGAAAGTGAAGACTACGCAAACATTTATTTGATGGTTAAGTCAGACTCAGAATCAGATTCAAGCTCAGATTCAAAAACTGAGGTAAGTCCATCTAATATCCCTAATGAAGTTACAGAGTATATTGATGAGCTTTGTAAAAGTTACAAAGAAACTCTTGAAAAAGTTTTGGTGTTGAAAAAGGAAAACTCATCTTTAAAACAGTAAAATATCTCTCAAAAAGAAAAAATTGAAATTTTACAACACGAATTTCATCAGTTGAAAGAAAACCATGATCTCATTTCAAAAGAGAATGATTCTCTTAAAGAGAAAATTGATGAGACTTCAAAAAGGTTTTCACAAAGTTCAAAAACTTTGGACAATATTATCTCTAACCAAATACCTTTTAATGATAGATCTGCTTTGGGTTTTAAACAGGGAAGTGTTCTCAAAAATTATTTTTCTAAAACGAATTTCTACAAACCTACTATTACTGTTTATAGAAGGCATTTTTACAAACAGTTTACCAAATCTCAGATACACAAGCCTTGTATAAATTGCGGTGATTCTAGCTATACTAAAGACTCTTGCAAGAAAGTCTGGAGACTTGTTAAAAGGTCAAATGCTACTAACACAGAAGGACCCAAGAAAGCATGGGTACCAAAGAAACAGTGAGTTTCTCATTTCTTGCAGGTACCAAAGAGAAAGAAAAACAAGTGGTTTCTGGATAGTGGATGCTCAAGTCACATGACTGGAAATCCAGATGTATTTATATCTCTTTAAAAATGTGATGGTAAAAGTGTATCATTTGGAGGTAAGAACAAAGGAATGGTCATTGGAAAAGGCAATGTCAAGATTGGAAATCTGACGATTAAGGATGTATCTCTTGTCAAAAGACTGAACTACAACTTGATATCTGTAAGTCAACTCTGTGACTTTGGTTATGAAATATGCTTTCAAGACCTAAAGTACACAAGTATGAGCAAGAACAAAAAGCAATCATTCACGGGTCAAAGGCATGGAAACATATATCTCCTAAATATTGATTCTGACCCTGAAAATGCAAAATGTCTTATTTCTGTTAAGGATGAATATGATCTTTGGCACAGAAAGTTAGGTCATATTAGTGTAAAGCATATGTCAAAGCTTTCTAAAAATGGACTTGTTCGAGGGTTACCTCAAACGAAGTTTGAAAAAGGAGAACTATGTCATGCATACACACTAGGCAAATAGGTAAGAAGTACTTTTAAGTCTTTAAATTAAGTTTCCTCTAAGCAATGCTTGCAGTTGCTTCATATGGATATCTTTAGACCAAACAGAACTTTAAGCCTTGGAGGTAAGAAATATTGTCTTGTTATTGTTGATGGTTTCTCTAGATTTATATGGGTATCATTTCTTGCTCACAAAAGTGAGGCTTTTACATCTTTTTCAAAATTGGAAAAAAGAATTCAAAATGAAAAAGGATGTATCATTTCTAGCTTAAGAACAGATCATGGGGGAGAGTTTGAAAATCAAAGCTTTTCAGATTTTTGCAATGAATTTGGAATTCAGCACAACTTCTCTGCTCCGTATACTCCTCAATAGAATGGGGTAGTTGAAAGGAAAAACAGATCTTTGCAAGAAATGGCAAGAACTCTTTTGATTGAGAGTAAGATTGCATCTCATTTTTTGGCAGAAGCTGTTTCCACAGCTTGTCATATTTTGAATCGAATTTCTCTCAGACCCCTCATTGAGAAAACCCCCTATGAAATCTTCAAAGAAAGAAAACCTGTTGTTGCATACTTTCATGTATTTGGTTGTAAGTGTTTTATTCTAAAGAATGCTAATGATCGAATTGGAAAGTTTGATGAGAAATCAGATGAAGGAATTTTTCTGGGATACTCAACAGTGAGCAAAGCCTACTGAGCCTACAACAAAAACACTCGTGTTGTTGAAGAATCAGTGAACATCAAGTTTGATGAGAATTGTCAGAACGATGAACCCGAATCCAGTTATGTACTTCCTCAAATCTCAGATTCACAGGGAGAATCAGAAGAAAAGTAAGATTCAGATGCAAACACTGGTTCGGAGAATGTTCAGAAGGAAATCCATTCAAATTAAGAAAGGCCAGAAGCTGAATAGAATGAACCCACAACTTCTTCAAATGATTGCTTCGACAAAAACTAGAAGCATAAGTCAAGTCATCCAAAGGAACTCATCATGGGAAACATAAGTGATGGCATCAAGACAAGATCCAAGTTTAAGTAAGCAATGAGTAACATAGCATTGGTATCTGAATTGGAGCCAAAAGGAATTGAAGATGTACTAGCAGATGAGAACTGGATAAATGCAATGCAGGAAGAGTTACATCAATTCAAAGTCAACAATTTTTGGGAATTAGTCAACAGACCCAAAAATCGTCCAGTAATTGGAACAAAGTGGGTATTCAGAAACAAACTGGATGATAAAGGAAAAGTTGTAAGAAACAAAGCAAGACTTGTAGCAAAAGGCTATTCTCAAGAAGAAGGAATAGACTATGATGAGACTTACGCACATGTTGCCAGGTTAGAAGCTATCAGGCTACTACTTGTTTATGCTTGTTACAATGACTTTAAACTTTTTTAGATGGATGTGAAAAGTGCATTCCTTAACGGCTACATCAAAGAAGAGGTCTATGTTGAGCAACCCCCTGGCTTTGAAAAACCTAGAGGAAAGGATCTGGTCTATGTGTTAAAAAAAACATTTTATGGACTAAAACGAGCACCTCGTGCTTGGTATGAAAGGTTGAGTAACTTTCTATCCAAACACAACTTCACTAAAGGTAATGTAGATACTACCCTTTTTATCCAAAAACAAGGTAAGGATATTCTTCTAGTTCAAATTTATGTGGATGATATAATCTTTGGTTCTTCTAATGAGCTACTTTGCAAGAAATTCTCTAAAGTGATGCAGGATGAATTCGAAATGAGTATAATGGGAGAATTGCGTTTCTTTCTTGGACTTCAAATTCATCAATCTCAGAAAGGAACATTCATATTTCAAGAAAAGTATGCATTGGAAATAGTGAAAAAGTTTGGTTTGGAAAACTGTAAGAAGACAGAAATTCCCATGTTTCACTCCTCCAAACTAGACAAAGATGAAGATGGAAAAGAAGTTGACCCCAAGCTATATCAAAGCATGATTGGATCACTACTCTACCTCACAGCTTCAAGACCAGACATCCTATACAGTGTCTGCTTGTGCGCAAGATTTCAATCAAGCCCAAAAGAATCACACCTTTCAGCCGTCAAAAGAATAATCAAATACATTGGGACTTATCCCAACTATGGTTTATGATATTCTAAAACTTCTGATTTTACACTAAGAGGTTACTCAGATGCAGATCTTGCATGTTACAAAATTGATAGGAAAAGCACATCTGGAACTTGCCAGCTCATGGGAAATATGCTTTTCTCATGGTATTCCAAGAAGCAAAGTACAGTAGCACTCAGCACAGCTGAAGCAAAATATGTATCACTTGGAACTTGCTGCGCTCAGATTCTTTGGTTAAAACAGCAGCTCAAAGATTATGGTGTCGAAGATACAAATGTGGAAATCCAGTGTGACAACACAAGCGCCATAAATCTTACAAAGAATCCCATATTTCATTCAAGAGCAAAGCACATTGAGATCAGACATCATTTCATACGTGATCATGTTCAGAACGGTGATGTTAATATTCAATATATTGATACAAAAAATCAGCTTGCAGACATTTTCACAAAACCCTGGATAAGGAGTATTTTAATTTTATTAGAAATAAATTAGCCATCATTAACCCTCTGTGTTAAGCATATTTTAGAACAGAAGGAGATTCAGAAGGAACATCAGAAGGAGACTCAGAAGGAGTGTCAAAAGAAGCATCATAAGGAACGTCAGAAGGAGCATCAGAAGGAGCATCAGAAGAAGCGTCCGAAGGAGACTCAAAAAGGAAAGTCAAAAGGAACGTAAGAAGAAAATCCTCATTCTTTTTAAGGAAAGTTCATAAATCAAAGGTCAGTTATCTCCTAAAATTATTTTTAAGGTAAGTCTCTCATATCTCTTCGTATATTTGATTAACGGAGATTAATTGATTTATTAAAGAAATTCTTTCACTTCTTTTAAAAAACTATTTTTGTTTTCAAAAATAACCGCCACTTTTATAAAACATCGAATCGTCACCCCTGATCTTTCACCATCAAACCACTCTCATTCGAAACCCTAAACTGTGTTTAGAATCTCTCTCGTTCTCGATTTTTTTCTCGAATCAACACACTCTCTTCCAAAGTTTCAAACTTTTTCATCTCCATGGCTCCGAAATCAGTCCCTGACTCGAAGAAGATCTCTCAGACGAAGAGAAAGTTCTCCTCTCCGACTGGAAGCACCACCGAGCCTACAGAAACTGAAATCAACGAACAGCGGGAGGCATTCCGTTTGGCAAAAGGTTTGTATTTATCTGCTTTTGAAGAGAAAGAAGCCATGGCACATTCTGTTAAGCTAATGTACGATAGTATTAAGGCAGCTGGGGATTTTGGTGATCAACTTAGAAAACTGCTGGATATTCACAAGTTCGCTAGTGAGGGCGAATTGCTAGAATTCTTTAGTTTACCTGGAAAGGTTGTTGAACCTATTATTGTTAAAGAACCTGAATCTTCTTCTAGGAAGGGAAAGGAGAAAGTAGCAGGGCCTGGTTCGAAAGCAATTACACGAAAACCCTCTCCAATAAGGCCTGGCGGCACCAAGGCAAAGGTTGAAGATGATGATGATGTCATGTTTAACGATTTTGTGAAAAACATTGGGTTTACTATAGATAAAAGCTTTCCTGATCCTGACTTTCAAAGTCAAGCACATAAGGACAAGTTCGAGTCATTGAAACAGATAGGCATCATACCACACATGGTATTTGAACTGAAATACTTTGACAGGAATGTCATTCCTCTTAGGAAGCATCTTCGAAAGGTCAACTTAGAGCACTTTGTAACCCAAAGGAGCTTCACTTTTCCTGATTTGGTAGCCTACTTTTACTCCAATCTTCATTTTGGCAACTTCAACACTACGTTTTTCACTGTGTGTAGAAAGCAATATGTGTTGCATGTTGATGAATTGGCATTCATTATGGGCACTAGTAAAAGGGCTTTCACACCTTTGGATATTACTGTTGAAGAAGCTTTGTGCTTCCTTACTGGGAAAACCAGTTTCTCCAGAGAGTCAAAATCTCACATAACCTACAGTGATTTTCCTCTGAAGCACACCATGATGCATAAGGTTGTAATTGAATGCCTCAGGCCAAAGGCAGCCTCAAAGACAGAAAATTATTGTGGGGTATCTTACAATGAAAGAAGATTTCTTTTGCCCACACGATTCTACTTCACATGTACAGAACAGTCCTCAAGCCAAAAGGACATCTACCTTATGCTGGTCTGATCTATAAGATAATAGATTATTTTAAGATCAAAGCTTCTGCAGATCTTATAAAAAAACAAATCCGTTTGATGACTGCTGGTGAAACTATGATGGGCAAGATGGGATTCAAAATGACTCCTGCTGGATGGAGGACCAAGAGCAATGAACCAGTTCTTGTGGAGTTCGAGGATGAGTCAAAACAGAAATCTCCAAAAGGAGAAAGGTTATGGCCATCAAGGGTCAACAAGAAGACAACTCATCTGATGATCACTCCAGAGGAAGCAAGGCAGAATCTGACTCTGAAGCTACTCAATCCAAAAGTGCCTCAGATGAAGAAAGTCAAACTGAAAGTCAAAGTGCATAAAGCAATGAAGAAGGAGGAGATGTAAATGAAACACAGTCCACAGACTCTGGTGTTTATATCTGTGAACTAATTGAGGAAGAATTCCTCACTATGTGGACTGAAGAGGATGATGCCAGAAAAGAAAATGAAATAGAGTATGGTGATACTCTTTTCAATTTTGACTATGAGCAGTGGTCAGCACAAGTACTAGTACAGATGGTCTCAGAAGAACAGGTGGCAGAACCAGATGATATTGAGGCTTATTCCATATCCTCTACCCGATTGACTGTTCATAAAGATGCCTCAAGCTTGGCAACAGCAATTGTAAGAGAGGATCAACTTTCGAGTGCTCAGTCCATACCAATGGACATTGATGAAGAAATAGAATCTGTGCCCAGTACAAAGTCTAAAGGGAAGAAGGCTATAACTCAGGGGGAGCCTTTACCTGCAACCTCTGATGTTTTTTCTGACAGAAGTGTTTGCTTCTCAAGCTTTTCCTAAAGCTCAATCTAAGAGGGAGAATGTGCAAAGAAACAAGACTGACACTACAAATCAAGAACCATCAGCACCACAGGTTGAAATTCAGAGGCAAATGGAAAATCTTCAACAAATCCTCGTCCAGAATCTAGCTGTTATGGAATCAATGATAGATCAGAAACTGCATAACTTTGAACATAAGGTTGATGGGAACTTGTAGGGTATGGCAAATTAGGTGACCAATCTAGAGAAGTCCATTGATTTGTATGGCAGAATGTTCTGTGCTGAGATTGCAAACTTGCCTTCATACACACTGGTGAGGACTGACAGAGCAGCTTCAGCATTACCTACATCTCAAGCTGTCAGGAGTCATGCTCAAAGAATGGGAGGAGAGTATGTCAGACCTTCTTCAGTAGAGGCTGATGCGGAGCCTGAAGATGTTCCATCTTCTTTCAAAATGCCCCCACCTTCTTAATCTTTTTAAGAATAAGGATGTCATTTGTTATACTTCATTTTTACATATTCTTTCTTCAATGACTTCATCCTATTCCTTTTTATATACGTTCTTTTTTCTGTTGACAAGAAGGGAGAGAGATTTCTCTATTATTATTTACCACAGTGCATGATACTTTCTGATTATGTTTGCCTGCAGGAGCAAATTGAGTGATTATATTATTTGTTTTATCACAGTATCACTATTTACAATTTTTTTTGACATATAGTGGTTCATTAGATTTTGTAGTTTTGTCACCATCAAAAAGGGGGAGATTGTTGTGGAAATTCTCCTATATTTTGATTCTGACAAAACTATCAAAAGGATTAGTGTAATGTTTTATGATGCAGAAAGAATGAGTAAGCAGCAGGTTGTGTGGATCTAAGTCTGTCATCTGGACGAGGTCAGATGGAGTGTTTCTGGACGAAGAGTCAGATGGAGTGCTTCTGGACCAAGGGTCAGATGGAAGTGCTTCTGACGAGGTCCGATGGAGTGCATCTGAGGACCTTCAGATAGAGCTGCTTCTGAGGGTCAGGTTCAACATGATCATCTGTTTTCATGCAACGATCTACATGCAGTGATAGACGGACCTTATCAAATCTCTGAATTACCATTCCATGATAACTGATCTAATTCAGGAAAATCCTTATGAAGACGAAACTTGAAATTAGTCAGTTTCTACCTCTCCAAAACATGAAGACCCACGAATGGCAGGTTTCCAATCAAGGCAGGGTTCTTAATGGAAATTTGTGATATTCGATTGACATGATGTCCCTTCTAAACAATCAAGGGATATTCTACAATTGAATAATACCTTCCAAGAATATCTCTTCGGGGACCAATACGGATTTACCACACTTATGGAAACTGGAGATTTAGTTGTATGGGAGACTAAATCAGAAGGGTTCAGTATCTTCTTCGACGGTTCTCATATCTTCTAAGATACAGTCTCGTTCAATCACGATTGATGACGTCCAATCAAGGATTGAAGAGCGATCTCTTGGTCGGGTATCCAACGACTAGTTTGGAGGCAGGGGAGTATAAAAGAAGAACCATGACGATCTGAGAAAAAATATGAACAACAATCCAAAAAGTGCAAGCGTGATTTGAATCGTACCCAAAGTTATTCTAAGTGCTCAAAAATCTCATTCATTGTGAGAATCTGTAAGAGAGAGAAACCGAGTGGTTTAGTGATTGTAATTCTCTTGATTCTTCATAGTGAAATCCAGCCGATCGGCTGTCATCATGGGAGAGTGGATGTAGGCTTGACAAGCCGAACCACTATAAACTCAGCGTGCTCTCTTCTTTTCCCTACTTCATTGCTGCGTTTGAATTGCATATTATCTCCTGTTGTTCTTATTTATTGATTGCATATTGAAATTATCATTAATTTCGCATGAAATTTCAATTTAGTTGTCGATTCACCTATTCACCCCCCTCTAGATGATATTGCTAGATCCAACACCAACAGTCCATGGCTTAATGGAGAAGATTACGATCAACCTCGAGGGCGGAAGGGTGTCGAGGCGGCTATGAATTTGGATCTTCCGGAGATAAGTCCTGCGTATATATATAGGGAGATATAGTAGATATATACATGCAGGCGTTGCCGATCCAACGCCGAAAATGTCCAGGGTGGTAGAGCTAGATCTGGCGAGACAAGAGGGCACCGGCGGATGCATGGTGGCTAGTCGGAATTATGGGCTAGGTTGCTACGGAGGAGAGCCGTTGTTCATGGCGAGGGATCCCGAACATCCAAAGGCCAAGGACGATGCTATCGTGTCCTACGTCCACGACAAGAAAGTTGACGAGTCGAGGTTCTTGGTGATGGATGCTAAGTCATCGGACCTTGATGTGGAGGCCGCGGTGAGGCTACCACAGCGTGTTCCTTATGGCTTCCATGGAATTTTCATTAGGCATAGTGACCTAAATAAGCTCTAGGATTGTTACTAAGTTAAAGGATGTAGATCGAAATGGTATTAAGCTAAAGTTATGATATCATGAGCGAAGAAGATAGTTACATAATAATGTGACAAACGATGTAACACTTCAATGATTAATGGACGGTCATTATAGTCACTTATTTATTTGTTTTTTTATTTATTTATTGAAATGATAAGCACACTAAAGTTCCGTTTGTTCCGCGAAAAATGAATGATTTGAAAATATATTTTTAAATACCCACCCAAAATTTGTGGCTAGCTTTTCATTCCAGGAGCGAAAAGAAAAGAAAAAACAACAACGACAACGACATGTTGAGTAGATAAGGCGCATAAATAAAATTCAGATCAAACTTCTGCAATTACCCAAAGAAAAGGTAGTGTAAACAGGACCATCATAGACTCCATCTTTCTAATGGATCCATGATCACGCACCGTCTCGTTGCCATCTTTGTAAAATCAACCAGAAATGAAGGAGTCTTTCATTCCCACAAGAAAAAGAAACTTTCATTGATGAACCATGCAAAGTGGAAAGAGTAATCCCATAACGTTTACACCAACCACTTCATTTTCCCATAAATATGATGGAAATAAGTTTTGTTAGCAAGGGGGAAAATTATATATATATATAAAAATCATAAATCTATTGTACCGATATTAATTCGGTTATAAACTTTCAGTTTGATTTAAAAGCTTTTGACAAATTGTCAATGCAGCTCTTCTGGTCAATTTTTCTTAGCCATCACTGATGTGGACGTCCACCGTTCTACGTGGCATGGTTGGCACTGATTTGAGCATTTTTTTCAACTTTTTTATTTTTTTCCACCGTGGGTTGGCAAGGGTCACTAGGGTGAGGGCCTGCTTGCCTCATTGACCAAGTTCCAACGACCCTCGCTAGCTCCTCCGAGAAGTGAACAGTGAAAAAATAGGAAAAGAAAGGAAAAGAGAAAAATTCAGAAATGCAAAATAATTGTAAAAATCATCCACATCAACACCAACCGCGGGTCATGTCATGTAAGATAGCTAACAGGCATGTCAACGATTTTTGATAAAAAAAAATGATTATATTGACAAATTGTGAAAAGGTTTATGATTAAGTTGATTAAATTGAAAAATTTAGGACTAAATATTGTATAATATATTTAGACTTTCCAACAATGTATCCTGTAAAAAAGTATAGAGAGAACTTAGTTGTGCTTTCTCTCGAGAAATAGCGAATAATCATCAGTTTGTCCTTCATTACACTCAACCTCGATTTCAAACTCATGGATAAGATTCATTATTTGTATTGAGCGAGTGATTTGTCCTCATTTGGAAATTTTTTTAATATAATGATGACATTTGACATTTTAATATAAGACAAAATCGAAGCAATTGAAAGCATAGATTTGACATCGCAAATTGAGAGAAAGCTGAAGAAACTAATGGACGAATTGTGCATTCGCGAGTAACCTTGCACATTAAACAAATGTTTAAAGATCGGCACTTGAATGACTATTGCATGCAGATAAAGCACGTTGAGTTCTGTTATTTCATAGATGAGGTAGGAAATAAGTACACAAAACATGGAGATGTAGCCACAACTACACGTAACGCAGTATAGTTATTAATTAAATTTAACCACAATTAGCAAACGAGGAATTTTGTTATTCCACATATAGCCATTATGCTTTAAGTTTTATATATATATAAATCATAATCTATAGACTATTGTAAATAACAATTACTTCATATTCACATTTGTAGATAAAGCAGTTGGGATTCCTAAATGTGAATTGCATTCTTGTTCACAGTTACGATCTCTACAAGTCAAAGCTAAATAGCATGATGAAAATAGTAGAAGAAATTTGAATCAAATATGACGTAAGGCCTCCCGATGTCGTTCCTCTATCTTCCCCTGTGAGCCAAACTTAATCCATTTGATATCTCTTTTTTACAAACCCAATGTATCGCCAGTGATTAGCGACACCGCATAGTTCCACCTGCTATCGCACGACTAACCAAATTCGCACCGTCACAGACTTGGAGAGATGGAAGGCCAATGCTTGAGAGATGAACTCCCAATCTATGTTATGAAGCTAGCTTTTAGAGGCAAGACTTAATAACTTGGCAACCATTTTGAGAAATTGCTGAAGGAAAAACTTCGTCAAAACACTCGGACATATAACTAATAGGACAAGAATGTCTGCTACACAACCCAGAAATTGGTAGAATTACAATAACGAGGACAACGGCGATGATGATAATAATAATGTTAGTGTCTGAGCAAGCAAGGAGCATGCATGAGTGAATTCCCTCCAAACAAGTAGACACCCACAAGCAACTCCTCCTGCTCTTTCCCTTTTTTTGTTGCCCCCCATTTTGCAAGTTTTCTTGTCCTAGACTTCGCTTCAAGCGACAACGAAGTATAAATGAAAGTGAGATCACCACTCTTGCAATACCCACAGCCCCCAAGAAAAGAAATAGAAAAGGCTACACATCTTATTAATCCATGAGGGCATATGGTCTGTCTCAATTAGAAAAATCAACAACAAATGGAGAACTAGTCTTGAACCCCCCCAGGAAAAGAAACCTGTGAGAGATTAATTCATCACTGGAAAAATCTAAGTAGAAAGAATAATTCCCAGATCATTTCATTTTCCCCCAAAAATGACGGCAATAAATTTTCTTACAAAGGCTATAAGAAGTGTCCTTCTGAAGAGGTGCAATATCATGCGATAGTGTAAGAGGTTCCAATAGCTTCAAAGCCAACGTTTCCGCTTTAGTGCTTCACATTTACTTCCCTCCTGTCACAATTTCTGCATCTGATCTGCTTAGGTCAAAAGAAACTACATAGAACAGTGAGAAGTTAATTTATTCAATTCCAGAATTTTATGGACATTGCGTTCATTTAGCGTTTGTGTTGACAGGCCCGCCACACTGTTCTTTTTCTCTTCAGCTCAAACATCCAAAAGCCCTCGTATTTTTCCCCGTCACTTGCTTCCTCATGAGACATTCTCTTCAGGTTAACAGAACCGTAGTTCTCAGGAACATCGAACTCAAGGGACCTGATAATTGTCCATGCTCTTCGCAGTCTTTGGTCAAGGTTTTAGGCATACAATCATCCGAAGCCATAACCATGACTTGTAAGCTCAAGAAAAGTAAGATCGATTCAGCCGATAATTTGAGAAAAATGTTACTAAGCAGAAGATAAACCCCAGCTTGGTAGTATCTGTCAGATATCAGTCAAACCAGCTCATCAGCACTATGACCGAGAAAAGCGATGGAGGAATCACATTAGTATGCTTGAGATCTAATATTAAAGTCAAGGTCGCCCATGCTCAATTAGCCTTGGAAACAATTAATAGAAAAGCAATACAGAGAGATTTATCTAAAAGGAATAGAAATTGATTGCTAGAAGTGATGTCTTTGCAACAATGCAATTGATTCAATTGGCTGGTGCCTATTATGAGAATATTAACTGTTCTGAACAGACTCTCGCATGCTCAAATAACTTGGGAAACAATGATTAAGGAATACAGAGAGATATCTATAAGGAATATACGAGGACGCTTGTGCCAAATTATGAGAAGACAAACTGCTCTGAACAAGCTCTGTCTCAGCAAAAACTATGCAGAAGCTGTCATCATTTTTTTTTCCTGGATTTTCGAAATGGCGATTGACCTAATTAAATAATAAAGAAAATACCAATAGATACCAAAGAAAAATAAAGATTTGCAAATGTGTCGTATCCTGTCAGTTGAAATTAGGTTCTCTATGATACAAAAGGAGGTGCATAGATGAGAGCCATACCCAAAATTTCAGGGGAAGAATCCTCTAAACTTTAGCCATGTGTGCCTCAGCGAAAGAAGAGTTTAGATCTTCTCGAGATTGTGATCTCCTACTCTGTAGACGCATTTGACTTCTGTGAGGAGACCAGAAAGGACTCATGCCACTAGCATCATATTGCATCTGCCCCAAGCTACTAGAAGAAAAACTATGAGAAACACTGCTAGTTGATGGATTTAGAGACGATTCTGTTAGCTGGATGCCACTCCCACCAATGCCATGTCCAAATCCAAAAGGTCCATGCTGAGAATCGCCAATTGTTGGACTCAAAGGCATCTTAACTCTTTGATCACCTGAGACACCATAATTTTTATGCCTTTAAGGATAAGAAAGAACTTATAGGAAAGTGATTACATCAGAACAAACAAACAGCTAAAGGATAGCGAAAGAAACTAGTAAAAGAAAGCTAGCTGTACAAGATTAATGAAGATGACAACACTCCTTATGTAACTCTCATTATATTCTGTGGAATCAATACAAGTCATCCACCTGATTGGAGAAAAAGAATTACAACATCTAGAACCTAAGGGAATTTGATGATGTTCATGTGACAACCCAACAAAGTTAGTAATGGCCAAGCAGTAACAGTGCTTGGGATTTTAATGGTACCCACATTATGCTGACTATACTAGAAACTAATAACATCAACATCAACAACACCTTTATCCCAAACTAGTTGGGGTCGGCAGTCGATGAACCTCAAAGATTCATAAAAATAAAGCAAAAACAATCAAGGGAAAAGAGAACAATATGTAAAAATAAATAAATAAAGATATATATATACACACACTACCCCTCCACAATACTAATAGCCTTCTTCCACTCCGTCCTAAGACAAATCGGACGTCAATCTATTTCTCACTCCCTTAAATCTTGTTTTACTACTTTCCACCAAGTAAGTTTCGGCCGACCTCTTTCCTTCTTCGTGGTATGCTCTCGATCGCAAACTTTTGTTCGTACCGGAGCATTTAAAGGCCTTCGGAGAATATGCCCAAACCATCTCAATCTATGTTCTCTCATCTTTTCTGCCACCGGTTCTAACCCAACTTTTCGTCGAATTCTTCATTCCTTATCTTATCCATCCTTGTATGACCACACATCCATCTTAACATTCTCATTTCCGCTACTCCCGTACAAATGCTAAACCTGAATAAGGAATTAATGGAAGAGCAGACATCAAGGAGCCTGTGCCTCATGTGAGACAAGACTTGAATAGATTATTACATGGCACCCTACATGCCTATTCAAGGTTAAAAAAATCAAGAGACTGCCTCAAATTTCAATGCAATTATCAACCCTGATGCAGTATTAAATTATAAACTGGCATGAATTGCAACAACGAATTAAACTAGTCTGTAAAGATGCTTACCTGAACTGATGGGACTCCACCGCTGGAAGCTAAAGGGAGAAGGAACATTCAAAACAGACGCTGCAGAAGTATTATTATGCTTGAAAAGTGGGAGATATGGCCTCCTGAAAAATCTTGGCATCCAATTGTAAACGCGCGACAGTGCACAAAGCAGGACAAACAGGGATGCTAGCAAAATTGCAATAAGAAGTACAGGATTTATCCTCATTTGGAGAATTTCGTAACTGCGAAAGCCCACTCTCATTGGAAATGCTTTTCCTGATTCCAAAAGTGCAACTCCAAGTGTCCAAGAGATACCTCCAGATCCAATAGTAATTTGGTTATCCGTAATGTGCATTCCCTCTCGCAGTAATAAAGCAATGTAGGGTGCCCTGAAGCAGTATTGTTCGATAAAGGGCTGTGGGGCCACGCTGTTTTTTGCAACTTCCCAAGTTTTCTCACAAAACTCTCGTCCCTTCTCCAACACATCATCAAGTGCTGCATCAGCAGTCAGGTTGAAAAACCGATATACCACAAAAAAACCAGACATGGCGTAAAAATGGCCATGAGGACGAGCCAGATTTTCTGGTAGAGCACATGGTTGCAACTCACAATCAATTCCTGGGCTTAGACGTGACCACTCAGAAATATTTACAGCAACCTTTGCAAGTGCACTGCATTCCTCCCAATTTGGGGCACCAACGAGATGCAGGGAGATTCCAGGTTTTCCACCTTTACCCAACTTTCTTCCCTGAACCACAGGGCTTCCACCTTCTTTAAAATTAGATGCACATTGAGAACATATATATTGCTCCTTGTATCCGGAATGCAAGCAAGGGTGTTTAAGCTCTAAATTGCCATTCACCAAATCTGTATTTTTGCTTTCAGGAAGGGTCTTGACAAGACGAGCAACAGACTTGTCAAACGCATCATTCAGACCATATCCAGAAAGGGAATAGGCGTTGAGATGATGGTCAATAGCACCTATTCTAAGCTTTAGGCTGGAACTGTTACGCATATTTTCCTTGCTCTCAAATGTAACCTGTAAGGAAGAGCCGCCAAGATCAAGTGCTCCAAATGTTGCTTTCTTTGGCATAACACCTAACATGTGTGTGCGATAGTTAAGAGCCGCCCATCCAAAGTAAGCTTCCTCCACTCCGGAAATGGTCTTAACCCACTCTTTCTTACACAAGAAAGGTGAAGTTTTCAATATGGACCATGCATTGTCGAGAAGCCACCTTGAGTCAGCATCTGGTAGTCTCCGGACCCCAGCTGTGGCATAGAGAAAGAGAGATGTAGTCTTGTGAGACTGCTTGGGAATTTGCTTCTTTGCCCACCAAACAAGTGGATTTATTGCAGCAGTCAGGCCAGATACATTATGGACCAACTTGTCAAATCCAGGTTCAGTCTCCATTCGATCATATGCACGTCCACTCTGGGATTGGCGTTTCTTCTTTACACCTTCATTGAATGACCTGATCACAAGAGGAAGGCTTCCATCTTTCTTGTAATTAAGAGATGCTTGATATACATAAACTCTAGTTCCCGTGCTCCCACAATCTAAAACGACATAAAATTTGGATGTTCCTTGAGACCAATATGCATAGGCATACATTGACACCATGTATATCAATAGAAAGAACAAAAGGAGACACAAAAGAACCAAGATCCTCCATATCCACTTCCTCCGCGGAAATGCAGTTCCTCCTGGCAAAGACTTCTCCTTCGAGAAGCTAGACACAACATTATCTCTCAACAAAGGGTGGGGAGGTTTAGAGTGCGTCCCATTGAGATTGCCATCATCGAAAACAAGCCCATGATATGACGATAAATCTTGGAGAGACGATGAATGCCGCAAATTGTTCTTATGCCCAGCGTTTGTGAAGCCAGATGCATAAGCAGAAGAACCCCCATGAGAAGGCAATCCCGGTGGCAACATATACCGAGCACCAGAGGCATGTGGACCCGAAACTTGGCCTTTTACGGCCGAAAGGAGATCTGCAATTTTACGAAACACCATTTTCTCCCCTTATCGAGACCAGAACACCAGAAGTCCACTCTCACAGTTAGTCCACCATCTGGAAAGCACTCAATCGCAGTCAACTACATGAAAACAACCTTACGCGCTGTCCATGGCCAACATATCCCTAATCTCCAGTGTCAAAAAACAGATAAACACCAGCTTTCTCGGCATTGCTGGGGGAAGTTGCTATTACGAGCCACTTGATCCCGCAAAGTGCGAAGCCGCTATCCAGCAGGAGAATGCGAAGAAACGCAAAGAGCTTCCTAACAATCAGCAATCAATCAGAAATCGTCGAAACTAAACAGACTCATGGACATGGCGAAACAAATCAGATTTCGCCCGAGTTACAAACTTTTTTCGGAAGAGTCTCGTTCCCAATTGCGCATAGCATCCAACGCCCCATGACAGTACCGATCGACACAGACGACGATCGAATTCGAGAAGCCCAATGCAGGTAGGTGACCATAGAGAGAGAATCGGAGGTACCTGGCGACGGGCGGAGGCGAATGAAGTTTTGATGTGATTCGCTTCGCTTCAATATGCCGATTCAGGAGAGCAAAGAGTAACTGCTTCTTCTTCTTCTTCTTCTTCTGGTCGAGCTTCTTGGAATTTTTGCAGATCCAGCAACTGTGGAAATGGGAATCGAGAGGAGACGAAGAAGAATCGATGAAAGATTTTGCACATCGACGAGCTGCTAGATTTTGTCTCTGCGATTCGCGTACGTTTTTACCATGTGGCCTAAAGTGCAGATGCCGTCGATACTGCTTTTGAACGTCATATTTTCCGTCTTATTGTTTATGTAATGTTTTCGTCTTTCGAGCATGTTTTGAATTTTGATTTGATGTTCCTGCAATTGTTTTTGCCGGTTTAGAAAACAAATAACAATTCTCTCATCAAAATAATAATAATGGGATAATAACAATGACAACAGCAATAATGATGTAATCCCTCTCAAATTTGGAATAGAATGGGCAAGAATAAGATTTTTTTTTTTTTTTTATCGAGACGATATAAAGTTAGATTTTCCGATTTCGAATATGAAATTGGTCTTCAGAATTAAGTTAAAATCTCTTGATGCAAACTATTCAGAAAAAGTTAGAAGTATACGCTACCACTGGACCAATCGAAAATGAGTTAGGCCAAATAAGTTAAATCACATGAGTCACCTTAATATTTCCATAAGTACAACTAGTTGCGCCGTTGTAATCTTTGCACATAAGCATTATCAAGCCCTTGATTTTTTTTTTCTTTTGCGACAGTTTGTGAAGATGAGAATTATATTTCTGTGGATTAGTTTAATTTTTGATTTGGAGATAGTAAAAGACAATCTGTTTAATATTCACTGAAAAAGGGTGCAAGAAAGATATAAATGGACATATTTTTCATACTAATACGCATATTAATGCAAGTCCACTAAGCTTGATGACTAAGAGATCGAAAAAGGAAGCATTTTACTAAGGTCAATGGCGTGCTCCGCCATTGTTTTAAATTAAGTCAGGGATTACACTTACTAGATAGAAAACTTGCAGTATAGATTACCTTTTGTCCAAATTGAGCACGAAAGATCAACATCATTCGGGAAGAAGCTAAACTTCACCAAACTTGAACATTAGTTTTGATGTGAAGCTTTGACCGTATCAGTTTGAATTTGATCACTGCCGCACCCAACCCCACAACTCCCCCCCCCCCAAAAAAAAAAAAGCCACACAAAAAGAGAGAGAGAGAAAAATCGGACCGTCTGAAATTTTTGTGTTTGGTTGGTTGTGGAATTCTTTTCAAACCAAATACGAATGGCCCTTATCATGCTAAAGGATATCTATAAAAAAAACGTTAATATTAAGAAAAATCTCAAATTAATACATATATGACAAATCTACCATAAATTAATTTTTTTTTTGCCACACAAGACTCCAAATTGATTCATCTGTGACAAATTTACCGCAAATTAATTTTTTTTATCATGAAAAATCCCAAGCTAGTAAACCTACGATAAATTTACCGATTCGAGATTTTTCGTAGTCAAAAATTTAATTTGTGTACTTGTTTGGAATTTTTCAAGATCAAAAAATTAATTAAAAGTAAATTTATCATAAATATATTAATTTGAGATTTTTTGTGATAAAAAAAAGTAACTTAAAATAAATTTGTCATGAGTGTATCAATTTAATGTTTTTCATGATATTAACTCAAAATAAAATGAAAAAACTACAGGGATAGGGTGCATAAAACCCGGAAAATCTTACCATACCGAAGACACAAAAATAACTCAAAAAGAAACCACGAGCAGATACGTATATCGCAACACCATGTGTTGACGAGAACCGCTTATTCATCAATCGAATTAACTTTACTATCAAGTACATCGATACACCTAAAGTCCGAAATAAACAGAAAGCATTTCAGTTTTACATGCATTCATATTCCTAAAATAGTTCTTATCTGATCTGGGGGATGTCTTGCCAAGGATCTGGGATCAGAATACCCGTTATTTGGATCCATAATCGCGTTATAAATGATATCATATGCTTCTGCCAGGGACTTAGCCACCGCAACACAAGCTTCGGACCGCAACTTCGGGACTTGCATCTGCTCGAATTCAGGAAGAGAACTCTCACTTCCCAAAATAAGGCCAAAGAAGGCCTTCAAACAATCTGACAGAGCAGATGGAGATGTCTCTTCAGAATCAGCCAAACGGGCTCCACTGGTTGAGCTGCTTTCCTCCTTGTTGAGTGCATCACGAAAAAGAGGCATCTTATCCGATAAACCACATCTCCTGAGAATGGCATCGACTTCTTTCTCCACAAGAACATGCAAGTGTTTATCTATCAAGGATCCCAGGTTCTTCACATATTCAGCAGCTACGGCATGCCCGAGCAATGGCTGTTGAATGGCACATAAGCAGTTGATAAGGAATATCTTGGATGGCCGCTCACTATTCTGCATAGTAAAGAAAAAATTAATCAAAACTTAAAAGTGCGCAGAAAACCAGAAGTTAACAAGAAGTATGTGCTAGATCATGGCCAATTCAGGTTTGTGACTGTCAAATATTGTTCTTCCCAAAGCAAGAAATATGTAAATCAAATATCGTAGTCTTCCCAAATGCTGTATTCTGCAGGATATGAATATTCTGCAGGATAACGTGCACAACTATGCACTACTCACCCAAACCTTTCCGTCGTGCATGATGATTGGCTAAAAATAAAACAAAGAGAATTGGACTTTGGAGTAAGAGCAATGGCATGAATCCCCCCAGTCTAAGCCCTCTTCATCATCACTCATTAAACAAAACAACCCCCCTCCCAAAACCCACCCACCCCCCCAAAAAAAAAGTAAAAATAATAATAACCCCACCACACAAACAAAATTTGCAGTCCATTATTTTTTTTCTTTCGACATTAATTGAATGACAGCCAGTTAAAAAGATATGACCAGAAATTTGCGAACGAGCACATAGTTACTAGATAGACTTCAACACATGGGATCTATTTTGACTGGATACATGCAATGAAAAAAGGTGGAAAAGAAAAACATGGCTGGAAGCAAATATCACAGAGGAGAAGTTCTAATAACCTGAATTGAGGGAGCAGGGCTTCCATTTGACAAGATGGCATCAACAGATGATTTACTAATCTGGCTCGAGTCAGAACTCATTCTCCGTCTTGATGAGTGACCAGATCCTTTTGATTTGTGCGCATCTGCAGCTTGCTCGCACATCTGCATGCAAAAGTAAAAAATAACAAGTTTCTCATCGCCCTTCTCATGACAGTTTTATCAACAATCTCAGCAATTAATTATGCAGGGAGGCTGTCAGCTTGGAACAAATCCTTATCTTTACTAAGATTCTGGAGGAAACCTCAATTACAAGAAACATTTTGCTGTTATATTGTCTTCTTTTTACATCAGGCTACAGAAAAATTCAGTACACTAAGCACAAAAGTGAACCTGAATAATGGGATCAAGCATGGCCGAAATCGCTGGATCAAATTCGGGTTTCTTAGTAGATGCAGGTACCATCATGCTGTTGTGGGTCTCAATTATTTCAAGCAACACTGCGACTCCATCCCTAACTGCTGATGGAGGAGAAAGATCACTAGCAACAAGTGGAGGATAACGCAATAGCTTTTCTCCTCTGCTTCTCAAAATTTCAAAAAATGTCCTCTGAGCTGCATCTTTTAGGGTCCAAATCGTGTTACAGAGAGCTGTGTCTCGCCCAAGCAGATCTGATATCTGCACTAAACAGTCATTAACCAGTAAAAAAGGCGTGGAATTAGAAAGAATGTATACAAGAAGAAAGAAATCAACTGACCGTGTAGCTGTAAAACTCAAGGGTGTTGCTAAGTTTATATGATACTATAAGGCTGGGTTGAGATTGCAAGGCTTGTTCAACTCTCACTTTGAAGGGCCGACACACTCCTTCAAAAATTCTATCTAGAACAAATGTCATGTCAGATTCTGCTTTCCCAGAACCATTTTCTAAGTTCTTCGAGAAACGAGTAGCAGTTGGCCCAGTTTCCACTACTGCATCTGGATCGAGTAATGCCAGAACAAGCTCTCTCTCAGATGCCAAGGACTGCAAGAAAGCAACATAAATCATTAATATTAAATGTGATTATCTATCAGAAATCATGTTTCACCTCCAAACATTAGCATTCCCACAGTATTGAAACATTAATAGACACCACAGGGATTATGAGTCCACAAGTAGCAGTAGAAATCAGAAGATAGCTATACCTGATGTAGCCATCCCAGCATGTCGCCTACATATCGCAGAGGATCATGAGCATGTACTTCAATGGGTCTTGGCATTCCACCAGGTCCTCCTCGTGTAAGAGCACTAATAAACCTTCTAAACAATGCATTGTGTCTCAAATTGGCAACCTATACAGGGAAATAGTTAATATTATTAGTTAAATAGGGAAGATGAGTACATCTTATAGTATGCCAAACTTCACCAGTGGCTTGATATCGAACTCTACCGCAAATAAAGTAAAGTACCTCCTCTGCACAATATTTGAAAAGCACGGGCCTCTCTTTCAGGCAGCAAACAGCAGTTCTCAATAGCTCACTCACTTCAGGATTATCAGTGTCACCCAATTTTCTGCACTCTGCCTGAACCCACCTAAATGAGAAGTAAGAAGGACCATCAACCGCAGTACCAACAGGAAAATAAGGATAAAGAGAACAATTTTTAAAGATAAGTTAAAGGGCTCAAGAAATAGGACCAATTTAGGAATGAACAGGAGAAAAAAGTCCCCAAAAAAGTTACCTCAGGCAACGACAAAGTTCAAGCCACTAACAAATCAAGGGACATAATCACATCAGTCATGCACAACGATATTTGTATCAGAACAACTAATCCAAAGAGATCTTAGATCATGAACTTTGTGTTTTAACTACTGAGTAACTAAGTAATTACGTTCCAGGAAAAGACACTAATTAACTGGAGGCATTGGAACAAATTGTGCCTGCTAAGATACCACCATCTTTCAGTGCCGGTCTTTCTGACCTAAGAATAAAACCATAAAAAATCATATCATTTATATATCGGAGGCTCAAAATTTCTTAAAATTGTAATTCTGAGAACCACACAACGGAAAATATAACAATGAGTGAGCATAAGATGGGACGGTGTTAACTATCCTACATGTCATGACTTTTATTAGGTTGATCTTTAAATACTTGTTACTGATTGAAGCAAGACTTGCATCAGCTTCTGCATATTAAAACCAATCATTCTCTTTCTCCTCAAACCTCGACTTAAAATTTTGAAAGCCCAAGCCAGGTAGCTGTGAAACCATGCAGAACAAACTGAAAGTAAATGCAGCATTTTAAGATGGCTGACCTGCACAAGCGCTCATAGGCCCCTTCTTGATACACAGCCATCATATCCATGAGTTCCAAGCCTGCACGCTGTGAAGCAATGAGAATGAGAAAGAGCCACACACTTAGCCTTCATTTAATCAAATTTTGTTACAGGTTTTTCAGCTCATAATACAGCAAATTGCAACTACTGAAAGCTATGATGTGTTGATAGATGTGTAAGAGGAGCACATAAAGTTGCAAGGAACGAAGAGAAGCAATAGGGCACTTAAACATTGAAAGAGAACAATATTGGAAAACAGGCATCGTGCCAAAACCTCATGCTTCTAAGCAGATCGCAATGTGTCTCAAGTCAACTCATTTTTTTGAGCCACCACCTCCTTTGGCAATGCAAGCTAATTTGGTAACGCGGCCCATGAAAAGAAGGGGAAAAACATATGATTTTTAGGACATATGTTGGGAAACAGAAGGACCCACCGAACACTCCTAATACGCAATGACCCATTCCTTTTAAATCTTTCTTTTTCTTTTGTCTGCATATTATGTACACACCTTTTTTTGGTGTGTTGTAACTTGGTGAGACAAGTGCAATAGGATGCTGAATTTGAGAGAAAAACCAAGTGAATCTCCATTAGTCCTTGATGAATTTTGTAATTTTTTCTGTCCTGAATGAATATATCATTGACTGAACAACATAGATAAGTATGTTCTGTTCAAGGTTTACGACTTTTTTCGTTAACACAAACACAACAAGATAAATATAGATGGAATAATTGTTTCAATCAAAATAATTAGCTTGACTGCACCTCGAAGAAAGTATGTCGCCAAGGAGTGCTGTTACAAGAAGTAATAAGACACAAAAGGAGACTGAGCAGAGGTGTCTGACATCTCCAGTAGCACCAATTGCGAAACTTCGCCCGCAATATAAGGGGGAAGAAAGAAGGGAAAGAAAAAAACTACCTATCCCAACCAAGCCTTACACCACGTAAATGTTCTCTTTCACACAGCGATGAGCTTTATTTCTTAAGGTGTCTAATTCTCCATCAAAACTGAAGTACAAATAAAATCACTCTTAAAGTACACTATTTTCATATATATAATGCTTATCATCGCCTGTAGCATCCTGAATGTCTTTGTAAGAGAGAGGATTTACCTGGTGATGTGTCCGAAGAAGTATCTTGCAGTTAGCATGAATTTCTTGAACATGGGAAAGGGCCTTGAAGAATTCCTCATTAAGATCTTCACTCCTCAGTGCATTTATCTAGTAACATAGCAACCAACTTCGATGCGTATGAAGTGCATTATGTAGAGCCAAGCAGTAATAAAGGGCCAAAATTAAGTAGCCAGATGTTAAATTCAGGGTAAACCTCTTCATTAGAGAGCTGGTAGTCACGTAGGAAGTGTGACACGATCTCTTGCCGCTGTGTGGTCATTTCTAGTTCTTGTTTGAGCCTCTCTGTGGTACTGATGATGTCCCCTGTGCTAGCAGTGCAACTGCTCAATGCTTTCGCTATCCTGCGCAAACATATAAGTTCTAGTGGAATTCGTGTTCAGATTAACCATTTTCTCAGCTTAAACTGGAAAAGAGAACAGTCCTAGCAAATTTAGTCCAGGCCAAACTATAGGATCTTTCTGTATTGTCAATCATATTTCTTATTACATGAGAAATCAGGTTATACACGCATTAGCGAACATCTACATGTGTTCATTTGACATGCATCAGGCCGGCTCTTCATCTTCTCTGATCTTTATGCAAAATTCTGAAAGCACTTCCAGGTCCCAAGTAGCCAGTAACTGCATTTATTTCCTTCATACAGCATTTATCTCCTTCGAATAAATCCTTTCCCTTTTCGCTTGAGAACTAAAACTCCAGCCATGTATGTCCTTTTGTAAACCTAATCAATTATGTTGCATCTAGCTACAGTCATCGGATTCCACAATGCAAGCCCAAGATCCAGAGCAGAAATTTGATTTACCCTCATCTAGCAGATTGCCAAAAGCAACACGTTCCGCTTTATCTCAACAATTTGAACACACAGAACTAAGTTCAAATCCAACGACCACAAGCAAACCATCTGCAGACAACAATCAAATTCCAACATACTCAGACAGCACAATCTCGCAGCTTCCCACTAACTCACCTATCGCAGCACTCGGCGAGCGCATTGACCTCTTCCTCCACTCGATCCAATGCCTGAGGGAAAAAAACCGCAATCACATTAACTCCAATCCACCCACCACACGTTCCAACGCAGCAGATACCTCACCCAACATAGCAAGAGATGAGAATACGAACTAGTTGCACGGTATCCGAGGCTTGCAGGAACTCCCGATTGATCCCGAGGCCGCGCTTCTCGATGGTGGATCTGAGGTTGCGACGGGCCTGAGGCGTGTTGTCGGAGTAGAAAGTGGAGAGAGTGTTGAGAGACCCCAGGACCTCGGGCGTGTCCGTCCGCGACTCCAACACTTTCTTCAGCTTCCTCGAGAGCCCCGGAGCTAGCGTCCCCATTCTCGTCGCGCTCTCTCTCCGATCAGTTCGATCCCGATCTCCTCCTCGTCGTCTCCGTTAGTCTACGTGATGGAACAATTCAGTCGATCTGCTTCTGCTTCTGCTTCTGCGTCATCTTCTCTTCCTCCTCTCTCTGTGAAATGGACGTCGATTCCGGGTTGATGTTGGGCTATGCCGCTATGGCGCGTTTTGGGCTGGACTCGGGCATATCTTGCATAAGCGCGAACGAGTCGGCACGGTGGGGAGTTTCTCGGGCTCCATTTCTCGTTTTTGGGTCGGATCTCGGGCTCCATCCAATCACCCGGAAAAAGCGGGTCAATTTCATGAGGCGACCGGCGCTAGTTACTTCGTTCATCTAATCTATTTTTAGTTCATGATGCACTTTAAACGTTCTCCAAACTAACTTTTCCGGTGAAAACACCCGCGCGATAGTCTCGGACATGTCGTTCAATAGGCATCATGTCCGACTCTCGCCGAAAAACCGATTGGTGACTACCAAGGTTGTATCACTTATACCCATAAAGATTCGATATCGGGGAAATCAAAATTCGGCGATGCATTTCGAATCGCCCCGGGGGTACGGAAGCAAATCAATGAGAAGTGTGAATATAGTACCAAAACTCATAAAGCTTCAATCGGTCACTCGTGCTTCGAGCGCATCTACCTCGAACTGATAGATACTCACGATACATGAATATGCAATTAAGTACACACGATATTATCGTAAAGATGAGCTCAGGCGCAAGTGATATCTCGTAGGATCGAGTTCAAGCTCGTGTTTAAAAGCATAGGTTGGAATCTAATGCAATGTGAGAATTAAAATGTTAAATTTGTCGAATCAAAACGATCTTGAGTGCCCAGTTTTGAGCCCTCCCGGCTCGATCGAGTTAATTGCCGTTCCCTAAGAAGTTTGGTTATAGAGCCCATGAATAAACCCAATGTGGAGTCAGATGGGCTAGTACGAGGTAGATGTCCTTGTGGGCCGTAAGTGACCTATCCGATTGGTCCAGAACTTTGGTCGAAATCGCCGTGAGTGAAAGACAAGATTAAAGAGTCCTTACATGAAAAGCCCAACGAGAGGGGCATCAAAACAAAGCAAATTCCATAAAATTTGAGGAGGTCTAGATAACCAAGATAAAGGCACATTATTAGAACAGTGGCTTTTGGCTAACTAGTCGGCTACTTCGTTGGCTCTTCTATCACAATATGCCACTGATACATTACTCATCTGGGCTAAATAGATGTTGGGCTTCAATTACCTGACTTTCAGTTTCCCAGTTTAACTCGTCTACTGCGTTGACCACACTCACCAAAGTATAGCAGTCAGACTCCAGTAGAGGTGGCAAAATGGGTCTAGAACCCACATTTGGCCCATATTTGATGGTGGTGGGTCAAAAATGGGTTAGCTTAAGTACTTAAATGGGTCATAAATGGGTTGCTTAAAAACTTTATGGGTCATAAATGGGTTTCAAATGGGCCATAAATGAGTTAGCTAAGAAAACTATCTTAAGGCAATCATAAATAAGTTTTGTGAATATTTTTTTAAAAATCTAATTTTTTAATATTTTAATAATTTGTTTTTTATATAATTTTTTTTCTTTTCTATTTTCTTTTTTCTCCTGCCTTGGCCGTCGCTCTACTTTGGCCGCCAATGGCCACCGCTGCCCACCTCCCGTCACCATCACCAACCACCACCCTCCGCCGCCGCCGGCCGTCGACCGCCGCCATAGTGAGTGTACGAGTCAATTAGTATTGAAGTCTTTTAACTTAACTCGGCAAAATAAACCAGAATCGAGTACGAGTCAGCGTCGAAACCTGCCGGAGCACCTCCCTTCCCGAGCTCCGATTACGCCCCCTACGCCTTCAGAAGCGGCAGCCCGTGCGGGGAGAGCTACAACTTCGGCGACGGAGGTGGCGAGCAGCAGTTTGAGGGGACGACGATGGCAGGAAGCAGGCAACGGTCAACAGTGGCGAGCAGATGTCGCAGGTGGCCGATTATAATAAAAAATTATTTTATAAAGAAAAAATTTAAACTTTTTCAGAAAAATTCAATTGCATGTTTTAGCAATATAATTTTTCTTAATAAATTATAAGCAATAAATATTTCATAATTTAGCTAAATATATAAGTATTTAAGTAATACGGGTCGGGTCGGGTATGGGTCGGGTATGGGTTGGGTCGGGTATGGGTCACTAAATTTGCATTGGATAAATATGGGTCAAAACGGGTTAAATGGGTCAATATGGGTCGGACCATATTCGACCCGACCCATACCCGACCCGACCCACCCATTTGACGCCTCTAGACTCCACTACTATCTGTGTTTTCTTCTCTCTCCTCGACTACAAAAAATTCAGACCGTGCACTAAGGCTTATGCTTCTACAACAATCAGCGACAAAGGAGGACTATCGCTACGAATCCATCAAGCAAAGTACCTTTTGAGTCTCTAATAACACCGGCGATGGATCCGTTCGCTGTGTCGTTGCTGATGGGTATTTCATATACTTGCTTATTAAGATCTATATACTAAGCGAAATTAAATAGATCTACATATCTATAAACACAAAATGCGGATTGCAGCCATACGTTGATCAAACCGTCGTATACGTCCGATTGTATTGGATCTTCAAGCCCTGAGATCAAACTTGAATCATTGATCGGTGAAGTATATCACGTAAAATGAACATACCTCGAATCCACATATTAAGAGTCCCTTCGCAGGTGAGATACGATCCGGATCCAGCGATCGATCGTCGTCGAGAGAGAATTCTGCCATGCAATTTTTGGGAGATTTTCTTCAATGGTGGTTCCCTGGAACGAATGTACGTTCTCAAAAAGAGGAAGACATCTACTTTCTTTTACTCTTCTTGGAAGAATATGAAACAAATTCATTTGATTTACAATCAATTATTGCAATTTAGGTAATTAGCCAAATTAGCCAATTTACCCTATTTGGCCCTTAATGGGCGCTATTTCTAATATCTCACACTCGCCCACAAAGGGCTATATGTATCTCTCTCTCTCTCCTCACTGCTAAGCTCATATGGGCAAATAATCCATGCGAGCAGCATACTATGAGAGCTCGTTGCTATACATCTGTTAGAAGTATATAGCAGTTCAAAATGGGCACATAACCTTAGAGTAGATCCAGTATGCAGTACCCTAGATCAATCAGTCATATTTACATCACATCTCTCTTGATCTCTTTGAGCGCTCAAATACAATACATTGTATTCACAATCATGATTAAACTCATATAATCATAATTTGTCGACCTGTGAATACAAAAATTGAATGTGACATCCAAAACAAAATTGATATTCCTCTTTCCTTAAACCTCTCAATCTCAGTCCAACTTGCTTTTCTAGAAATGTCCCGTTAGATCGAATCAATCTCATGACCATTGACAACACTCTAAGATAGCAAACACTGAATAGAGATCTCAAGAATAGGTCAGAGTCGTGAAGGGACTAAATTTGAGGAACTTTTATCCTCAAGATCTAAACTCTTGCCAACTCCTCTTGGTCGTCTCATGCATACGTAATATGAAGTACGTATTACGGTATTCTCTCATTTCCCATGGAGCATATGTCTTTTCTTTTAATACCGTACAGATGATAGCTCAGACATACTCAATGTCTAGTTTGAGTTCACAAATCTACTTTCTTTAAAATAATCCATCAGAACTCAGATTTGGCATTAAAGACAGATAAAGTGAAATATGTGAGTTATATCACTTTCGATATTTCACTTTCGGACATAATAAATATTATGACATTATCTTAACATTCCGTTAAGGCGACATTCATATTTTAAGCTCGAACTCTCAATTATCACCTAGATAATGAGCTTAAAATTGTCTCATCTTTATTCATCACGCAGTAAATAGAGGCGATTACTTGTGTGAATAGGGTAATCTTATCTGTCCGACATACCTTCTCAAATAATGCACCAAGCATTACTATGCATAAATGACATACAAACTCATAGACATTAATAATGATAACAAATACCATTAACTGTGAACATTGGGAAATATTAGTATCCAGTACTCCCACTTTTTTGCACTTCTAGAGATTTTAATATATGGAACTAATCCTTTTGCTAACACATGACTGAGGAGCAACATCTCTAGGTACTCACTTCACAGAAAAGCTACTATCATTCTGTGCATATATGTGTACTGTATATTCACATCTTTTCTTACAATCATATCTTTCACAAAAGACATATTGCATGTCTATTTGCTTGGTCCGACAATGGATCCTTAGTGTAAGCTCTTGTTACTAGGCTATCACAATCAACTAATAATTGTACCTACAGCATCCTTAGCAACACCTCACTGATCCAAGCATCTCTTAAACCAAATATTCTCTTGTACTGCTGTTGATAACATCATGAGATCATCTTCCATTGTGGATAAGGCCATACACTTTTGCTTCTTACTACTCCAAGATATTGCGCCACTGTACAGTAAGAATACAAATCCAGAGGCAAATTTTCTCTCATCTAACCTCTTTCTCAATCAATATCAGTATAACCTTCAAGGCGCAAATCTCTACCTTGAACTTAGCAAAAATTGACAGTACTTTCTAGATACCTCAGGATTCTCTTGATGACAATCCAATATGCTTGACATGGATTAGAGTGGTACACATACCATTCCAACCACATAACAAATATTAGGTCTTGTACACATCATAGTGTACTTCAAGTATTCAAGCATAACATATGGAACACTTTTCATTTCTGCATTTGCTTGTGGAGTCTCAAGACATATTTTGCGGCTCAGAAATGAATCCTTTGACATTTGCCTAACCATTCCCATTGGATAGAGAGATACCGAGAATCTCTTGGGCCAAAACTAGGTTGACATAGGTATAACACCACCCGGCGAATAAGCCACACATGCAATAGGAGTATGTTCGAATTTATAGTCTTGCATACAAAATCATTCGATGACTTTATCCATATAAGTCTCTTGTGAAAGAGACCATAATCTCTTTGAACGATCTCTTGAAGCTTAATTACAATAATATATGAAGCTTCACTCATATCTTTTTATTGTAGAATTGGAACATAACCAACTCTTGACTGTATTAACAAACTACATATTGCTCCAAGCAATTAGTATGTCATCAACATATAATGACAAGATCACATATTGATCTTAGGATTTTTTGATATATACGCAATGATCCTCATTAATCATTACAAAATCATATACAACTATGGCATTACAAGAAAGTATATACTAATATCTCAAAGACTGCTTGAGGCCATATATCGATATCAAAAGTCGACATACTTTTTGTTCTTGGCTAATTGTAACAAACCCAGCGGGTTGTTTCATACAATTTTTTTTATATTCTCCATTTAGAAAAGCAGTCTTTACATCTATTTGATGTAATTCAAGATCCATACTAATCACTATTGCAGGAATAAGGTGAATTAAGGTAGATCTCACCACAAGAGAACAAACCTCTTCTCAATCAATTACTTATAATTGATTATACCATTTCACCACAAGACGAGCCTTATATCTCTCAATCAAGCCATTATTTTTACGCTTTAATTTTGAGAACACACTTGTTCTCAATGGCTTTATGTCCATTCAAAAGATCAATCAGTTCCCAAACTGGGTTTGATCTCATTGACTCAATCTCTTTTTCCATTACCTATATCCATTTTTCCTTATCAGGGCAAGTCAGAGCGTCATTCACATTCTTGGCTCATCCTCTTCTTGTGGAGCGACCATGAAAACTTTGCCTTCAATGTCTAAAACAACGACAAAACGACGGAGAACGCTTTTTCGACTTGTTCGCTAAATTGATGATTGTACACTTAGTACATCAAGCTCCATTACGCTCCCACTTGGCAACTTATTCGCTGTATTGAAGATTGTACACTTAGTACATCATTCTCCATTACACTCCCATTCGGATTGAACAACAACAACATCTCGTTCATGTCAAGCGGTTGCAATTGAGAAGATCGTACACTTAGTAGATCATTCTCCATTATGCTCCCACTTGGATCAGATAATGACGGCATCTTCTTCACTTCAAGTGGTTGCAATTGAGACTCGTTTGAAACAAATTGCCCACTTCTCACATTGCTCCCACTTGGATGGATGCCCCAATAATATCATTATCACTATCCAAGATCTTAAATGGAGAATAGTCTTTACTTGTCTCGCCCTTTTTCAGAAATTCATTCACTAAGAATGTGACATCTCGTGATTCAAATTCAGTTACGCTTACCACTTTCTTGCTCACCTATAATACATATCCTTTCGAGTGCTCTCAGTATCCCATCAAGATACTCTTTTTGCCTATAGGGCTTAATTTCCCATACTAATGGGAGAAATCGTGTATATATGAAGCACATCAAAGTCTGAGAAAACTTAAATCTCATTTTCGACCTATCCACAACTCATATGAGTGAAAATAACTGATTTAGAAGGCACACGGTTAAATATCTAGACAGCAATCAACAAAAAATTTCACCCCAAAGGTGATAGGCATATTAGCCTGTGCCATCATAAACCTAACCATTTTCATTGGGACCTGTTTCTTCTCTCTACGACTCTATTCTGTTGAGAAATCGCTGGAATAGTCAACTGTCTTTCTATTCCTTTTTCATCACATAAATATCTGAACTGATCAGATAGATTTTCTCGACCTCGATCGGATCCCTTTTTTAAATAATTTTTTTAAAGCTCAAAAATAGAATTTCTCGAAGCAACTTATGCCTCGAATTTATAAGAAATAAAAAATATCCGAGTCGAGTATAATCATCTATAATGTGATGAATTAAACAGCCCATGCCTTATTCTCACATTCATTGAACCACATATGTTTGAATGGATCAACTGCAAAGGAAATTCAGCTCTTGTTCATTTTTCAAATGGTTTGCTCATTATCTATCTCGCTAGGCAATACTCATAAATAGGCAAATCGACTTTTTCAATATTGCCCTATAAGCCATCTTTAGCTTATCTAAATATTTTTCATTGGACCAATGTGACCCAGCCTAGCATGCCACTTATTCACATCATCACAAAAGATGTAAATAGTGAATAACTAATATTCGCATTATTGTACCCAACAATCGGTACAATGAAACCGTCCGAAACCATAGCAACTTGTTTCCAACGACAAGTCATCACCACCGTTATGAAAGTTCAAACTAAAATCAAGTTTAACCAAAATTAACATGGAAACTATATTCCATTGAGTTTTTGGAGCATATAACACAATATGTAGAAATAGGGTGTGACTACCGCGCATTTTCAATTGGCAGGTGACAATCCCTTTAACTTCCGCACATGAATTATTTTCCACATTTATCCACTTTACTTCATGTCGAACTCGTTGAAATTCCACGAAGGTATTTCTATTTTTTCGTTATATGATATGTGACCTGTAAGTCTATAATCCATAAAGGATAAGATTCAGTTACAAAAAAATTGAATTAGAAACTTAAGTAACACTCTCAAGTGCACAAAGTCCTTTTTTTTTTTAACTTCTTCGGTTCACCACAGTCCTGAGCAAAGTGACCATTATTGCCACATTCAAAAAATATTTCACTCTTGAGATGTTTTTCTTGAAAGGACATTTTCCTTTCTCATAATGGTTAAACTTTGATTTTTATTCTGAAGGATCTATTCCTTTATCCTTTTCACATCTTGAACCCACCTTGATGCTTATGCCTGGAGCACGAAGTTTCATTTGATCTAGAAACAGCACTCTAGTTCAAGACAGCGCATAGCGTCCCCAAAAGTCTTTACCTTTTTTTTTTCTTTTTTTTTGGATCAAGTGGATTTTCATATGCACATAGCTATGAAGTAAGAAACAAATTACTGCTTGCACTTGCTACTCATCAGTCAAAAAGTGGCCCACATCATACAGTTCACTTATCATATGTGACATATGCCACAAAGGTCGTCTCATATTCTACCCACGTGGCATTATATAAGTGTCAAAACTTATAGTGATCTGTTTCAACTTGGTGACCGATGTCTAACCAAACTTAGTGTTTAATGCCTCCCACTTGACTTTGGCATTTTCATAAATGCTTGAACTCATGCATCAAACCATTTTTAACATATGCGAGCAATTGAGTTCAGCCTTTTTCGTGCAGCAAATATCGACTGTGCAGTATTCTCATCCTCAGGTGTTTCCATAACTAGGTTAAGATTTTCAAATGCTTCTTGCTCTTCATAGCACAAACTGGATTTCCGTATTCCAGTTTACATAATTTTTGCCATCCAATTTCTCCTTTGTTTTGCTAAGCGCGTAACCGTTGTATCTGAACACGAAGTTCTATAGACATGCATTCACGAACCATTGATGCCTACCATTTATGCATCTATTTTACACTAACTAATTATATTAATGACTAATTTCACATAAGGCCTTAGATTCAAAAGTTCACTATGTTCCCAATCATCGCCCAAGAATCCTCGCTTGAAATTACCATTAACATAATCATTTATGTAAAATCGAATTCACTGAAGTTACTAAAACTTTCTAGAACTCCCCACTTGAATAAAGATAAAAAATCGAACAATGATCTCTATATTTTAATTACTAACATGGCATAACATGATTTGAATTATACATACATGCTTTACACATCAAATCATGAGATTGCATGATATATGCCATCGATCAATTCTTGAAAAACAAAACGCCCCAAAATACGTATATCATGGGCTTCAAACGTATTTTCAGAATTATAAAATCATCAAACATGTCCAAATAATATATCAAATCGAATACAATTTTGATACGAACGTAACGGTACCTCACACGCCCCAATCGGAGCTCATATGCATCCACACGAGCCGGTCAAAGTTTTTGCTTTGACTAGTCAACGCTCGGTAAACGGGGTCAAAATGCAATTTCTCAAAATTTTGAGGATCGAATCGCATTTTTGCGAAAATACAGAGACAAATTGCAATTTCCAAAAAAATTGAGGACCAAATTGCAATTTTTGAAAAGTTCGAGGATCAAATTGTTATTTTTCGAAAATTTAGGGAGTAAAATGCAATTTTTCGAAAGTTTGGGGACCAAATTACAATTTTTCGAAAGTTCGGGGACTAAAATACAATTTTCAGAAAGTTGGTCAACAGTCAACGGTTGACTAGTCAACGGTCAACGAAAGATCGGGTCAACGGGTCGGTATCTGCGTCGGTCGCGAACCGGGTCAAACACACTCGATGACGTCAGCCGGTTACGAACGGCTCCCTGGCACGCGCGCAGCACGTGTGCGCGTGAGGCCTACGCGCACCGCGTCTCACCAGCACGTGCTGGCGCGTGCCGCCTCCTTCGACGGTCTTTTTCGGCGGTCGACCCCTCAAAATGCTCGTCTCATCGATACGATCTTGATGGTATATACATATTACATTTTCGTCGAATGAAATTTCACGAAAACGTATCGAATCGCCGCAGCCCCGGGAACCCGATCCGTGGTGGTGGGTACGGTGTCGCTTCGCGATGGGCGACCACTCAAAATTCTCGTATCGTCGAGCTCGTTCCAACCATGTATACGAAATACATTTTTATCGCACCAAAAATCATGAACATGCCATGAACAGTAACGAGTGAAAAAATGATTTTTCGCGTTCGCATCGACAATAAAATAAATCACGATCAGGAAACAAGAACACTTCGCTCTGATACCACTGATGGGTATTTCATACAATTGCTAATTAAGATCTATATACGAAGCGGAATTAAATAGATCTACATACCCATAAACACGAAGCGCTGATTGCAGCCATACGTTGATCAAACCGTCGTATACGTCCGATTGTATTGGATCTTCAAGCCTTGAGATCAAACTTGAATCACTGATCGGTGAGGTATATCACGTAAAACAAACATACCTCGAATCCACAGATTAAGAACCCCTTCGCAGGTGAGACACAATCCGGATCCAGCGATCAATCGTCGTCGAGAGAGAATTCTTCCATTGAGTTTTTGGGAGATTTTCTTCAATGGTGGTTCCCTGGAACAAACGTACGTTCTCAGAAAGAGAAAGACATCTACTTCATTTTTCTCTTCTTGGAAGAACAGCAAACAAATTCCTTTGATTTGCAATCAATTATTTCAATATAGGTAATTAGCCAAATTAGCCAATTTACACTATTTGGCCCTTAATGGGCGCTATTTCCAATAGTTGCCAATGGAGGTGTCGATATTGAGCTTTAGATCTGAGTTGTCGCGTGCCCCCGGGGGGGGGGGGGGTTGTTGGGATCCATTTGGGACGGAAGCTTGATCTCCCTTCGGTAAAATTAAGATCTTTTTTATTCCATCAGGTGTAGTTCTTTAAGATTGTTGTTTCGGGTTAGGCTATACACTTAGAGGGGGTAAATAGGTGTATCAAACGAATTTCGAAAAATAATGCGGAATTGATAAATTAATTGAAATCGAAAGAACTAAAGTAATAGTAAAGTATTGCAGTGCTTCTGTCGGATAGTTAATAGAAGCAAAAAAGGTAGAAAGCAATACACACAAGATTATAGTGGTTCGGCTTTTAAGGGTCTACATCCACTCTCCCACACTAACAGTCTACTGACTAGATTTCATTAAGTGATCAAATAAGAGTTTACAAAAGCATGAGTGATTGTATGAACTTTAAGTAGTTCCAACAGAAGTAAGTTGTGCCTCTATTAAGGTTCGCGACTCCACACGAGATCTCAAGATAATGCGCTTATAGACAACAATGAAGTTTTCTTCAAATAAGGTTGATGATCTCTTGGTCGTCCTACGTTCTTTGAACTTCGTGCTCTTTATAGTCCTCGTCCTCCAAGCTCCCCACTGGATAGATCTACTCCAAGGATCAATCACCAAAGCTAGCCATTGGTTGATTGATAAAAGAACACGTATCTTTTTCGGTAAGATACACCAGAAATTTGGAAAGATTTATTTGCCCATACAAACAAATCTTAAAACCCTTTAATCAAAGAATCCAAATAAGGTAAATGTCTAAGGATTTTGAATATCAATCAAGATCTCCTTGTGTAAGGAAAACCGTTAGAAGATCGATTTGATTGATACAAAAATAGTATGACTTAGTCTCGAAATACTGTCTAAATCATTGATCATTAGTGGGGAAATTTAATCTGCTAAGATAATCAGAAATTAAGATTAGTCGAGCAAGGAGAATTAATGCTTAAAGGAGTATGAATGTCGAACCAGTGTACCTCTGCCATGTGGTCTGCCTGCTTCTATCAAAATGGATACATTAGAGATTAAAGGCAGTGATATATAGATCCTTCGAGTTCATCCAAAATCTTTTCATCAATGCATGATAGTTTTGTTTACTTCATAATCAAATATAATATTCCTAACAATCTTCCCCTATTTTGATGAAGACAAAACCGTTCTCATAGAAGATGAAAAGAATTTTGTGTGAGATGAACTTACAAGATGAATTTACCATATTGATCGTTGTGGCGCGTTTCTCCCCCTTTTTGTCAGCATCAAAATATAAGGGATAGACATAATGCAAGAGAAATAGCAATTGATCATGCAGTTTATAGTACGATAGTACACTGCATTAGTCTAGCAAGCAAACCTAGGAACGGGAACAACTGAAAATGCAAAAATATGATTGTTCGAAAAAAAAATTTATTTAGGTTGTTGAGCAGCGGATGAGGGTCTGGAAGTGGCGAGGTCGAAGGGGGCACGAACGAGATTGAAAGTGGACAAATCACGCAACCTCATGTCGAACGCATCTGTCAGATTCTTCATTTCTCTGGTCAATAAGACTTGATTCTGTCCAAACCTGACCAAGTCTCCTGACACTTGGTCTTGTGCCTTCTTAACCTCTACTTGAAGATAATCTTCCATAGTTTTCATCCTCAGTTGAAGTGCTTCAGTTTGCTTGAAGTGTTCGGCCCTGAGAATATTAACCTGCCTCTGGACCGTCTCTTGCCCTTGTTGAAGATTTGTGAGAATCTTCATAAAGTTCTCGAGGACTTTGATCAGGTTCTCCCCCTGAACATTTGCTCCTTCTGCAAGTCCTGCAAGATCAATCTCTTCGACTAGAACTGTATTGTCCCCGGAACTGTTGGCTCTGTCACTTCTGAGGGCATCAAAGTACTCCTCTTGAAGTTGTCTTTGGTCCTCCTCTTTCTACTTTCTATGTTCCTCTGCTTCGGCCAGTTCTGCAGCCTTCCTTTTCTTCTCTTCCTTAATCACTTTGCAAACTGCTGTTGTTGCTTCTAGTTGTGCTTGCTCAATTCTTTCCTTCTCAGACAAAGCTTCAGCTTCTGCCTTTTCCTTTATAGCAGCCTCTGTTTGTGCTCTTGCCTTTTCAAGTAATCTTGTATGGTTCTCAGCTTCCAATTGAGACTGTGCTTCTGCGTCTACTCTTGCTTTCTCATGTGCTTGAGTATCTAATTCTCGGATTTTGTCTTCAGTTTTCTGAATGGCCTGCTCCTGTTCCTCTATCAAATTGGTGGCTCTCTCCTCCAATTATGCACTCTTCTCCATAAGAGTAGTCTCTCCTTTGTCCATTGACTCTTCACTTCGTGCCTCCATCTCAGCTTGATCAAACCTCTTGCTGAGTGGTGAGACATCTCCAGAAAGAGTGGTTTCAAAGTCAGATGAGACAGAGTCCTTCGTAACCCTTTTTCCTTTCTTCTTGGACGCACTTGCTTTCAGCAATGCCTTCCTCTTAGGCTTCCCTTTCAAACTCATCAATGTTTCACTAATGATCTTTCTTGCTGTGTCATCAAGATCACAGCTTATCTTTACTATTTTCCCATCTTTATCTATCCAGCCATCAGGTGTAACAGTAAAATGCATCTTAAATAGAGTATCAGCCCCAACTGTCATGCCTGGTAGAATCTCATTCTTCATCTTTGAGGGAGACTTAACTTCCAATGCTCGAAATAGCTTAGTGATCAGGGCTCCTTAAGGAAGTTGCCCAGCTTTCTTTGTGACAGTTCGATACTTCTGAAAGATAATGGTGTATGCCAAAGAAAAAGATTTACCTTTGACAATAGCAACCACCATCCTAACTTCATATCTGGATACATCGGTGGTGGATGAGGCCTTTGGTCGAATACATCCAATGAGTATTTTGTGCACGATTCTATACAGCAAAGGCATTGCATCATAGTTGATGTACATCCCTGTGCTTCTTCTGAAATCAGTGTCCTCTGTGATAAACTTGTAGGTTTCATTAGAGGGTATCTCTATTTTCACAAATTCAGAAGCTCTTACTCCAATAAGAGAGGCTATTAGTTCAGCAGACACAACATACCAATAGTCACCAACTGTAAAAGTCATCCTATTGGGGTTCTTGATAAAATGTAGGTTCGAATAGAATAGAGCCACCAACTTAGGATAGACAATTTCAGAATCAGTGCAAAAATTTATCAAATCTAGTTTCTCAAACATGTCAGAAACTACAATGCCGTGACTATCAAGATACTCAAAATCGACTGTCTTATGAGGCATCACTTTCCTTTTCAAAAAACTATTGAAAGAGTCATGATATTGTTGACTCTTGAAAAGTTTTGGCCGAAATTTTGTATCTTTGGCAAAACCACCAAATGCTCTAAATTTTTCAAACAGCAAATCATCGTCATCAGTAGCCCATACCCTAGATTCAGTATCTTCTCCACCTTCTGTGGAGTCATAAGTTTCTTCGACTTCCTCAACCATCTTTTCCTTTCCCTTAAAAACACCAACTTTCTTCTCCTTGACATTAACAGACCCAGAAGTGCCTTCAAACTTCTTAACTTCTAATTCAACATCAGACTCCGAATCAAAACCAAAATTCTTCAGAAATTTTACCGCAACACAGTCATCCATACCAGACTCACGCATAATGTTTATAGACTTTCGAATCCCTTCAAGGGTTTGCAAAGAAGATGGAGTCGAAAGATCCGAACCTGAACTTGGGCGAGTGTCAGGAGTGTGAAAAACCTGTAAAGTTCCCTCCTTTGGTGGTGAGCTCGCAGAATCACTTGAGCCTCGTTCCTCAGAGAATGCTGTCATGTTGTCTGAGTCTTTGTCCACTAGTGTAATCTGTGACGGTCCTCTTTTGGAGAATCTAGCGGCAATGGCTGAGGTTCTTTGTGACTGGCGAATAGAGGTGGAAGTTTTCTTCAGTTTGTCAGAGATGGGTTTGCGAGGCATTGCGGGGAAGACGAACGGTTTTTGAGAGGAAAGTTTGAATCTTCGAGAAAGCACGAGAGAGTTTGAAACTCCTTGAAGAGCAGTTTTATTTTGGGAAAGAAAGAGCTGTTTCTTTTATAGAAGATGATGATGCGATTAAAAGCATTTTTCTCGAGCGGCGGTTTTTGGAGGATATCTGGAAAAATAGGGATTTTTTAAAACTGGTAGTGAATTTTTGGAAATGAATATACACGAAAATATGCACGCGATTAATCACAAAATATTCGAACAATCAAATAAAAATTTTGAGATCATACTTTCGCTTCTTATTCTATTAGGTAAGGATTTTGTTTCTTTTCTTTAAGCCCATGTTTCATGCATCTGCTCAAGACTTCATAAACGAGTTAGTGATTCCAAGCCTTTCTTTAATGAAATTGAAACTATCTTTTTCAAGAGGCTTCGTAAAAATGTCAGCCAATTAATTTTTAGAATCAACAAACTGAATATGAATGTCATTGTTTTGCACATGATCTCGTATGAAGTGGTGCTTGATTTCTATATGCTTGGCTCTTGAATGAAGAACATGATTTTTTGTCAAGTTGATTGCACTTGTATTGTCACACCTAATTTCAATGTTTGATTCCTCAATATCAAAATCTCAAAGTTGTTGCTTCATCCACAAGATTTGTGCGCAACAACTACCAAGAGTAACATATTCTGCCTCTACCGTCGATAGAGCCATTGTACTTTGTTTCTTAGAGAACCATGATACCAACATGCTTCCCATTAGTTGGCATGTTCCTGATGTGCTTTTTCTATCAATACGACAGCCAGCATAGTTAGCATTAGAATATCCAATAAGAGTAAAATTTGAGTTACTAGGATACCATAATCCAAGTGAAGAGTAAGTGATGAGATATCTAATATTCATTTTTACAGCAGAAAGATGTGATTCTTTTGGATCAGACTGAAAACGAGCACACATGCACACATTGAAAAGAATATCTGGTCGAGAAGCAGTGAGGTAAAGTAAAGATCTAATCATGCTTCTATAGAGTTTTTTATCAACCTTTTTACCAGTCTCGTTTTTGTCAAGGTTTGAAGAATGAAACATTGGTGTTTCAGTCCTTTTGCATTTATCAGGCTCAAACCTTTTTACAAGCTCCTTTGCATATTTTTCTTGACAGATGTATGTACCTTCATTTCCTTGCTTGACTTGTAGACCAAGAAAGAAGTTTAACTCACCCATCATACTCATTTCAAACTCATTTGTCATAATCTGCGAAAAGTTCTTGCACAAGGTTTCATTAGTAGGTCCAAAAATAATGTCATCAACATATATTTGAATAAGAATAATATTTTTACCTTCCTTTTGAATGAACAGAGTAGTATCTACTTTTCCTTTTTCGAAGCCATTTGTTATAAGAAAAGTACTTAGCCTTTCGTACCAAGCACGTGGTGCTTGCTTTAGACCATATAGGGCTTTGTTCAGCTTGTAGGCATGATCAGATTTTGTAGGATCTTCAAATCCCGGTGGCTGGTCTACATACACTTCTTCTTTGATGTAGCCGTTTAAGAACGCACTTTTGACATCCATCTGAAAAAGTCTGAAGCCATAATAACATGCATATGCTAATAATATTCTTATAGCTTCTAACTTGCCTACCGGCTCATAAGTCTCGTCATAGTCGATTCCATCTTCTTGTGAGTATCCTTTTGCGACTAATCGTGCTTGGTTCCTTGTGACTCTACCTTTGTCATCAAGCTTGTTTCGGAATACCCATTTCGTACCGATGACTGGTCGATCTTTTGGTCTTGGAACCAAATCCCAGACTTGATTTATTTTGAATTGTAGTAGCTCTTCTTGCATTGCCTCTATCCACCTTTCATTCGAGAGTGCTTCTGTCAAGTCCTTTGGTTCAATTTCAGGGATAAGAGCAAACATACCTGTCATTTCTTTGAAGGAGGCTCTAGTTTTGATTCCTTCTTGCACATCTCCAAGAACGAGTTGTAGTGGATGGCTGGACTTATGCTTCCAGTTGTGATTAAATTGTTCTTTCTGCGTCTCTTCTATAGAACCAAATTGACCTTTGATAGAACCAAACTGAGTAGTGTCATCATGGGAGTTGGTCTTCTCCTCATCTTGGAATGTATGTTGAATATCTTCTTCTTCTTGGGTGATGTATAAAGTACTGTTTTCGTCAAACTTCACATTCATTGACTCTTCCACAGTTTGTGAATTTTTATTGAAGATCATGTAGGCTTTGCTTGTGGTAGAGTAACCAAGAAAGATTGCTTCGTCGGATTTCTCATCAAATTTACTGACTCTGTCATTTGCATTTTTGAGTACAAAACATTTGCAACCAAACACTTTAAAATATGAAACATTTGGTTTTCTACTTTTAAAAAGTTCATAGGGCGTTTGATCTAAAAGCGGTTTGAGAAACACGATTTGAGATGTAACACGCAGTTGAGACTGCTTCTGCCAAAAAATGTGAATGAATTTTACTTTCAATCAACAAAGTTCTTGCCATTTCCTGTAAGGAGCGATTTTTCCTTTCCACAACCCCATTTTGTTCTGGAGTATAGGGAGTTGAGAAGTTGTGTTTCAAACCATTTTCAATGCAATACGATATTTTTTTTTTATTTTCAAATTCTTCACCATGATCGGTTTTAATGCAAGAAATGGTGTAGCCTTTTTCGTTTTGAACAAGTTTTGCAAAACTTGAAAAATATGAAAATGCTTCATTTTTATGAGCAAGAAAATATATCCATGTAAAACGAGTAAAATCATCTACTATCACCAAGCAATATTTCTTACCACCGAGACTTTGACTTCGTGTAGGTCCAAAAATATCCATATGCAGAACCTGTAAAGCTTGATTAGTAGAAACAATGTTGATTGGTTTGAACGAACTCCTTACCTATTTTTCGAGAGTACAGGCGGTACATAAATCAGTCTTGTCAAATCTGACTTTGGGTAGTCCTCTTACAAGCTTTTTAGAGGAAAGCTTGATTATTTGTTTGTTGCTAATGTGCCCAAGTTTCTTGTGACATAGATCTGAATCTTCCTTGATAGAGACAAGACATTTTTCTTCTTGTGAATCTATATCTAGTAGATAGATGTTCCCATGTCCTCTTCCAGTGAAGATTTGAGTCTTGTCCCTGCTTTCTCCTGTGCATATGTTCTCTTGAAAACATATCTTATGACCAATATCACAGAGTTGATTTACACTTAAGAGATTGTAATTGAGCCCTTCAACGAGTGAGACATTGTTTATCATCAGCTTTCCAACCTTGACAGATCCTCTGCCAATTATCTTACCTTTGCTACCTCCGAAAGATACACTTCTACCTTTGACTTTAAGGATTTTCATAAACTTGATTGCATCACCTGTCATGTGTCTTGAACAACCACTGTCAAGGTACCACTTGTTTTTCTTTTTTATGTACCTACAACAAATAAATAGATTCACGGTTTCTTTGGTACCCAGACCTTTTTGGGTCCTTTTACGTTAGTAGACTCCATCATTTTGTTAAAGGTCCTCTGATGGGTTTCCAAACTTTAGAGCACTCATACTTAAAATGAGTTTTGTCTCTACAGTTGGAATAGAAAAATTCGTGGCCAATAGGTTTTATAAAATGTCTTTGAAAGTGTTCTTTGTAAGCTTTCTTTAAAGGTTTCTGTTTTCGTCTTTCTTCATATTTTGGAAATGCATTTTGTAAAACTGTTTTCTTTTCCATTCCAAGGCCATTCTTGTTGTAATAAGAAATCTGAATAGAAAGAATATGCTCCAAGGTTTTTGAACCTGTGGAAAAATTATTTTGTATATTTGAAATATCTTGTTTGACCAAAACATGCTCTTTTGAAAGAGAATCATATTTTTCTTGTAAATCAAAGAGATCCTTTTGAAGAAGATCTTGTTTTTCAGATAAGCTTATATTTTCCTTTTTGAGAAGATCACGATTTTGAAGCAAAACAGAATATTCTTTTTGAAGAAGGTCAATCTTTTTCATTTTTGGAAAGATCCTGTTGCCTTAGCTTTGAATTTCCTTTTTTAAGTCAGAGATCTTTTTAAGAGTTTTTTTGAGATCCGAACATAACTCATCAATGTAATCGGATACTTCATCAGGGATATCAAAACTTACCTCTTTTTCATCCTCTGAATCTGAAGTTGCCATAAGACAGATATTTGCGCAATCTTCATCATCACTCTCTTCGCACTCGGTATCACTCCACGTTTCATCTTTTAGAGCTTTCTTTTTATTTTCAAACTTGCCTCGATTGTTCTTCAGAGAGGGACAGTTAGGTTTAATATGTCCACGTTTACCACATTCAAAGAAAAATTACCTCTTTGTTTTTATCCTTCTCAGTAGAGGATTTTTCAGATTGCCTGAACGAACGTTTTGCTTTGAAGTTTCTTCCTCTTCTAGCCATCTTCCTGAACTTTTTAACCATTAATGCCAGTTCTTCATAGTCATCCTTTGCTTCTGAATCTGTATCACTTGAATCAACCATCTTTGATCTCAGGGCAATCGCTTTTCTTCCTCTCGTCTCATCCTCGTCATTTTGACGCTCAGACTCATAGGATGTCAATGTACCTACAAGTTCATCAACAGTTAAAGGTGAGATTCTCGATGTTTCACGAATGGTGGTTTTGATGTTGTTCCACTCCTTTGTCAATCCCCTCAGAATTTTGTTGACTCTTTCTATTTGAGAGATCTGCTTGTCGTAGTAGGTCAATCCATTCACAATATCTGTAAACCTGTTGATCATATCAGAAACAGATTCATCAGGTCTCATTTTAAAAGATTCATACTTTCCAAGGAGAATATTTGTCTTTGTTTCCTTGACTCTATCAGTCCCTTCATGGGTAGTTGCAGACTTTCCCAGATTTCCTTTGTTGTTTCATAAGAGCAAATACGATTATATTGAGATGGAGACAAAGCACAATTAATAGAATAAATTGCTTTTGAATCCAAAGCTTCTCTTTTGGAGATTTCTGTGACACTAAGCTTTGATTCTTCTTTACTACTTTCTTTTGACGAAGAGATTGTTGGGTTTGCTCCTTTTTGCACAACATCCCACATTAGTGGATCTGTAGACTTGATGAATGCTTTCATCTTGTTCTTCCAGATGTTGTAATCTTTTCCATCAAAGTATGGAGGTCGTGTGTTGCTTTGGCCTTCCACAATACCTGCTCCAAGGATGCTAGCCATTTAAGATCGTTAGCTTATAAGTATACACTTCAAATAACAAGCCTTAGGCTCTTATACCAATTGTTGTTTCGGGCTATGCTATACACCTAGAGGGGGTGAATAGGTGTATCAATCGAATTTCGACAAATAATGTGGAATTGATAAATTAATCGAAACCGAAAGAACTAAAGTAACAGTAAAGTATTGCAGTGCTTCTGGCGGGCAGTTAATAGAAGCAGAAAGGGTAGAAAGCCATGCACACGAGATTATAGTGGTTCAGCTTTTAAGGGCCTATGTCCACTCTCTCACACTAACAGCCTACTGGCTGAATTTTACTAAGTGATCAAATAAGAGTTTACAGAAGCATGAGTGATTGCATGAACTTCAAGTACTTCCAACAGAAGTAAGTTGTGCCTCTATCAAGGCTCGCGACTCCACATGAGATCTCAAGATAATGCGCTCATAGACAACAATGAAGTATTCTTCAAATAAGGTTGATGATCTCTTTGGTCATCCTCCGTTTTTTTGAACTTCGTGCTCTTTATAGTCCTTGTCCTCTAAGCTCCCCACTGGATAGATCTACTCCAAGGATCAATCACCAAAGCTAGCCGTTGGTTGATTGATAAAAGAACACGTGTCTTTTTCGATAAGATACACCAGAAATTTGAAAAGATTTATTTGCCCATACAAACAAATCTTAAAACCCGTTAATCAAAGAATCCAAATAAGGTAAATGTCTAAGGATTTTGAATATCAATCAAGATCTCCTTGTGTAAGGAAAACCTTTAGGAGATCGATTTGATTGATACAAAAATAGTATGACTTAGTCTCGAAATACTGTCCAGATCATTGACCGTTAGTGGGGAAATTTAATCTGCTAAGATAATCAGAAATTAAGATTAGTCGAGCAAGGAGAATTAATGCTTAAAGGAGTATGAATGTTGAACCAGTGTGCTTCTGCCATGTGGTCTGCCTGCTTCTATCAAAATGGATACGTTAGATATTAAGGCAGTGAGATATAGATCCTTCGAGTTCATCCAAAATCTTTTCCTCAAAGCATGATAGTTTTGTTTACTTCGAAATCAAATATAATATTCCTAACAAAGATTACTTCTGCATCGTGGATAAGGTTTGTTGCGTTTCATCTACTTCCTCTGAAAACTGAATCGTTCCTCTTTTTCCAGATGCACCAAAGAGTTGTTGCAATCAATTCAAAGGAAATGTTGGGATCCTATCTCTCTAAAACATCATGTAACCACGCATCCATCTGCATACTGGTCTCTGATTATGCCCAAAAAGTGAGGGCGACTTGCCAGATTTGCTCTGTCCATGAGCATTGTAGAAATATATGCTTTGTCATTTCCACATCTAAGTTACACACTGAGCATTGGAGCTGAGTGATTATGCCTCGCCTATGGAGGTTTTCCTTTGTGGGAGTGGCATTCTGACAAACATTCCACAGGAAAAAAACGAATCATTGGGGGGATATGTGCCTTCCAAACTCGGTTCCATAATCTGCGAGATGGTTGAAAAGATGTTGAAGCTTGATTAAAGGAAGCTGAAAGTCAGATAATTGAAGTTATTTCCTTCCGACAAAAAAAGAAGACGACAAAATTAAAGAAATAATTAATTCGGAGTAATTTGCCATGCTTGAAATCTTTGCCAAGAGTTCCATGGCGGCCCATCGACATTATAGGAGCAATAGTAGGTCTCCTATGGGCTATGACGCGTCTCTTATTTTGATCTGCAAAAACATCGTTGTCGTAAGTTCGATTCCTCGACATGCATATTTGACTCACGAAATCAAAGCTCACTCTCATGAAAAGCACGACATCAATGGCGGCGAGCCCAAGATCGGACGTGAGATCTTCATTCTGCAACCTTCCATCGGTGGCTAATAATATGTTCACGCTTGTCGAGATGGAGATCGAATCCAATTATTCGAACACCAAGGGAATGATGGGCAGTACATGAAATCAGAATGTTGGTGCACTATTGGGACAAAACTATAGGCAAGTTGGTTGAATGGACGTAACTAATGATTTCCTCTACAGCAAAAGATAAGAGCTCATGGGCCTCAAAATTGGCGGGTAATCAATTCAAGAGACAACGAGCTAAAAAAAGGTCATCATCGAGCGCCAATGCGTGGTGCTTGAGCTTTATTCAAGTTTAGGTATAATATTGAACATTTTCATATAGTGTAATGATTAGATTGAACATTTACCACTATGGGATTTCATCGAACAAATAAAAAGTTCAAGGATGACATTGCACATTGCGCTAAAGTTCAAAGACCACACTGAAAAAGTTAAAAGCTTGTGTTGACATTGCATATTGGGCCGAAGTCCAAAGATCCTCTATGTCATTTTCTGCTATAAGATCTACCAAAGTCAGTGGAATGTTATTTGTATTGAGAAAGCACGCCAAATCTTGTTCACTAAGGTCCCGTTTGGAGATGTTTGTTTATGTTATCATTTATAAATAATAAAAGAATGGGGAAAAAGGGCATCACAAATGTCATAAATTTGTATGGCACTCATTTGAGTGCCATAACTTTTTTCGATGACTTGAGTGCATTAATTTATGTATATTACTCGTTTGAGTGTCATAATATTTTTTTTTTCGGATCATTTGAATGTCATATATCTTTTTAATTTATCACTTGATTATCATAACTTTTTAAAAAACGTTTATCACCAAGTGCTATGCCATGTCGGATTTCTAGCACTTTCGGGAACGTTTTTAAAAGTTTTTAGCACTTAAATGACTGATTACAAGTTATGTACTCATGTGAACGTTTGTCAGAAGTTATAAATGGTTGAAAAAAAAGTTATGTCACTTAAAAGAATGTCGTACGAAAGTTATGTCACTTGTAGTGTCCTTATCCCCAGTAAAATCATTTGACTTGTTTTTAGTTTATTCAAACATTTCTCAATGAAAAGCAAAGTTTGGTAAGCCTTATAGGAAATGTGTATTTGACACCTTTTTATTTCGAATCTAATTGCTAGTTATACTTTTTTTTTATTCATCAATTGTCCGATAATGCCTTTCGCAGCTTCGCTCATAAGCTATTTATTCAAATAGATAACAACTAGTTAAAATAAACAAAAGACGCTCATTTTCATCTTAATACTTAAAAATAAACGAAAGTGCATTTTTCATCATGCAGATATTTTAAAGGACGGGATAAAAAGAAGAAAAATTTATAAGAAGTCCTATAGTTGTTGTGAATTTTTGTGCAATGCATATATAGAACCTACATAAATATATGCATTTTGGTAATGTACTTATCATTCATAAGATGAAATTTTATATTTGAAACTTTAAGACGATTTTTTTTTTTTGCGATTTTTGTTTATGAAATAACCGATGGTATCAGTAGCTATCTAAACAATATTCTCACATGAAATCTGTCTTTATCTTTTCTTTTCTTTTTTGCTTCAAGAAGATTTGTTTAGATAAATGAAACCAAACATCACCTAAATGATTTGGCAAAGTGATTACTAAATCAAATGAATCCCTTCATTTCACTAGGGTACCATACTTTAAGTAATGAAAAGATTTCAGGTGGATACACGGTCGTCACTTCGTGTTCATGGCTCATAATCGAGCTCCAAAATAAGTATCGTGTCGCGTGATTGAATTATTCTATGAATCTTATGTATACTACATTCATGTCAATAGTGCTGCACGGTCGTCACTTCGTGTTCATGGCTCATAATCGAGCTCCAAAATAAGTGTCGTGTCGCGTGATTGAATTATTCTATGAATCTTATGTATACTACATTCATGTCAATAGTGCTGCTTTAGGATATGACATATAATTGTGTTAAAACGTATTAATCAGCATAAAAAAAAAACTTACCAGCCCTACGCAGGTGTCGTGTCATTCTTTTCATAGGAAAACTCGCCATAAATTACCAACAACGAGTAACATGCAGAAACGAAGGGCGAATAGAGAGTACAATATTTCTCTTTAGTGTTGAATCTTTAGTGAAGATTGAGTCCCCCTAGCGCACGTTGCTCGTTTAGGTAGATGAGCTTACATGATAACATTTAGCAACTTTCAATTTCATTTTAGGGAAATCATATTTAGCAAATTTGATGTAAAACTTCTTAATTGAGCACAACGGTCATAGTCCAAGATTCTCCATTGATGAAAATGCAAGGAAGAGCATAAAAAATGTCATAAACCTATTATATATATTTTTTTGGGTAAGTAAATAAACCTATTATATCGATACCAATTTAGTCCTAAATCTTTTGATTTGATCAACTTATTCCTAAACATTTTTCATCTGTATCAATTCAGTCCATCCAATCAATTTTTACTGATAATTACTAACGTTAATGTCGATTGTTCTGTGTGGCATGTTGACGCTGACGTGGACATTTCTTTTTGTAATCCTTTAATTTTTTTTATTTTCTTTTGTGTTCTTTATTTTTTCTTTGGCTGAAGGCTAGCAAGGGCCGCTGGCGAACCCTTACTAGCCATGGGCAAGGGCCGCGGCACCCTCCCTTGGCCTAGATCTAGCGAAGGCGTCGTGGCCCTTGCTAGATTTGGGCGAGGGTCCGCGTGCCCTGGCTTTGGCAGGGCTTTCACCGACCACAACGAGGGGCCCCGTGAGCCCTCACGCATTGCCGACGAGGGTTGACTGATTGCCCTTGCCAGCCCTCAACAAGAAAAATGACAAATTAAGAACAAAAAAGAAAAAGAAAGAAGAGAAAAAAAAATCAAAATATTATTAAACAATATCCATGTCAGTGCCGACCTTACCATGTAGCATGGCTGCATCCACATCAGCGATTTTCAGTCAAAATTGATCGGATAGACTCAATTGGTACAAATGTAAAAAGGTTTAGGACTAAATTGGTCTAACAAAGAAGTTTAAGACTGGATTGGTACAAATACAGTATATTTATGGCTCTTTTTTTTTTTTTTGGTACTTTCCCCTAAAGATGTATCTATCACGTGCTTCTCTCAAGACCAATGTGCTTTTTCTCTTGAAGAATCAGCCCTGTATCTCGTAACTTCTTGTTCAAGCTGACTCGAACGTGACCCGGACAACGTTCATCGCAACTAATATAAGGAAAAGACACCAACTTAGAATTTCTCGGATGATCGAGAAAGGCAGGGCAGAAGATAACGCACGACACATACAACAAGAAGTTGGTTGGTCGATCATCAGCAGCCGATCTTTCCGAGGAACGCAACTTGGAATAAAAAAAGAAACAATGACAACCCCATTCATTGCATTTCATTTAACGTAAAGCATCTGATCTCGTAGCTTGGACTCGATATTCCGAGATGACGAGGAAGAGATCCTAGCGTTGGCGATGACGATGGGGGGAATTATTCTATGTAAACGAGTAATGTAGCCTAACCTTTTTTCCTTTGAACGTATGAAAGGGATAAGATGTCCTTGAACAAAAGCAAAAGTTGCTTCAAGATTGGAAGAATTGATGAATAACCTTTGTAATGCGTAAGTTCATGTAATGGAATCTATGGAATAAAAGTCCCTCTCTCTCTCAAACTTCCCCCCCATTTTTGACATGTGCCGGTCCATTATATGTTTTTTTTTTCCTTCACAAAAAGGGGAGCTTGATTGCGATGTTAACCAATCAGAGCTATTAAATTTTCCCAAAATCAGAATATTCCTTGACGCTACACCCTAGGGAAAAGTTACTGTATCTTGATTTTTTTTTTCATTTTTATCAATTGAATCCTAAATTTTTTGCATATAACTGCAATGTATTAGTTCAGCTCGATTTTTGGGAATTGGCCTTTCCTTACTGAGTTAAACCTTAAGTACTCTCTCATAACCTTGAGTGGAATGGGGTGAGCCGCAAGGTCCTCTATCCCATAAAAACAGATTGAGCGGGCTTAAATAAGTGGTTCCCTTTTCGGTCTCCGGCCTACCCTAACCCCATACTTGTTGCGAAGAGTATCATTTCTTTTACATATGGATGGGTTTGGACACTAAAATCTCTGATAAGGTCTAACGCCCGGCTCAACCGATCCAACCCGGTTCGTTGATCAAATTCTAAGTCTAGCCCCCTTACACCCAAGATATGTCACTCAAAAATCATAAAGAGGATATCCACCACCATAGCTTATCACGAGAAAGTACCAATACTTAAATGAAAAGCTACTAGGGACCAAAAACGAGATTTATAAATTCTGACAAATAGGTTCCTACAACTCCCCGCTTTCTGTTCATTTACTATTAGAAATGGCATACGTGAAACTTCTAGTTGTGAAGCACGTTCGTAACTATTAATAGTGGGCGAGGTAATATTTAAAGAAAAGGAAGGAACGAGAGGTTTAAAAAGGGAAAGTTATCCAAAAAATCTTAAACCTTTTAGGTTGCGTTTGGTCGCCCAGATTTTTAGTCAGGATAGGATTGGATAGGATATGATATCAAATCTAGGGATTTTGCCATATCCTATCCTGTGTTTGGTGAATCGCAGTAATAGAGCCGGATATGTTCATATCATATCATATTCATTGTTTAGTATATACGATATATGAATGTAAAATGAATTTGAAAAAGCACAAGCGAAAAATATAAGAATCTCTTGTAATTCATTGGTAAATCTAGTAAAAGAAAGAAAATATAAACATTCAACTTTTGATGAAAAGTTTTGCCTTTTTCGCGATATTCGTTAAACCTCAATATGAAACAAAAAGTTATGGAGAAGAAGAAGGTTTGACTCTCTTTCTGCTTTTCTTAGATTTTTTATGTGAACCAGAAAGCTAAGAATGAGAGTAAGTTTCAACTATCTCGCTATTTTCGTGAATTTTTATAATAAACTATAAAGTTACAAAACAATCATGAAACTTTCACATGAACTAGAGATAGAGAAGACGGAGATGGAGATGCTAGTTTTTTTAGAAATTTCATTACTCATTCTCTTCAAGAATTAGAAAAATCATTTTCAAATTTGAATATTTTTACTTAAAATCTAGTTTCTTTTAATTCATTTTTATTATTTTTAATTATAAATCTCTTTTTATCATTATTTTGACTCCCTTCCATCATTTCTTAATAAAATTTTTCATTAAATAACAAACTATACTATTATACTTAAAATATTTAATGATATAAAAACTAAGTGTGTGTGTGTATACATATACAAACTATATATTATAAAGAAGAAAGAAATCAAATTATAAATATGATTTATAAAAAATAAAAATAAAAATAAAATTAAAAGTTATTTTGATTTTTTATTTTTCTTTCTAACATTAGAATTAAAATTTATTTAAAAGTAATTATTATTTTAATTTTATTATATAAGAAGTTTGTTATTCAGAAAAATAGCTTTTATACCATAAACAAAAGAAATCATATCCACCTTTATCCTACCTCCCCCCTAGGATAATTATATCCAGGCTATATGCCCCTTATATCCTGCTATATCTTATCTTGAGTAGGAACCAAACACATGATATGATAAATTTTATTCTATCCTGACTTATATCCTGACTGCCAAATGTAGCCTTAATGTTTCATCATGTAATCATTGTAACTAATTTTGATCCGGAAGCGCTGACGTGGCAGTCTAGCCAGCACTGGCAGTCCTAGTGGCATAGCCAGCGCTAACGTTGGTTGCTTTTCATATTATTTCTGAAAATTTTTTTATTTCTTTTTTATTTTTTCCTTTGGCCGGTGGATGGTGACCAACCACAGGAAATGCTGGTGAGGGTAGGGGTGAGCAAAAAAGATCGCCCGGACCGGATCGAGACTGATGGTCCGGTTGCCAGTTTTAGAGGGATCCGGTCCGATTTTCGATTTCTAAAATTGGAACCGGTGACCGAGCGGTCCGGTTCTTGGTTCAAGGCCTAGGATCGGACCGGCCAGACTGGTCTTCTTTTTTAGTTTTTTTTTAAAAGTAAACCTAATGTTTACTTGCTTAGGCTTAGGGTTTGCTTCACATATCTCTTTTCTTACCTCTTTTTTTTTAGACCTCTTTTCTTTCCTTTCGCATTCCTACTTCGTGAATCCACTTTTCGATTTCTTGTGATGGACGTAGGTGATAAGTTTGGGATTTAAACTTGACCGGATCAAAACTAAACCTTTGCGATTTTTTTTTTCGCGAACACCGGTTCCCAATTTTGAGGGTGGCCGATTTGGTCCGCGATTTCGAAAAATAGGAACCGAGACTACCGGTTCGGTTCTCGACTTTTGATGGGAACCGGATCGGATCGGACCGGAAACCGCTCACCCCTAGGTGAGGGCTGGCCTCTCCTAGGCGATCATCACCCTTAGTAGACCCTCACTAGCCACAAGCGAGGGCCAGCCTTGCATGAGTGAGGGTCGCCACCACCCGATTTCAGGGCCACCCTCACTGGCCACAAGCGAGGTGACTCTCGCCCTCAACCAAGCCTTGCCAGACACCGAGGATCGCTTGCAGGCTTTCTCCTAGTGGACAGCGAGGGTAAAAAAAGAAAATAAAATGATATAAAATTTTAAAAAAAACTAATTATCATATATAATTTTTTAAAAATACATTAAGTATTCACATTAGTGCCGATGTGGCATGCAGGACGACAAATGGCCACGTAGCTATTTTCAATCAAAATTGACTAGAACGACTACATTGATAAATTGTAAAAGATTTAATAATACTAAAATGCCACAATTAAGAGGTTTATGAATGAATTGACATTTATATAAAAGGTTTAGGATATTTTTCCGGTCTAAAAATGTAAACAAAAGATTTTTCAAGACAATTGCCCAAAAATACCCTAATTCTGTTGTATAGAAGCTAATTTAACTCTAAACTTTTCAACATTTTGAAGATTTTCAATCAAATCCTTTTAGCGAAATTTTGTCCAAGAATTACTGACATGGATCCCGTCAATTAGCCGCCGAGTAACAGACTTAGATTTTTTTAGATATTTTTCCCACGATTTGGCTCTAGCAAGCGAAGTGGATAAGCATTTTTGTGAAAGATTGGCACAACCTCAAATATTTGGAACAGTAAACCCTTTTAACCTTGAATATTTTGGCCTCATTAATTGAAAACTTATTATTTGATGAAATCATGTCCTTAATTTAGTTGCTTACGGTCTATTTCAGGATATTATTTCTTGCATTAGTCATTCCGCATAAAAATACATGAAAGGAAAAAAAATCAATTATAATTTTAAAATTAAAATGTAAAGTTAATTGAGGTTCACAATTACTCGAGTATCATGATTGGTTGAATTTTTCACAATGGGCGAAAGCCTAATGGAGCAATGCCCCATGGAGGTAGAAGGCCCACGGGTTGTGAACTCACCCTGTTGGAAAAAGGTCTTACGGTGTGCGCCCATGCGGGCAATCACACCTGCCCCTAGAGATAACTGCAGAAGCAGTTATCTGCAGTTTTTGAAATACAGACGTGAAGAGTCACGTCTGTTGGCTTACGTAAAAAAGAACTGACGCTCTCCCTCCTCAGTGATTGACGACGTTTTGGTCGTTCACACAAAAGGGACGACGAACGTCTCTCCCCCCTCTATGTCAATCGCATCAACGGCGAAGAAACTCTCGGGACTGCGAAGGCGACATCTAATCTGTGGAAAGTGGGTACGGTTCCTCGTGTGATCGTCTTCCGATCGGTGATACAAGTAAGATGATCTTGGACATAATTCATTAGTTTTCCGCACGTATTTTGTATACAAATTAGGAATTCATTTTCAACATTGGTATCAGAGCCATGTCATACTTGTTTTTCCTGATCGTAACACACAACGTTTCGATTTTAGTTCGTCAGTATGTTTTAAGGCATGTTTCGAATTTTTATGTTCGGTGAAAGTGAAATCTGATTGCATAGTTGGAATGTACTCGTCGATACGAGTTCGACGAGTGGTCGCCCATTGCCGGAGGAGGCCGAAAGACGCCAGACGCGCTACACGCGCTGCGGCGGGGTGAGCCCCCTCGGTGACAGACGAGAAAATGCTTGATTCATGAACTTTAGCTCAACTAAAATGTGATTTGATCATACCATCAAGACAAGGATGTTCATACGAGCATTTTGATGGGAGGAACGCCACCAACGGATGACAGAGGATGCCGCACGCGCCGACACGCGCCACCGGAGCGCTCTGCACGTGGGCCTCACGCACCCACATGCGTTGCGCGTGCCTGGAACCACCGAAATGGTCTGCTGACGAGGTGCTTACGTGGCCGCTGACGTGGCAGACACATGTCGGATGATGTGGCATGTTGACGTGGCAGTTCGACTGGACTCGAATTTGACCCGGTTTGACCCATGACCAGACCCGGGTCAACGGTTGACCGTTGACCGATCAACGCTGACCGTTGACCGTGCTGACCAGCATGTGCCTCGCACTTGCGGGCGTGAAGCCCACGCGCCGACGCTTCTAGGGGCGCGTGTGGGCGAGTGCGGAGTCCGATTGAAGTGATTTTGGTGCCGATGTGTTCGTATCGAAATTTCTTATAATTTGGTATATTTGTTTTACCTTTTTATGCCCTATGGATTATGTATAATCCCTTTTATTGTTCTGCATTCGTTGCAGGAACTATGGAACAAAGTACTGTGCGAACCTCAATATTCCCGTGGACAGACGAGGAACATGAGAGACTCCTAAAGCTGAGGAATGAGTTGACACTTTATCGATGGGATGGCATAGTTGACATGATGACTCACATCGTAACGGTGAACAAAATGATATTAGAAATCATTTGCAATGGATTTGTCATGCCAGACTATCTGAGGGTTGTTGCCTTAAAAACCACTCTTCCTGATTGGCATGAGGTCTTGGACTGTTTATGGAAAGATGCCTGCTACTATTCTTATAAGGAACTTGGAATAAGATTCCTGATAGAGTTCTTAGAGGTCGGGGCAAGGAAGACATCGACTCTTGCTATGAATGGGTCCTAGAGTAGACAGAATGCGCCTTGGGGAAGAGATTTATTCCCTTGGCTGAGACCAGAGAGTTTCCCAAGAGCCACTATAAGGATGCCTTCTAGGGTCACGAAGTTCCCTAAAGAGTTCATTGAATACTTTCCCGTTCTTGGAATACATTATATCACGTGATACTGTAGTACTAGAGTTTCACAGTTATGATTGTATGTGTACATATGTTAATATATTGTTATTCACGTTATATGTACATATTTTATGAAATATTTAATTGTGAATGATATGAGGATTTTATGTTCTATAATACCTTGGTGGTATATGGATAAGTGGGGAGTTCTAAAAGGTTTTAGTAACTTTATGAACTCAATTTTACATAAATGATTATATTAATGGTAATTTCAAGCGAGGATTCCCAGACGATGATTGAGAACATAGTGAACTTTCGACTTTGAGACTTATGTGAAATTATTCATTAATATAATTAGTTAGTGTAAAATAGATGCATAAATGTATAGGTATCAATAGTTCGTGAGTACATGTCTATTGAACTTTGTGTTCAGACACAATGGCTTTAGTTTACTAGGATATCGTAGCTAAGCCTGAATAAAGTGATAAATTAGATGGCAAAATTATGAAAATTGGAATAGGATCCAATATGTGCTATAAGAGCAAGATGCACTATGAGCTCTTGACCTAGTTATGGAAGAATATGAAGATAGAATTACTGCCTTGTCAAGAAAGTATAAAGAGATACTTGCAGCAAGAAATTGATGAACTATGTTGCTTGCATTATGTTGCTGAAGCATGGAAAATATTTTTATGCATGAGTTCAAGCAAATTTTTTTTTTTTTGGAAATGCTAAAGTCAAGTGGGAGCCATTAATAAAAATAAGTTTGGTGAGACATTGATCTCCAATTTTTTAGACAGATCACTAGAATGTTTGAAACGTATATGATGCCTTACGAGCAAAATATTAAATGACCTACGCGGCATATGTCAAACAAATGAGTGAATTGTAAAATGCAGACTCCATTTTGACTGATGAATAGCAAGTGCAAGCAATAGTCTGTTCTTTATTTCATAGCTATGTGCATATGAAAATCCGCTGGATCCACATTATAAGTTAAAACTTTTGAGTAAGCTATATGTCGTCTTGAGCTAAAGGTGAATCGCCTTCTGGTGGCTAAACCAGAAACCAACATTTATTATGATGATTCTAGCTCAAATGAGATTTGTGCTCCAGGCATTAGCATTTAGGTGGTTTCAAGAAGTGGAAAGAACAATTCATGATAGAAATCGAAGTTTAATCGACATAAGAAAGGAAAACGTCTTTTCAAGGAAAACATTTCAGAAATGAAGTATTTTTACTGTGGAAATAAAAGTCACTCTACTCATGATTATGGCAAGTTAAAGTAATTAGAAACCCTTTGTGCTCTTAAAAGTGTTACTTATGTCTATAGTTCAGTCTTTGTAACTGAAACTCATCCTTTGTGGATTGTAGACTTAGGGGTCACAGATCATGTAGAGGAAGAACATAAATGCCTTAGTGGAATTTCAACGAGCTCCACATGAAGCAAAGTGAATAGATGTGGGAAATAATTTCTTAGTGAAAATTAAAAGAATTGGCATTAGCCAAATTGAATATGCGCAATGATCGCATCTTATTCCTACATAACGTGTAATATGCTAAAAAACTCGATGGAATTAATTTTTCGTATTTATATGGGTTAAACTTGATTTCAATATGAACTTTCATAACGATGGTATTGACTTGTTGCTGGTAACAAGTTTTTATGATTCTAAATGGTTTCAATTTTGTTGATTGTTGAGTACAATAATGTAATGTTATTCATCATTTTCATTTTGTGATGATAAGAATATGTGGCATCTAGATTGGGCCATATTGGTCAATAGTATATATTTATTAGGGCTTGTTGGGCATCATTTAAAATGTCGCCTATTTATGAGCATTGCCTAGTAGGAAAAACAATGAGGAAACCATTTAGAAAAGGAACAAGAGCTGAGTTTCCTTTGCTGATATCCATTCAGACATATGTGGTTCAATGACTGTGATAGCAAGGCATGATGCTGTTTATTTCATCACATTTGTATAATTACACTCGATTCGGATTTATTGTTTTATGATCTTTCATAAATTTCAAACATAAGTTGCCTTGAGAAATTTTATTTGACCTTTTTATTAATTTTTTTAAAAATCCTATCGAGGTCTAGAAAATCTATCTGATTAGTTCAGATGTTTATGTGATGAAAAATGAATAGAATGATAGTTGACTATTTCATTGATTTCTTTGAATAATGGAGTAGCAGAGAGAAGAAATAGATCATAATAGAAATGGTTAAGTCAGTGATGGCACATGCTATAGTGCATATCATCTTTTGTGGTGATATTTTGTTGATGGCTATCTAGATATTTATCCATGTGTCTTGTAAATCAGTTACCTCTACTCCATATGAGTTGTGGATATGTCGAAAATGAGATTTGAGTTATCTCAGACATTGATGTGCTTTCTATACACACCTATTCTCCCACAAGTATGGGATATTAGGCTCCAGAGGTAATAGAGTATCTTCGTGAAATACCAAGAGCACTCGAAAGGGTAAGTACTATAGGTGAGCAAGAAAGTGGGAAGTGTAACTGAATTTGAATCACGATAAGTCACATTCTTAGTGAATGAATTTCTGGAAAAGGGTGAGATACTTAAAGACTATTCTCTGTTTGAATTTTTAGGAAAGTGACAATGATTTCTTATGGACATCTTATCCAAGTGGGAGCAATGTGAGAAGTGGGGAATTTGTTTCGAATTAGTCTAAATTACAACCACTTGATATGAAGAAGATGTCGTCGTTGTCTGATTCGAATGGGAGCATAATGGAGAATGATGTGTACTAAGTGTATAATCCCCAATTTGGCGAACAAGTCGCAAGAAGCTTTATCCGTCAAATTGTCGACATTTAGACAATGAAAATAAAGCTTTCATGGTTGCTCCAAAAGAATAGAATAAGTCAAGGAGTATAAAATGAAGCTCCAGTTTGCCCTGATAAGGAAAAGTGGATACAAGCAATGGAAAAAGAGATGGAGTTAATGAGATCAAACGAAGTTTTGGGAACTAATTGATTTTTTTTTAATGGACGCAAAGCCATTGAGAGCAAGTGTGTTCTCAAAAGAAAGCGTAAAGCTGATGGCTTGTTTGAGAAATTTTAGGCTGGCCTTATGGTGAATCGTAATAACCAATTCACATTATTCTGGTCATAGTGATGAGTATGGATTTTGAATTACATCAAGAGTGTAAAGATTACGAATCTCAATGGAGAATTAATAGAAGAAACCTATGTGGTACAGCCTCCAGGAGTTGTAAATAAAGGCAAAAAATATGGCCCTGAGCAGTCTTTGGGACATCGATATATACATTTTTCATGATGTCTTAGTGGCATATGATTTTGTGACAATATAAAAAGGCCATTGTGTATATATCAAAAGATCCTAAAATCAATTTGTGATTTTATCATTATATGTTGATGATATACTCTTATTGCAAGTGGTAAAGGTATGGGCCGAAATATGTGTCCTCAAACTCCATAAAGAGATAAAGAAATGGAAAGTGATCCATATGTTAGTGCTGTTGGGAGCTCAATGTACGCTGTGATATGTTCAAGACCTGATATTTGTTATTCAGTTGGAATGGTAAGTAGGTACTAATCCAATAGAGGTCAAGCGTACTGAATTGCCGTCAATAGAATTCTGAGGTATGTGAAAGTACTGCTGATCAATTTACTGATATTCAAGGTAGAGATTTGTACCTTGAAAGAATATTGATATTGATTGAGGGGGAGATATAGATAAGAGGAATTTTACCTCTGGATTTGCGTTCTTACTGAGTAATGGCGCCATATCATGAAAAGTAAGAAGCAAATGTGTATGGCCTTATCCACAATGGAAGATGTTCTCGTGGTGTTATCAGCAGTCGTATAAAAGGTTCTTTGATTTGAGAGATGTTTGGATCAATGAGGTGTAGCTAAGGATGCTACATGTCTAATTATTAGTTAATTGTGATAGTTAAGTAGCAAGAGCTTACACTAAGGATCCACTGCAAGACCAAACATATCGACTTGGAATATGATGTTGTGGAAGACATGTTTGTATGAAAAGATGTGAATATATAGTGCATATCTACGCATAGAATGGAAGCAGATCTTATGATGAAATGAATTACTAGAGATAATTTAACTTGGTCATTTGTTGGCAAGAAATATTAGTTCTTTGCATTAGAATCTCTAGAATGGCGTAGAAATTAGAGTATTAGATATTTATATTCCCCAAAGTTCACAGTTAATGAGTTAATGATATTTGTTGTCATTACTGATGCCTATGATAGTTAATGATTTAATGATATTTGTTATCATTAATAGTGTCTATGATTTAGTGTAACATTTATGCATATTAATGTTCAATACATTATTTTGAGAAGGTATGTCGGACATATGAGAGATTAGCCCACTCACACAGGTAATCGCCTCTATTAATTGAATGATGAATAGAGATGAGGCAATTTTGAGCTTATTATTTATGTGATAATTGAGAGCTGAATCTTAAAACATTTATGCCGCCTTAATAGAATGTTAAGATGAGGACTTATTATTTATAATGTCCGGAAGTGAAACAAAAAGATATGCTTTTAGCCCTCCTACATATTTCACTTTATATGTCATTATTGCCAAATGAGAGTTTTGATAGAAACTCTTGGTTGGAGTTGTTATGTGAACTCTGGTTAGACATTGAGTATGTCTAAGTGATCATCTATACCGTATTAAAATAGAAAGACATACGCTCTATAGGGAAAGAGAAAATACTGTAATACATACTTCATATTACGTATGCATTGTCGACCAATGAGAGTTGGCAAAAGTTATGATCTCAACTTTTCAATGCTTTGTGAGACTCTCGAGGATAAAAATTCCTCATTTGGTGCCCTCACGACTCTTCGTTATTATCAAGATTTCTATTTAGTGTTCGCTATCTTAGGGTGTTGCCTATGGTCATGAGATTGATTCGATCTAAAGGGACAATTCTAGAAAAGCGAGCTGAATTGAAATTGAGAGGTCTAATAGAAGAGGAAGATCGATTTAGAGTTTTTTGAGTCACTTGATAGATTTATATTCACAGACCGGACGGTTATAATTATTCAGTGTGATCATAATTGTGAATATAACATATCATACTTAAATGAGATCCAGAGAGAGATATGTATGTGACTGATCGATCTAGGGTACAAGCATATGGAAATATACTTTTGATTATGTCTATTTTGAGCTGTCATATACTCCCAACGGATGTGTGACAACGAGCACTCAGTGTATGCTGGTCGCACGGATTATTTGTCAATATGAACTTTGCAGATATAAAGAGAGTTATGCTTGGTCCCCTATGGACGAGTGGGAGTTGTTGGTCCTCCGTGGACATGTGTGAGCTGCTTGTCCTACATGGGTGAGTGGGAGATGTTGGAAAAAGGTCTTACGGTGTGCGTCCATGCGGGCAATCACACTCGCCCCTAGAGATAACTGCAGAAGCAGTTATCTGCAATTTTTGAAATACAGACGTGAAGAGTCACGTCTGTTGGCTTACGTAAAAAAGAACCGACGCTCTCCCTCCTCAGTGATTGACGACGTTTTGGTCGTTCACACAAAAGGGACGACGAACGTCTCTCCCCCCTCTATGTCAATCGCATCAAAGGAGAAGAAACTCTCGGGACTGCGAAGGCGACATCTAATCTGTAGAAAGTGGGTACGGTTCCTCGTGTGATCGTATTCCGATTGGTGATACAAGTAAGATGATCTTGGACATAATTCATTAGTTTTCCGCATGTATTTTGTAAATAAATTAGGAATTCGTTTCCAACACACTCCACGTCAATAATGAAACTGATAGCGAAAGTACTTTCTCTAATTTTACAAGTTTATTGCATAACTACCATCGTCCTCAAGCTTGTGGTAGTTAAGACACCAATGCACAAACTATCAAGGGGGTGCTTGGTAAGGTTTTCGGGGAAAGCCTTTGATAAGATGCAAAGCACGCTAGGTGAAGGAGTTTTATCAAAATGGTTGTTTGATGAGTGAAGTTTACAAAAACACATTGAAAAAACTACACCTTTCTAAATGACTTTTGCTAGACAATGCCGCATAAGGCGAGGGCATTTTTGTAATTATGAAAGCTCAGTGTGGGTAAATTTGGAAGAAAAGAAATATTAGCATTCCGGAGATGGTCAAAGCCCAAAATATTTCTGGACCTGCCTTGGATTAAGGTCTTGTTCGGTTCGGCTTTGGGGAATGTCTTTGAAAAAAATGCAAACACCTTTAGGCCAAAGGGGTTTTTTCGAGGTGCGAGTAGTTTTTGATAGAGTGTATTTTAGAAACACATTGGAAAGCAACTTTGACATAAGTAGCCTTGAATATATTGGTAAAAACTAATGAGATGCGAGAAGCTTGCTCACAATACTATTCTCGTGTTTGATCCTTTGAGGAATAAGATAGATGGATAGTGCAATATAGACATCGATACTTCCTCCCCAAAGCGTAGTAGGAAGAGGAAATCGTTGTAGCTAAGGGGAAGGCTTTGTCAATTGTCATAAACCAATAAAGAAGGGAATAATGCGTTGAAGACTCTAGGGGTCTTAGTACTCAAATACGAACAAAAGGCAGGACAGAAATGCAACTTCGGTGCTCATGCTTACGCTAGAATGAGAACTTTGGGGGCCTTGATGGTGCGCGTGCACGCCCCAAACGTATAAAAGATTCAACAGATTTTCTTTCCATCCGCACAATCATTCCAATTATCATAGTTCTCCCACTCACAACAATCCAAGAGAGCTGGACACACACACACTCTCTCTCTAACTAATAAACACCAACCCCATCAACATCGATGGAAAATATCCCCCTAGTTTTATCTGGGAAATATTACCATAAAAAAGTCTTAAAATCAATTATAATTGTGCCAATCTAGTCCTAAACTTTCTTTCTTTTTTTTACTAATTCAGTCTTAAACCTTTTACATTTGTGTCAATTCAGTCAATTTGTTTAATTTGGTTCGAAAATCGCCGACATGGTTTAAGACTTTTTTTTTCCCTTCCCTGTCATAACGAAATGGCGAAATACTAAATATTGCCACATCAACGCGAGCAGCCGTGTTAGCGATTTCCGACTAAAATTGGCCGGATAATTGAATTGACACAAATACAAAAGGTTTAGGTTTAAATAGGTAAAAACGCAAAAAATTTAGGACTAAATTGGTCAAAAAAAAGTTTGGGATTGGATTGGCACAATGACAATAGATTTAGGACTCTTTTGGTAATTTTCCCATTTTATTTGCCTAGCAGCTAATCAGTTGTGCCGATGAATAATCGGGACTTATCCTGACATCGTGTGGCGCGAGTCTTCGGTCTCTCCAAGACGCCTCTCCCGATTTCGGCCCATGTCTCATTGGCACCCCCGAGGTCTTATTATGTCGCTCCGCTTGCGAGTTCACCGGGGCTTCAAAGGTGGGGAAAAGGCAATAAAAAATAAAAAAATAAACGAGGATGCTCGATGTCTTTGTGGGGGTAGATAACACAATAGTTAAATATTCCAAGTGGGAATACGACTAGAAAAGCAAAAATGAATGAAAACAATTAGTAACACGCGTGGATCTGTGGGTTCTTCTTGTCTAGTGGAGGGAAGATCTCAATATGAACTCCTAGGCCCTTTGTGTTTTTCTTACATGTCACTCCTTCCACATCACCCCACTTCCAAAGAGAGAGAAAATCTCTCTCCCTCTCTCTCTCACAGACATACATGGTGGACGATGTTTGGTATCTATCTATCACGTGGGAGTGTAGCACACTAAAGGGATGATCAAGCCATTCTACATCGCCCTAGCTATGGCGGGGGGGAGAGAGAGAGAGAGAGAGAGAGAGAGAGAGAGAGAGAGAGAGAGAGAGAGAGAGAGATTGTGTGTGTTTGCACTCAAATGTGTAGGGTTTTCATTGAAAGACTACACCTTTTCTCTAGCCCCTATGGGAGAGAAAAACTGGGCATCATTCGAATCGCCTTTAGAAGATCTCCCTTTTCTTCACTCAGGTGGTGTGTCCCTCATGATGAAATCCCCGAGACATATTCTTGCGACCCCCACGGAAAAACGAGAATACGATGCCCTTTTTGTATCGTGAACCGCCCATAAGGAATTCATGCTAAATTTTACTGTAAATTTGGAGATATTGTAAATCTTTTGCTGGTCATAAATGATGTTAGCCGGGGGTATAAACACTTTGTCATGGTTGAAAGTTAGATATCCTTAGCATGTTAAGATACAAGACATGTAAGCGAAAATAATGTGACAGGAGAAAATCCTAACCGCCTTTCCGACACCCACGTTTATTGTGTGACCACATCGGATACATTCGCTGGATTTGCATAAACTTTGCTCCAACTTCGATTTCTTGTCGTCTCATATGACCTAATCAATTCAATGGCCAGGTGAAAGAAACAAAGTCCGGATTTCGGACAAATTACAAAAGATACTTAGTAGGGGTGTCAAAACTGAACCGCGAACCAAACCGAACTGAAATTTTCTATATTTTTAGTTTAGTTCGATTAGTAAAAAAGCCAAAATTTTCTTATCGGATCAATTTTTATTGGTTCAGTATAGTTCAATAACCGAACTGAACTGTTTATATATGAACTTTAATACTCACGGTTCAGGTCTGCTTCTTAAACTCAAAAGACGCGAACCCTAAATTGGATAGCCACTCTGTTGCTTTCTCTATCTCTCTCGTTCGGGCAATCTTCTCGCAAGACCATCTCAATTTCGTCCAAGATTCTTGCATCTCTCTAGGCTTCATCCATCTTGTGGGGATTCTCCAACTTCTTACAAAAAAAAAAAAAACTCTCGAGATTTCTAATCCGGAATCCCTAGGAAGGCCTAAGTTTTGGACTTTGTTTCTTCGATGTGGCAACAATCTCACGTTTTGGACACCATTACGTCATGGCCTGAGGGTGTCCCGGTGGTTACCGCAGAGAGAGGGGATCGATTCTTATGTTTGGGACAGCATTCGGGTGTCTTCTCTACCTCTTCGGCTTGGGACTTTATCTGGCTCAAGGGGAATGTTGTCCCGTGGCATTCCTTTGTATGGGACCGATGCATTGCCCCGAGGCACGATTTTCTTTTTTGGTTAATCACCCTTAACAGGCTCCCCACACAGGTTTTTTTGCTAAACTATCACAGAATTTCGGATGGCGTGTGTGGCTTTTGTCGATGTAGACCAGATTCGCGGATCATCTGTTTTTTGAGTGTAATGCCACTGGCACTTTAATGCTATTTTGAGCCGAGAAGTGCAATCTGGGATGGCGTAATTGTGCTTGGCAGATCAACCTTCGGTGGGTTATTTAGCATACTAGTGGCCATCACTTTTATCAAAGGATCACATGATTCTTCTTTTGGTGCTTTCTGGCATGTCATCTGGACAGAACGCAACCATATTCTGTTTAGAGAGCGCTCCTTCTTCGGCTCGACACTTATGAAGCATCTTGAGAAGGTTGTTAGAGACAAGGCCATCACTTTTGATTAGGTGGAGGATAACCCTTGGAATCGGCGGACGCAAGTCAACTGGGGCATTTTGTCGTCTATTTTTTATTAGTGAGGATGTCACCCAATTTTGTTTCTAGTATAGTTGTTTTTTCTCATTCCGATTGTACATTTGGCCGAGAATTGTTGATGTATTTAGTTACGTGCGCACTGTAGACTTGTCCTTTGTTCACTTGTAACATCTTTGCATCTGTTGTAACACACCCAAGTGTCACAATATGTACGAGATTTTTGTGTTCGGCTACCTTTATGTAATTTGCTCCGTGAAAAGTGAATATACTACTTACTTTACCAACCCCCCCCCCCAAAAAAAAAAAAAAACTTTCGAGATTAACCTCACTTAGTAATTGTGAAATGTTCTAGCCAGTATATAGCTGCCGTCCCTGGTTGGCAACACTTGCGTTGATTGCTTATCTCTTACGTGTATTCTTAATCTACAAATTCTATCTACATGCGAAAGTTTTGAGCTATCGCTAGTCAATCACAATCTCGATGTAATAACGTAGGTCCTATAGGAACCACATTACTTGTCAATGTATATATAGTAGGTGATGGTGGTGGTTGTGTCATGATGTAACCCCTCAAATTAGGGTTAACAACATCTCCAGAGCACTTTTATAGGAATTCTATATCCACAGTCGAAAAGTTTGAGTCATTACTACTACTCATTTTGAGCAAGTCCCGACCACCGCAACACCCGATGCAAAGTTGAAATTATCTTGCACTTGGTAGACAAGTCGAACGTACACCACAATTGAATAAGGATTTCCTAAGGAGGAGGAGCAACTTGGTCGAGTCCGTGTAGAAAGGAGACTCCAACACACATGGGAACGAGTCTTATCCACTTCAACCAACTGCCGAATGGTTTGTGGCGACTCCTCGTAGTCGGATAGATCAGAAATGGCATCCAAACCTAAGCCTAGCAATTGATAGTTTGGGGCGCGCATAGCAATACTTCTATTCTAAAGATCAACTTCTGGCCATAAGTTAATTTTTTTTTTAAATTCTGCTTGGGAACAGAAGTTGATTTTTCTACTTCTAGGTATATATATATATATATACTTTTTCAAGTGGCTCCAAAGCTATTTATGGCTTAAAAAAAAGGTTTCAGAAGTAGAACAATGAAGTCGCGTAACCAAATGGATTTTTACTCCAAAAATTGTGGTACCAAACGGATTCTTACTTCAGAATAGTCAATTTGGTATATTTGATTGCGTAGTGGGTGTCCCATGTTATAAATGTACTGCAAATTGACAAAACTTGATGTAGTTTGCAATAAACTTGTTAAAATTCGTGAAGTTGTCCCCGCGAAGCTTATTAAGTAGGGCAACTTCCTGAATGCTGCCACAGGATGTGGCTGCAGCTATGAACACTCTGATCAGTTACGAGGTGTTTTGCAAGCGCATTAGTACTAATTCAAGATGTGATTGGTTTGATCTAACAGGATCGGGCTACGAAAAGCTCCCTCTTAATCAACTTGTCTATAAAGCTTTAAGCTTTTTGAGGTTTCCATTACCTATATTTCCTGTAACCATGTAAGAACCCGAGCAACATGCGTCACTGTGATTAACAACCAAAGATTTTTAAACCATTTTCCATGTCCCTCATCATCATTATTTAATGATGCTGGATTGACGTCTCCACCATGGAATGTAAGCTATAAGAAGATAATGTAGAATATTGGGAGTTGCTTTACTTGGGCAAAGTGGAATCCCAACATCACGCTAAGTTCTTCGACACCCATCATGTGGATCGCAACCTCCCAGGTTTCACTCTTCATGCGCGCCTGCGAAGAGAATGGGCAAGTGGAATTCCAGTCTTCCATTTTTCTCTTCCCTTTTCTCCATCACATTTATGTCTGTCAAACCCGCCAATTAGAGGCATAGCTGGATATTATTTGTGACATTCCTAGGTTAACTCACTCAATCTATTGTCCGCTTTGGACCGTTCCATATCGAGCCTTATGATTTTGTCCTTTTGCATACATGCAGACACTTTCCTAGGATGTCACCCATCTTGGTGGTGCTCTGACCTTATCACGCTTAACTTTGAAGTTCCAAAGTAAAGTTTGCCATTATGTCAAAAGGCGTCTTCGTAAGTTAATCCCAACTTAAATATATATATATATCATAATCGCTCTCCGCCTATTCGGTGCATAGTTTGATTCATTGCTTCCCCCTTCGCCATCCTAAAAGCCTACATGAACTACTCATTGTCCAGGCCCTCATTGCCTTGGCGATCACATCCCGCTCTCGTCGAACCAGGTTGTTACAATATTTCCTCAACTAGGAGACAAAGGAGGAGGAAAATTATATGGTTGTAAACACATTTAATCAACATTCTCTATTTTTGAGATGGGAGATGCTTTGTTGACAGTACTATCAGGGGCTGTGCAATCTCAACCATAGATCCACACACCAATCACCACCTGTTTTGTATAAAGAACTCATTGATTGGGAGATCGTTGGGTAAATAACTAACAGTACTGTCAGACTATCAAGCTAACATCTTCCTTTGAGATAATCTTGCTTTTTGTTTCTTAATTTCGAAATATCACTTTGCATCCTTCGCTTAGTTAATACCACTAGGGTGTTAGGTTTTCCATTCATCTAAAAAGGGTACAGGTCATATAATATGATAAATATCAAAGGATTTTGCTTTTACTTTCCCAGGATTTTTAGAGATATTCTACCAACTTGATGAGATTTGATTATGTCTAAAGGAGGGAGATACTAGTTGAAGAGACAAAGTGCAAAATAGAATTTTATGAGATTTTTTTTTTGGTCGAGAGAATTTTATGAGATCACCGTCAATTATTTTGAGAAGTTAAATATTAGGTAATGACAAGATTGAATATTTAAGTATTCTAATACTCCCCTTCACGCACAAAACACTAAAATACACACATGTATACATATTTTTATATGAGGCTTAGAAAGATTCGAACTCATGATATTTTGTTTTACAGATATCAAGTGAGACTTTACGGGATCACGATGAATGTATCGAGCATCGAAATCAAGAAATGAGCAAGAACATTCCGCTCAATCCATTTCCATGACCAGATATATCGAGCTATGAAATCTTCTATCCAAAAGAAAAAGGCAGAGCAAAAATTTCTTTCTGGTTCAGTACTGTAGCGTGGAAAGAAGAAAGAGGGAACTTTTCTTTTTTGGGTGATAGTAGTAGCACTAAGTGTCTCGGCTGCTACCAAGGCAAGTTTCAATCACTTGGCAATAATTGCCGCTCCAATTTTCTTGTGATTCATCAGCCCCAGCATCAGAAGCAATTAAAAGTTAGAAAGAGACAATTATTTGATGTGAAATGGGAGGTAAAAAAGGCAAATAAAACGATGGCTAGTTAGAAAAGCAGAATCCGCAACCCCACGAAGAGACAACCAGATCAACATAAAATCCCATCATTTCCCAGAAATTATTATCATATGATATCTATATCATTTCATAAATTGACACAAAATCGATAAATTGGATTGCTACCATTCCTTATTCCATGAATGGGAAAAAAAATAAAACTTTCAATCTGGTGATCGCTACAAAAATCGCAAACTAAAGAGGACCCATCACATCACACTCCCCGCCCAAATGATTTGGTGAGGTGAGGGTGTGCGAACGTATCGGTCCGCGCACGAGGAAGAAAACGACACCCAAGATCCCACTAGAAGCTGGGAGTGCTCGCCACGTGTTGGCCTCCTAACTACTCCTTCGAACTCCCCCTAAACGACGATGTGGCCGCTCACGGGATCACGGCTCGACGCCACCGTGAAGCCTAGAAGGGATAATATCACGCGACATGATGACGCGGCGTTAGTACATGTGAGGTTCATATTTTGTTGAGTTCATGACGAGGTAATGAACAAGTTTGATCGATCGCCGATGCTTGTTTAGCATGAGTCATGACACGCGATATCAATCTGGTATGACACGTATAAGTGTGCTTCCGAGCATCGAGAATTTTTCATTTTTTTTTAACACTCAATGGCACTAACTGCCTTTTTAAGTTTTGGTCCTTGTTGGCTTTTGCAATGGGATTACAGGTTGCAAGGACAGATCTTATCGTATAGTTTATTCTATGTTCGAGTTGTATAATGGAGGAGACGAGCCATTCCCTGCGTGTGCCAATCACATCTAGGATCTACTCCCCTATGTGCCAAGAGAGAGAGAGAGAGAGAGAGAGAGAGTAAAATATATTCAATGAGAAAGTTGCTTGCTTCTTTTCTATTTATTTACTCGGGAAAAGAAAAAGAGCCTAATAAAACAAAATGCATTGTAATGGAGATAAGGTTGAAGTGCTCATGGTGAGTATGTGCAATAAATATTCAATGTTAGATCATTATGATGTTCGTATAGATTGAGGTTAACCAAAGTACATGGCAAGTAGTTACAATGTTTTTATATGAAAAGATGATCATCGAACACATGGGGATGAATTGCGTGCCGGAACATTTAGTGCTCAACACTGTCGTCACCTGTATTAGCTTAAAACGTTTGAATCGACCGTATTGGATCTTACAACTGACATATGCGCGAGTGGTTCAAAATCATGGGACGGATATTAAGTCGAACGAGAGCACTGAGTTCGAGCCGATGAAGTAGATGGAAGTAAAGAAAGGCAAGACATGTTCGACCTCGACCTGAAACTCACTAATGGAAGCTCTTTGACCAGAGAGTAAAAATAGGAAGTTCGATCCATTCTAATTAGCGCAAGAGCGGGAATTGTTACAGTGTAATATTTGGCTCATGATCTAATGTTTGCGCTTTGATTTCCCTTTATTTTCATGTCCTAAGAGTTAACTTACTTTCAAACAACTGTTCCTTTAATTTCCTTTGATTTCAAGTTCTTGTACTTTTTTACTTTTGAAGCAAATTAACTTTCTAGTAAATTAGACCGATTAGCAATTTTCATTTCGCTCTTTGCTCTCAAGGGCTGGCACGCCTTTTTTACGTACCTTTGAAAAACTTGTTATGTGGGGAGTTTGATCACTTTGTGGTCAATTATATCACTAATTCTTGACCGAATCCTCGTTGTTCATTCTCTTGCCTGACCAATATGATCCTTCAACTAAATGCATCACCATGTTAGTAATTTTTTCTCGTTTTTTTTTTCCTTGACACGAAATGCCAATTGAACAAATGCTAGGGTTAAATTTTTTTTATAAGGACCGAAGATTCATTTCAATTTTTTAAGTTAGTAAACTCCGTTCTCGGACAGGATGATCCGGGTTTTGCCGATTAGTCCTTTTTCTTTCTCCCTTTTTTCTTCTTCTTCCTCCTCCTCCTTTAGCCGCGCCAATAGGTTGGTGCATGTGGTGTCGTTGGTGGTGGAAGCATCGTGTTTGTTGGTGCTAATGGTGGTGTTATTGGGACTACACTAGTGATGGTTGCTCAATATATTGATTGTGGTGGCCTTAGTTTTAGGGGGTGCAAGTGGAAGCCACGGCGGTTGAGTTAGGGACCAGTTTGGTGGCGGTGATGGCCAAAATTGTGGTGGCAGTGTTGCCGTTCGAGCCCGGCGAAAGCAGGCGGCGGGCCGGTGTTGGAAGATGAAGTGTGCTGACATGAAAGCAAATGGGACTAAACTAGGATCGAATTACGGTTGTTCAACTGTCGGTTATGAACTTTGGACCACTTCTGAAACAGTTATGAGATGATTGCTTTTGAGAAAAGCTGCCACAGGATTATTCTCCCACCTTTGGCCACTAAAACATCACCCTTTCACTAATTTAGATCTGCTTTACCACAAATAGGCTACTTTGTGGTTAATCGCATGGAAAATCTGCCTATAAACTGATTCTGTTATGATTAGATTCTTTGAACTTCTCTCTCTGTCTCTGTGGTTTGACATGGGGGATTGGGAAAACCATGAACTTTTGGCCCTCTGATTAGTGTTTTTGATGCATAAAAGGTCTCTAATGGAATTCAAGAACTCCAATGTGCTTTTACCACCTTTCACAATGGTAAAAAAAAAAGAAACTTCCATTGCTTTTTAGTGTCCTTTTCTTAGGGCATTAGGATCCCAGATTAATACGCACAGTTAATTGCTACATCATGGGGCAAATTATCAGGTCACGAAATAACCATACCGAAAAATTATCTCTCTCTCTCTCTCTCTCTTTTGTCTAGCTAATGCTGCAGCTCAGCCGGGCATTCTCCGCCATCCCCGGAGACAATTGTCACCAAGTAACTACCATTATTACTCATCGACGAAGAGTCTGACTACCTCGCCACCACCCAAAAACGGCCACCATCTCTAAGTCTAAACAAGATCAATGATCTCTCTCTCTCTCTCTCTCTCTCTCTCAAATTCGGATGTCACCTTGTCGACTATCCTAATTGACGAGGCGTGTCACGCCCTGATCTCGGGCACGCAATAACCTACCTAATGCTGCAGGTCATTTAAGGATGACATCCCAGACACGTCATTGTCGCATTTTTTTTTTTATCTTTTATTAAGCGCGTGCGGGACGTACTATTTTCAGATAATAAATTAAGCGCGTGTGGGAAGTGTTTCTCTACAAGCCCTACCTTAGGACTGTCGCGACCCTCTTGAGGTTGTCGAGCTCTCGAGGGCTAATGGGCCGTCCTGTCTGGTCGGACGCGGGACTCTCCCAAGGCTCATTACCCAAATCGCAACGGAGGTATGCGTGATCGACTTTCAGTGTAGTCTAGTGACATGTGCTAAGTGTGCATGCCATGGAGTCGCCACCAATCATTTTTTTAGGGTGTGATTGGACCACCCAATCGAATAGTTGGGAGTTTATATTCAATTCTGCGAGAACCAGAGAAATGGTTTCGGGGACTTAGTTACACCAACTGTCAGAGTTGACGCCCTTTCGGTACCTAAGTTGACTGAATTTTCTAGCCTGAGATTCATGCGGATGAGTAAGGTATGAACCCTAAATCTAGAAATTCATGCAGATATGAGTGATTATCCTAGCAATCACAATCAGTAATAAAATGCGCAACTCAAGGAATCTAGATATGCAAATAAATCACTTGGCATTCCTAGTAAGGCCCTATTTATCAATCACAGCTCAAGAATGATTTAGCTGTCCTAGCCATTCTACACACGATCTAACCTAAGAAAAGCATTAGGAAGCATCGAAGGAGTTCGAGAGTACTCACATGGGGTTCGCCGTGCCCTGGTTTAGTCTTGGACGAACCGACTCGATTATATTTGGGGATCCACTCGGCGTTTTACACCATGAAATCATGTGAAACAAAAACGAAAATATTCAGCAAGGGGAATCTATTGTAGATGGTGGTCGATCTAATTGGACGCCAAGACTAAAAAATATGTAGAAATTTACAAATTAAAATACTCGAATGACATTTTTTTGCCAAATTCAACTCTATGCGTCGTGAAGAAACACATGCAATTGAACTTGAATTTTGACTATTTATGAGTTCAAAATGAAAAGGAAATTAAAATAAAAATATTGACTATTTTTCTATATTTTTACGACATCGAACGCTATTTTTCTTCATTTTTCATGTATTTTTCTATTTTTGGAAAATATTAAAAAATATTAAAAAATATGACAAATTATTTTTTTTAATCAAAAATGGTTCCTTTAGCTTGGTCAAGGTTACCAAAGATGATTTTTAAATTTTTTTAACTTTTTATAGATTTTTTATGAATTTTTTAAAAATAAACTATGAAAGACTGATCAAAAATCAGGTGTCAACAGCTGCCCCTCTTTGAGAGGAATTTCGTCAGAGGTTTCTCTCAAAGACAAGGTGACACCTATATTCCGATCGACTCGACTGGGAAAATAAAAGAAATCATGACATCCAATTTTCATGCCCATCAATGTGTGCTTTTCCTTAAAAAGAGATGTGCTCATTCAATTCCCTGATATGTGTAAGAAAGTTAAGGAGTAGATAGACTTCCCTGCCCCTTACTTGTCGAATGCTTGCAGCATTTGCTGTGTCTGATGGGTTCAAGTAGATTCCTAAGGACTTGTCATCGGAGTGTCCTGGGGATGTTAAGCTTTGACCTGTATGGTAGGTCAAACCATAATGGGATTCCTAACTGATAGGAACCTAAGGAAGACGCATCCCACATTTGGGAATTTGCCAAGAGTTTTGATCCGTGTGGTGGACTAAACTAGAAATGGCTTGCCTAATGTAAGGCTTATTAGGGAAAACGAATCCTCCCGCGTTCGGGATTCATCAAGGTTTTGATCCGTATGGTGGATCGGACCATTGGGTTGATCCTTCAGGCGGTCTCTACCAGTCCTTTGACCCTTCAGGCGGTTTCTACCATACATTGACCCTTCAGGCGGTTTCTACCATTGTTTTGACCCTTCAGGCGGTTTCTTCCATTGGTTGACCCTTCAGACGGTTTCTACCATACATTGACCCTTCAGGCGGTTTCTACCATTGTGTTGACCCTTCAGGCGGTTTCTACCATTGATTGACCCTTCAGGCGGTTTCTACCATTGAGTTGACCCTTCAGGCGGTTTCTACCATTTATGAGATTCCAAATTGATATGAATCAAAGGATGACGTACCCACTCTTCGGGGCTAGTCGGAGACTCGATCATTCTGTGGATCGGTCTTAGAAAAGACTTGCCTACTAAAAGGCTTCACCTAAGGATGACGCACACAGTCTTTGGGGCGGCCAAAAGTCCTGCAGAAAGCTTAGACCTGAAAATATTTTCCTCGCCAAGAAGATATTAGTAATCTTTGGGAAGACAATAATTGTCTAACTGACAAAATTCTACGACTTAAGTTTTAGTCATGAAATGTGCATTTTGATTGCTGGAGGTTATCCAAAACATTCCTGCCATATACAGATGTGATCATAAATTCCTTGCACGGAAACTCTAGATCAAACAATTTGAAAATTTCAAAAAGAGTTTGCTCAAAACATCCATTGGAGTATTTCTCATCCAAGAAGGCTTCTCACTGCTCTGTGATAATGATCTTTAATAGGGAAAGTGCTCAATTTCCTACCAACCTGTGCCTGGGTTTCAAGATCATTCGCAACGCATACATTTCGACCGATCAGGAGGTCTTTCACGGGACCGTAGTGTTAGGCTTGGATATCGGTTTCCAAGGGGGACTCACTTTTGAGTCAAGGCCGTTGAACGAAAATTTTCACTATCTGCTCCGGGTTTACAAGTCAAGAACCCTGTAAAATGAGAAAGAAATAGTCTTGCTCGTACTTCTTTGAGCTAAGTTATACATTAACCCAAGTGTCTTAGTCAGATAAGACTGCTTCAGGGTTGTAACATTGGAAGGATTGGGGACCGAAAAAGGCTTATTTTTTGCCCAGAAATTGTGAAGGGTTTGGCATTGGTGATCATTGCAAATTTACCACATGTCCTTCGAAGAACATCTCCATTTCTTGAAGTGTACACTCCTCTTTTAGAGCGCACAAGGATGTTTAAAAGCGTCTCTTGTTACATTAAGAGACCGTCTGTTTGTGTGTTTGCAATTTGAGCACGACATCATTTGGAGAGTAGTCATCTTGATCTGACTCCTTTGCAGGGTCTTTTCATCGTATATCTAGACTTTACTGGGGATATTTTGAATAGACATCAGCCTTGCTTTTTACCAGGCACTTTGCTTTTTCTTGATGTCTAGGGATTTTTCTTTTCCCCCTTTTTTTTAATCCCGTGTTTTTCTTTTCTTTTGGAGCTAGGATTTTCGGCAATCATGCTAGATAAGCAACTTAAACTTTGGCACGCTTCCATTCCTAGAGTGATGTTGCCTTTGCTTTGGAATATGCAATGATCACCAATAGGTTGATGAAATGAATTTGCTGGCTCAACTTGGTCGTGCAAAGGATAACAGTGTGTAGGATAGAGAAATGAATTATTCTCGTCATCCTATGACACTTGGATTATCATATAAACAACACACAAAGATTTATGTTAGTCCGAGCAAGAAAATTTCAAACCGTTTACTTTCTGATACTGTTGGACTAACCTTCATTTGCCCCAATGTGGGGTGGTTCTTGACAGGGTTGAGAATGAAAATCGCCGTTCAATGGGGTTCTCAATGGGCATCTGTAGTGTTTGGAATGAAGAAATAAATGCCTCTGTCATCTCGATCCATGTAATCGTTGCGAATGACCCTTATATCCATAGGTTAAGGTTTCGCTATCATTTCCAATCTCCTCATCTCTCAAGTGTGTATGGGACGTGTTTGGATTAGGCTCGCTTCTCTTATGAGAAAATACCCTTTTGAACAGTTCAAACGACTCTTGTTGGAAAAATTCATTTCATTTCATCAAGATTTATCCTTCAAAGGGATTTTGTGATGCACCATACATGTGTAATTCATGTTCAGACAATCTCATGTTTTAAAACATGAATGTCAATGAAGTAAGAATTCTATGTCTTTTTAGATGTGAGAATCGAATTAATTCTGAAAGTTTTTAATCTCCAATGAATTGGGAAAAGGGATACTTACCTGCCCATCGAGGCTGGAGATCCTGGAGATATAAAAGGGATATGTCATCGTATATTCTAAAACTTTACAAAAATTGGAAGGATACATCTTACCCTTGGTCATATGCTCCAACGAGTGTACAAGGGTTGTGAAAATCTGCACTTCACATAGTAACACAAGATTGTTAGGTGTTCTAAAGTTCTTTCGACTTCTTGGTTTTTGGAGAAAAATGAAACTTACATGTCTGCCCTGATGGCGAGCTCCTGCCAAGGATAAATATTAAGCATTATTTTGGGTTTCCAAATTCAAAACAAATTGGGACGATACTACTTTACTCTTGATTTGAATTCCATTCTGCATGCCAATGTGCAGATTGTAGAAGCCGGCCCTCAAGCTTGTGGCCATGATTTCTTCGTCTGGTTGGGCAACGAATCCACCTCGAGGATTTACGTCGGAGGATATTCATTCATCTTTTTGGGCGTGTTTCATGCACTGTTTTGTTATTTGAATGCATGGCTTCTTGGGTGCCTCGTCTCTGTTCATCACCTGAGAGGAAAATGAGAGAACATTATCCCCGCATCTGATTGAAAATCATTTAGGAACGATACGTTCTTTTTACCAAATGGGTGGCTCCGCGGCCAAATGCGTTTTACATTGAAAGAATGGATTCTATTACGCTCTGCGGATGATAACTATCGCTTCAGGGACTTGCCCCACGGATTAAACGATGAATTTGATGTCTTCGGCTTCGACATGCTTTCCGGATGTAGGAATGGTTTGCCCCCATTTTCAGTGGAGATGGGTTTTGTCGAGTGGGCAAGATCAAAAACTCATCCTAGATTTGGCTTTAGTCGAAGGTTGAAATCCCGCCCTTGGATAAGCGAATCATGATTCATCTCCTTCTGCTTCGGATTTGTCATTTGCATGCTTCACATTTTACAATACCAACTTCGCCGCTTGATGAAAATGAATCGATGATTTTCGAATTGCCCCAAGTTCTATAGTCATCTGCGTCGAATCTCTTTGAACTTCATCGGGTGATAGACCAACTGATAAAATGATTTTTCAATCCCGAGATCGAACTCCTGACGTTTCGTACCACTTCCATTTCACTGACTACCAGGACACAGCACTATTGGCATCCCTAACTGGTTCGTTTTTTGTTATAAAATTCTTGAAGCAGTTAGCGACCCCCATCGAGAATGAAACAAGCTCAATTTAGAGTTCATAACGACTAAAGGTCCCTTAGAACGATACAGAGCTAACCGTCTTTGAGCTCGCTCGGGCTTTTGCTCGCATTTTCCTATGTTAAGCCTTTAAATGTTTTTCTTCGTGGCGTTCAATTGATTCGCCTCGACTCTAATCTAACAAGGGATTGTCGCACTCAAGCATGATGATGCTCGCAGGTAGTACTGATCGCTGCCCCAGATTAACTCTAGGCATTAAGGAAGATTATCTTGCATGGAAGACTTTATGACAGAAAGATTAATGATACATCCAGTCACATGTGCCTAGTTCCCTTGAGGATTCTCGGTGATCAGCCAGTTACACCATGAATCAGACATATAATCGTCATTTTGGATCATAACTTCATAAGCCCATCAGTTTTAAACTGATCGATCCAGATATGGAGCTCCTCATCAAGGAAATCTTTTGATTCTTCGAGCAACTGATATTCGGGTTGACCATCATCGCTTGGCGTTGAAGGATTCCTGTTTCTGTTGTGAGCGATCTGATTCTTCGAGCTAGAACCTTCGTCGTTGCTCGAGATTATAAGAGGATGATTGATCGGTTCACTATCAAAAGCACCTTTCATTTGGGAATGGAAGAAACAAAAATCCTCAGAGCATCCGCCCGCTTGATCTTCCGAAATCATATGCCCAAGCCGGGCAGATCTTTGAACACTAGGCGCAATATGTTGATCGGGGATAGGAAGAGCACTAGCGAAAAGTTGCTGCTCAAACCAAGGAGTTCGTACCTGCTGCACTTGTGGCATATACTCTTGAGGGGTGCTGAGATGATTCGGGGGAATATTCTGATTAGCGCCCAAGTAGTCGATGGTGCTGCTACCAGCTTGGTCGGTGCCTAGATTCGGCAGAGTATTTCTTACTTCAGGGGCATTGTAGTTATAGCCATGCCTAGTGTTTAGGCACAAGTTGAGTTCTTTCAGGTTCAGTGCTGTGTGACGCTGTCTTAGCGCCCTTCTGTAGCTCTTGAGGTGACTCGCGACTCCATATTTAGTGAGTCCTGGTATGTTCATGATCTCAAGTATGCGCGTTGGATATGCTGAGTTGATCCGTAGTTGCTGAACCGCACTAAGGAACTTGAGATGAAGCTCGGGGGACCAATTGACCCTCGTCTTCTTGCGACCCGGAACAATGTTGACAACTTGGCTATTGCTCTCTGGCCTATTTCCAGTAGGATTTGATCGAGCCGGAAATTGTTGTGGAGGGAATTCATCAGCTTTGGATTGGTCGGTCGTGATAGTAAGCTCATCGTTAAGGAAACTCCAATCATGGTGACGCATATCACATCCTTTAGAAGGCATCGATATTGACTTCGTAGAATTGATTTGTTCATGCATATCTCCAACAAAATCTGATTGTATCGAAGATGGTTCGAGGGAATGGGGTGGTGAATGAGCATTTTCAATCCTCATATAAGGCTTATCAAGGAACATTTCGCCGAGAGTGATAGGGCCATCGCAATTAAGGCAAGCGATAGTGCTGGGAGCTTTCTTATACCTCATGTTCTCCGCTCGAAGCTTTTCGTTTTCCTCCTTTAGAATCGCAAGTTCTTGACGTCTGTGTTGAGCCCTCAATTTGGCTCGCTTATTTTGAAACCAAAACTTGACCCTCAAAGGTTTCATCCCTAGCTTCTGGCCCAATTCATTTCTTTGTTTCATGTTCGGGAGAGGGCATTCACTAAAGAAAGCTTCAAGCTCTTGGATTTCATTCTGAGTGTGGCACTGGCGACGTTTCCTTTTCCGGGATTGACCATCGCTGCTGCTGTTGTCGTCGCTGCTGAGATCCTGAACTTCGTTGCCGAAAGGGTTGGGTTCTGTGGTTCTGGTACCAGACGCCATCCTAGAATCTTCGAGATCTTTCAGTAGTTCATTTTCTGAGATTTTTGGATCAGTCGCCTCTAGCAACTGATGGTAACCCTCAAACATGTTGGATCGAAAAATGTTCGATCAATTTTTGCTCACTCAGAGTTCTCTACTCTCTCATGTATGCTCACTCTCTCTAAATTTTCTTTTGAGTGGTTCTGTATGCCCATGAAACGTTCTTTAAACATGGATGAAGATCATCAGGCAAGCGTTGCTCCCAAGATTTCGTATTTCCCGCTTTGTCGTCTTCTTTCTTCTTTTCAACGTGGAGGGACACCAAATCGATTTCCTGTTCTCGATATCCATGTCTGTCTCCCACTTATTTTCAAAAAGGTGGAACTACGCTTGCCTCCCGCTCAGTTTTTTAATATGATGGGACCGCCAAATCCTTTCGCAACTTTTTTCGATAGTTGCGCTTAACTCCCGCTCAATTTTAATATGGTGACACCGACATATCTTTTTACAACTTTTTTAGGTTTATCAAGCCTGAAATCGCGGACTGGGACAAATCTGATGGTTCACCGAAAGAGCCACCATTGCTTTACCCAATTAACTTGGCTCCACGAGCATTATTGCTGTGCCTTTCTTCATTCTCGAGTTGCTATAAAAGGAGGAGTTAATGCAGAGAAGATTAACACTCTTACATAATTGCCTTTTCGTATTTTAATCACTCTACCACACTCATCTTCTTCTCCCTCACTCCAACGAAAATGACCTCTCCTATTCGCGCTTTCTCAGCCGAAATTTTGGCCCAGTGGGAAAAACTCTGTAACCTCCTCGGTCGAGGCTATGCTCATATAGCCGATCACCCAGAAACTGAAGATGAAATCCGTATTTTGCTCGTGGAAATAGACACCACCTCCATCGAGGGCACTAATTTAGAGAGGGAATATAGAATCTTCCCAACCCTCTTTATAAACTTTTTAGAGACTTACCGTGTCGCTCATCGAAAAGCTACCGTGGCTCACGTTTTGCGAGCTCGCTATGAGGATCGGTCCAACTGCTTGGTGTTGGCCAACCTTGTGGCCGATAGTCACAGAAAGGCTGTTGAGTTCGCCAACAAGCGAGTCTCGATGTTGCTTCGCGAGAGGGGAAATTTGGTGGAGCGCTTGGCCTTATCCCTGACCACCTATGAGCACGACCGTCGTAATGTCGTGTTGAAGTTTCAATGTGAGTGGCAGGAAGAAAGGCTTGACAGCATTACCGCGGATATAGCCCATGGGAGAGGACTAGTTCGGGACCTGGAAATAGCCGCCGAAGATCACGGGACCAAGGTTGCCGATCTTAAAGGGGAATGTAAACGCCTTCTTCTTAAGCTTGCAGATCTCGAGTCTCAAGGTGGTGAGTATAAGCAAAGCATCAATAATATGGAGGGCCAACTAGGTTCCTTTGTGATGCTAATTAGGGCTCATTGCGGTTTTATGTTTCCACCCCGATGATTTGTATGATCTGCTTTTAAGGTCCCTCGATTGAGCGAAATGAATGAAAGCTCTAATGTGTGTGTCTCAACTTCTGTATGGCTGACTTTCTCGAACACCTGACCACTCTCAACCTAGGCAAGCTGCGCTTTGACATTGATGATTCGAGCGTGTACATCTTGATTTTTTAATCTTGCTTATGATCGGATAAAGGAACCTCCCACCGCGATTATCCACAAAAAGACTTCTCTTCTCTACTTGTTTTTAACCTGTTTCAAATGAAAAGGCAGAATCAGAAGAAATAATTTGAAAAATAAAGCATAAATCCTTTCAATTTTATGCTTACTTATGATTAATAGGGATAAGAGCTTTTACAAGGGTTTTGGCCTTGTGCAAAAGCTTTTATCGATATTCCTCAAAGGAAAGCATATCATTGAAAGGAATGTAATTCACGATAATTGCCTTTGATCAATTCCAAGAAAATCAATGGAATGTTCAAAAGTACACAATTACGATGTGTTTTAAATTCAATTGAAGATACGGTATCCAAATTAAAGCTGTTTGCTAAGAACGAGAGTAATTTGGATATCTATCTTTTCATTAAATTTGAAAAACACGAATACTCTTGATATTCTTGATCAATTATTGTGGATTACCAATGATGCAAAACATGCATGAACCAATTCAAGTTTATAGTTCCTTCTGGCGAAATTGGGATTGTATTGCCCTATACGGCCAAAAGGTTGTATAAGACTTCCAATTTCAATTTCATCCAAAGGAATTATAAAATTGATTTTGGAGTATTCGAGTGATTAGAAGAAATGCCACTATCACATTCCAATGACAAGTCAATAGAAATACAACAAATTTCAATCTGAATGTATATAAACACAAATAGATCCCTAATACAATCAATCTAAGGGATCAGATAGAGAGGATCTCAGCAAAATAAATCCTATACAAGAAGGCTAGAAATGAAAAATAAAACAAAGGAATGTGATCTTAATACTTAGAGATGCCCCAGTTTCGATCTTTGAGACGTGACTTCAGGATCACCTATTCCAAATCGTCATCTTCATTAGATGATACCTCAATGATGTCCATAGTAGGCTCTTCTTGTCCACTTGGCGCTCGTAATGGGATGACACCATCTTCATCTTCCATCAAGAACATTGGGAGGAAAACACTCATATCTATCCTCAAAATGGCATTTAATCCAATCACCGGAATTATGCAATGAATATAATGATTAAGAGCTGTAACAAGTTCGAGGGATAGAAAAGTCTTACCAACCAAACTTAAGAGAAAATCAAGCTTCTCTGTATTTTTTGCAGTGTTAGGTATACTAACCTTCCATAGACAAACGCATGAGACAAGTGAGGGAAAACTCCTAAAAATCAAAAGATAGGGCTTGGTACCTAAAGCCAAGGCCCATTACCCAAATGATTTAGCTGTCCTAGCCATTCTACACACGATCTAACCTAAGAAAAGCATTAGGAAGCATCGAAGGAGTTCGAGAGTACTCACATGGGGTTCGCCGTGCCCTGGTTTGGTCTTGGACGAACCGACCCGATTATATTTGGGGATCCACTCGGCGTTTTACACCATGAAATCATGTGAAACAAAAACGAAAATATTCAGCAAGGGGAATCTATTGTAGATGGTGGTCGATCTAATTGGACGTCAAGACTAAAAAATATGTAGAAATTTACAAATTAAAATACTCGAATGACATTTTTTTGCCAAATTCAACTCTATACGTCGTGAAGAAACACATGCAATTGAACTTGAATTTTGACTATTTATGAGTTCAAAATGAAAAGGAAATTAAAATAAAAATATTGACTATTTTTCTATATTTTTACGACATCGAACGCTATTTTTCTTCATTTTTCATGTATTTTTCTATTTTTGGAAAATATTAAAAAATATTAAAAAATATTTTTTTTATCAAAAATGGTTCCTTTAGCTTGGTCAAGGTTACCAAAGATGATTTTTTAATTTTTTTTAACTTTTTATAGATTTTTTATGAATTTTTTAAAAATAAACTATGAAAGACTGATCAAAAATCAGGTGTCAACAAGGACCACTTCTTACAACCAAACAAAAGATACCAGGTCGAGGTCGCGATTAACACTACTCCAAACTACTCCAAAAGGAGACCAACATCCTCTTGCTCTACTCAGATTCAGTATATTGCTACTCTATAGCCGAGGACCTGGAAAATGGTTAACAACAATGAGTGAGATATAAAATCTCTGTGAGTCAACGCCTAAGTCCGAGTAGGGTGTTGATACGCATAGGGCGGCCTAAATATTCAAGATAATATCGATGACAGATCAATAGCGTGCAATTCTCGCAACGCTCTAGCTACCACAAAGGTAGGCACAACCCAACAGTTTATCATCAATCACATGCAAGCTTATCCCGTCTTGGTTCACAAATAATGCAGTACTTGACACCAATCAATATTCACACAGACCAAGACACTCAACCATAACATTAATAACAGTTTCATGCACAAATGCATCGCGTGTATTCTGGTTATTGACTGACATTCAGCTCTAGCACAGTAGACAGCTGGTGTTATTTCGGCATGACTAGACTTCATCCCATTACTCTCGGTGATGACAACCAAAAAGCCATGCGATTCTGATCGACATGGCATGGACTTATTAGACATTCTTGTAAGGAGCGTCGGTTTACAACTTGCCGCGATCGGCAATCAATCGGCCCGACGACACAGACTGTCATGCATCTGATAAGTCGTGTGACTTCGATTGACACGGCATGAACATATATGGTATCCATCATATGACCACACAAGCATGCCAGGCAATTAGCCAATTTTTATCTTTGAATTTAGTTAAATGCTCACGGCCCAACGGCATTTTCATGCTCAAATATGCAATTTAACTCCATGTGTGGTCATATGAATGCACATATTGTCCACCAGACTTTGCATCTATTACTGGATGACATATATACACAATCAAAGTATATAGCAATCACCAAACAATCGCCCAATAATAATTAATTAATTATCCTGACCAGGGTTAATTAGCATAACTAAAATTAATTAACCCAATTATAATTAATTAAGTCAATCTTAATTAATTAAACCGACTTTAATTAATTAATTAACTTAATTAATTAATCTGACTGTAATTAATTAGGTCCACTTCAGTTAATTAGTACAATAATAATTAATTAACTTGACCTCAGTTAATTAACCCCGACTCCAATTTATTAGCACATCAATATTCAATCAACTCAACTTCTAATTAAATTGACCATGATTAATTAAAGTAACTAGAGTTAAATAAGCTAATCATGATTGGTCATAAAGTAACTACGATTAACAAAAGTAATTATAGTTAACTAAAAGTAACTACAGTTACTTTAACTAACCATGGTTGACTTAAACTAACAGTGATCAACTAACTTAATCATAATCTCTAATCTAACCCAACCATAATTAACTAAACTAACCCGTCATTAACATTAATTAATCTATCCCCTAAATGTAATTAACGTCATAATCAGATTTTATGGAGTAACTTACAAAGTAATAGCTAGCGATGATGGTGGCGTCGACGGCGAGTCAAACGAGCGACTTAGCGGTGGTGAGTTTGGAGGTACGAGTAACGGACGAGGCACGAGTCTTTCCGCGGGCGACACAAGCTCGTAGGCAGTGACGATGACCTTGGGTGTTTTGGCTCACGTGGATTGGCTCGGTGAGTAGCAGCGGCCTCGACAACAAGTAGGTTGAGGGGTCGCGGGGTCTTGAGTTCACGGCAGGCCATGGCTCACGGTGCTTGACTAGCGGCGCGGCGTGACAAAGGGTTACAATTTACGGGCGAGGTGGGATGGAGGCTCGCGGGTCATGAGCGACGAAGCTCGGGCCTCGAATCAGGCGACAATCTTGCGAACCAGCAGCTTCGGGGGGCAATGAAGCGGAGGAGGAAGCTGCTGTGGTATTGGATCGGGTGAGGGGAAGATGGAAGGGAAGTTGGCCAAAAGAAGAAGAAGAAGATGATGATGATGATGGAGGATGAGGCGTCGGGTTGGTGAGGAGGAGGAGGAGGAGGAGGAGGAGAGAGAGAGAGAGAGAGAGAGAGAGAGAGAGAGAGAGAGAGAGAGAGAGAGAGAGAGAGAGATGGCGATGGGTGGTGAGGTCCATAGTCAAGTCACTATTTACTAGTTCGTCCTATATGCATAATATCTATGGGTGTTCTGGAAATTTGACTCACCGGGAATAAATTAGTCTACCGGTACTAAAACTAAGGAAATTTTTGAAAATCTCATAACTAGGTTTCAGTCAGGGCCAAGCTGGAGCACAAAGGGTCTCAGTAGTATAACTCAACAGCTCGACTAACCAGACTTGACTTTCTCTGATCGATGCCTTAGGACAATCTAATTATTGTCTCTTAAATCATGAAAAATCTAAATTTATTTACCATGTTGGAATTCATGATTTAAAATTCATCGAATCTAGTTTTCTTACAGACGTCGAAATTTCAGGATGTCACAACTTTCCCCTTCTTATGAAATTTTGTCCCCGAAATTACACCACTATAAAACCTCAAAAGTTAAAGGTATTGGCGCTTCATAACGTCCTCACAACTCTTCACACTTCACTCATTTTATATTAATCCTTAACTAAACTTAGCACATTAAAATCACGAAACGACCAAATGACACAAGTCAGATTCAAGTCTATGATCCTCAAATATTGTTCCATATCCACAATGCATCTAGACAGGCTAAATCATCTAACTCCAACAATTCAAATCTAAATTGTCACCTTCTGAACTTGCCTTTCATTCCAAAAGTCAATTGCCATACTATAATCTCAATTAACCACAGAAATCAGCAATCTTTACTTCGTGATTAACAACTTCTTAACTAACAAACAACATAAGCTATTATTATTTTCCCAATCAAACACAAACACATGCCCGCCACATGTCCCCTAGCATTTGAATTGTCCTTTCGCATGACGATGAAATGTATCGTCTTTGTCAATTTATCCACTACGACCCAAATTGAATTATTGCCTCACTCACACCTCGGCAATCCCATCACAAAGTTCATTCTAATATGCTCCCACTTCCACTATGAGATCTCAAATTGCAGTCTATTAGGCTTACTATGCAACACTTTCACTTGCTGGCATGTTAAACACTTCGCCACACGCTTGGATATGTTAGATTTCATGCCGTTCCACCAGTAGTACTACCTCAAAGTAGCTATGAAACTCGACAGACGGCTTACTTCTAATTTAAAACTTGAATCTCGTACTTCCTCTAGAAGACACCACTCATGGACCATTAACTGAGAATCGTTTATTTTCTACTCAGGGCGTCTGTAACCTTGTTAGCCTTACTCGGATGATATAAGATCTCACACTCATAATCCTTAAGAAACTCTATCCAACGGCGTTGCCTCAAGTTTAACTCCTTCTGAGAAAATAGATATTTAAGACTCTAACCATCGGTGCACACTTGAAATCTTTTCCCAACTAGATAGTGCCCCTAGATCTTAAGAGCAAACACGATCGCTGCTAACTCTAGTCATGTGTCGAATAGTTCAACTCATGAGGCATTGACTGACGAGACGCGTATGCACCTATTCTTCCATGTTTCATAAGAACATAACTCAATCCTTTAAATGACTCATCACTATCGATCTCATAACCTCCAGGACTGGACGGTATCATCAGAACAAGAGTCGTAGTTAGCTTGTGCTTAAGCTCTTGAAAACTACGCTTGCACTTATCCATCCATTCAAATTTCCCGTCCTTCTTCAACAGGCGCATCAAAGATATAGCTATTGTAGAGAATATTTCTACGAATTGCCGGTAATAGCTTGCTAGTCCTAAGAAACTTCGAACTTCTGTCACTGTTGATGGCTTTGACCAATCCATAACCATTTCAATCTTAGCCAGATCCACATAAATCTCTTCACCAGAAAATTACATGACCTAGGAAAATTATACGAGATAGCCAAAACTCGCACTAAACTTAGCATGCTCCCAAAGGGTTCTCAATGTCGTCCTCCATCATTGGTTCCTTAGCTAATGTGTTAACTATGGTTGCTAAATGATCTTGACAACCATTATCCAACAAACAAGTCGCCCTAAGTGGCGAACAAGGGAGTCTAGTGTCCTCGTGATTTCCAACAAGCTTGAAACTAACCTATCCAACGGGTTAAACTGAATTTCCTTGTGATAGCAATACATTGTAGCTTTTTTCTTCGTAAGCCAATCCATATATATAACTCATCAATCAATGGTCAAACAAAAATCAAGATGCACAATCATTATTAAGCCATCATAATTAAGCCTCCAAGCCCCAAATCAATCAATTGAATCATTTTTCACATCACATGGCCAAACATACCTAGAGCAATTAATCAATTTAGTCATTTAATCTCATATTCGAATCAAGCTCATAATCAATCATCGAAACTACTTGACTTAATCAGACCATGTCAAGACATCTCAAGCTTATACTCGGTTCCCTCTTAAACATTCAAGACCAAATTCAATCAACTATAATTAGCCATAGATTTCTCATTTTGAACTCAAGAAAATCCATCACAATTCATTCCCAAAAGTTAGATTCAGTTCTAAGAGAGATAACCACAAATCCACCACTTAAAGTCCCTAAATTCATCTCTAAACTCATTCTTTAGTAACCTAAAGTCCTAGGCTAAGTTTAAGAGCAACTTACCAAGAGTTTTAAGCAAGGAAAACCCACAAAGAGTCGGTACAAGTCTCGATCAAGCTGGATGGTTGCTGGTTCAATTTTTAAGAGGGAAAACACAGCAAGGTCAGCTGCTAAACTTCATCAAAACGACTCTCAAATTCAATCAAAAGTTTCCAAACATATTAGGCGAGGTTCAAGAGACAACTTACCAAAGAAAACAAGCAAGGCAAGCCTTCTAATCAGCCTCTAAAACTCACGGTCAAGGGCTCACGGCGTCGGTGGCTCCATGGCGGTCCTACGAGCGGCGTACAATGGTGGTGGCTGGTGTGAGGCTCGATCGAGATCGAGAGAGAGAGAGAGAGAGAGAGAGAGAGAGAGAGAGAGAGAGAGAGAGAGAGAGAAGATGGAGATGAGAGCGTAAGGGAGAGGGGAGTGTGGTCGGCCAAACAAGGGAAGAGTGAGATGATCAAAAGCTTACTCAAAGTTTGATAGAGAGAGAGAGAGAGAGAGAGAGAGAGTAGTTCAAAGGTCAATCTATCCTTGAATGACTAAGGATTGACTAGGGTGATGGAATGATTAGTTGAAAGCTTAATTGACTAGTGAATAGTTGTAGTGGTTGGTGGGATTTTATGAAGGGTCCCACTTGTCATCCTTGTCTCACTTTGTTTCTTGCACATAATTGAGGGGTAATCTTGTAAATTTCATTCAAGCTAAAAATACTCACATGCTCTTGCATTTTTCGGCCACTAGAGGAGGAAAGGCAATTGACCTAAATGCCCTTAAGCTAAACTACAGGAATGAGCATAACTCGAGGGTAAAATAGTATTTTTTAAATTCTAGTCCAAATTTTACTTTTCTAATCATTTTAGAGCATATCGTAGAATTTAATGACCTCGATGAGGCAACGTCCAAAAATATAAATGTGGGAATTTTCGAAAGTCCGATGACCAAATTCGAAGTATAATCCATAACCACTATCAATCAATTGCAACTCCAATGTATCTCAAAATAACGGGCGGCTTTTAGGAGTTACGTATATCGACCCATGATTAGTGTCACGTTTAAGAGTTACTCAAGCCATAGAGACTTTGGTTGTCATGTAATTGTGAGGGTAAATCACTAGTTCTGAAAGACTCGATTGTCGGGAGTCGATTTAGGGAAATTTGTAAATTATACCTTGGTCAAACGGAATTACTTGTGATCCAATGTATAACACTGGCAAATCGTTCTAAAATCAACCTTGGATCGGCCTGTAATGGCCCAAAATATTCCCTTGACAATTTTTATGGCCAAAGTGTCAATCCATTGTCGAGTCATTTGGTCAACGTACTTAAATCTTAGTTAGCCTTCTCCTCTTGGTCAATATTATCAAGATTGACTAATTCTAAGCGAGATTTAACTAAAGCACACAAAGGAGATATTCATTCATTTCACAAACTTTGAAAATGGTCGGATTTCAGAATGTCACAACTCTTCCCGCCTTGCAAAAACTTCGTCCTCAAAATTGACAACAAACCCAACTACTTAAACAATAGGGGTTTTGATGCCTCATCGCTTCCTCGCTTTCCCAAGTGGCTCCTTCAGTTCCATGATGCTTCTAGATCACCTTAATTAGTGAAATTGTCTTGTTCCTCAAACTTGTTCTTTCTTGTCCTCAATCTGAATTGGCCTTTCCACATAAGACACCTTGTCGTCCACGTCAATGACTTCATGATCCAGCATGTGGGTTGAGTCTGGTTCATACTTCCTCAGCATGGATACATGAAAGACATTATGAACTTATGACAAATTTGGCGGCAAAGCGAGGCAATATGCTAAAGTCACAACCCGTTCCAAAATCTCAAATGGGCCTACGCACCTCGGACTCAACTTTCCTTTCTTTCCAAATCGAGATAAACCTCGCATTGGCGACACCTTGAGTAAGGCATGATCTCTCACTTGAAACTCCAAAGGTCTGCGCCGCCTATCCGCATAACTCTTTTGGCGACTCTGAACAGTCTTAAGCCTTTCTCTTACAACATTTACTGCCTCAACTGACAGTTCAACCAACTCTGGACCTATTATACTTTTTTCACTGACCACATCCCATCATATTGGAGTTCTGTAAGCTTTTCCATACAATACTTCAAACGGCGCCATTCTGATACTCTGCATATAACTATTGTTGTAGGTAAACTCCACTAAATGTGGTTGTTCTTCCCATCTGCCTTTAAAGTCTATAACACATGCTCGCAACAAGTCCTCGAGCGTCTGAATCGTCCTTTTAGACTGTCCGTTTGTCTGAGGATGATATGCCGTGCTATACTGCAACTTTGTCCCTTTGTCCCCATAGCCTCCTGAAGACATTTCCAAAATGTTACGGTAAACTTAGGATCCTTATCCGACGTAATCGTCACTGGAACTCCATGTTGACGAACTATCTGGCGTATATACAATTCAGCATATCTATCCATGGCAAAGTCCTTTTGCACAGCCAGGAAATGTGCAGACTTAATCAACCTATCCACGATTACTCAAATTGAATCATGACCTATTTGACTCCTCGGCAAGACCATGGCGAAATCCATAGTAATGTATGCCTATTTCCACTCGGGAATTTCTAACGGTTGAAGCATACCATCAGGCTTACAATGTTGCACATTCACTTGTTGGCACGTCAAACACTTAGCAACATGCTTGGTTACATCCACCTTCATCCCATTCCACCAGTAATGCTGACGCAAGTTCTGATACATCTTTGTGCTACCCAAATGAATATTGTAGTTACTTCGATGAGCTTATGACAAAATCCTTTCCTTCAGCTCCTCATAGTCCACGAAATTTCAAAATTCCATCTTCGGACACTTGAAAGCCAGGTTTCCTTTTATATGCATCCATACTCAGAATCTTTTGGATGTCAGAGTCCGTAGATTACGATGCCTTAATCTTCTCTTGAATATTAGGCTCGATTCTCAACGTAGCCAACAAACTCGAGAGGAGATAAACCTCAAACTTGAACTCAGAATCCCTTAATCCTTAAAGTAAAGTTCATTCTTTAACTATCAAAGCGCGATGCTCGATTTCCGACTAAGTGCATCCGCTACCTTATTTTCCTTCCTAGGGTGATACAGGATATTACAATCATAGCCCTTAAGCAAATCCATCCAGCAACGTTGCCTCATGTTCAATTCTTTTTAGGCAAACAAGTACTTCAAACTCTGATGGTACGTGTAAATCTAAAACCTTTCCCTACACAAATAATGCCTCCAAATCTTCAACGCGAAGATGATCGCCGCAACCTCTAAATCATGCGTTGGTAATTCATCTCATGGGGCCTGAACTGTCGTGATGCATATGCAACAACTTCTCCATGCTGCATGAGAACGTATCCTAATCCCTTTAGTGACACATCACTATAAATCTCATATCCTCCAGGACCATAAGGTATCGTCAAAACTAGTGGGTTGTTAGTCTATACTTAGGCTGTTGAAAACTCCTTTTACACTTATCTGTCCATTCAAACTACGTTTCTTCTTACGAATCGTCTATAATAACTCGTCAATCTTAGAAAACTTCGAACTTCGATAACAGACGTCGGTCTTGACCAATAAGTAACTACCTCAATTTTCGAGGGATCCACCGAGATTCCATTCTCAGAGATCACGTGTCCAAGGAATGCTACCTTATTGAGCCAAAACTTGTATTTATTAAACTTAGCATAGAGCGAGTGTTCCCTTAAGGTGTGTAGAGCTACACTTAGATGTTGCTCATGCTCTTCTGGGCTCCTTGAGTAAATCAGGATATCGTCGATGAACACGATGATGAACTGATCCAAAAATTCCTTAAATACTCAATGCATCAAATCCATGAAGGCAGCTGGGGCGTTCAATCTAAACGACATGACTGTAAACTTGTAATACTCATATCTCGTCCGAAAAGCCGTCTTCGGTATATCTTCCTTCTTAATCTTTAACTGGTGGTAGCACGTCCTTAAGTCGATCTTAGAGAACACTGACGCTCCTTGTAGTTGATCGAACAAGTCATCTATCCTTGGCAATGGATACTCATTCTTGATGATTTTTTGATTCAATTGCCGATAGTCAATGTACAAATGCAATGAATTATCCTTTTTCTTTGCAAGCAACACTAGCGCTCTCCACGGCGATGCGCTAGGGCAAATACACCCTTTGTCTAGCAATCCTTACATTCGGACTTTCAACTCCTTCAATTCCGATAAGGGTATTTTGTAGGGCACCTTAGGGATTGATTATGTCTCGGGGTTAACTCAATTACAAATTCCACTTTCCTTTTAGGTTGTAATCCCAACAATTCCTAAGGAAAGATGTTGAGAAATTGCACACCACGGCTATATCCTCTAGCCTTGGTTCTTCAATCACCGGATCAACTACAACAGCCAAGTAAGCTTGGCATACTTTCGTCCAGTAACTTAATCACTTCAAGTGACGAGATCAAATGGATTGAGGTTCCTCCTCGATTTCCCATAAACTCAAATCTAGAATGACCAATCGGATGAAATTGGATCACCCTGCTACTATAATCCAAAACAACCATTTGTTTTCCCAATCAATCCATCCCAATTATAACATCAAAGTTATACATAGCCAACACTGCCAAATTTATCAATTCCTCCCCACAACCCATAACTATTTTACAGTCTAAGCATCCTAACGAAACTAACACTTTATTCTTTAAAGGGGTGGTAACATTCAATATCACTTATAACGGTTTCGATTTAATACCAGTTAACTCTACAAATTGTTTAAACACAAATGAGTGCGACACTCCCGTCCTACTCGGGCAAGGTCCATTCCTGTGCTTTCGTATGCATAGGTGACAATTCTAGTTAGACTAGTATGTTGGTTTTCCAATATTCTTTCTGACAAGAGAGGAGAAACGTCCATTGGTTGCCATAGGCCTTTTGCCAAAGTGGCGATTTTCCCTAGCAGGAGTAAACCGCGATCCAGAAGTGGCAGCCCTTTCTTTCATGTCTCGTTCCACCATTAGGCCCCTTTCATATAGCTTGTCACGCCCCGACTCTCGAGCTCGCGACATCCCTTGCCAAATCGTCACTAGGTCACGAAGGATAGCGTCCCATGCGGACTATCGACCTACTATCATACGGCGCATGCGGAACGTACAACTTCCAAAACGATAAGATCAGCATGGGATAGAGAATCATAAACAAATAGTCTAATAAAACAGAAGCACTAAACAAAGAGAATAGATGATCCATGACCTTACAAAGCTAGCAGCTAATATATACAACCCCATGCTTTGGGGTGGCCCTCTAAGACTCTCAAAAAGATACAAGAGTCGGGGTAAGGTCAACTCACATCTATTCCAAAATGATACCCCCACAAAAGATCCACCAACAGACCAAAAAGATCACGGTCCAGACTAGTGATCACGGCGGCCACAACGGAGGAGCCGGGTTGTTGGGATCGTCAAAAGAACTATTACTTGACTGCACAGAAGAGGCTACAGACTCCTCGGGCTTGACCTCAGGCTGCGTGCCGGGTTCGGGATCCACTACCTCCCCGTCAGGCATGTCAATGTCCATCGGGTCCCAGGCGGGGGCATTAGCGACCCCATGAATAGGCGGTCCCTCAAATCCACGAACCGGGCCGTAGAGATCAATCCCGTCACGAAGATACCAGGCCTTGAAGAGATGAGCCACCAGATGTGGCATCCCCTCATCGACCCATATCGTCGTGACGTGACGCTCCCAGACCTGATCCGTACCTAGAACCGGATGAGACGTGACATCGTGAGACGAGTGGGTAGGGGTACCGAATTGCATGGGCCTTTCCATTACTTCGGACCTGAAAGGTTAACCCACGACGGGGTGAGAAATAAATCTCAGTGAATCAAGCCTAAGATCAGTTAGGACATTGATTCGCCCAGAATAAACTAAGCATCACAACCAACATACAGTTCAGTCGCATAATTTCAACAAGATATAGTCATAACATATTAAACAACACATCAAGGCATCACAAATCAAGTGTACATCAGGCACTACACAATTCACTTATATCAGATGACCCACGCCACTGGCGTGATCCAACTCCACAACGCGATCCAGCACTTTAGTGCGATCTAGCGTTCTTCCGGTAGAACCGGACTACGTCTCTTTTCCCTCTCAACGACGGCTACTACAGGCGGTGTATCCAGTGCACCCAGCACGGCACCAGCAAGCAGGCATCCCTAAACGGGGCGTCGGTCCATCACAAGCAGCGACCGGCATCCGATAATTCCTTAAGACCGTACGTCTGGCACGGGGCATGAATTATCGTGCTTCTGACAAGTCGTTTACAATAGGTACAGTAAGTGTACAAACAGTACCAAACGAACTTGCCAGGTACTCGTCATCTGTCCCTCATGTGACCACACAATTCACACTTGGCAATCGATTCATTAATTATCTTTGATTAATCTCAAATACTCATACAGACATGCTATCAGACTCGGCCCACGGCCAATCAAGACATTCAGTCAAGCATGTCAACAAGGTAATCAAACCCATGAGGTTAATGACTAACCCACGAGCAATCAATTCAATCAGGCAATACCAAGCTCAATTCGTGCCATGACAATTATTAACCAGATTGATTAAACACTCCAATCGTTCGCTCGTAATCGAACCACAGTCTACGAATGGTCACCCAATCAATCAATCACAAATTTTATCACAATTAGCCATAGATAATAAAATCATCCCAATTAACCTAAACGATCGGCCATTTAACTTAACCCAATTTCTAACTAAACCGGCCCCGATCGAGTACCCAAATTTCACAATCGACTAATCCAAGGCGCAATTAGCGCCCTAACTAAGGGTTAGGGTCAACTCACTGAGTGAGTTAGCTCGGGCGGTCTCGACGGTCAACGGCGACGGCGGCGGCGACGGCGGCGGCGGCGGTCTTCGACAACCAAAAAGGTCAACCACGCGGCGAATTGGACCAAACCTTCGGGAACACCTCAGGAAGGTCCCACGAGGTCGCCGGGACAGGTGGCCAGCGACGGAGCTCCGGCGAACGGCGGCCAGCGGCGAAATAGAACCTGTCCAGTGCACAAAACAGGGGAAATATGGCGATTTAGGGTGGTTCTCGATCGCACGAGCCACGGCGAGGTCGGCCAAGGGTACTAGACTTACCTAGGGGTCGGAGGGGCTCAGCTAGGACCGGCGGAGGGCGGCGGAAGGCGGCCGACGGCGGCGGAGCGGCCACGAACAGAACCAGGCGGAAATAGGGTATCCCGCGGCCGAGAACAGGGGAGGACTTCGGGGCTTCTCACGAGCTCCATCGGCGACGACGAGCTACCACGAGCTGGGGAAAGTAAGAGGGGAGTCAGGGGAGTCGATTGGCGGTGGTGGTGAGTGGCGGGGCCGTCGGAAACGGCCGGGTCGAAGAAAAACCGAACCGGGCTCAAAACAGAGCACCGGTGGTTTCAGGGCTTACCGCGGCGGCTCCGGCGGACGACGGTCGGCGGGACCGGTTCGGGACGGTCGAGGGGAAGCTGAAGGTCCGTCGTGAGGTGGTGGCCGGGCCTGGTGGCATCGCGAACGGCCGGGAAAGGAGCTGGACTCCTCGGGTCAGAAAACCCGAAAACAGGGCCCAGTTTCGCCGAGTTTCCTTGCGGCTGTCCGGCGGCGAACGACGGCTGGGACTGGACGACGACGACGGTAGGGGGTGGCCTGAGGTGGTGGTGGCTGGCTGTGGGCTGGTGGTCGCACGAAATCCACGAGGGAAGGGAAGATGAGGCTCGGTCGTGCGTCGCCCAAGCAGAAACCGCAAGGAAAGAAGAAGGAAGAAGAAGCTGCGGCCGAAGGAAGAAGAGAGAGAGAGAAGTTCACGTGGGCTGATGGGAGTGCATGGGGAAGAGAGAGATTGGTGGGGTCCCTTTGAAGACTTTGGGGTCTTCCTATCCATTAGCATAATGGCTTTTGTCTTATGCAAATTAGGGTAGGGGCATTTTGGTCTTTTGGCCATGCCAGGATTGAAATGGAAATTTCGCGCACTGGATGAACAGAAAATTTTGCAATTTCCCTGGCTAAGCTTGATCGGGATTAGGTTCGGCGCGAAAATCTAATTCAAAAAGGCTAAGAAATCGATCCCTAATCTAAAACGATCAAAATTTCGAAATTCGTCCAATTTATCGTCACTTCAGTCCTGACGGTCCAAAATAATTGTCGACTATAATTCCATATAGTATTCTTATAGTGAGTTCCGGATCTTACAGAAATTGAGATTTCCAGGACGTCACAAGTCTCCCCCACTTAGGAAATTTCGTCCTCGAAATTACAGCATCGTTCTAACTATTCAAAATGATTAGGGTATCTACTCTTCATAACTTCCTCACTTTCCCAGGTAGCTCCTTCGGTACCATGGTGTTGCCAAATCACCTTGACCAAATGGATCGTCTTGGACCGGAGTACTTGTTCTTTCCTATCCACAATCCTGACTGGTTGTTCCACGTACGAGGCTCGCTCGTCCAAATCAATCTCTTCATAACTCAGCACATGAGCGGGGTCCGGTTCGTACTTCCTCAGCATCTACACGTGGAAGACATTATGCACTTGGGCAAGTCTCGGCGGCAACGCAAGACGATAAGCCAAATTTCCAATCCGCTCCAGGATTTCAAACGGTCCCACGTACCTTGGGCTCAATTTCCCTTTCTTGCCAAAACGGGATATCCCTCTCATAGGCGACACCTTCAGAAAAACATGGTCGCCTATTTGAAATTCCAAAGGTCTGCGCCTCTTATCTGCATAATTTTTCTGGCGACTCTGCGCTGTCTTCAGTCGGTCTCTAATCACCTTAATCGCTTCCATTGACTGTTCCACTAGTTCAGGGCCGGTGATCTTTCGTTCACCAACTTCTTCCCAACAGACTGGCGTTCTACAAGCTCTGCCATACAATGCCTCGAAAGGTGCCTTCTTTATACTCTGCTGGTAACTGTTATTTTAGGCAAATTCAACCAAATGCAACTGTTCTTCCCAACTGCCCTTAAAATCCAAAACACATGCCATCAACATGTCCTCTAAGGTCTGAATTGTCCTTTCAGACTGCCCATCAGTCTGTGGGTGATAGGCCGTACTAAACTGTAGCTTCGTCCCCGATGCTGTTTGCAGACTTTTCCAAAACGTAGTAGTGAACTTAGGGTCTCGATCAGAAGTGATCGTTACTGGCACTCCATGTAACCTCACAATGTGTCTCACATATAATTATGCATATCTATCTAAAGCGAAATCCTTTCTCACTGCAATGAAGTACGCTGACTTCGTCAATCTGTCCACTACTACCCATATTGAATCATGCCCTCTCTGACTCATTGGTAATCCCATGACAAAGTCCATCGTGATATGCTCCCATTTCCACTCCGGAATCTCCAAGGGCTGCAGCAATCCTCCAGGCTTACAGTGCTGCGCCTTGACTTGCTGACAGGTCAAACACTTAGCCACATGCTTGGCTATGTCCGCTTTCATGCCATTCCACCAATAATGCTGCTTCAGGTTCTGATACACCTTTGTACTCCCCGGATGAATACTATAATTACTACGATGTGCTTCTGACAAGATTTTTTCCCTTAAGCTCTCATCGGCAGGCACAACCAAACGTCCTCTGAACTTCAGTATTCCATCCTCAGCTATTTGGAAGTCGACCCTTCGCTTAGCTGAATCCTCTTGAATGATCTTTTGAATGACTGGATCTGTAGACTGCAGGGTCTTAATCTTAACCTGAACCTCTGGCTCGATTCTCAAAGTTGCCACAAGACTTGACAGGTAACTTATCTCAAACTTGAAATCTGAATCTCTTACTTGTTCTAGCAAATGCCACTCACGAACACGTAATTGAGCAACCACTAATTTTCTACTCAGGGCATCTGCAACCTTATTCGCCTTACCCGGATGATAAAGAATCTCGCAGTCATAATCTTTAAGTAATTCCATCCATCGGCGCTGTCTCATGTTCAACTCCTTCTGAGAGAACAGATACTTCAGACTCTGGTGGTCAGTATACACTTGAAAGCTTTCACCAATCAGATAGTGTCTCCAGATCTTCAAAGCAAACACGACCGCAGCCAACTCCAGATCGTGTGTGGGATAATTCAACTCATGAGGTCTCAATTGACGAGATGCATACGCTACTACTCTACCATGTTGCATCAGGACACAACCCAATCCTCTAAGCGAAGCATCGCTATAAATCTCATAACCACCAGGACCAGACGGAATTGTCAGAACAGGAGCCGTATTTAGTCTATGTTTAAGCTCTTGAAAACTACGCTCGCACTTGTCTGTCCATTCGAATTTCACAAATCGTCTATCATAGCCTGCCAAACCCAAGAAACTTCTAATCTCCGTAGCGGTCGTCGGTCTTGGCCAATCCATAACTGCCTCAATCTTAGCTGGATCCACAGCAATACCTTCACCAGAAACCACATGGCCTAAAAATGCCACGCGAGCTAGCCAAAACTCGCACTTGCTGAACTTAGCATACAACTGATGTACTCTTAGAGTTTCCAGAACTACCCTCAAGTGTTGTTCGTGATCTTCAGCATTCTTTGAATACACCAGAATGTCGTCTAGAAACACAATCACGAAACGATCCAAGAACTCGCTAAACACCCTGTTCATTAAATCCATAAAAACGGCAGGAGCATTCGTCAAACCAAACGGCATCACAATAAACTCATAATGTCCATAACGTGTTCTAAATGCCGATTTCGGTATATCCTCTTTTCGGATTCTCAACTGATGGTATCCCGTCCGTAGATCGATCTTAGAAAATATCGACGCTCCTTGCAACTGGTCAAATAAGTCATCAATCCTCGATAGTGGGTACTTATTCTTGATCGTCACTTGATTCAACTGCCTATAGTCGATACACAATCTCAGAGATCCATCCTTTTTCTTGACAAACAGAACAGGTGCTCCCCAAGTCGATGCACTAGGGCGAATGAACCCTTTATCCAACAACTCCTGCATCTGTACCTTGAGTTCCTTCAACTCCGACAAAGCCATCCTATATGGCGCCTTAGAGATTGGCTCCGTCCAGGAGCTAACTCTATAACAAACTCAATTTCCCTTTCTGGTGGCAAACCAGGTAAATCCTGAGGGAAAACATCTGGAAATTCACACACTACAGCAATATTCTCTAACTTCAATTCCTCACTAGTCGTATCAACCACAGAAGCCAAATAACCTTGGCAACCACTTTCTAACAGTCGGGTCGCCTCAAGCGACGATATCATAACAGTCGAGGTTCCTCCTCGATTTCCACTAAATTCAAAGCTAGTACCTACCATCGGATTAAACCGAATCACCTTATTAAAGCAATCCATCGTGGCTCTTTGCTTCGTCAGCCAATCCATCCCCACAATTAAATCAAAGTCATACATTTCCAAAACAACCAGGTCTATCCTACTCTCATGACCATCCACAACCAGTCTACAATCAGGGCAGCTTACTGTAGCTACCACACTATCCTTTAAAGGCGTAGAAACTTTAAACATAACATCCAAAGGTACCAAGTTCAACTCAGATAACTTAACAAACTGATCGGCAACAAATGAATGCGTAGCACCCGGATTAAACAAAGCATAAGCTACTTGGTTATGCAAGAGGACCGTACCTGTAACGGTCGGCGAATCCTTCGCCGCTTCCCGGGTGACAGCAAACACCCTTCCTTGCGCTGGTGGACGGTTCTGCAAATTCGATGGCGCGGCTCCTCTTGGTGGTCCTCCCTGTTGTGGCAGCGCCTGTCTGCCTTTCCTCTGCGGGCAATCCTTCACTTGATGACCCAACTGGCCATAACCAAAACAAGCACCACTTCCAAACGGGCAAGGACCAGGTCCATGCCTCTGGTGGCACAGATTGCACCACTCGTGCTGACGAAACATTGGCTTGCTGATCGCCCCTCGGCGATTGGGTGGGATGCGACTCCTGTTGCTAAACATGGGTTTCTTCCCTTGCCTCCTGTCAAAACTATTCAGGGGCATAAACCGCGATCCAGATGCGGTAGACTTCTCTGCCAGATGTCGTTCCACCATTTGAGCTCTCTCATAGATTTCGTTGTAATCCTTCAGATAGAGAGGTACTAGCCAGCTCTGAATCTCAAGTTTCAATCCGTCCATAAACCTTCTCGCCTTATCTTCAGGGTCAGTCACCATCCTCGGTGCGTACTTAGAAAGTTCGGCGAACTTAGCCTCATACTGGTCTACAGTCAGCTGGTTCTGGCGTAGGCGTTGGAACTCATCCATCTTCTATTTCCTCGCAGTATGTGAAAAGTACTTGTCATTAAAAGCTTGCACGAAGGCACCCCATGTCTGGGCCGTACCCTCTGGAAAAACTCTGTCCTTTGAGGCTCTCCACCAGAAGCTTGCATTCCCCTGCAATTGATAGACAGCTAAAATGATATTTTCCTCTTCGGTACATCTCAGAAGGACAAACGCCTTTTCCAACTCCTCAATCCACAAGGTTGCAGCTTCGGGATCTCCACTTCCCGTAAACTTAGGCGGCTGCATCTTAAGGAACTGTTCTATTAACCACTGGGCCTGACGCCCTTCATTCACTTCCCTAGTAGGAGGGTTCACCGGTTGAGTTCCAGCAGCAGCAACGGCAGCAGCATTCATATCCCTCACCTGTTGCCCCATGAGGTCCCCAATAGTTCCAAGGGCTAACATAACCTGAGCCATTGCCGGCTCCTGCCCAGATGGTCCAGCAGCGGCGGGCGTTCCATCACAATCTCCTCGATCGGTCGGACGGGTCTCGTTCGCGGCACTCGGGGCGCTCTCTTACCGCGTCTGCTCATTATGCAGAAATGATACGGAGTCCTGCTTACCCCATAGCAAACGCGGTCAGAAGGCGACCCCAATACTTAAAACATAATAGCAATCACAAGCACAAAACTTATAAATCTACTAACTATCCCATTTCCCCAACGCTCCTTATCACTCCAAGCCAATGACCAGACAGATCAGGCTGACCTTGCTCTGATACCACCTTGGGCGGGGATGTCACGCCCCGACTCTCGAGCTCGCTACATCCCTTGCCAAATCGCCACTAGGTCACGAAGGATAGCGTCCCAGGCGGACTATCGACCTACTATCATACGGCGCATGCGGAACGTGCAACTTCCAAAACGATAAGATCATCATGGGATAGAGAATCATAAACAATCAGTCTAATAAAACAGAAGCACTAAAAAAGAGAATAGATGATCCATGACCTTACAGAGTTAGCAGCTAATATATACAACCACATGCTTCGGGGTGGCCCTCTAAGACTCTAAAAAAGATACAGGAGTCAGGGTAAGGTCAACTCACATCTATTCCAAAATGATACCCCCACAAAAGATCCACCAACCGACCAAAAAGATCACGGTCCAGACTAGTGATCACGGCGGCCCCAACGGAGGAGCCGGGTTGTTGGGATCGCCAAAAGAACTATTACTTGACTGCACAGAAGAGGCTACAGACTCCTCGGGCTTGACCTCAGGCTGCGTGCCGGGTTCGGGATCCACTACTTCCCCGTCAGGCATGTCAATGTCCATCGGGTCCCAGGCGGGGGCATTAGCGACCCCCTGAATAGGCGGTCCCTCAAACCCACGAACCGGGCCGTAGAGATCAATCCCGTCACAAAGATACCAGGCATTGAAGAGATGAGCCACCAGATGTGGCATCCCCTCATCGACCCATATCGTCGTGACGTGACGCTCCCAGACCTGATCCGTACCTAGAACCGGATGAGACGTGACATCGTGAGACGAGTGGGTAGGGGTACCGAATCGCACGGGCCTTTCCATTACTTCGGACCTGAAAGGTTAACCCACGACGGGATGAGAAATAAATCTCAGTGAATCAAGCCTAAGCTCAGTTAGGACATTGATTCGCCCAGAATATACTAAGCACCACAACCAACATACAGTTCAGTCGCATAATTTCAACAAGATATAGTCATAACATATTAAACAACCCATCAAGGCATCACAAATCAAGTGTACATCAAGCACTACACAATTCACTTATATCAGATGACCCACGCCACTGGCGTGATCCAACTCCACAACGCGATCCAGCACTTTAGTGCAATCTAGCGTTCTTCCGGTAGAACCAGACTACGTCTCTTTTCCCTCTCAATGACGGCTACTACAGGCGGTGTATCCAGTGCACCCAGCACGGCACCAGCAAGCAGGCATCCCTAAAAGGGGCGTCGGTCCATCACAAGCAGCGACCGGCATCCGATAATTCCTTAAGACCGTACGTCTGGCACGGGGCTTGAATTATCGTGCTTCTGACAAGTCGTTTACAATAGGTACAGTAAGTGCACAAACAGTACCAAACGAACTTGCCATGTACTCGTCAACTGTCCCTCATGTGACCACACAATTCACACTTGGCAATCGATTCATTAATTATCTTTGATTAATGCCAAATACTCATACAGACATGCTATCAGACTCGGCCCACGGCCAATCAAGACATTCAGTCAGGCATGTCAACAAGGTAATCAAACCCATGAGGTTAATGACTAACCCACGAGCAACCAATTCAATCAGGCAATACCAAGCTCAATTCGTGCCATGACAATTATTAACCAGATTGATATAACACTCCAATCGTTCGCTCGTAATCGATCCACAGTCTACGAATGGTCACCTAATCAATCAATCACAAATTTTATCACAATTAGCCATAGATAATAAAATCATCTCAATTAACCTAAACGATCGGCCATTTAACTTAACCCAATTTCTAACTAAACCGGCCCCGATCGAGTACCCAAATTTCACAATCGACTAATCCTAGGCGCATTTAGCGCCCTAACTAAGGGTTAGGGTCAACTCACTGAGTGAGTTAGCTCGGGCGGTCTCGACGGTCAACGGGCGACGGCGGCGGCGGCGGCGGCGATCTCCGACAACCAAAAAGGTCAACCGTGCGGCGAATTGGACCAAACCGTCGGGAATACCTCGGGAAGGTCCCACGAGGTCGCCGGGACAGGTGGCCGGCGACGGAGCTCCGGCGAGCGGTGGCCGGCGGCGAAACAGAACCTGTTTAGTGTACAAAATAGGGGAAATAGGGCGGTTTATGGTGGTTCTCGATCCCACGAGCCACGGCGAGGTCGGCCAAGGGTACTAGACTTACCTAGGGGTCGGAGGGGCTCAGCTAGGACCGGCGGAGGGCGGCGGAAGGCGGCCGAGAACAAGGGCGGACTTCGGGGCTTCTCACGAGCTCCACCGGCGACGACGAGCTACCACGAGCTGGGGAAAGTAAGAGGGGAGTCAGGGGAGTCGATTGGCGGTGGTGGTGAGAGGCGGGGCCATCGGAAACGGCCGGGGTCGAAGAAAAATCGAACCGGACTCAAAACAGAGCACCGGTGGTTTCAAGGCTTATCGCGGCGGCTCCGGCGGACGACGGGCGGCGTGACCGGTTCGGGGCGGTTGAGGGGAAGCTAAAGGTCTGTCGTGAGGTGGTGGCCGGGCCTAGTGGCATCGCGAACGGCCGGGATAGGAGCTGGACTCCTCGGGTCAGAAAACCCGAAAACAGGGCCTGGTTTCGCCGAGTTTCCTCGCGGCTGTCCTGCGGCGAACGGCGGCTGGGACTGGACGACGACGACGGCAGGGGGTGGCCTGAGGTGGTGGTGGCTGGCTGTGGGCTGGTGGTCGCACGAAATCCACGAGGGAAGGGAAGAGGAGGCTCGGTCGTGCGTCGCCCAAGCAGAAACCGTAGGGAAAGAAGAAGGAAGAATAAGCTGCGGCCGAAGGAAGAAGAGAGAGAGAAATTCACGTGGGCTGATGGGAGTGCATGGGGAAGAGAGAGATTGGTGGGGTCCCTTTGAAGACTTTGGGGTCTTCCTATCCATTAGCTTAATGGCTTTTGTCTTATGCAAATTTGGGTAGGGGCATTTTGGTCTTTTGGCCATGCCGGGACTGAAATGGAAATTTCGCGCACTGGACGAACAGGAAATTTTGTAATTTCACTGGCTAAGCTTGATCGTGATTAGGTTCGGCGCGAAAATCGAAAATCTAATTCAAAAAGGCTAAGAAATCGATCCTTAATCTAAAACGATCAAAATTTCGAAATTCGTCCAATGTATCGTCACTTCGGTCCTGACGGTCCAAAATAATTGTCGACTATAATTCCATATAGTATTCTTATAGTGAGTTCCGGATCTTACAGAAATTGAGATTTCCAGGACGTCATATAGCTCGTCGTAATTCCTTAAGTTCAGCAGTATCAACTGACTACGGAGTTCACGTCTTAGTCTATCCTTAAACTTCCATGCCCTATCTAGGGGGTTCTCAACCATCCCGGGTGCATACTTAGATAGCCTCGAAAAGTTTGCCTCATATTGATATATAGTCAACTGATCTTGGAGAAGCTGTTGAAACTCAATGAACTTCTGCTCCTGAACAGTTTCGGAAAAGTACTTGCCATTAAATGCCTCAACAAAGGCAGTTCAATTTGGGGCAATACCTTTAGGGAAAACTCTTTCTCAAGTGGCCTTCTGCCAATCATTAGGAGTACCTTCGAGCCGATAAACTGCTAGGGTCACTTTTTCGTCCTCAGTGCACCATAAGACCTCAAAAGCCTTCTCCAAATTCTCAATCCAACGAGGAACAATCTCAGAATCTCCTTTTCCATCAAACTTGGCCGGCTTCAACTTCAAGAATTGTTCCACCAGTTGGCCCATTAGACGATTTCCATTTCCATTTCTACCTCCGTTGTCATTTCCATTTGCTCCATTAACAGTAGCAACAGCAACCTCAGCGTCTTAGGTAATAGTGGTAGCTCGCTCCTGAGTCTGCCTATCTATCATATTCCTGATATCGTCTAAAGCTCTTATGACCCCATCAATTCTTGGGTCCTCCACAACTTGTCGTCTAGAGCTAGACGCTCCTCTAGTACCCCTACCTCAGTTGCTCATCCTCACTAAGAGCTTACAGCATCTGAACCGCTATAATTCCACTAAGGAATTAGAGACCTTAGTCATCTACTCAAGTCTAGAAGTTCTAAGCTACTTTCCACAGCAGCAATCACAACCAACAGTCAATTACCAAGCAAGCAGTCAAGGTACCATGTCGAGGAATTCTTATTCGTACCTTACATCTTGCCGCACCTGCGACTTAGGATAATCACAACATGCTATCTAACACCTTAGATATACATCGGCAGAACAAACATACAATGCCTAGTACGAAGCACTTCAAGCATGCCAATCACAAGCGCCAATTCACATGTCATGCGTAACGTGTCAAATTCTAGCGAATTCCTAAGGTCTCTCTATCTAACCATCCAAAAGTCATCACTCCTTATTGCTCCAGGTCTCAGCCAACTTGGATTGAGTTGACCTTGCTCTGATATCAAATAAACTAGGATGTCATGCCTCGAACCTTGCGAGCGCGCCAACATCCCTCCAAGGCCATCAGGTTTAAAACTTCCTAGGATCCAATGGCAATGAACTTAAACGTGTAATGAAATGCATATGCTGAAGCGGAAACAAAACTCCGTACAACATTCATAACCAAGATGACTCATGATAGATAAAAGCACGGATACACAACATAACACATAATCCGTCTTACAACACCAACAAAATACAAAGTTACATAACTGGGTTTAGGGAGTAAGCGATCGCATACAACAAAAGAGAACAACTGGCTAAGGTGCAACTCCTCTAGTCTAAAGGGGTGTCTAAAAGCAGGTGTTATAGTTACACCTAAACATCAGTCCCACTATCATCAGACCACACCTCAAGCTCCTCAAGGTCGGACTCAGAATCCACGGGGACGTCCTCCTCACTATCAATCTCTGCTTTAGGCTTGCTCTCGGAGGTCTGCATAAGATCGGTCTTAGTATCAGAAGGCTCCACGATCTCACTATCCTCAACAGGGTTCTAGGACTTTGACCTTGGCTTGTCATCCTCGGGCTCAGAATCTGGGTCAGTCATCTCACCTTCAGGGGGATAGGAATTCACCAGGTCGTACTCACCGACTAAGTCCCACTGTACGTCGAAACCTCTCAACGGTCCGATCTTGGTGTCTTCATCTCGGTAAAACCATGTTACATAGGTATGTGGTCTCCAGTAGTCGCCTCCCTCATCAAGATAGACAGTACTACATTTCCTAATGTAGGCTTTGTCCTCACCTACCGAGTACTTAGTAATCGACGTAGCGATATTCATAGGTACTCCAAAATGACGCGGTAGTCCAACCATGGTCAAGGTAGGGGTCTGAAAATGTGGTCCATCAAGAATAAATATCAGCAAGTAAACTCCTAAACCTAGACTAAACCAATAGTACCTCAAGACAATCTACTCATGCAATTCTAATCAATAAAGCAAACATGCTGAGCAAGTCGAATGGTAATAACACATTGCAATTACACATTATACAACACAATTCAAGTCATTAATTACACATCTGGGGCCAAACTTCGAACTTTAGGCACTTCACAAATCACATACTCATATAAGACATTTCGCATCATAAAAGTCAATTCTTGATATCAAGGCTCGCGTCATAATGCATCAGGTTATCTCATTATACTAGGCAAGACCCACGTAATAACGTATTAGGTTGAATGATCCTATCTGCCCGGACCCCCGTAATAACGGCTCAAGTCATACTATTACATTGTACTAGGCAGGACCCGCATCATAATGCCTCAGGTTGAATGATCCCATCTGCCCGGATCCACGTAATAACGCCTCAGGTCGTACTTTAACATTCATTAGGTTAACATGTGATCTTATATATATAACTCATCAATCAATGGCCAAGCAAAAGTGAAGATGCACAATCATCATTAAGCCATCATAATTCGACCTCCAAGCCCCAAAATCAATCAATTGAACCATTTTTAACATCACATGGCCAAACATACCTAGAGCAATTAATCAATTTAGTCATTCAATCTCATATTCGAATCAAACATCGAAACTACTTGACTTAATCAAATCATGCCAAGACATCTCAAGCTTATATTCGAATTCCTCTTAAAACACTCAAGACCGAATTCAATCAACCATAACTAGCCATAGATTTCTCATTTTGAACTCAAGAAAATCCAACAAAATTCATTCCCAAAAATCAGATTTAGTTTTCAGAGAGATCACCACAAATCCGCCATCTAAAGTTCCTAAATCCATATCTAAATCATCCTTTAGAAACCTAAAGTCTGAGGCTAAGTTTAAGAGCAATATACCAAGAGTTTTAAGTAAGAAAAACCCATAAAGAGGCGGTGCAAATCTCGATCAAGCTGGACAATGGCTGGTTCGATTTTTAAGAGAGAAAACACAGCAAGGCCAACTGCTAAACTTCATCAAAACGACTCTCAACTTCAACCAAGAGTTTCTTAACATACTAGGCTAGCTTCAAGAGACAACGTACCAAAGAAAACAAGCAAGGCAAGCCTCCTAATTAGCCCCTAAAACTCACAGTCAAGGGCTTACGGCGTCGGCGGCTCCACGGCGGTCCCACATGCGGCGTACGGCGGTGGTGGCTTGCATGAGGCTCGGCCAAGAAAGAGAGGAAACGTGAGAGAGATACAAAGAAGATAGAGATAAGAGCGTGGGGGAGAGGGGAGTGTGGTCAGCCGAACAAGGGAAGAGTGAGGGAGAAAGTGAGACGATCAAAAGCTTACTCAAAGTTCAAGAGAGAGAGAGGGAGTGGTTCAAAGGTTAATCCATCCTTGAATGACTAAGGATAGACTAGGGTGATGGAATGACTAGTTGAATGCTTGATTGACTAGTGAATAGTTGCAATAGTTGGTGGGATTTCAAGAAGGGTCCCACTTGTCATCCTTGTCTCACTTTGTCTCTTGTACATAATTGAGGGGTAATCTTGTAAATTCCATTCAAGCAAAAAAGACTAACATGCCTTTACATTTTCGGCCACTAGAGGAGGAAAGGCAATTGACCTAAATGTCATTAATCTAAACTAGAGGAATGAGCAAAACTCGAGGGTAAAAGAGTCTTTTCTAAATTCCAGACCAAACTTCATTTTTCTAATCATTTTAGAGCGAACTATAGAAGTTAATGACCTCAATAAGGCGACGTCCAAAAATATAAATGTTGGAATTCTCGAAAGTCCAATGACCAAATTCGAAGTCTAATCCATAGCCAATAACGACCAATTGCGACTCCAGTGTATCTCAAACTATCGGACGACTTTTAGAAGTTATGCGTATCGACTCATGATTAGCATCACGTTTAAGTGTTACTCAAGCCATGGAGATTTTGGTTGTCATGTAATTGCGAAGGTAAATTACTAGTTTTGAAGTACTCGATCGTCAGGCATCGATTTAGGGAATTTGCAAATTATACTATGGTCAAACGGAATCACCCATGATCTAATTGTATAACACTACCAAATCATTCTAAAATCAACCTTGGATCGGCGTATAACGGCCCAAAATATTCTCTCAACAATCATTATGGCCAAAATGTCAATCCATGATCGAGTTTTTTGGTCTATGTACTTAAATCATAGTTAGCCTTTTCCTAGCGGTCAGTCTTCTCAAGGGTGACATGTTGTGGCTAGCGTTATCACTTAGAGGGGGTGAATAGCTGATTATAGTGCAATTTGAAAGTTTTTCGCGGAATAACAATTGCACGGGCATTTATATAACGTCTTAGATGATGACAACACAGTGTATCAATATAGACAATTCATATGAAGTTCTACTATTATAGATTATATAACATGATCAGAGTAGGGATAGAGAAAACTGTACATAGAGTTTATAGTAGTCCGACTTTGGTTAAGTCTACGTCCACTTCTTCGACTATCAACCAATCGGCTAGATTCTACTAGTAAACCGCTGGAGAGGTTACAGCTTAGTGATCTCCTTGATACGCAGGATACCCCACCTAGCGTTCAACACTCTTGTGTACACCTCATCACAATTATAATTGTTGAATCAAGAAGTGTATATAAAATGAAGTACTCTCAATCTAAGAATTATAAATACTTTTCCCTCTTAACGCCGACCTTTAATCTCTTCGACCTTGAGATGTCTTTTATACTCCTCCGCCTCCAATTTAACCGTTGCAAGGCTTCCAAAAGATGTCTCTCCAAAACTTCCCGTTTGGACAAGACATATATTAAAAGAATATTTCGTGGTCGTTGGAGATCGCTAAAGAAAAGTCTTCCCCATTCGGATCAAATCGCCCATACAATTATAATCCTGGGTTTCCATAAATGGTTTTGTTCATTTGGAAAGTCGTATGTTTGTCTCCTTAATTTCGCATCCTTGATTGATCTCTATCCCCGAGAATTCTCAAGAATGATCCAACTCGATTGTATCTGTTGTAGTGTGTCAAATAAGCACATTTAAAAGTCATTTTCAAGTTCTGATTCCTGCACCTGAATACTCCACTCAAAGCTTGAGCGTCATTCCAATGTTTGAGCTATCCCTACTCAATGTCTGAGCTCCAACCAGCGTCTGAGTCCCTCAGAAATCCCATCTGAGCAAAACCTTTTTGACAGATTCAATCCTGTGCATCCCTACACCAAAGGATAATCTGCAAAACAAGTATTCCATGGCATTATCTCAAAACTTAAGAGTACTTGGATTGTTTTGTCAACTTCAAAATCACTTAAGGGTTTTTCTCAACAATCTCCCCCTTTTTGATGATGACAAAACTATCCACAAAAGTAACAATGATTTGAATAAAAGGAAGAGCAGCAAGGATCTAGTTACTCTCAGAATAATCTTGCCAAGAACGGATTTTATCAATATGTCCTTTGTTCTTCTAGCAAGAATAAGTTTTGAAGTCAATATTTTAACAATATGAGTAGTCTCAGAACTTGCGATAGTACTTAAGATTTAGAGATTAAGCACAAGTATAGTTCCAAAATATTGACATGTGATTCTATTAGATTTTCTATAGAACTTAATCACATGCATAAGAAACTTGAGCGGCATGGTGAATATGAGCACATTCCACTTGCTACATAATAGCTCAGAACTTGTGTATGAGCATTTTTGGTTGTGATATAAACTTGCTACACCATAGCTCAGAACTTGTAGTTCAACACATGCTTAGATTATGACGACTATAAACTACTCAAGTTAGCCTGTTTAGGCAAATATGTTACCAAACGTACAAATTAATAAAATACTCAAAGTAAAGAACTTGTTCACCTGTTCGGTTTAGGTAAAGAAATTATATCTCTTTACAAATCTTGGTCTCAGATCTTGTTCCTGTTGAACATGGGAACTTGTATTCTCATATTAACTGTTTGCATATCCTATTTGTATGTGTTCTCACATGCTTCTTGTAACTGTTGTACCTGAAACAACTTATCATTCACACAATATAACATTCACAAAACATTCATAAATATATCCTGTGTGAACTTGTTCTTGTTCTTGTTGTGTGCAACTGTTGCATGCAACATCATTCATTTCTTGTAACATGCTGTCACAGATGTTCATTCTCCCTTTTTTTTTTATAACTTTTTTGTATCGTTTCTTCCCCTTTTTGTCATCAGTACAAAAGGGCAAATGAAGGACCTATCAAGCATAGATACGAAAGCATAGGGATGGAGTAATACTCCCCCGGAATATAAGATTTATCCAGTAAAGCATAAATAGTGAGATATATCATGACAGAACAACAAATACTCCCCATGAATGATATAGCAGGAAATATCATGGATTATAAAAGTACTGAAATAATAGTCAAACATCCAGAAATAATGCAATTACAGTACCAGAGAAAAAAATTGTCAATTCAACAACAAAAAACAAAACATCAAAACGATTAAAAATATTTGAAAAATATTTTTAGTCTTTTTTAGGGTGAGAGGTAGAAGGTGCTGGAGCTGATTGGTCTTATTATTCAATAAAATAGAGATAGTAGTTTGATCAAAAGTTTTGAGAATTAGCCGAAAAGAGTGTTGAAATTTTTAGAATGAAATCGAGAGAGATGAGAAATCTTCAAGGTAAACTCTTTCTCCATCCTGTATATCTTATTGGCAACTTGCTTTAGCTCCAAACATGTGAGATAACACTTTTTCTGTATGTCATCAATGAAGTTTTGACTTTTCAGACTTAACTTATCCTTGAGCTGATCAACTTCAATGTTTAATTCTGTACCGAATTTTTGAAGATTCATCTTGCATTCTCCTTGTTTGAACAGAATATTCCATAATGTATCTGTATCAGATACATTATCCTTCTTGTCTAATTGCCAGCAATCACACTCCTCATCATGACTCTTGATTTCCTCATCGATGTCATTACTTTCTTGTACTGACAGTTTTTCTAGAGCCTATATTCCAGTTAAGATATAGCTTGGATCAAGCTTATTTTGTTCAACTATGAACCTGACATACTCAGCTCTGGCCATGTCTTGCTCGTTTTTGTTGCAAAGTGTTATGATATCTGGAATACTAAAGCCACTCAGCACGGCTTCAATACTGCGCTGAATTTCTTGTCCTTTCAATGATGCTTTCTTTAGTTCTTCCTCAATTGGCTTGGATGCAAATTCAATAACATCCTCTTCCGAGACAAATCCATTATTCACAATCAAACCTTTTACGGATTTGTTGTCTCTCTGTTGTTTGTCTCTTATAGTAGCTCCTCTTACAGCCTTGGCAAGTCGTATTTTTAACTCAAGCTAAAAGGCAGCATTCTCAGATGTGAGAGATTTTACTTGTTTAGTAAGCCTTTCCGACTCCAGTGTCACCTTGTTGGTATTCTAATGTAGTAATGTGAGGTTTTGCGAAAATGTCACTGAAGTCAATGTTGAAAATTCCTCCATCTTTTGATTGATAAATCCCAAGAGATTCTCCAAGTTTCTTCCTATGTGATCCAGTTTGAGAAAGATTATGCTAGCCTTTTCTGTCAGATTTTCTGTCATTGCTATGAATTCATCATCCAGTCTCTCTTTGACTTCTCCTGTTTTATGAAAAAGTATCTTGTATAATTCATGAGTTTGATGTTTCAACTCATTTTGAAAGTATACAACCTCTTTCAGTAGGTCAGCATATGTATCCTTGTTTAGTTCTTCCTTTTCTTCTTCAAACTCGATTTCCATAGCTTCATTGATTCCACCCAGTTGATTGTTATCCTCTTTATTTTCTTGCATGAAGGCATGACTTTCATCTAACATCTCCATGTGATAGATTTTCTCTTCGTCCAATCTGGCTTTTGATTCAACCTCTCTCTCCTTTTCTTCTGTTTCGTTGAACGGGTCAGAAGCGAGGTGATTTTCTAGATCACTCAGAGTGATTTTGAGATTATCAAAGGATCTTTTTGATTCGAAAGAAATTTTGGAATCCATGGAGGATGATCAGATGTGTTTAGAAAGAGGTACTGCTCTGAAGTTATGGAGATGTGCGTATTCTTTTGAAAAAGAATGTTTAAATAATAGGGTTACTGAAATTTATTTGGAAAGAAAAGATTTCTGAAGATGTGATAGAGGTAACTTTTGGAAAGTTTATAATTAATCAATCAATTTGACTCAATCAAATCAGTCAATTAAATCGATCACAGCGATCAGTACAGTCCACACAATCACAATATTTGCAGAATATTTAGAAAGGTTGTGAAGATGCGTACCTTATTTATTGCCAGAAATATAACTACTTGCGCGCCAATATTTGAATGATCAAACCTTTGGTCATTCTCCTCTCAGAAGATGTCATCTTCAGCTGATGCTTTGAGTTCTGAGTTCCTTGTAGTTATAGAGCTTCTTCAGATGAAACTTTGGCACCTTTTGCTTCTTCTATATACCTCTTTAAGCTCTGAAGCAAAGTCTTCCTGTCTAAATAGCAGCTTAAACAGGTATCATAGTAATGCATAATCCTTGTCTGATATATTCAAATGTATTTTTATCAAGTGGCTTGGTGAATATGTCAGCTAATTGATACTTTGAATCAACAAATTGAATGCTAATGTCACAATTATGCACATGATCACGAATAAAATTATGCTTGATTTCAATATGCTTAGCTCATGAGTGCAGGATTGGATTCTTGGTGAGATTGATTGCGCTGGTGTTGTCACATTGGATTTCCACATTGTGAGATTGAATACCAAAGTCCTTTAATTGTTACTTCATCCATAAAATTTGTGCACAGTAACTTTCTAAGGCAACATACTCAGCTTCTGCAGTTGATAGAGCTACGGTGTTTTGTTTCTTGGAGAACCAAGACACCAGCATTGATCCGAGAAGTTGACAAGTTCCTGAAGTACTTTTCTTGTCTAATTTACAACCTGCAAGATCAGCATCTGAATATCCATGTAATGTAAGATCTGAGGTCTTAGGGTACCATAGTCCCAAATTAGGGTAAGTCCCTATGTATTTAATAATCCTTTTGACAGCTGTAAAATGTGATTCCTTGGGATCTATTGGATTTAGCATACATGCATACACTAAAGATGAAATGGGGGCAGCCAACGAAGTAGAAAACAAGAAGAAAATAGCCAATCCATCGCGAATGGAGTATAATACACAGAAAAATCGAAAGCCTCGAAGCATCACTCCAAACAAAGCACAAAAGCCTCCAACACAGCAGCGTAAAGACCATAGAAGTCCACCAAGATAGCATCACAAACAAAACAGGCGGAGGGGAAGTGCAGGCCATAGTAGCCTTAATAAAAGCAGTCAAGCAGAGAGGATACCAAGCAAGTTTGACAGTGGCAAGGCAGCAGGGCAGCTTGGATGTTCGCCCTTCTTCTGTCAATGGGGAGAGCAGTGGCCATGTTGTATACCACCCTAACCCGCATTGTGGAGCATAAATCCACCGAGAAACCATAGGTTTAGCAACAGCTGTTGGGCAGAATTCCAAGTGATAGAGATACAGCCTACTGATTTTGTCTATCATAAAAAATAGTAGAAGAAAGGCCCCAATTCCTCTGAATTCTCCTATTCCGGGGATGGTCTCGAACTCGACCCAAAGCAATAGCCTTATCTTTGACCATCTTGGTTAGGTGTAGAAGAATAGCCGGTATAAAGAGTTTTTTGTCACGGAATAATATGTTATTCCTCTCCGTCCATATGATATGGCACAACGCCCCTAAAGAAAACCTGGCAATGCGGTGGCAAAAGGAGCGACCGCCAATAGTCCGTTTCGCCCAACAAATAAACTCTTCCCAAGGATAATTCCGCCAAGTCAAAGTACATCTAGCTGCCCATATAGATGCAACGTTACGAGTGACAGAGCAACCAAAGAATAAATGATTAACGGAGTCCGGTCTCAATAGACAAAAAGCACACATCACATCATTAATCCTACGATGTTGTTGTAGCATCACCTGTGTGGGCAGACGTTTATGTGTGGCCAGCCATAAAAGGAATGAATCTCGGGGGGCAAAGGTGTTATCCCAAATAAAGGAATGCCAATGAACAAGTTGACCCTTATGTCTAATAGTATCCAACGCCGAGGATACAGAGAAATCTCCAGAAAGATGGCCATTCCACCTGAATTTGTCCTCTCTATTTTCAAGGAAGCTAGGGGCCGGCCCCAAGAAAGCAAGAAGATCATCCAGGTTGGTTGAGGGTTCCCAATCTGAGTGGTAGTAGTCCCAAACCGAGATGTCGCGTGGAATTCTCAATCGGTAAATATCACCCGCCTCAAAGTGTAGATGAAGAGGTCCCCTTTCATGCCAATGGTCAAACCAGAAGGAAGGGGAATGTCCATTGCCAACCGTCCACTTGAATCGCATGGCAAATTCTTGTCTGAGATCCAGTATTTTCTTCCAGGCCCAGGAACAAATGGTGGGTCTTTTGGCTACCCAAAAGTTTTTGTTTTTCAGGAACGTAGAGTGGATCCATTTACACCACAAAGATTCTCTGTCTGTAAAGAGGAGCCAGATATGTTTTAAAGTCATCGCCTTATTACAATCCTCAAGTCTACGAATCCCTAGGCCTCCTTCGTTCTTGGGTAGGCAAATATTAATCCAGGATACTTTGGCTCCTCTTCAGGCTCTCTAGTTCTGGCCTCTTCATTGCTGCTTTCCTGGATGGCTGCTTCCTCTCCTCCTCACTTCACGGACAGAGGCTGTGGTGCACTTTTTCCCCTACTCTCTGTGCGGCTGTGGTTCCCATGTATTTTGGCACCCATGTTAGCTGGGCTGATTACTGGTTGGTGCTCTCGACTCCCTTGAATCAGCAGATCCGGTACCAATGTTGCTATGGCTGCTCTTCTTGCTTCTACTTGCTGCTCATACACTACTGCCATTGGTATTGGTTTTTTGGCATACATGACTCAACCTTGTTCTCACCTGGTGGTTGGTATTTGTATTGTTGCCCCGCTGGCCGAGAGATTGCCCACTATTTTTTGCTCACGTGCTGGACTTTGTTCTTGTTGCGACCACTCAACCCAAGAGGGGATTCTGCTCCTTTGATGAGCCGTTGGCGCCTAATGGGAAGACTGGTTTTAAAGGAAGCCATTAACTCAGTAATGCCCTTGCTGCATCTTCCCTTTGCAGCTGGTGCTGGCTGGATGGCTAGTTTTTCTTCTCTATTCTTGGCCACTGCTTGGACTTTTTCCTTATTTTGGTTCTGGTTCTTTACTTCTTTAGGCCGTGTCCCAGATATGGTCTTCTTTGCTGAGACTGTGGGCTTGGCTGTTTCTCTTTTGAGTCTGTATACTTTTGCTGCACTTTCTGTTCCATCTAGGCTACGGATGGAATCAATGCTTGTTCAGGTGCACCTTCTTCGCTGCTGGCCTCCTCTTCCCAGGCTGACGGGTGTTTTTTTGGGAGAAGGTGATTACTGCCATCCTGCCTTGGCCTGGTTACTAGGCGAACAGTTTCGCGGCTCTTAACCGGTTGGTTTTTCTATGTACCCCACCCTGTGGTCATTGCATTGACCGCCTACCCTATTTTGCCACTTGTTTGGCATTGTCTATTTTTTTAGAGTATTGGTCACTCTGGTATACGCGCGTGAAGCGACGTTATTTTGCATCCGGTTCACCGTTGAACCAATCTTGGCCCTCATTGCCAATTTCGGTTCATGGTTTTTGTGACCGGTTCTTTTGTACCTAGCATCTTGAAAAGTATATACAAATTTACCTTACCAAAAAAAAAAAAGATGATATCATGTCTAGAAGCAGTTAGATATAGTAATGAACCGATCATGCTCCTATAAAGCTTCTGATCAACCTGTTTGCCTTGTTCATCCTTGTCTAGCTTGGATAAAGAGAACATGTACAAATCAGTTTTCTTGCAATTTTCCCAATCGAGCTTTTTAACCAGTTCAAGAGCATATTTCTCTTGATGTACGAAAGTGCCTTGTTTGGTTTGACTGACTTGTAGTCCTAGAAAGAATGTAAGTTCTCCCATCATGCTCATCTCAAATTTATTCTGCATGATTTGAGAAAATTCCTTACAGAGATTTTTGTTAGATAAACCAAATATAATATCATCTACATAAATCTGAATAAGTAAAATTTTGTTACCTTCCCTTTTGATAAATAAAGTTGTATCAACTTTACCTTTCTCAAAGCCTTGGTTGGTAAGGAAATTACTTAACATTTCATACCATGCTCGTGGAGCTTGCTTGAGTCCACAAAGTGCCTTTTGAAGTTTGAATACATGATATGGGCATTTTGGAATCTTCAAAACCGAGAGGTTGATCAACATAGACTTCCTTCTTGATATAGCCATTCAAGAATGCACTCTTGACATCCATTTGATATAGTTTGAAGTCGAGATAGCAAGCATATGCGAGTAAAAGTCTGCTGGATTCTAGTCTTGCTACTGGGGCATAAGTTTCATCATAGTCGATTCCCTCTTCTTGAGAGTACTCCTTGGCAATAAGCCTTGCCTTGTTCCTGGTTACTTTGCCTTTATCATCCAGTTTGTTTCTGAACACCCATTTGGTTCCAATGATAGGATGATTCTTTGGTCTTGGCACCAATTTTCATACTTCATTGAGTTTGACTTGATGTAACTCTTATTGCATAGCTTCAATCCAGCTTTTATCTTCAAGAGATTCTTCAATTCTTTTGGGTTCAAACTCAGAAACCAGAGCAAATGCATTTATTGAACTTTTTAGTTAGATCTGTTCTGATTCCTTCATCAATGTTTCCCATGACTTGATCGGTAGGATGACTGGATTTCTATTTCTAGTTTTTCTTTGACTTTTCAAGCTCATCTTCGTTTGATTCCTCAACATTTGGATCTTCAGAAGTTGCAGCTGGTTGCTTATCTTCCAAGTTCTGAGAAGGTTCAATTGCTTCTTTACCCTCAATGATGAGTTCTGATTCTCAAATGATTGGTTTTGATCATTTGACACTTCATTATAGGTAATGATCTTCTGAGTAGTGTGCTCATCCTTGAATTTCACGTTCATAGATTCTTCAACTTTTTGAGAATTATTGTTGAAGACTCGATAAGCTTTGCTTGAAATCGAATATCCCAGGAATACTCCTTTGTCTGATCTTTCATCAAACTTACTTGGCCGATCACTTGAGTTTTTAAGAATATAGCACTTACAATAAAAAATATGGAAATATGAAATATTTGGTTTCTTTCCTTTGTAAAGCTCATATGGGGTTTTCTCAAGCGATGGCCTAAGAAAAACTCGATTTATAATATAGCAAGTAGTAGACACAGCTTCCGCCCAAAAATAGGATGGTTTTTTGCTTTCAATCAAAATAGTTCGTGCCATTTCTTATAAAGATCTATTCTTCCTTTCAACAACTCCATTTTGTTGTGGAGTGTATGGAGATGAAAAATTGTGTTGAAAACCATTTTGATCACAAAAATCAGTAAAGTAATGATTTTCAAATTCCCCTCCATGATCTGTTTTGACACTTGAAATAGAGTAAACTTTTTCATTTTGAACTTTCTTTGAAAATGTTTCAAAGTATGAGAAAGCATCACTTTTATAAGCAAGAAAGAAAACCCAAGTGAATCTGGTATAATCATCCACAATGACTAAACAATATCTTTTACCTCTAATACTCCGAGTTCGAGTGGGTTCGAAGACATCTATATGTAACAGCTGCAGAGCACGGTCAGTAGATACTTCATTTATAGATTTGTAAGAATTCCTTACTTATTTTCCTAGTGTGCAAGCTTCACAATGTTTAGTCCTTTCAAACATGGCTTCTGGGAGTCCTCTTACTAGCTTCTTTTTTTAGAGTTTTGATATTGGCTTGAGGCTTATGTGTCCAACCTTCCTGTGCCAAAATTCTGGATCGTCTTTGACAGATAGAAGACATTTTTCTTCCTCAGACGTTTTATCCAGCGGGGACATATTACCATGTCTTCGTCCCGTGAACGAAGATTCATTGTCTTCACTTGTACCTAAGCACTTATTTTCTGCAAAATAAACTTTGTATCCAATATCGCATAGTTGGCTAATGCTAATGAGATTGAAATTCAAATTGAAATTGAAACCCTTAACCAATGAAACATCATGGATAAGAAGATTTCCAATCTTCACGGTTCCTTTGCCAATAATTGTTCCATTGTTATTTCCTCCAAAGGAAACGCTTCCACCATCGAACATCTCAATATTGATGAATTTTGTTGCATCTCCAGTCATATGTTTGGAACACCCACTATCAAGGTACCATTTATTTTTTCCTTTGATTGGTACTTGCAATGATCAATAAAATTCAAGTTTTCTTTGGTACCCAGATTTGTTTGGGTCCTTTGGGATTAGCAACATTTGCATATTTAATAATATCTCGAGTTGATCTATTGATTTTTGAGCAGAAACTGCGAGAATGTCTAGTATCATCACAGTTTGAACAAACATATAAATCTTGACCATTGAATTTCACAAATTGTTTTCTAAAATGATTTTCGTAATATTTCTTGGGAGGTCTTCTCCCGATTCTTTCCTTAATAGAAGGAAAATGATTTTCTACGTCACTTTCTTTTTGAAAACCTAATCCCGATTTATTATAATATAGGACTTGTATAGAAAGTATGTGCTGTAACGTTTTGAAACCGGTAGAGAATTTTTTGTGAATATTTAAAATTTCTTTCCTTAAAGAAACATTTTCTTTTTCAAATAATTTGTTTTCCTTTTTCAAAGAATTCTTCTCTATGTTAAAAAGATTTCTTTCCTTTTTCAAGGAATCAGTTTCTTTCTCAAGATTTTCAATTTCAGATTTCAAACGAATATTTTCGTTAGACACACAATCAGATCTCTCTTTCAATTGAAGCAATTCTTTCTTGAAAAAATTAACCCTGTCTTTTTGTGAAATATCTTTCTGTTTAAAGATAGCTACTTCTTTTTTCAATTCGAAAAATCTCTTAAGAGTCGCTTTATATTCTAAACATAGCTCGTCTATATAATCTGATACCTCAACAGGAATGTCTGAGTGAGTTACCTGGAGATCATTATCTGAGTCTGCCATGAGACATATGTTTTCGTACTCTTCTTCACTTTCACATTCAGTGTCACTCTAAGTCTCTGCTTTCAAGGCTTTCTTGAATTTTTCATCTCTGTCTTTCTTCTTTAATAGAGGACAATTTGGTTTAATATTACCTCTCTTCCTGCATTCATAGAAGATGACTTCTTGGCTCTCGTTTTTTGTCTCAGATGATCGTTTCTAATCATATCGTCTGAGATCCTTTCTGTCTTTGGAATTCCTGCCATTCTTAGCCATTCTTCTAAATCGTTTGACCATGAGTGCTAACTCCTCATCATCTTCATCTTCTGAGTTTGAAACATCAAAATCAACATTAGATTGTAAGGCAATGGACTTCTTACCTTTTGACATTATCTCTTCATTAACTCTTTCTTACTCATAGGATTGAAGAGTTCCAATAAGTTCGTCCATGGATAGAGGAGATATCCTCTAAGTCTCTCGAATGGAAGTTTTGATATTGTCACATTCCTTTGTGAGAGCTCTCAGTAGCTTGTTGACTCTCATTGGTCTAGAAACAGGTTGCCCATGGTATGTAAGACCATTCACTATCTTTATGAATCTGTCAAACATCTGTTTTACAGTTTCTTCGGGCTTCATTTTGAATGCTTCATATTGGCCAAGAAGAAAATTGACTTTTGTCTCCTTGACTCTATCTGTTCCTTCATAGATGATGTAGAGCTTGTCCTAGATTTCTTTCGATGAAAAATAATCTACAATATGTTTGTATTCAGGAGGAGATAAAGCATTATAAAATGAATAAATTACTTTTGCATCAAGAGCATCTCTCTTGGCAATCTCAGTAGTTGACAAAGTGGCAGTCGACGTAGGATTGTTATCCCCTGCATTTGATATGGTCATGGTATTTGCAGTTGGATTCACTCCTCTTTGTACAACATTCCATATCTGCGGATCTTGGCATTTGAGATATGCTTTGAATTTGTTTTGCCAATCGATGTACTCATTCCCTTCAAAATATGGTGGTTTGTTGTTGCTTCCACCTTCAATCCATGTGGGAGAAAAATTGCTAGCCATAAAGATCGTTAGCTCGGAAGTAAAAACACTTCACAAAATATGAGCACTAGGCTCTGATATCAATTGTTATGGCTAGCGTTATCACCTAGAGGGGGTGAATATGTGATTATAGTGCAATTTGAAAATTTTTCGCAAAATAACAATTGCACATGTGTTTATATAACGTCTCAGATGATGGCAACACAGTGTATCATTATAGACTGTTCATATGCAGTTCTACTATCGCTGATTATATAACATGATCAGAGTAGGGATAGAGAAAACTGCACATAAAGTTTATTGTGGTTCGACTTTGGTTAAGCTTACGTTCACTTCTTCGGCTATCAGCCAATCGGCTGGATTCCACTAGTAAACTGCTCGAGAGGTTACAGCTTAGTGATATCCTTGACACGTAGGATACCCCACCTAGCATTCAACACTTTTGTGTACACATCCTCACAATTACAATGGATGAATCAAGAAGTGTGTATAAAATGAAGTACTCTCGATCTAAGAATTATAAAGACTTTTTCCTCTTAACGCCGACCTTTAGTCCATTCGACCTTGAGATGTCTTTTATACTCCTCCGCCTTCAATCTAACCTTTGCAAGACTTCCGGAAAAGGTCTCTCCAAAACTTCATGTTTGGACAAGACAGATATCAAAAGAATATCTCGCAGCTGTTGGGGATCGCCAAAGGAAAGTCTTCCTCGTTCGGACCAAATCGCCCATACAATTATGATCTTGGGTTTCCATAAATGATTTTGTTCGTTTGGAAAGTCGTATGTTTGTCTCCTTGATTTCGCATTCTTGATTGATCTCTATCCTCGAGAATTCTCAAGAATGATCCAGCTCGATTGTATCTGTTGTAGTGTGTCAAATAAGCATATTTAAAAGTCATCTTCAAATTTTAATTACTGCACGTGAATACTCCATTCAGAGCTTGAGCGTCATTCCAACGTCTAAGCTATCCACACTCAACGTCTGAGCTCCAACCAGCGTTTGAGTCCCTTAGAAATCCCATCTAAGCAAAACCTTTTTGACAGATTCAATCATGTGCATCCCCGCTGTTGACACCTGATTTTTGACCATCCGTTATTATAGTTTTTATTTCTAAAATTAATTAAAAATAGCAAAAAAGGTCAAAAAATTGCAAAATCAACTTTGGAAGCCTTAGCCTAGCCTTGGGAACCAATTTTGAACAAAAAATATTTTTTGAATTTTTTAATATTTTTTGGAATTTATTTAATTATAAAAATACCCAAAAAATCAGGAAAAATACCATTCGTGGTCAGAAAATTACACAAAAATAAGTCAGGAATTTATTTTTTGGCTTGGTTCATGGGGTTCCTTCACAAACATAATCCCGAACCGGGCCTAAAAAATCCTTTTCGAGTCTTTTAATTTTCAATTCTCAGTTTTTATAAGCTATGACATTGGATTCTAGAGTATTGAAATGCAATTGGGTCAATTGGCCCTCCAATTTGATCAATTTTAACCAAAAGGGCTTAATTGCATAAAAATCTTTCAATTTAGTCCCCGATTTTACAATTTGTGAAATTAAATTTCACACGGGCACACCCATTAAAATCAAACACCTCTACCCTATAGTTTTCATCATGATTAATCCATTGGTGGGCTCAATTTTGAATAATTCGATCGTTTGGACCTTCGATTTGGTGGAATTCATTTTCGGATCCTAGGGACAATTTGGGGTTTTCATAAAATTTCAATCAATCGATTCGTGAAAATACCCTTATTTGATAGAAAATGTGTCAAGGAGTCCGATTATGCCATCAATTTCACGAAAATAGGTCAATTTGGGGTCCGATTTGAAAGAATTGGTCGAACCGGGCCGGTCGGGTCCGCCCGACCCGGCCCGGTCCGACCGGGTCTGCAACATTGTTGCAGACCACTTGGCCGAGAAGGATAAAAAAAAGGGGAAGATGGGGCGCGGTTTTGGGGAAGAAAAAAAGGGCAACCGAGCGTGGGAGGCAGCGAGCAGAGGAATATTCGCGTTTTGGCAGAATGAGCGGGCGTCGAGGCGGGCGGTCGGCCACCGGGGTAGAGGCTGGCTCGGGTTTAAAGGGGAGAGTGAGGCCGAGAGGTAGAGGATTTTTTTTTTGGACAGAGACCGGCGTTGGAGCGACCTTCCTGGACCTCGAGCTAACCTCACTGATCACCGTTGAAGCTTCGGCCGCCGTCGACAAGCCACCACCAGGTCGGTATCCCCTCTAAACTCCAACTCCACGGTCGCACGCCATATGCTCGATGAATTGCCCAAGTGAGCTATATATTTTGTGAGTCTCGGCCATGCCTTGCGAAGCTTCATTTCATTCGAATCTAGTTTAGAAACTGCTATATCCTCGATTCCCCGCTCCCTTGTCCGCTATTTTTGCATCGGAAACGGCTAGAGGTGGTGGTCCGAGCTTCGCCGGCCACGGTCCAAGCCGGGAGCTCGACGGGGGGATTTCGGCCGTCGCCGAGCCTTAAACGACCTTAGGTAGGTCTCCTTGACTCCCGTGTATGCCATGTTAACGTCCAGAATCGACTTTAAAACTCAAAATTTTTCTGCGAATCCATCTCGCCGGAGTCGGTTCGGTAACCGCCCATTCAGGGCCTCTTGACGATGTTTTATACCATGTTTTAGTCGTGTACTAATTTGGGTGGTTAGGGGGGTCGAATGGCGAAACAATGGGCGAAAAATAACATGTTTCGGGGACTGATTCGTGTTTTCCGGCGAGGTTCCGGCGAGGGTCGCCGGAATAGACACTGTTCATCGTCTTCTCCGGCGACCCTCCGGCGGGTCAACCGGTCAACTCGCTGACGTGGCCTGCCACGTAGGCGGCCACGTCAGCATGCGGGGGCCCGCGGCGAGAATTAAACAAATAAAAACCGACGGCCCGGATCGCGACACGTGTCGCGATCCTGAAATTTTGGGAAATAAAAAAAATGATTTTCGAATTAAATAAATGATTTTCTGATTATTAATTAAAAATCGATCCGACGGCTATGAATGTGCCAAGTGGCAGCCTGTGGAGCATCCGATCTAATTCAAGATCGGACGCACTTAGGGTCGCCACGTGGCACAATCTAGAGCGTCCGATTTGGGTTTTTTCTAAAAAAGAAAATAAATTGATTTTTGATCCAACGGTTGTTATCGAGCCACGTGGCTCTCTGTGAGTCGCCCGATCTAGTGGAAGATCGGGCGCACGAGACGAAGCCACGTCGCACGACGTGGGCCGTTCGATCCGGGGAATTTTCGGATAATTAAGTAAAATAGATAAAAAATCAAAAAATTGTTAAAAAATGGAAAAATGTTTAAAAATATAAAACGGCGTCGTTTTAGGCCGGTTTCGACCCCTAGGGTCGGGCCGGGCGTCCGAGAGGCGTGGGCCGGGTTTGACCCGGCCCGAAAAATATTTTTAAATATTAAAAAATTCAGAAAATAATAAAAAAATAATAATATAATAATAATAAAAATCAATAAAAAATGAAAAATCATAAACAAATTCAAAAACAAATTCGAAAAATTCAGAAAAATTCTAAAAAATTCCAGAAAATAGGAAATGGCCACATTCAACTGGTCACGACCTGTTTCGGGTCTTTTGACCCCCGATCTTTCCAAAAATGACGGTTTTGCCCTTTCGGCAAACCGTCTTCCAAAAAAATTTCTAAAAAATCCAGGAAAATCCCAAAAAATAGGAAATGGCCACAAACAACTGGCCAAGTATCATCCCGGGTGTTTTAAACCCTGACCCTTCTTAAAATGACGATTTCGCCCTTCGGGCGAATCGTCTTCCAAAAATTGAAAAAAAATCAAGAAATTCCAAAAAATTCTCAAAAATGGGAAATGGCCACGATCAACTGGCCATGGAATATTTTGGGTAATTCGGTATCCAAACCTTCCAAAAATGACAATTTTGCCCTTCGGGCTAATTGTCCCCGAATCTTTCCATTTTACCCCTAACCCTAAATCACATCTTCCCTAAGCCTTTATGGCTATACTAGGAGGCCAATAATTGAAATTGATGTGCATTGACATGATTTATTTATGCACTTGATTGCGCTTTCATTATATTGACTGTGGTTTGATAGGACCAGTCTTCCAACCTGCATGAAACCCTGACTCATATCACCCAAAATTGCGCCTGCATGAATTCTTAGTTAAGAAAATCACTCACGTTAGGTACCGAAAGGGCGTTGGTAATGACACCGACGTAACCAAGTCCTGTCGCGACCCGTCCGGAAGCGGACGCGGCTAATGGATTACCGATCACGGGTCTTGGATCGGCGCGAGCCCTCCCAGGCCCATACCAAATCGCGGCGGGAGTATTCTTCGACGATAAGAGTCGATCGCTTTCGACCTTCAGTGTGGTCGTGGTGGCATGTGCAAATTGTGCATGCATTTGGAGTCGCCACCGGTCTTTCTTGGAGGGTAGACCGGAAACCTTACCGATCGATTGGGAGAGATCGATCAGTTCTACGGAACCAGAGATTTTGGGTTCGGGGACTTGGTTACGCTGGTGTCGTTACCAACGCCCTTTCGGTACCTAATGCGAGTGATTTTCCTAACTAGGATTTCATGCAGGCACAATTTTGGGTGAGGTAAGTCTGACTTTGCACATTAACCAGTTTAACATGCTCACGTAATCATAATAAATAAATAGATGTCAATCACATAAATATCTATCCTACGTGGTGATCATGGAATTATGATTTAATGGGTCTCGAGCCAATGAGACCACATATAATCATTTTAATATTTTAATAACGGAGAGCCGCTCTTCGCTTCTTCTTGGTTTCTTGAACTCTTCAAGAATTGGGCCCCAAAGAGCTCGCCGACTTAAAAGGCTCCTCCACGTAATCCTCGTAGCATTTACATCAACAATTGACTATGCTAAAAATAAAGATTACATGAAAAATAAAAGGAGTACGCAGCCTCCATTTAATAATTACAACCCCAAATATATAAATAATCATCATACATTCATATATACATCAATCACATTGATTAGGGATTTTTCCATGATCACCACCCTTTCACGTAAGTAATAAATTCACAATTTAAAACTTAGGAAGGCACAATAAAAATTCTACGTTGAATCATATTCAGAATTTTTACGTAAAATAAGATAGCCATAAATTTTCGATTCAAAATTGATTTAGTCTCAATTTTTGCTACGTTGATTAATTTATCATATAAAATAATCAATCTCCATTAGCCATGTAAGACGAACAATTCGTTAATACATATTGGCCATAGTATTGCAAAAATTGCAAAAAATCAATTAAATGCACGAAAACACCTAAGGATTGGCTCTGATACCACTGTTGGGATCCACGTAACACGTAGCGGAAATAAATAACAACCCACACATGTATCTCCAGAGGCGTACTTCGTGCATTTCAATCGAAAAAAATCACAAAGTCTCAAAGGGAGTAAATAGATTACCTCTCGTAGCGTGCTTGAACGGAGGTGTCGGTTCGATGTTCTTCGATCTCAGCCTCCACAAGTGTTAGGCATCTAGTTCGGACGCACCACCAATTGACGAACGGGGAGACGACTAATAACTCCACAACAATTGTGCTAGCAATATGCGGAATCAATATTCCGAACTTAGTATATTTTGCTCGCTCAAGATTATGAGAATATAGAGAGTGTTTGTGTTCTTCTCTCTAAGCTCTCAAAAATTTGCACACTCTACAAAATGTCTCTCCCCCTCAACCTCAAAACTCTTGCCATCCTTTTATAGCCAAAAATACCTTCCAATAAATTGTATTTAAAAATAGCACTAACAATTATAAATTCTATCTAAAAATAGCACTCACAAATAAATGACATTTAAAAATAGCACTAACAATAGCACTCACAATTTATAATACAAAAATGCTATTTAAAAATAGCACTAACAATAGCACTCACAATTTATAATACAAAAATTCTATTTAAAAATAGCACTAACAATTATAAATTCTATCTAATAATAGCACTCACAAATAAATGACATTTAAAAATAGCACTAACAATAGCACTCACAATTTATAATACAAAAATGCTATTTAAAAATAGCACTAACAATAGCACTCACAATTTATAATACAAAAATTCTATTTAAAAATAGCACTAACAATTATAAATTCTATCTAATAATAGCACTCACAATTTATGATAAATAAATGCCATTTAAAAATAGCACTAACAATAGCACTCACAATTTATGATAAATAAATGTCATTTAAAAATAGCACTAACAATAGCACTCACAATTTATAATACAAAAAATGCTATTTAAAAATAGCACTCACAATACAAAAATGCTAAAAAAGGCACTAACAAAGGTGTTAAAAATAATAACCATTATTATTATTACAAGAGTTAAAGAGGTTACCAAACAATACAAATATGCATAACGTATAAATACGTATGATGTATAAATACGTAGAGCATACGTATACATCCGTGAAACCGGTGACTAATTGAAAGAAAAATGTGCAATTAAGCCCTTTTGGTAAAAATTGATTAAATTGGAGGGCAAATTGGCCTAATTGCACTTTAAGACTTTAGAATCCAATGTCATAGCTTATAAAAAGTGAGAATTGAAAACTAAAAGACTCGAAAATGATTTTTTTTAGGCTCGGTTCGGGTTTATGTTTGTGAAGGAACATAGTGACCCGAGCCGAATTTTTGAGATTTAAAGTGACACACTTGAAGAGGAAATTAAAACAAAATTATCGAATATTTTTGGGTATTTTTCTGACCACGAATGGTATTTTTCTGATTTTTTGGGTATTTTTATAATTAAATAAACTCGAAAAATATTAAAAATACCGAAAAATATTTTTTGTTCAAAATTGGTTCCTAAGGTTAAACCAAGGCTTCCAAAGTTGATTTTGTGATTTTATGACCTTTTTTGATATTTTTAATTAATTTTAAAGAATAAAAATCACAATAATAAATGGTAAAAAAAAATCAGGTGTCAACAGCTGCCCCTCTTTGAAAGGAATCTCGTTAGAGGTTTCTCTCAAAGATAAGGTGGCACCTGATTCCTAACCGACTCAACTGGGAAAATAAGAGAAGAAATGTTATGACATCGGATCCTTAAGCCTATTGATAAAAGCTAAAATCAATCTCCGGTTTGCTCTAACAATTTGAACATGGGCCGAAGTGAGAGAGGCTTACCTGAAGCTCACCTGTCGAATGCTGCCGGTTGCGACGACTTTCAAGAAGATGCCTAGGACTCGTCATTCAGAATATCCCAGGGAGATTAAGCTCTGACATGTATGGTAGGTCATACCATGATGGGATTCCTAACTTGTAGGAACCTAAGGAAGGCGTATCCCACGCTTTGGGATTTGCCAAGAATTTTGATCCGTATGGTGGATCAGACCTTTGTGTTGATCCTTACTGCGATATTTATCAATGAGTGGACCCTTATGCGGTTTCTACCATATGTGACCCTTCAGGCGGTTTCTACCATTAATGTGATCCCTCAGGCGGTTTCTACCTTGGTTTGACCATTCAGGCGGTTTCTACCTTGAGTTGACCCTTCAGGCGGTTTCTACCTTTGATTTGACCCTTCAGGCGGTTTCTACCTTGTGTTGACCCTTCAGGCGGTATCTACCATGTGTTGACCCTTCAGGCGGTATCTACCTTGTGTTGACCCTTCAAGCGGTATCTACCTTTGATTTTGACCATTCAGGCGGTATCTACCTTTGATTTGACCCTTCAGGCGGTATCTACCATGAGTTGACCCTTCAGGCGGTTTCTACCTTGTGTTGACCCTTCAGGCGGTATCTACCATGTTTGAAAAGGGGTCTCATGACGAGGGTTCTCCACGTCCGATGAGACTGTTTGATATTTTGAAAATGGGTCCTGGGACGAGGGTTCTCCACGTCTGATAGGACTTTTTCTTTTAAAAGGATTTTTCTTCCCCTTTTTTTGAGACCCCGAAGTTTGTCGGGAATTCAGTTTTTTGAAGCAGTGAAAGATTTTATTTTGACAAAACTTCACTTGAGTTTGTTGAGGCGACATTCTGGGAGTTGGGTTCTCCAAGTATCCTGCATAAGTTTGAGCCTGAAAGATTTTTCTTCACCAAGAAAACGTTAGTAATCTTTGGGAAGACCACGGCTGTCCATTTTGACAAAACCGTATGATTTAAGTTTTAATCATGAAATGTGCATTTTGATGCTGGGGGTTATCCAAAGCATTCTTGCAACATGCAAATGTGATCACAAATCCCTTGCACGGAAAATCTGGATCAACAGTTTGAAAATTCCAAAAAGAGTTTGTTCAAAACATCAATTGGAATATTTCTCGACAATGAGGTCTTCTCACCTGTTTTGCGATCGTGTTTTTTTATAGGGGATACACTCGATTCCCTACTAACCCGTGCCTAGGTTTTAGGCTCATTCGCAGCGCATACATTTTGATCGGTCGGGAGGTCTTCCACGGGACCGTAATGTTGGGCTTGGATATTGGTCTTCAATGGGGACTCACTTTTGAGTCAAGGTCATTGAATGAAAGTTTTCACCATCTGCTCCGGGTTTACAAGTCAAGGACCCTGCAAAATGAGAAAGAAATAGTCTTGCTCGTACTTCTTCGAGCTGAGCTGTATGTTAACCCAAGTGTCTTAGTCAGAGAAGACTGTTTCAGGGTTATGATGTTGGTAGGATTGGGGACCGAAAAAGGCTTGTTTTTGGCCCAGAATTCATGACGAGTTTGACATTGGTGATCATTGCTGATTTACCTCCTATCTTTTCCTTTCTGCATCTTTAGTTTTTGAGGTGTACAACCGATTTTGAGGTGTGCACCAGCTCTTTAGAGAGCGTCCCTTGTTGCATTCAGAGACCGACTCTCTCCATGTCTTTGTTCTGTGCTTGGCAGCATTTGGGGAGCAGCTTTTTTTATTTGACTCCTTTAAGAATTTTTTTTTTTCATCCAAGTTTCACTGGGGATCAAGCAAACAGCTTTCATGAGCATCGGCCTTGCTTTTACCAGGCACTTTGCTTTTTCTCGATGCCGTGGATTTTTCTCATTCATTTTTGAAATCCCACTTTTTCTCATCTTCATAGGATCGCGTTAGACCTATGATCAAAGGTCTAACAAGGTTAAACATTAACTTAGGAATTCTTTTGCAAACCCTAAGTCTTGAACTTCTTCGTTTCTGAAGTGATGCTGCATCCGTCTTGGAATGTGCAATGATCACCAACGGGTTTATGAAATGATTCTGCAGGCTCAACTTGGCTATGCAAAGGATTCGGTGTGTGGGATAGAGAAATGAATGCTTCTCATCATCCTATGGCACTTGGATTACCATATAAACAACACACAAAGATTAATGTTAGTCCGAGCAAGAAAATTTCTAACCATTTTCTCCTGATGCTGCTGGACTCACCTCCATTTTGCCCCGATGTGGGGTGGTTCTTGACAGGGTTAAGAATGAAAACCGCCGTTCAAAGGGGTTATCAACGGTCACCTGTAGTGTTTGGGGGATATGAAACGAATGCCTCTGTCGTCCCAACCCATGTAATCGCTGCGAATGGTCCCTACTTCCGTAGGTCCAGATTCTGCTGTCTTATCCGCTCCATTTCTCTCTTAAGTGTGTATAGGACGTGTTTGGACTAGGCTTTGCCTCTCGTCTTTTGAGAAAACGTCCTTTTGAAAGTTTTGAACAACTTTTGATTGGAAAAATCTCTTTCGTTTTCTCCAAAAATTTTACCCGTCAATGGGATTTTATGATGCCCAATGCATGTTCAGATAACCTCATGTTTCAAAACATGAATGCCAATGAAGTTAGAATCATATGTCTTTTCTAGACATCAGATTCTAAAAGCTTTTCTTTTCTTCTCTATTTTTTATTCAACATTTTCAATGGATTGGGGAAAGGGATACTTACCTGTCCCCCGCGGCTGGAGATCCCTGAAAATGCGGAAGAAACATGTTATTGTTCGTTCATGAATTTTTCAAAAAATTAGAACGATACATCTTACCCTCGGTCGTGTGCCCCTGCGAGTGCACACAGGTTGTCAAAATTTGTCCTCCTTGATGGTGAGTCCCTATCAAGGATAAATAGCAAGTGTTAACTCATATTCCCAAATTGAAGACAAATTGGGACAATACAACTTTACTCTTGGTTCTCATCCCGTTCTGACGTCGCGTATTGATATGAACCACGTCTATCAAATCCGCTTATCCATGCTTGGAATATTTGCAATATCAATGGTTCAGCTGCCCCCGGTTGGGCAACGTCTGTTTTGTTATTTGAACAGATGGCTCCTTGGGTGATTTATCCACGTTTAACACCTGAGAAGGGAAAGAAATGAGACATTACTTTGGTATTCGGTTGAAGATCGTTTAGGAACGATACATCGTTTTACCAAATGGGAGGCTTCGTGACCAAACGTATTTCGTGCTGAATGGGGGTAGATCCCATTATGCTCCGCGGGTGATAGTCATCGTTCATGGAATTTGCTCCACGGATTAAGTGATTAATCCATGGCCCTTGGCTCGAAGACGTTCAAAGGGTAATGTTGACACTCAGAGCGGTTAGTTTTCAGCGTTAATTACAATGTTCCCGCGGGAACTTTACAACGAAATCCGTAACACATTCATTCGATGTATTCACCTCTCACTCTCCTGAGCCTTCTAATGATTTAGCACACGAGCTTCGAACCAGATGTCCGGTCGCCGGTACCGGTCACGACTGCGAAGATGCACTTGTTCCAAAATGCTTGACCCATAGGCTGAGTTGCTCATTCAGGAGATCGTCCGACCGCTCGAGTCGTCCAAGTTGAGCATCCTTAATTGTTGGTGACGGACTTCTCCCATTTTTGGCATGAACAACCTGGTTTCTCGGTTTATGCGTGATCCACACGCCGAGTTGCTCACTGAGGGACTCGCTTGAAATTTCAAGCCATTGACGCCCAAGTCGGGCATCCTCAACCGTTGGCGATGGGTTCCTCACACTACTTTCGACATGAACAACCTCACTTCTCGAGTTGGTATTTTCATCGTTGTCCAGTAGGTTTGTACCCGATGCTGGATTCGCCGTAGGAATAACACTAACGATCGGTTGGTGCTCAAATTGGGGAGTCCATACCTGCTGAAATTGTTGTACATACTCTTGGGGAGTACCAGGGTAACTCAGGGGGGAATTCAGCCGATCGAACCAAGAATAGATGTTTTCAAGGAGATCGTCTGAACCATCGAGCGACTGACACTCAGGTTGAGTATTGTCGACTACTAGAGAAGGAATCTTTTTGCCATTTTCGTCATGGACCACCTGATTCTTCGAGCCGGAATCTCCGTAATCGTCTCGCAAGATTGTATGTGCATCTCCTGCCAGTGTTAGATCCGCTGTAGGACTAGTATTAACGGCCAGTCGGTGCTCAGACTGGGGAGTCCCGATTTGCTGAAATTGCGGTACATACTCCTGAGGAGTACTGGGATAACCCATGGGAGTACTCTGATTGATGGCTGAACAATCGACCGTGTAATTGTCAGTCCCATCGGTGTTAAGAGGTGATTGGATGCTTCCTGCTTCATGAGGATTGCGATCACAGCCATGCTCATCGTTTAAACTTGAACTGCCTCTCTCTTGGTCTAGCGCCACTCGTCCATCTCTCAGTAGTCTTTTGTAGCACCAAAGGTGGTTCCTGACTTTATTTCTATCCAATTCCGGCATGTTCATGATCTTGAGTATGCGCGATGGGCGAGCCAAACTGATCCCTAACTGTTGAACTGCATCAACAAATTTGCTATGAAGCTCCGAGGTCCAATAAAACCTTGTTTTCTTGCTAGCCGAAGTAGGGTTGGCAACTCGGCGGCTACTCTTCGTGGAATCTGGTCGTGTTGAACCGCCTCTATCTTGGTCTAGCGACGCTCATCCATCTCTCAGTAGTTTCTTGTAGCGCCAAAGGTGATTCTTGACCATATTTTTAGTCAGTCCCGGCACGTTCATGATTTCGAGTATGCGCAATGGGCAAGCAAAACTGATCCCCAATTGTTGAACTGCATCAACAAATTTGCTATGAAACTCCGGGGTCCAACGAAATCTTATTTTCTTGCTAGCCGAAGTGGTGTCAGCAACTTGGCGGTTACTCTTCTCGGAATCTGGTCGTGTTGGAGGTTGCTCTGGAGGGGATTTAGTGGTCTCAGATCGGCTGGTCATGATGGTGAGTTCATCATCGAGCGGACCTGACTTGTCATGACGCATGTTCCCTTCCACAATGGGCGTCGACTTTGACCTTATAGCACTAGTTTCCTCTTGTAGATCCTCGGCGGTACCCGCCTGTTCCGAAAGATGTTGCGAAGGGCATTGCAACAAATGAGCATTATAAACCCCCAGATCTGGCTCTTCAGTGAATACTCCGTCCGTGGGAACAGGGTTACCGCACTCCAGGCAAATAGCGATGCTTAGAGCTTTTTTGTACTGAGTGTTTTTTATTCGAAGCTTTTCATTTTCCTCCCTTACAACCGCTAACTCGTGCCGATCGCGTTGCTGCTTCAGCCGGGTTCGTTTGTTTTCAAACCAGCACTTGACCTTCCGAGGCTCCCACCCTATCTCCTGGCCCATTTTGATTTTCTGTTCCATGTCCGGATAGGGGTATTCCCTGAAAAACAATTCGAGTTTATGGACTTGACCTGAAGTGTTGCGTTTGAGATATTCCCCTTTCTGACGCTGATAACCGTCGCGGGTACTGTTCTCGTTAACCAAGCCGCGGGTTTCATCATTAGAAGGATCGGTCTCCATGGCCCTCGTGTCAGGTTCGGTCCTGAGATCTTCAAACTCTTCCAGCAGCTCAAGCTCGGAGACCTCCAAGTCTGGCGCTTCCAGTAAATGACAGAATCCCTTGAACATTTTGACCGGGATATCACTGTTTGATTTTCCGTTAACTCAGCTTTCTTTGTTCCTCCTTGGATCTTCACTTTCTCTGCAAATTCTGAGAGGTTAAAGGAGCCGGATCACCGTTCTTCGATCAAAGGTGATGGCTACCCGACGAGCGCTCTTCTCAATGTTTCGAGATTCCCACTTCGTCCTTTTGTGATGGCTACTTGACGAGCGTTTTTCTCAAGGCTTCGTAATTCCCACTTTGTCCTTTTTTGCTCTTTTTTACGTGAACGGAGCTTGAAGATCTCTTGCGTTGATTTCGCTTTGTCGAGCACTACGCTTGTCCCCCTGGCCCAGTCTCTAGAGTAACAAGCCTGCCCACCTTTCGGCGCCATTATGTTTCGTAAAACCCGAGATCACAGGACGGTGGTGGATTCGTGACTCATCGGGGATGCATTAACGAAACCCGCTTGGCTCTACTGCACATAAAATATTATTACCACTTCTCCCTGTACTCGAGCATTTATAAGGTGATAGATTGATGTCAAGAAGATTAACACTTTAGCCTTATCAGACTCAGCCTCTCAAACACTCTTCACATTCTCACTCTCTTCTCCGTCATTCCATCGCATATGGATTCCTCCTCTATGCCTGTTGCCTTACCTGAAGCTTCGACCCAATGGGAGAGATTTTACCACCTCTTGGGTAGGGGTTATGGCTACATAAACAATCATCCTGAAGCTGAGGTTGAAGTTCGTACTCTAATTCCGGCCCTGGATACTGCGTGTATTGAAGGTACGAAACTGCAAAGGGAGTTTGTGATCTTCCCAACTCTCTTTAACAATTTCATGCAGGCTTATGAAGTTGCTAGCCGGGAGGTCACTTTGGCTGGTATCGTGCGAGCCCGTTATCAGGACCGAACTGAGTCCCTGATGTTGGCCATGCTGACGGCCGATAACCATAAAAGGGCTGTTGAATACGCCCACGCCCAGGTTTCGATGCTGGTCCGTGAGAGGGACAACTTGGTGGAGCGTCTGGCTCTTTTTGACACCGCCTTTGAGCAAGACCAGCACAACTTCGTGCTGAGGTTCCAGTGTGCCTGGTTGGAGGAAAGGCTTGAAGACCTGAGCATGGATATAGCTCGCGGGAGGGTGCTGGCTCATGACTTAGAGCTTGAGTTCGAGTACTATGACACCAAGGTGAACGAACTTAAGGAGAAATGTCGTCTCCTTTTCTTCAAGCTTGTAGACCTCGATTCCCGGAGTGTGGGTTGTAAGCAAGGCATGGATAGCATGGAGAGTCAGTTAAGCTTTTTTGTGATGCTTGTCAGAACTCATTTTGGGTTTACTGCTCCCCCTCAGTGATCCACTTGTAAACTTTCCTGCTGAATGAAATAAATGCGAGTTTGTTTATATATGCTCTTTCATTCTGCATTGTTGACTAGCCAAGAAAGGTTTTTGCTTTCGGATCTACGCGACTCCTTTTTCGCCTGTGTCAACAGATTGACTACGCATCATTCTCACAGCCCGACGCTTTATATTTGATTGACCTGAATGCCTCGTGAGAAATAGATTTGTAGTTGCTCGAAACTTAAAGATTGCCCCTGATTTTGCGGTCATTGCGTTTGGGGCCGCTAGTAATCTTTCATTTTCGAGCTCGATCACATTCTGCTAGTAACTCATGCTATCAATTCTGCCTTCACGCGTCGGGGCTGATTTTACCTTGAACTTAATAACAAGGAATTACCGTATACACACGAGATGACGTTTGCGAAAAACATTATGCAGAATCAACTCTAGCTATTGAAGAAACAAACGCATGCACCGATGAGAACTTTACAATAGGAGATACATCCTTCTCGCGTACATCCCCTTCTTTCTTGGGGCATGTCCAATGACTAACCAGTCTGGCCTCAGCTTAGGTGTGCCATTACCAAGTGCAGATCATGGTTGCCAACCTTTAATAGCTTCCAACTGATCGAACCAGGTATCAAGTCCTTCATCGAAGAAATCACCCGACCCCTCGAACGATTGATGTGTAGGTTGAGCTGCATCGCCCGACGGGTTCTTCGAACTGGAACCTCCATCTTTGTCTGGGATTATAAGAGGAGATTTGATCGATTGACTACCACAAGCATCTCCCACTTGGGGATTAGGGAAATAAGAGTGCTCCAAGCTTTCTCCCATTAGATCATCTGAAGCCATATGCTCTGATTGGGCAAACCCTTGAGCACTGGGCGTGGTGGACTGATCTGCGACAGGATGAACACTGACTAGCTGCTGCTCGGACGGAGGAGTGCTTACTCGTTGCACTTGTGATGCGTGTTCTTGAGGAATATTGAAATGACTCGCGAGGATATCCTGATCAAATCCCCAATAGTCGTCCAGATTCGACCGGGCCTCATTTGTCATAAGGGTGCTGGGTTCGCAGCCGAGTCTATTGCTCGGATTCAGTTCTGCATAACGCTGTCCTAACGCCCTTCTGTAGCAACCAAGGTGATTCGCGACTAATTGCTTGGTAAGTCCCGGTACGTTCATGACCCTAAGTATGCTTGTCGGACCTATGAAGTCGAGTCCTATCTGTCGAACTGCGTCCAAGAACTTGAGATGAAGCTCCGGGGGCCAAGTGAATTTCTTCTTCTCGTCGTCCAGAGTGGCGTAGATAGCCTGCCGACTAACCTCTAAGTCCTCTTGAACCGTATCTGATCTTACCGGAAGCTGTTGTGGAGGAGATTCATGGGCTTCGATGAGGTGACTCCGATCATAACGACACGTATCTTCTTCCTCCGAAGACACTGGTATAATTTCTGTAGGATCGATCTGCTCATGCGCGCCATTAGCAGGATCTGATTGTACCGGAGATGGCTCAAGGGAGCAGGGGGATAAATGAGCACCTTCCATCTTCGTAGAAGGCTTACTGGGGAACAATTTACTGAGGGTGGTAGGGCCACCGCAGTCAGGGCAGGTAATAGTACTGAGAATTTTCTCATACCACATGTTTTCCATTTGAAGGTTTTGGTTCTGCTCTTTTAGGGCCGTGATCTCCTTACGCCTGTGTTGGACACCTAGTCTGAAACGTCTATTCTGAAACCAAAAATGGATTCTCATAGGATTCATTCCCAGCTTCTGGCCCAATTCAATCTTTTGTTCCTCGTTTGGGCAAGGGCATTCATCGAAGAAAGCTTCAAGCTCCTGGATTTCTTTCCGAGCGTAGCGCTGGCGACTTTTTCTTTTCCGGGTTTGAGCGTCGTGGCCACTGCCGTCGTCACCACTGCGATCTTGATGTTCGTCACCGGCGATGTTGAGTTCCATGGCTTCGATGTCGAATCTGATTCTAGAGAATTTGAGGTCTTTCAACGAACTCGTCACTCGGGGTTCTCTGTTCTCTTTTGTATACTCGCTCTTTCGATTTGTTGCCTCCTTTTCCTCGAAAGCTAGGTCTGTTCAGCGTTCTGTTTTTGAAACGACGGAACTGTTTACCTCCTGCTCAGCTTTCCGACACGAAGGGGTAACCAAATCCTTCCGCGGCTTCTTCGATAGTAGCGCTCGCCTTTCACTTTTCCTCGATAGTCATGCATGTTCAGCACTGTCTTCTCTTTTTAAGTGGCAGAGCTGTTCACTCGCCGCCCAGCTTTATGCGTGATGGAACAACACAATCCTTTCGCGGCTTCTTCGATAGTTGCGCTCGCCTTTCACTTTTCCTCAATAGTCATGCCTGTTCAGCACCGTTTTCTCTTTTTAAGTGGCAGAGCTGTTCACTCGCCGCCCAGCTTCATGCGTGATGGAACAACACAATCCTTTCGCGGCTTCTTCGATAGTTGCGCTCGCCTTTCACTTTTCCTCAATAGTCATGCCTGTTCAGCACTGTCTTCTCTTTTTAAGTGGCAGAGCTGTTCACTCGCCGCCCAGCTTCATGCGTGATGGAACAACACAATCCTTTCGCGGCTTCTTCGATAGTTGCGCTCGCCTCCCTCCCAACTTTAATAATGGCGAGACCGAATTTGTCAGGCCTGAAATTGCGGATCAGGACATGTCTGATGATTCACGGGAGGAGCAGCCCTCGCTTTACATTAATTAACCCGGCTCCACAAGCATTATTGCTGCAACTTTTCTCCACTCTCGAGACGCTATAAAATGCGGAGTTGGTGTTTGGGAGATTAACGCTCTCATATAATTTGCTTCCATCCTCTAATCGCTCCACTACACACATCTCCGTCGAAAATGGCTTCTTCCCAAGTTCACACTTTCTCAGCCGAAGCTTTGACTCGATGGAAAGAGTTCTATAACCTCTTTGGTCGAGGCTACGCTCACATAGCCGATCATCCCGAAACCGAGGATGAGATCAGAGTCATGTTCGGGGACCTGGACATCACCTCCCTCGAGGGTACCGCGTTGGGGAGGGAATACAATATTTTTCCAACGCTCTTTACGAACTCCTTGGAGGTCTACCGCGCTGCTCATCGGGGAGTTACCGTGGCTCGTGTCTTGCGAGCCCGTTATGAGGATCAGTCCGACCGCCTAGCGTTGGCTGACTACCTGGCCGATAGTCACAAAAAGGCTGTTGAGTTCGCCAAAGAGCGGGTTTCGACTTTGCTACGCGAGAGGAGGAATCTGGTGGAGGACTTAGCTCTATCTCTGGCTACCTATGAGCGCGATCGACGTAATGCCCTGCTAAGGAATCGGAGCGAGTGGCTGGAAGAAAGGCTCAACGGCATAAACGAGGATATAACTCGTGAGAATGGACTTGTTCGGGACTTGGAAGCAGTCGCCGAAGATCACGAGACTCAGGTTGTGGCAGTCAATGATGAACGCAAACGCCTCCACCTCAGGCTTGCGGACCATGATACGCGGAGTGGTGCGTATAAACAAAGCATCCATAACCTGGAGGGCCAGCTGGGCTCCTTTGTGTCGTTGATTAGGGCTCACTTCTGCTTTACTTTTCCACCCCAATGAATTGTATGATCTGGTTTGGGCAAGAATGAATGAAAGCCCCTGTGTTTGTTTATGATCCATTTCTTCGAGCATCCGGACATCTTAGACTTGGATGAGCCGATCCATAATAAGTCGAGTAGATGTGTTCTGATTTTCTAACTCACTCATGGTCAGATGAAAGAATAGCCTCAGACTTATCCAAGAAAAGATTTCTTTATGCTACTTGTTTTTCACCTGCAAATGAAAAGACCGAGTCAAAAGGAATAATCTGAAAAAGAAAGCATAGACCCTTTTCAATCTTATGCTTGCTCGTAATTAATAATGACAAGAACTTTTACAAGGGTTTTAATCTTGTGCGAAAAGTTTTTATCAATATTCCTCGAAAGAAAGCATACTATTGAAAGGAATGTAATTCACGATAATTGCTTTTGACCAATATTCAGAAGAGCGAATTAGTCAAAAATGCAAGGCATAACGACGTGTTTTTAAATTTAATTGAAGATACGGCATCTAAATCAAGGCCGTTTTGTTAAGAACGAGAGCAATTTGGACATCTATCTCGTCATTAAATTCGAAATAACGTCAATACTCTTGATCAATTATCGTGGATTACTTAGTGACGTATGACATGCATGGACCAATTCAAGTGTATAATTCCTTCTAGCGAAATTGGGGTTGGATTACCCTGTATGACCAAAAAGGTCGTGTAAGATTTTCAACTTTAGTTTCCTCTAAAGGAATTATAAACTTGACTTGGGAGTATTCGGATGATTAGAGAAAATGCCACTATCACATTCCCATGACCCGTCAAAAGAAATACAACCGAGTTCCATCTGAATGTATACACCAATAGATCCCTAATACAATCACTCTAAGGGGTGAGATAGAGAAAGCCTCGATAAAAATAAACCCTATACAAGAGGACTAGTAATGGAAAATGAAACCAAGGAATGTGATCCTAACGTTTAAGGATGCCCCAAGTTCGATCTGTGACTTCCGGATCACTTGCCCCAACTCGTCATCTTCATTGGACGATATCTCAATAATGTCCATAGTAGGCTCCTTTGTTGCTCACTCGGTGTTCGCCATGGGATATCATCCTCCTCGTCTTCTATCAAGGACGTTTGGGAAAAACACATGCATCTATCCTTGAAATGGCATTTAATCTAATCACCAGAATGCAATGAATGAAATGCCTATATTTATATGAACTGTAATAGTTTTGAGGGATAGAGAGTCTTACCAACCCAACTCGTCGACTTATGTGCGATTTTAGGTGTACCAACCGCCCAAAGACATGCGCATGAGACAAGTGATGGTGAACTTCTAAAAATCAGAGGGTTTGGCACCTAAGGTTAAGGTTCCCACCTCGAGTTCTAGAAAGAGCCGATTCCATTGCACAACTATCGTTGCATTGGGACTCAATCCATAGTTCGAAGCGAGCGGAATTGAGAAGTGGATTACCCCGTGTTTTTCCTCACGGAGATTCCATTTTCAATTCCTTCTATTGTGTTCCTAAAGGCGGCGCCTGGGGTTTTAGGCGCGGTTGTGTGTGTCCATGTGTCGTGATCATCACAATGCAAGTCATGCACAACAATTTATCAATCAGCACTTCAAATCATCCACACAACATACATTCCTACGCCACACCTGCGTAAAATAAAGTTAATCACAGACTACACCCCTTATTACTCCAATCTGCAAAAACATATAACACCTATCGTGAGCGGACTTACCTCACCTTCAAGAGCGCCTGTAGGGTTAGAAAAATCACTCAATTTTTATTACGGCCTAAGTCCACTTGAGGTCTAGAACCATAGTTTCTAGAACAAGTCCCCAGCGGAGTCGCCAGCTGTCGCGACCCGTCCGGAAGCGGACGCGGCTAATGGATTACCGATCACGGGTCTTGGATCGGCGCGAGCCCTCCCAGGCCCATACCAAATCGCGGCGGGAGTATTCTTCGACGATAAGAGTCGATCGCTTTCGACCTTCAGTGTGGTCGTGGTGGCATGTGCAAATTGTGCATGCATTTGGAGTCGCCACCGGTCTTTCTTGGAGGGTAGACCGGAAACCTTACCGATCGATTGGGAGAGATCGATCAGTTCTACGGAACCAGAGATTTTGGGTTCGGGGACTTGGTTACGCTGGTGTCGTTACCAACGCCCTTTCGGTACCTAATGCGAGTGATTTTCCTAACTAGGATTTCATGCAGGCACAATTTTGGGTGAGGTAAGTCTGACTTTGCACATTAACCAGTTTAACATGCTCACGTAATCATAATAAATAAATAGATGTCAATCACATAAATATCTATCCTACGTGGTGATCATGGAATTATGATTTAATGGGTCTCGAGCCAATGAGACCACATATAATCATTTTAATATTTTAATAACGGAGAGCCGCTCTTCGCTTCTTCTTGGTTTCTTGAACTCTTCAAGAATTGGGCCCCAAAGAGCTCGCCGACTTAAAAGGCTCCTCCACGTAATCCTCGTAGCATTTACATCAACAATTGACTATGCTAAAAATAAAGATTACATGAAAAATAAAAGGAGTACGCAGCCTCCATTTAATAATTACAACCCCAAATATATAAATAATCATCATACATTCATATATACATCAATCACATTGATTAGGGATTTTTCCATGATCACCACCCTTTCACGTAAGTAATAAATTCACAATTTAAAACTTAGGAAGGCACAATAAAAATTCTACGTTGAATCATATTCAGAATTTTTACGTAAAATAAGATAGCCATAAATTTTCGATTCAAAATTGATTTAGTCTCAATTTTTGCTACGTTGATTAATTTATCATATAAAATAATCAATCTCCATTAGCCATGTAAGACGAACAATTCGTTAATACATATTGGCCATAGTATTGCAAAAATTGCAAAAAATCAATTAAATGCACGAAAACACCTAAGGATTGGCTCTGATACCACTGTTGGGATCCACGTAACACGTAGCGGAAATAAATAACAACCCACACATGTATCTCCAGAGGCGTACTTCGTGCATTTCAATCGAAAAAAATCACAAAGTCTCAAAGGGAGTAAATAGATTACCTCTCGTAGCGTGCTTGAACGGAGGTGTCGGTTCGATGTTCTTCGATCTCAGCCTCCACAAGTGTTAGGCATCTAGTTCGGACGCACCACCAATTGACGAACGGGGAGACGACTAATAACTCCACAACAATTGTGCTAGCAATATGCGGAATCAATATTCCGAACTTAGTATATTTTGCTCGCTCAAGATTATGAGAATATAGAGAGTGTTTGTGTTCTTCTCTCTAAGCTCTCAAAAATTTGCACACTCTACAAAATGTCTCTCCCCCTCAACCTCAAAACTCTTGCCATCCTTTTATAGCCAAAAATACCTTCCAATAAATTGTATTTAAAAATAGCACTAACAATTATAAATTCTATCTAAAAATAGCACTCACAAATAAATGACATTTAAAAATAGCACTAACAATAGCACTCACAATTTATAATACAAAAATGCTATTTAAAAATAGCACTAACAATAGCACTCACAATTTATAATACAAAAATTCTATTTAAAAATAGCACTAACAATTATAAATTCTATCTAATAATAGCACTCACAAATAAATGACATTTAAAAATAGCACTAACAATAGCACTCACAATTTATAATACAAAAATGCTATTTAAAAATAGCACTAACAATAGCACTCACAATTTATAATACAAAAATTCTATTTAAAAATAGCACTAACAATTATAAATTCTATCTAATAATAGCACTCACAATTTATGATAAATAAATGCCATTTAAAAATAGCACTAACAATAGCACTCACAATTTATGATAAATAAATGTCATTTAAAAATAGCACTAACAATAGCACTCACAATTTATAATACAAAAAATGCTATTTAAAAATAGCACTCACAATACAAAAATGCTAAAAAAGGCACTAACAAAGGTGTTAAAAATAATAACCATTATTATTATTACAAGAGTTAAAGAGGTTACCAAACAATACAAATATGCATAACGTATAAATACGTATGATGTATAAATACGTAGAGCATACGTATACATCCGTGAAACCGGTGACTAATTGAAAGAAAAATGTGCAATTAAGCCCTTTTGGTAAAAATTGATTAAATTGGAGGGCAAATTGGCCTAATTGCACTTTAAGACTTTAGAATCCAATGTCATAGCTTATAAAAAGTGAGAATTGAAAACTAAAAGACTCGAAAATGATTTTTTTTAGGCTCGGTTCGGGTTTATGTTTGTGAAGGAACATAGTGACTCGAGCCGAATTTTTGAGATTTAAAGTGACACACTTGAAGAGGAAATTAAAACAAAATTATCGAATATTTTTGGGTATTTTTCTGACCACGAATGGTATTTTTCTGATTTTTTGGGTATTTTTATAATTAAATAAACTCGAAAAATATTAAAAATACCGAAAAATATTTTTTGTTCAAAATTGGTTCCTAAGGTTAAACCAAGGCTTCCAAAGTTGATTTTGTGATTTTATGACCTTTTTTGATATTTTTAATTAATTTTAAAGAATAAAAATCACAATAATAAATGGTAAAAAAAATCAGGTGTCAACAAGTCCCCGAACCCAAAATCTCTGGTTCCGTAGAACTGATCGATCTCTCCCAATCGGTCAGTAAGGTTTCCGGTCTACCCTCCAAGAAAGACCGGGTGGCGACTCCAAATGCATGCACAAGTTGCACATGCCACCACGACCACACTGAAGGTCGAAAGCGATCGACTCTTATCGCCGAATCCCTTAAAGATATACCTCCGCCGCGATTTGGTATGGGCCTGGGAGGGCCCGCGCCGATCTAAGGCCCGCGATCCACATTTCAGAGTGGGGGCCCGCGATTGGTAATCCATTAGCCGCGTCCGCTGATTTCGGACGGGTCGCGACACCCGCACCAAAGGATAATCTGCAAAACAAGTATTCCATGCTATTATCTCGAAACTTAAGAGTACTTGGATTGTTTTGTCAACTTCAAAATCATTTAGGGGTTTTTCTCCACATGGCCAACTCTGAGTGAAATTTAACTAAAGCACACCAACGAGATATTCATTCATTTCACAAACTTCGAAAAGGATCGGATTTCAGAATGTTACAGCTCTCTTCTATAGAGGTTGAGTACATGGCTCTTACTCAAGCCGAAAAAGAGGCCATATAATTACGATAGTTGTGCTTGGAGCTCGATTTTGAGCAAGATGTCGTGGAGATGAGATGGACAATCTAGGGGCTATTTGTTTAGTTAAGAATCCAACATTTTAATCACGTACAAAGCACATCGACATTCAATATCATTTTATCATAGAGAAGGTGGAGAAGAAAGTGCTTTGGCTTGAAATGGTCGACACGATAAAAACATGTTCATACTTCCTTACTAAATCCGTCACGGGTGCGAAGTTTGAATGGTGTTCTGTTGCAATTGGATTGAAGAGGAGTGATGTTGGGAAGGCTCTTATTTGCGCGAAGTATCCACTAAGTGAGAGAATGTTGGAGTCGGTGAATAATTCAGGAACCCTTATTCTCTGACCAGCATGTCCACGTGAGCTCAAGAAAATTGAAGTGTAAATCGACGACATGTGACCCTTGCGCACAGAATATCGAGAGTTCCACTGCCCAGGCAGCAGTCGAGGGTTCCGCTGCCCCGGACAGCGAACGAGTGGTTGTGGTTGTTAACCTAAAAATCATTGTGAAATCTCTTTGCAGGACATATCCCTATTTCTATTGTGAACTTTTATAAACTCGTGTGTCATCTTTTCTATTTTTGTGTGATTGTTTTGATTCGGTTTAGGATATAACTCATCACGGGAAGCGCCAAACCTAGGCGCGTATCACCGAAAGGCAAAGCTGCAGTAGTAGATGGAGTTCTCAATGTGTGCTCATTATTAAAGATGAATTCGGTGATCGACCGTCGATTTTAGTGTGAAGAAGTCACGGGTGTGCTCTTTGAGCTTGTGACTCATAACTTTATTCTAATGATTTCTCTTGTTATATGTAGTTTGTTTTATTTTGAAGTTGTCTATTGTATTTCGAGGAAGTGAATGAAATGTTATTTTGATAATAAAAAAAAGACTCGTGTAAAAATGACATACGTGGCACCAATTGCATACAAGATATTTTCTCTTATGACATGCGAGGCTCCTCCGGCTCTTAATTAAACTTAAAAAAAAATGAATATTTCTCTATTCTCTAAGAAAAAGTAAAGCCTGCCTCCATCCGAGACCCCATGGACTCTTGTCTCGATGCTCTGCAAAAAGTACAAAATTTTTTATGGACAGAAATTCTGGAATCCTGATCGATGGGCTCTTCCTTTAATCATTTTATCGCTTTTGCTAATTACTTTTTTAGATGAGAATAAAATATATTTAAACTAGAGGTAAAGATAATGAGAAGAAGAAAATGGAGGGGCGTGCGGACTTTGCTCAGCATCTGCCACAGCCTTAGTCCTACCACCTTTTAACTTTTAAGTGAATATTAAGAGATATAACATGACAAGAACTGATGCAGGGTCATATCGAATTTCGGTGATACGAATGTTGAAAACTGCAGCTATGGTATTAATCAATGTTTGTTTTAAATTGTTACGTAGGGAATATAAGAATCACCTTGTATTGGTAGGAAAAAAATTTCGCTTTTCTGATTTTTTTTTCTTCGTAATTTCATAAACCTTTTGAAGAACTTTAATCCCGACTCTATTTCGCCGTGAACCGTTCAAAGACAAACCCCACACCGACCAAATATTCTTATGTGCTACACATGCACTGAGCTATGTGACAGGTCAACGTGCTACAGTGGAATAATTAAGTGTGTCCTAATCTGTCTTAGCTTTTAGACCAAGCAATGATAGTGAAAACACTTGAATCATCTCTTTTGTTGCTTGCTTTTCAAATGTTCTCCATTTTCATTTCGAACTTCCTCTTAGGCAAAGTAATTCGAATACCTAAACTTTTCAACGTCACACTTTTTTTTTCTGTTTCATTTTCATGCATTAGAACTCATAAGTTATAAAAGCCAATATCAATATCCTGGAGGAGGGCCCTATTAGCCGAAAGACTATACTACAACAAATTTTAAATGTTAGGAACTACACCATACAAAATTAAAGTTCAAGAATGATATTAAATAATGAGTAAAACTTATTATTGCATTGTCGCCCCCTTACCCCCGCCCTTTTTTTTTAATATTGAACATGAACTGCCTAAACATGGTCAGATTGGATAAAAGGGTTTTTCATACATTAGACGTACATTCACATACTTTTAATTTGCAGTTAACAAATTTCTCGCAGAAAAAACACATGATTGGTTGAACATCCATACGTTCCATGAAGATATATAAATGTCCAAATAAGTTATCTGCAACGATACAAATATTAAGCGAGTAATCTCCCCATTAATCTTACGTTAATAGGACATGTCACATTATACTTCTCGATAGGAAACAAATATAGCTCAAAAGTAAAATCTTTTTGGCAATTATCTAGTTAACCTCCTCAAAAGATGTGTAGTGTTCAACTTCCTCACACTCCAAAGACGCTACTAGGTCATGGATTTCTCTTCCTGCTTCTGATTAAGAACCACATGTGTATCTCTCGAACCAAGCCTAGATTAGCTAGAGAAGAGGAAAGTCATCAAGCCTAGGTCATCACCACTAGTCATCCTATGCAGCACCCCAATCGATCCTCATCTTTTGCCGAGGGCTATGGCCTGGTCAGGTTTACTTTTAATATTAGCCAACTTTAATCATTGTTATAAACAAAGAAGCAGCATCATTTACCGCACCTTTATCGTAGTTCACACCTCCACTTGGGCCATGTCAATAGGGATTTTGTGGAGATCGATTCTTTCTTTCAGCGACTCTATTCTGATGAGGAGTATAAGTTGTAGAGAAATTATGTTTCAGCCATTTCCATTGCAATATTCTGCGAAGGTTTGGTTCTCAAATTCTCCACCATGATTTGTCCTGATTGTTTTGATACTGTATCCCTTCTCGTTTCAAATCTTTCGAGCTAGTTTCACGAATGATTGAAAAGTTTCATGCTAAACGTGAGTAGTCATCAACAAAGACGGTCTATTATGCCCCAGTTTGGCGCAACATAAATGAAGTCCTACCTAAATATACTATTACTAAGGGTCGAACCAAATCGAAGTCAAGAGAGCATTTTTATAAGTTGTGTGTTGGATCATGATGTGTGCAGGTGTAGTTCTGGTTTTGCATTTGTTTTGCATGGAGAATAACTGACGACTCCATTTTTGTTTTCTTGCTTCTAACCTTTTCGATGCTGCACAAGTGTAATAATGCGAGTTATCTCCCTACTTTTTCTTTTCCTCCCCCCACTGAAAAAGGCGTCACCAGCTTTAATTTGGAGTAGATTCTGAGCGATAATCTTTTAATCTGATTGCTGGTGGTTGCCCCCGTCCCATTGGTCCAAAAACTGCTTATATCTTTTCAGATTAAAATAAAAATCCATAAACAATTAAGATATGATATTACTAAAACAATTTCTTCGCCACTCGAACCTTAATTTTATGATCCCCATGAGGCCTAGGATTTTTGAAACACGAGTCGGTTCCATTATCGTGATGTACGTGAATTCACCTCACATGCACGGTCCGATGGGCCGATGCGGATAAGTTCTTCTCGAGTTGCATATTGTAATCTCCTGTTGATTTTCTAAGTGAAATCGATGTTTTCCTCCCCCGGAATCGTAGGCTTGTGTTGCCCAATCTTTGAATTTCACAACACAGCGATCCCAACCATCATGTGATATTATATTGAACCCTTTTTTGGTGGTACTCTAGTGGCGGCAGAATATCGTGATCGTGGCAGGTAGGATATTGAAGGTGGAGCTCATAAGTACGGCGGTATTATTGCTAAATTGTAGTAATAGGAATGGTTAAGGACGAAGCCGGACAGCGACACGACGATGGTGGTGAACAACACGATCGACCACAGTATTGGCAAAGGCCGGAGTGGGGCTTGACCACTGCAGCGATGGGGATGGGGAGGCAGTCGATTGTTTGAGGAAGTGGCGGAGGTGGTGGCGGATCAACGGGTCCTAAAACGAGCAACCGATTGTGGTGGTGGTTTTAGGTAGCCATATGGCTAGTTGGTATTCTTGTGTTAGGGCATATGGATTGATAATCAGAGTGTTCCACAAGGGTATCGATGCACAGAACTTTTTGCTGTTGCTTTTACAGTTTTTTACATGACAACCAGTGTCTTAAAATAAGGGAAAAGATTGATAATTTGATGGACTCAATCGTTTCTTTGATACTATGTTAAATTAGAGGGGTTACTTATAATAATTGATACATAAAAGGGTCGGTAATAAAGAGGTAATTTAGCAATCAAGTAGTTTTGTACTTACGTCATATAAAAAAAAAGAGACTGAATAGGTCATCAAAAAAAAAAAAGACTGAATTTATTCAATTTTTATCGGGGAAGATAATATAAATGATCCCTGAATTTTGCCCCAGTGTCCAATGTGGTTCATGTAATTTTTATTTGTTCAATATGATCCATACATTGTAGCTCAATGTGCAATGTGATCCTTAAACTTTTAATTTGTTCAATGTATTCCATGAACATTTGGTACATGTTCAATCTAGTCTCTAGGCTTAGTCTGTAAAATTATATGAAAACGTTCAATATTGCCATTGATTTTAAATTAATGAAAGGACTATGTTAAATATTTTCATGTAGTTCATGGACTGGATTAAAAATATATTATCATTTGATGGAATACATTGAACAAACTAAAAGGTTGGGGACTACATTGCACATTGAACCAAAATTAATGGAACAATTATCTCATTTTATTAATGGGGGACGCTCTGCCACTGATTAAAATAAAAGATGAGTGAGCTATCTTTGGATTATCGAGTTCGATCGTATAATTAAGTTATCGTCTCCAAGTGTCGTTGCCCCACCTTAAGTATCAAACCTCATTATTGAACTAAAAGAAATGGAAAGCTGAAAGTCACCCATCAAGTGCAACAAAATGCTGTGGGCATTTGCAGAAAAAGGCTTGAAAGATGAGCATTTAGTCGTTTAATTAAAGATTTTTGTGTTGAAACGGTGAGGAAGCACCATTATAATTTTGCGAGGCAGCGACCCAAGCTATATATCAAAAGCCATCTTTCCTTTTCCGAGTGCACACAACGCCTAAGGTTAAAACTACATGCAATGTCCTGGTCGCAACCTGAAATCGAATAAATTCGCGTGTAGAAACTTTGTAATTTCGCCGTCGGATAGACGAATTAAAACTCATGCAACAGAAGGGAATTCTAAGGAACAAGCAAAGCAAATGGTAAATGACTGAGACATTGCTAAACCTAGCATTTTAGAGGACCTGGCGATTTGCTTCATAGAGATGGGTGGGAAGCATCATCATTGTCGTCTAAGGCAGTACCCAACAACAGCAATTTTCTCCCAATTATGTAATCTAAACAATTATTATGCACTTGTGGGATCAAACATGTAACATGTCTTAAAGAAAGAAGGAAGCTCGGAAGCACCTAGCATGGAAAAACAACAATCAGGGTTTCTCCACTTTTGTGGCTCTCGAACACTTGTTATTGGATGACCCAAAATAAAGGAACACTTGTTATTGGACATCAATATTTGGAGTGAGCAAGACTGACGACCGGACCAGGAATCGGCAAGAGGTTCCCGATTTTATAAAATTGGTACCGGTGATTTTTGGTTAGGTTCCTAATTTTAGGGGGAAACAGATCGCATCACCCAAACCGGACTGGTTAATTTTTATTATTATTATATTATATTTTAGATGTAAACCTAATGATCCATCTGTTGTTTTTTTCCCCTTAAATGTGTGATGCAGAAGCAATTAGTAATGCGTTCTTAGATCGATTGGAACGACGAAAATCCAATCGGAAGGCGAAATGATGGTGAGACTAGAACCGGCGGACCCGGGCAACGACATCGGATTGAGTTTAAATTCGGTCGGTTGAAGCGAAATCGCTTTCTAATTAGTACTCATTGCCGTTTTGGCGATGAACTGCGATGGATTTTGGCGATCCGAGATTGTTTAGATGGATTTTTTTAAAAAAATTTAGTATTTTTCGAATTAAATTTTATTATTAGTGGCAATATTGTAATTTTGAGTTTTGTATCCAGAATCCTAGTAGGGTTAGGTCTAACACCTCATATAAAAGGTGTTTTATGATCTTTGAGCGGACAAAATATACTTTTGATATTGAAAATTCGAGATTTCTCTCTCTAAGCAAGGATTTGCTTGTTTCTATAGCTGAACGTTACGTCAATATGGACCTAATTTCAATTAGTGCATCAAAGTTAAAGTCGATGTTTCTCACCTCTACTAATAATTCATTGATTATGACCAAAATAATAATAATAATAATAATAATAATAATAATAATAATAATAATCCACTGATTTCATTGGACCACCGAAAATTGAATCTGACCGGAAATCAATCACCCCTAGTTACCATCTCTTCTCACTGATCTCTAAATCAACATGTTCTGTCTGACGGGAAATTGCCTTTCGACGTTTGATCAACTGGGGATTTTTCTTGATCTTCTGGATTCAGTCACGATTTTGGCATCAAGAAGGAGGGAACCCGATATAATCAACAAGTTCCAGCAAGAAGAGAATGTCCGTCCAGAGTTTGATTTACAGCTGTTATTGTGAGTGTCTACTTGGTGCTTTGAAGACTATCCTTGCAATTGGAGTCAACTTTTCTGAGTTCAAAAAGTGTATGCGGCAATTTCTATTCGTAACAACCGTGTCAATCAACTTTTGCAATCCAAGCTTTATTTCATCGCATTTCCCCACAATAATTTGTGAGATACTAAGTTCTCTAACATTAAAGGCGCAAATTCATCACCCCCTTCAAATTAGTTGACACATTAGACGATTAATTAAGGGTCCATATTTAGACACACATCACTTACTGTACCTCGCTTTACTAAAAATGTCCCACGAGTTGGACAAAAAATCACAAACGCTTATCGATTTTGTGCGATTTTTTTGCTCCTCTTTCAACTGTTTTAAAAGCTTAAATTGTTAAGATTCGTTTGGCCGTCAATATAAAAGTCAAGATATAATATGTTTTATCATATCTTGTGTTTGATAACTGTCTAGCATCGGATAGAGATTATATAAGGGACGTAGTCCAAATGAAAAAAAAAATTGAGGGGGAAGTTGAATAGATCTGGATATGATTTCTCAAGAAAGCAGATATGAGCAGAACCAGGTTTTCACACAATCACCGCCTCTTCGGCGATGCCAAGTTGAAGTCTCCGGTTACAAAGACGAGCATCTCCATGTTCTAGTTCTTTAATGGATTGTTTGGCGTGATATGAGATCACGTCCTGAGTGTGACGAGAGTCAGAGAGTCGATACGCGTAACGTCTGCAAAAGCCACCCGTTAGTTCGAGATAAACTAAAGATATGATCGACGAAAGATTGACCACGAAATAGAAGCTCGAAATTGGCAATTGAAAATGAAAAATTCCAATATTGGAAAAGAATTTGACGTCGCCTCGCCAATGGTTATTCAAAATAGGAAAAATGAAATTTCGGACGAAAAGTGCCAAATTACCATTTTGCCCCTCAATCTTTTACCCTTGCTTTAAGAGAAATAGAATGACAAAATGGTCATTAGGTCTTCCATGGGTGGCTGCCGAAAATTTGAAGAGAGTGGGTCAATGGAAGTCAAAGCTTGGATGACAAATAATTGGAGCTTGCCATGTGTCACCATTTGAAGAGCTTTAGTATTAAATGCCCCACAAAATCAATCTTGTCAAATTAGCATCAATAATTTGCATGGAAGCTTACTCTCCCTCTTCTTCATTCTTCCGTGCACTCTCTCTTCCCCATTCTCTCCATTTTCTTCTTTTTCTTTCCACTAGCCAAAGCTGCTCGCCCGAACTGTTATACATGTCATGTTCGCTACACACGACAGCCCTTTTCCGTCGTCCTTTCACCGTGCGCCGACCACCAGTAGCAAGATCAACCTTCTCTTGACAAGTTCCAAGTGGTAGCTCGTCATTTGGTTGATTATTTTTTCCTGTGCATCCCCGAGACCAAAATCGGATAGATTTTGAGCGAACTGGGGTAAGGCTTCCGTTCTTCCTCTTAGAAACTTCAAATGACTTCGTTCTTTCTGGGGGATTTCTATAACACATAGTACTCAAGTTGGATGACCTGTGGTTGGACGTTTGTTGGAAATTTAGAGTGTTTTTATGGATGAATGGTAGTGGTTACTGCCGAGCAGAATCTGCCGTTTGAGGATCGTGGGAAGATTGAGTGATCCGAAGGCTTTGTGGTGCTGCTTCACTTCAAAACTCTTGGTGAGCTTCCTAAACTCATGGATTAAGGTTCTAGCAAGTTCATTTTGTGAGAAATTGGAACCTAGGATTGAGATATGGATTGACTAGTGCAAATTGGATAAAAACAGTTTTTGTTTTGTTGATACCCTGTTTTGACCGAATCTGATGGAGGTTATTTAAGGGGTGTTTTGGCTTCAAAATGATCCATGAGACTACATAAGACGTTATAAGAGGTGTTATGGGGGAAGTATAAAAAGTGGATTGAAAATTAGAAGTGATATAAGGGCTAATTTGTACATGAAACTCAGAGTAAAATTCTGCCCTATGTATTACTGTTTGAACCGAATGCCTAGAGGGCTTGAGGAGGTATTGTCGTGGCTTTGATTGATCGATAAGGCACCTTGGATTATCATTTGGTTGGTTATTGATGGATTGGTTTAATGGAAGCGAGATTCGATTGAGTTTGATCCGGAATTGATGAAATTTCCTAGGACGACATGTGATCCTTGGTTGGCCATGCACTTGTGGAGTTGAGGAGGATCAATTGGTTAGGATTTTGCTAATCGATCAATGTAAGTGTTTCCTAAACCCTTACTCGAACCATAGGACTCTACTAGGTGATGGAAATGTTTGGTGTGATCATGTGACGAATAAATGGTAATTGGTAGCTTGTGAATTGAAAAGGCCAGATTTCCTTTGTGAATTGAAAAGGCCAGACTGCCCTTGTGAATTGAAATGGCCAGGGTGCCCTTGTGCTTTAAATGGCCAAAGTGCCCTTGTGAATTACTTCGCGGCTCGGGAACCCATGGCGATGAATGAATAAAATGTCAGTTTGATGGCTTATGAAATTATATGTTTAATTTATGTTAATGTGCGAAGTTTGGGTCTCGTAGTAGGTGTTGTACTTGATGGTGAAATATTTATGCCATGTACTTGAGAAAATTAATTCTGAATTGCCATATGTCAGTGCTTGTTGAATCTTTGTGTTCTTGCCTCATTGGGTGATATAGTGGGACTAGTGGTCCAGTTTAGGTTTAGGTTGCACTTGCTGAGATGTAAATCTCACCCCGTAGTGGGACATATTTTTCAGACCCCAAGCCGAAGGTATGTTGCCGATTAGGTTAGGCGATCCGAAAGAGATGATCGCCTCTTTTGAAGAGTTCCCCGAGAGCAAGGAGGTTGTATATGTTAGGAAGTGTACAACGGTTTGGGTAGACGAGGGGAAAATGGAGTTGCAGCCTCACCTCTTCGAAGCATGGTTTCGCCGTTTGGGGAATTGTAGCTTGATGGGTCCTCTGTTGCCTGAAGACGCTATAGGGGTAGTGCCTAGCTGGTGTCATCCATCCCGTTTGGAGATCGAGGTGGAGAATGCGGCGTCCACAGGGGGATCAAGGAGTATTCCCGAGGAGTTAAAATCTCTCCCTACCGAAGAGTACAAGAACTACATTGAGATCTCCGCTGATGAGATAGAAGACACCGAGGAGGAGACTCAAGAGGATTCTGAGGAGGTGTCGTCTGAAACCTTTTCTGACTACAACTAGGAGGACGACGAGGCTGAAGCAAGCGATGGGTCAAATGGTTCTTTAGAGTAGTGAAGTTGCTGTGCTTGAAAGACTATGGGTATGAACAATTTTGGTGTTAGGCTTTGACAGAAGCTAAGGAATAGCCTTTTAATTTTAGCCTGAGTTCCTTACCCAGTTTGGTGTGCGGTTTCTTTTGGTCCTCTCCTTTACTGTTGTATGTACCTAAATGCTTAGGTTATGTATATATATGTGTGTGTGCTTTCCTGTTGTTCCGAATTTTCCCCAGGTCTTCTATTGTCAAGGTTATTGATTTCTTTAGCATGTGCGTTTCATTTCACTTTAGGCCATGTATTTGTTCCTGGGAATTTATTTTATTGGCCTGAGGTGGATGTAAAGAGCTCGCCTAGGAAGGCGGGGCGTGACATCCCCGTTGGAGTGGTATCAAAGTCAGGTTAGCTCGATTCAAGCAGATTGAGGTCTGGAGTGATAAGGAGTGATGGAATTGAATGAAGGGGTAGTGAGACCCTAGGGGGATTTGTTAGAGTCAAGCATGAATGCATGGCATATGATTGGCGCATGTGATTGGCATCTTGCATTGGTATGATCGTGGTGACCCTATGATGACCAGGCTTCGCACTTAGCATTGTGAATTATTTGTGGATGCTGGTTTGATGAATGAGTTATTGCCTCCGATTATACTAAGTTGCAGATGCGTCTGGACTTGAGGTATGGTTGTGAACCCTAGATGATGTGCTCATAAGAATGCCTGAGTGATTGGCTGTCGTTTTGTGATTGCTGCCCTGTTGAGTAGCATAGAATCACTAGACTTGAGCAAGTAACTTAGGTCTCTAATTCTATGGTGGAATTATAGTGACTCGGGTAATCTAAATTCGAGCAAGTATGAGCAATCGACCTGGAAGGCCGAGAGGAGGAGCTTCTAGCTCGAGAGCACCAATGGTCGAGAATCCTAGATTGGATGGAGTACTGAGGGCCTTAGCGCAGATTGGAGAGATAATGGGAAATGAAGCTCAAGATAGAGCTGTTGCGGCTCTTCGACAGGTCGAAGATAGAGCTGAGATAATAGCTCAGGTTGCTGAAGCTCCAGTGGCAACTGTGAATATAGCGAACGGAAATAATGCTCAAGGCGCTGAGGCGGGTAACGCCCAAGGCGATGCTAATGCTAACAGGCAGATGAGCCGGTTAGTTGAGCAGTTTATAAAGTTGAAACCGACCCAGTTTGATGAGGTGCACCGATGAAGAGAAAGTGTTGTTAGTTGTATCAGCTAGAAGGAACTGCGAATGATTGGTGGAGTGTTTCGAAAGACGTAGTGTTTCCTGAAGGTACTGCCTTGACATGGGCTGCCTTTACTGCCGTGTTTAATGATAAGTATTTCTCAGCAATGACACGTGAGAGGAAACGATTAGAGTTCCAGCAATTGCGACAGAATCAGCTGACTGTAGACCAGTATGAGGCTGAATTCGCAAGGTTGTCAAGGTATGCGCCGAGATCGGTTGAGGATCCGATGGAGAAAGCGCAGAGGTTTCGAGATGGTTTGAGACCAGAGATCCGAAGCCGGATAATAACGATGGACTTGAGAACGTACAAGGAGATTTATGAAAGGAGTCAAATGATTGAGAGGGACATGAAAGCAGGAATCGCTGCTTCTGGATCGCGGTTCACTCCCTCGAGAGATCATCGGCAACTGGCAAGAGGCCGATGGTGAACAATAGACGTTTTGTTCCACCTGCTTGAAAGAATATTGGGAAGCCACCGTTTCAATCAAATTGGTATTGTCGCATCTGTGGGCGAAGGCATGGAAGTGGACCTTACCCGAAGCAGACAGGAGCATGTTTCAAGTGTGGTCAGCTGGGCCACTAGTTGAGGAATTGTCCAAACCAAGCTTCGGAAAACTGAGCTCAAGGACAGAGACCGCAGGCTGGACAGCTGGCTGCGGCTCCGTAAAATGATCAGAATCGACCACCAGCTCAGGGGAAAGTATACGCTGTGGCACGTAGGGAGACGGAAGAAGCGCCTGGCGTAGTCACATGTATGATTTATTTATGTGATCAGGCCGCCTATGCTTTTTTTTTTTATCCTGGAGCGTCGCATTCATTTATATCTGCGCAATTTGCTGATTTGGTGGGTGTAGAGTTGAAACCGCTGAATGTGATGTTGCATGTTACTACACCATTAAAGGATAATGTGCTGGTATCGTTAGGTTGTGCAGACTGTAAGATAGTGATTGGTGGTAGTGAGGAAAAAATAGATTTGGTTGTGCTGCCTATATATGATTTTGATGTGATAATTGGAATGGATTGGTTGGGGAAACAAAGGGCTTTAGTCGATTGTGGTAATAGGGTAATCCGTTTTTATCCGGATGGTTGCCCTAGATTTGAGTTTGCAGGAAGTCGAGGAGGAACCTCGATTCCTATAGTTTCTTCGCTTGAGGCGACTAAGCTGTTGAATGAAGGGTGTCACGCTTACCTAGCTTCGGTAGTTGACACAACAGTTGAGGAACCGAAATTGGAAAGCATTGCAGTGATATGTGAATTTCCTGATGTCTTTCCTAAGGAATTGCCAGGATTACCACCTGAGAGAGAAATCGAATTTGTGATTGAGTTAGCTCTTGGAATGGAGCCAATTTCGAAAGCACCATATCGAATGTCCTTGTCGGAACTGAAGGAGTTAAAAGTGCAGATGCATGAGTTTCTTGATAAAGGATTTATTAGACTAAGTACGTCGCCATGGGAGCGCCAGTGTTGTTTGTGAGGAAAAAGGATGAATCATTGCGCTTGTGTATTAATTACATGCAGTTAAATCAAGTGACTATTAAGAATAAATATCCCTTGCCAAGGATCGATAATTTGTTTGATCAGTTGCAAGGAGCATCTATGTTCTCTAAGATAGATTTGAGAACTGGTTATCATCAGCTAAGGATTAAGAGAGATGATATTCCTAAAACCGCCTTTAGAACTAGGTATGGGCACTACGAGTTTACAGTTGTGCCATTTGGTTTGACTAATGCCCTTGCTGCATCCATGGACTTAATGCATCGTGTGTTTAAGAAGTATTTGGACAGATTCGTCATTATTTTTATTGACGATATTTTAATTTACTCAAGGAGTAATGAGGATTATGAGAAACACCTGAGGATTGTTCTGCAGACTTTGAGGGAGCATTCGCTTTATGCCAAGTTTTAGTAAATGCGAATTTTGGTTGAATAGAGTAGCCTTCCTTGGCCATGTGATTTCTGGAGAAGGAATCTCCATGGACCTTGCAAAGATTGAAGTAGTGATGAATTGGCCTAGGCCCACGACTGTTACTAAGGTTCGAAGTTTCTTGGGATTGGTAGGTTACTATAGATGATTTATGGAAAAGTTTTCGTCTATAGCCATTCCGTTAACGAGGTTAACAAAGAAGGATGCGAAATTTGAGTGGATTGATAAGTGTGAAAAAAGTTTCCAAGAACTTAAACATCGTTTGACGACCGCACCGGTGTTAACTATTTCTTCTGGACCTGGAGGTTTGAGATATATAGCGATGCTTCGCTAAAAGGATTGGGGTGAGTGTTAATGCAGCATGGAAAAGTGGTTGCGTATGCTTCGCGAAAGTTGAGACCACATAAAGTGAATTATCCGACGCATGACTTGGAGTTAGTCGCCATTATCTTCGCTCTGAAGATTTGGAGGCATTATTTGTGTGGTGAAAGGTTTCAGATTTATACAGTTCATCAGAGTTTGAAGTATTTGTTTTCGCAGAAAGAATTGAATATGAGACAGCGTTGATAGATGGAATTGTTAAAGGATTATGATTGTGATATTTTATATCACCTTGGAAAGGCGAATAGAGTCGCAGATGCACTAAGCAGGAAGTCTAGCATTGCAATTCTGTTGGTTAAAGGATGGTCTTTACTAGAGGATTTGAGAGATTTTGAGTTTAAATTGGAAGTGTGTCAACTGTCTAGTTTAGTGGCAACCTTGAGGATTGAGCCTGAAATCCGAGAACAAGTTAAGGCCTTGCAGTCTACGGATCCTGAGATTCAGAAAATCCTCGAAATGGATGGGACAAAAAAGAAACCTGAATGTCAAGTGTCTGAGGATGGAATTTTGAGATTTCGCAGATGTTTATGTGTACCTGGTGATGAGGAACTTAAAGAAAAAATATTGTTTGAAGCTCACAGGAGCAATTACAGTGTCCACCCAGGTAGCACGAAGATGTACCAGAATTTACGTCAAAATTACTGGTGGAACGGAATGAAATTGCATGTGGCTAAGTACGTGGCAAGGTGTTTAACTTGTCAGCAAGTAAAGGCTCAGCATTGCAAACTTGGAGGATTATTGCAACCATTGGAAATCCATGAGTGGAAATGGGAGCACATAACTATGGATTTTGTGAAGCGCTTGCCGAGGAGTCAGAAAGGCCATGATTCAATTTGGGTAGTCGTAGACAGATTGACTAAGTTTGCGCATTTCAACTTGATAAATAATTGGAGCTTGCCATGTGTCAATAATTTGCATGAAGAGCCTTGGCATTAAATGCCCCACAAAATCAATCTTGTCAAATTAGCGTCAATAATTTGCATGGAAACTCACTCTCCCTCTCCTTCATTCTACCGTGCACTCTCTCTTCCCCATTCTCTCCATTTTCTTCTTTTTCTTTCATCTAGCCGAAGCTGCCTGCCCGACCGGTTCTGCCTGTCCCATTCGCTACACACGACCGTCCTTTTCCGTCGTCCTTCCGTCGTGTGCCGACCACCACTAGCAAGATCAACCTTCTCTTGACAAGTTCCAAGTGGTAGCTTGTCATTTGGTTGAGTAGTTTTTCCCGTGCAGCCCCGAGACCAAAACCGGACAGATTTTGAGCAAGCTGGGGTAAGGCTTCCATTCTTCCTCTTAGAGACTTCAAATGATTTCGTTCTTTCTGTGGGATCTCTATAACACATAGTACTCAAGTTGGATGACCTGTGGTTGGACGTTTGTTGGAAATTTAGAGTGTTTTTATGGCTGAATGGTAGTGGTTTCTGCCGAGCAGAATCTGCCGTTTGAGGATTGTGGGAAGATTGAGTGATCCGAAGGCTTTGTGGTGTTGCTTCACTTCAAAACTCTTGGTGAGCTTCCTAAAATCATGGATTAAGGTTCTAGCAAGTTTATTTCGTGAGAAATTGGAACCTAGGATTGAGATATGGATTGACTAGTGCGGATTGGATCAAAACAGTTTCTATTTTGTTGATACCCTGTTTTGACCGAATCTGATGGAGGTTATTTAAGGGGTGTTTTGGCTTCAAAATGATCTGTGAGACTACATAAGACGTTTTAAGAGGTGTTATGGGGAAGTATGAGAAGTGGATTGGAAATTAGAAGTGATATAAGGGCTAATTTGTACATGAAACTCAGAGTAAAATTCCGCCCTATGTATTGCTGTTTGAACCGAATGCTTAGATGGCTTGAGGAGGTATTGTCGTGACTTTGATTGATCGATAAGGCACATTGGATTGTCATTTGGTTGGTTATTGAGGGATTGGTTTAATGGAAGCAAGATTCGATTGAGTTTGATCCGGAATTGATGAAATTTCCTAGGACGGCGTGTGATCCTTGGTTGGCCGTGCACTTGTAGAGTTGAGGAGGATCAATTGGTTGGGATTTTACTAATCGATCAATGTAAGTGTTTCCTAAACCCTTACTCGAACCCTAGGATGCTACTGGATGATGGAAATGTTTGGTGTGATCATGTGATGAATAAATGGTAATTGGTAGCTTGTGAATTGAAAAGGCCAAAGTGCCCTTGTGAATTGAAAAGGCCAGAGTGCCCTTGTGCTTTAAATGGCCAGAGTGCCCTTGTGCTTTAAATGGCCAAAGTGCCCTTGTGAATTACATCGCGGCCTGGGAGCCCATGGCGATGAATGAATAAAATGTCAGTTTGATGGCTTATGAAATTATACGTTTAATTTATGCTAATGTGCGAAGTTTGGGTCTCGTAGTAGGTGTTGTACTTGATGGTGAAATATTTATGCCATGTACTTGAGAAAATTAATTCTGAATTGCCATATGCTAGTGCTTGTTGAATCTTTATGTTCTTGCATCATTGGGTGATCTAGTGGGACTAGTGATCCAGTTTAGGTTTAGGTTTCACTTGCTGGGATGTAAATCTCACCCCGTAGTGGGACATATTTTTCAGATCCCAAGCCGTAGGTATGTTGCCGATCAGGTTAGGTGACCGAAAGAGATGATCGCCTCTTTTGAAGAGTTCCCCGAGAGCAAGGGGGTTGTATATGTTAGGAAGTGTACAATGGTTTGGGTAGATGAGGGGAAAATGGAGTTGCAGCCTAGTATGGCTCCGCCGTTTGGGGAATAGTAGCCTGATGGGTCCTCTGTTGCCTGAAGACATCCCTATGGGGGTAGTGTCTAGCTGGTGTCATCCATCCCGTTTAGAGATCGAGGTAGAGAATGCAGCGTCTATGGGGTGATCATGGAACATTCCTGGGGAGTCAAAATCTCCCCTTTCCGAAGAGTACAAGAACTACATCGAGATCTCCGCTGATGATATAGAAGACACCGAGGAGGAGACTCAAGAGGATTCTAAGGAAGATTCTGAGGAGGTGTCGTCCGAAACCTTTTCTGACTACAACCCGGAGGAGAACGAGGCTGAAGCAAGCGATGGGTCAAGTGGTTCTTCAGAGTAGTGAAGTTGCCGTGTTTGAAAGACTAAGGGTAGGAACAATTTTGATGTTAGGCTTTGACAGAAGCTAAGGAATAGCCTTTCAATGTTAGCCTGAGTTCCTTACCCAATTTGGTGTGCGGTTTCTTTTGGTCCTCTCCCTTACCGTTGTATGTACCTAAATGCTTAGGTTATGTATATATATATATATATATATATATATATATATATGCTTTCTTGCTGCTCCGAATTTTCCCCAGGTCTTCTATTGTCAGGGTTATTGATTTCTTCTGCATGTGCGTTTCATTTCACTTTAGGTCACGTGTTTGTTCCTGGGAATTTATTTTATTGGCCTGAGGCGGATGTGACGGGCTCGCCCAGGAAGGCGGGGCGTGGCAATGTCAGTTCTATAATATGAACTTATTTATAGTTTGTTGACTTTGTAAATGCTGTAGTGTGAATTCACTTATAATTATAGTGTGAACTCTTTTATAGTTTCTTGACTTTGTTCTTGAAAGTGATATTGATATTATCCTAGCATTAATTACTTGAAAACGATATTGATCTTATCATATTATTAATTCCTTGAAAGCGATATTATTCTTATCATTTAGAAAATTAACTTTCCATTGACTCAATTCAAGAGTTGTGCCTTCATATTCTATTTTTTAATGTCAATGTTTGAAAAGCTCCGCAAATAAATTAAGAAAGAACTTCCTTGATTAATTTCGAAATAACGTTATAAAAAGTTAGTAGCCTCTTTTAAAAATTCCTTAAAGAATTCATCCATAAGGTTTATTTTATTTTCTAATTATTTGTAATGTAGGGAAAATACAAGATGTCACACTTTGCTTGAGGAGATCGACAAAGGAAAGCCAAGCCTAAACCCGTCGACATATTCCGTTGAATTCATCTTCACTAAACAACTTAACCCATTGAGTTTCAAATCATCTAAGAAATAATAACTATTCCACAACATCAATTCATGTATTATGACTTCCTAACACAACTCATACCAATTCAATAATATTTTGTTCACATGTGAACTCAGTCTTAGGTGCGCTCTTTCTTCATTTTGATATTCTTTTGCGTCAACCTAACTCAAATTGAATCTCCACTCTGTTGTATGTGAGGATCGCAACCATAACAACAGTGACCTTCATCACTGTTTTCTTTGGACCAACCCCAAATGCTGCCATCGGAACCGTGTTGCCATATTGTCACGCCCCGAGCTCTTCGAGAACACTAACATCCCGCCAAGGCCATTTGCTTCGGTAGTTCCCAAGGTCCAACGGCTCATAACTTAAGCATAATATGAAATGCACATGCAGAAGCAGAAATAAAACTTCGTACAACGTTCAAATAATGATGACTCCGGATAGTAAAGAAAATTTGAACATAACTTGTATCTTACCTTATAAACATTGAATTTACTTTCAAAGTTACAAATAGTCATTCTCAAAAGTACAGCTCGCTTTCATAAAACCAAGGTAGGTAGATGAATTTAACCCTACAGAGCTATACAGACATTTATAACTTCAGACTTAAAGCAGCTCTCCAAGACTACAAAAGGAAGTACAGTCAGGAAAGGTCAATTATCCATCTACTTCAAAAGCCAATCCATGGCGTTCACGGACTTCACCGTCGGGACCTGAAATTGTTATCCCACGGCAGGGTGAGAATATATCTCAGCAAGTTATCCATAACCCAATACTAGGCCAATAGTACCTCTGAGTATTTCCTAGTCATGCAATTCTAATCTAAGGACGTACATGCTAAAAACAAATAATTGGCACTTACACTTTATAATTTCACTTCAAACCAATGCAATTAAGTCTCAAATTATACAACCAAGGTCAAGCTTCGTACTTCGGGCATTCCATAGTTCATAAGTTCATATAAGGCCTTTCCCATCATATTTCTCCATTCTCAATGCCAAAATCTGCGTCTTAATGCATCATGTTATAATATATACTTGCTAGGACCCACGTAATAACGCATCAAGTCGTTCTTTAACCCGCGTAATAATGTATCAGGTTAATAATCTCGAATTCAATGCATCAGGATATACTCAAACCCCGCGTATTAATGCATCAGGGCAGTATGTGCACATATACATATATATCATCCAATTGGACAACCTACGAGTCCAAGATCAATCATGATCACGATAGCACAAGCCACACAATTAAGTCACGGTTCATGGCCACGATGTCGCGACCCTCTCCTCGAGGGAGCGAGGGCTGTCCTGTCGGAGGGGGCTAATGGGCCGCCCGATCGTCGCCTGATCGGACGCAGGCCTCTCCCAAGGTCCATTACCCAAATCGCAACGGCTGATATACGTGGTCGACCTTCGGTGTGGTCTGGTGACATGTGATATGTGTACATGCCAAGGAGTCGCCACCAATCGTTTCATGGAGGGTATGATCGGAAACCCTATTGAATAGTTGGGAGTGGTCTATTCGATTCTGCGGAAACCAGAGAAATGGGCTCGGGGACTCAGTTACGCCAACTATCAGAGTTGATGCCCTTTCGGTACATAAGTTGAATGGTTTATCTGATTCTATGATTTCATACAGAGGAGTGGGGTACGGATCCTAAATCTAGGAGTTCATGCAGTTGGGAATGACTACCCTATCACTCACAATCAATAGAAGTAAATGCGCAAATCAAGGATCCAGAGCATGCGGATAAAGCACATGAAATCAGCATGGCATCACTAATGGGGCCCTATTGGCCTAGAGAAGTATCAGTCAAGGCTTAGGAGTGATTTGGACATGATTCGTCCATGAGGGGCAGAATCGTAATTTTGAGAAATTTGGGGATGATTTGCCATAAAAAGGGCAGAATCATCATTTCAGATGAAATCTGTGGTCAAAATAGGGTAGAAATGAGGTTGGTGTCAAGTCCTTCCATTTCCTATTTTTCGGGAATTTTCGAAATTTTTCTGGAATTTAAAAGTGATTTTACCCTTATAGGGATAAAGTCGTCATTTTGGACAAAAACGGGAACTGAAAATCTCAAATATTAGGGTTGGTCACACACCTGACCCAAATCCTAATTTTAAACAATTTTCAGGACTTGACTGAGACAAGAAAGACGATTTCCCATTGAGGGGCAAAATCGTCATTTCCAGAAAAGGAACGAGACTCGAAAATCCAAGCCCAAGAATTGGTCTCCTGACCGACCCTAATTCTTACCTTGGCATTATCGGTCTTATCTCGCATATACAGCAGAGGCGACTTACCCTTACCCCTAAAGGGTAATGTCGTCAAGTCTTGGAAGAAAGGATAAGAAACCCCAAAAATAGGGTTGACTAGTTGTCTGTGGTCAATACTCGATTTTTGGGGATTTTTGGAGTGTCTAGGATTTTCCCACAATTTTCCTATATTTTTTGGATTTTTTGTGATTTTCTAGCATTTTTTTTTGGATTTTCTATGATTTTTTGATTTTTTTTTATTTTTTTAAATCATTTTTTGATTTTTTTTAATTAAAAAAATATTTCGGACCTGGTCGACCCGACCCACTCTGGTTGGAACCCGGCCCGGACCCGGACATGCACAGCCCGTGCCCAAAACGACGCCGCATTCGCCATTTTTTGTTTTTGGATTTTCTAGACTTGATCCGACGGCTCCTATTGAACCGCGTGGCTAATCCACGACCGCCGGATCGGATTACTAAAGCCTACGGTTCATATTGAATGAAGACTCGGCCAGGGCCGTCTGATCTGACTACTTTATCCTACGGCCACGATTAAAACCCAAGACTAGATATGGGCCGTCCATTCATACTAACCTAAACGACGCCGCACTACAACTGAACTAAACGACACCGTTTCATCCCATTTTTGACTTTCTGATTTTAAAAATATTTTCGGATAATCCTATTTACTAATCGGACGGCCACTAGAATTTAGGTTCGATTTATCTGAACCGTCCGATTCTTTTTATTCGAATAACAGACCCAACGGCCATGCTGACTCGACATCCACGTGGACCAATCACGTGTTGCCACCTAGACCTTTGACTTGTTGACCTCGCCACGTACGCCTCGTCTTCAACCTCGCGCCTGCAACTAGACGAACGGCTATGCTTCTTCGGCGACGATCCGACGGTGGATCCTTGATGAAATCGCGTGAAAGCAACGCCAATCGACTCGCAATGGACTCTAACTTAACATATCTAAGAATCGAGGCATCTTATCCACAAAATCACAATCACCCTGCGAAATGCCGAGTACGGCCATGGAAGTTCAATCGCATAAATCACGTAAAATCAGCTCGATTCATTCATAGATTAACACCACAAGAGGTTCAGAACACTTACCTCGAGCTTCGATCGAGCTCGCACGGCCTAGATTGAGCTAGGCAAGAACGAACAGTGTTCGTCAATGGGGGTAGGATTGGGAGACTCAATTCGGGGTGTTCAAGCAAAGTCGATGCAAAAAAGATGTGCGACGATGGTCAGTAATGTTCAAGAAACAAAACGTATACTTTAAATGCAAGAATCGGGATCGAAACCGGGTTCCGCCATTGATGTTCAGTAAAGAAGCTTGAAGATCAAACTCACCTATTTCGCGATCTCGCGCAGCACGGCCGATGGCAATCGCTTCCTGGCGCTCCGAGCGACCTTCAAGCGGTCTTTTCTGGCTTCGGTTTGGCCGGAGATGGCCTAACTAGCGCCCTCTAAGTTCGAGCGCTACCCTCGACAATGGCGATGGAGGGGAGCTCTCTCTCTCTCTCTCTCTCTCTCTCTCTCTCTCTCTCTCTCTCTCTTTTTCTCTCCACTCGATTCTGTTTCTCTTCTTGCAACTGAATCAACAGCTTCCTTTTCTCGAAGACCGCCATTGGCTTATATAACATTTTGAGTTTTGCCGCCGAATTTTTTTTTTGGGGGGGGGGGGGGGGGGGAGGGGGCTAACAGTCACCAAATGGCACGTGCTTGCGCGTGCCATTTGGTCCAAACGGCGCCGGAGACGGTGGGTAATCCGTCCAGCTCCGTTTGGTCCTTCGGCAGCCCTTAATCTGTGCGAATTTGGCATGAATTTGCACTGAGTTTGGGAGTGTTGACTTTCGTAGGTCCGCCGGATTGACCGGCCGATTGCTCCCTGCTCCGGCGACCACTGATGGTGCCATCGGTCCCAATCGACGCGTCTTACCCTGGAGATCAAAAACCCTACCATACATCTGTCGATTACGGTTAATTGAACTTCCAATTTGATCAACAAAGCTTGGCCTCTTACTGTTCATCTGCACGAGATCTTTGGGGAAGACGACACTGTTCCAGACCGGTTCGATCGATCTGACCGGGCGTTCTGACCGGTCAGAACCGGTTTTGACTCTATTTTCAAAATTAATCCCAAATTGACTTGGAATTTTTGTAATTGAACATCATAATCGAACTTAGGGCATGAGTATTATAAAAAAATGTGATTTCGCCCAGAAGCCCACATCAATTTCCATGAAAACCCCAAATTTTCAAGTAATTGCCTATCGGGGAATTGTACAATTGAGGGCTCAAATGATCAAATCGGACCAAATTACCTATGCCAATCGATTTAAAATGATGAAAACCATTGGGTAACATGTTTAATTTGCAATTATACTCCTTGAATTGAAAGTAATTTTAATTATGCCCAATTTCAAGGACTAAAATGCAATTTAGTATGCAATTTATGCAATTGAGCAATTTGCGCGAACGATTGGGCTAAATTGAAATAATGCACAATTAGATTGAGTGTCAAGATCCTAAAAAAGGCCAAAATTGCAAATTAAAAGACTCAATTGACATTTTTTTTCTCAAATTCAATCATATGTGTAACAAAGGAACACCTACAATTGAATTTGATTTTGGACTTTTTGTGAGGTCAAAAATACAAGGGATTTAAAAGAAAAATATTGGCTATTTTTCCATATTTTTGCGACCTCAAATCCTATTTTTGTTGAATTTTCTAGTATTTTCCTAATTTCTGAAAATATTTAAGAAATGCGAAAAATATGAAAATTTATTTTTTGTCAAAAAGGGTTCCTTAGGTTTGGCCAAGGCCACCAAAGTTGATTTTGTAATTTTTTTGACTTTTTATGAATTTGTTATGAATTTTCCAAGAAATAACCAAAAAAGGCTGATCCAAAATTAGGTGTCAACACACGAAAACCCCAAATTGCACATTCCTTCCCAAATAAGCCTAATTCGGCTTCTAAGCCCCAAATTAATTAATTGGATCACTTCCCACAACTCAAGGCCAAAGGCATATCAAACTAATCATCATTTCAGTCAATCGAATTCACAAGCTCATGCCAAGGCCGAATGCACATAGAACAATAACCATTTTAATTATCCGACCACATGCTCTAATCGAGGCCGAGCATAGCAAGATAACCAATCATTCTAGCCACGTCATTCACGTTGACAACCAAGACCGAACATGACTTAGGGTAACTCAGCAAATTATGAACATTCCAATTAACCATTAGCTTTCACTTTAGGTGCACTTGGTCCATTTAATCAATTCAATTCAACCTCAGTCTATATTCAAGCATTCGGTCACCAACGACCAATTAAGGCACCATTAAGCTATTTATAAAACACAATCAGCTTAAGCACAAGTTCAAGCATCAGAATCACCCGATTAGACCAATTCGTGCTAGGCTGGTCCATTCTTGTACACGGCACCTCAAGTTCACTCGTATTCAGCCTTGAATTAACACGATTTAAACACATTAACATGAATTTCAGCCAAGAACGAATCACCACACCAATGGCCACTCAAATTAGATTCGGATTCCCTATAGATCACCCAAATTCATCCCATAAAACTCATCAAAATCCACTCTAAATCACTCCTTAATAACCCAAAGTCTTAGGAAAGGTTTAAGGACAACTTACCAAAAGATTTGAGCGAGAAAAACCAAGGAAATAGCAGCAAGGTTCCCACGACCAGAATTGAAAGTGAATGAGCTGATTCGGTCCCAAGAGAGAACACCAAGGATTAGTCATCAAAACCTTCTCAAACATGCTAAGTTAAGCATGAGGGTTCCCTTAACTTTAAACAAGTCAGGGAACCATCTTAGAATGGCCTCAAAATCCGCGATTCAGGTCAGGTTGGTCGACAGTGCAAGTCGGCTTCTCGGGCTCTTGGATTGGCGGCTCTGACGTGATCAACGGCCAAGGGCTATGGCGGTCCAAGGATGGGGAAGAAAGAGGAGGAGGAGGCAACGTTGGTGAGGAAGAGGGAACCAAGAGGACAAAAAAAGAAAACGAGAGAGAGAGAGAGAGAGAGAGAGAGAGAGAGAGAGAGAGAGAGAGAGAGAGAGAGAGAGAGAGAGAGAGAGAGAGTGTGTGAGTGAGTGAGTGAGTGGTCGGTTGAAAAAAATGAAAGGGGAGGAAGTGTTCTCCAAACTTCAATTCAAATGGAAAAAAAAAAGGGGGGGAAGAGAGAGTACTAGCTAGTGGGGTGGTTAAGAGGCTTTCAAGAGAGTGACAAGTGAAAGACAACTTGAATGGCTAGTTGTCATGAATAGTTGTTGTGGTTGAAGGCGTTTTCCATGGGTCCCTAAAAATTTTTATCTCGTCTCTTATAGTTCAAGAGCACTTTAGACCATCTTGTCCCTATATTTTCGGCCAACCAAGGGGTACTCAAAAGACCATAATGCCCTTAGTTTAATCTAGAGGATTGAGCACAACTTGGGGGTAAAAAGGTAATTTCCAACCTCTAGTCTGAATTTCACTTTTCCAATCTTTTTAGGAGCGAATCGTAATTCTAATTGGCCTCGATGAGGCGATGTCCAATTTATTATCTTTGAAATTCTTGAATGTCCGACCTCCAATTCCGAAATTCAATTCATGGCCAAAACCAACCATTTGTGATTTTAGTGAATCTCAAACTAACGGGCGGCTTTTAGGAGTTACGCGTATCGACCTGTGATTAATGTCACGTTTAAGAGTTATTCGAGCTATGACGACCTTGGTTGTCATGTAATTGCGAGAGTCAATTCACTAGTTTCGTAGGATATTATCGTTAGGAATTGGTTTAGGTTGATCTGCAAATTATACGATGGCTAAATGGAATCACCCGAGAATCATTTGTATAAAACTAGCAAATCGTTCTAAGACCAATCTTAAACTTGCCTATACTGGTCCAAAATATTCCCTCGGCAATCCTTATGGTCAAGGTACCAATCTATGGTCGAGTTCTTTGGTCTATGTACTTAAATCCTAGCTAGCCTTTCCCTTTCGATTAGTCATCTCAAGAGTGGCCAGCTCTGAGTGAGATTTAACTGAAATACATCAACGAGGATTCATTCCTTTCATATGCTTCGAAAAAGGGTCGGATTTCAGAATGCCATATTTATCATAACGCATACCTTCACTTCTAGTCTCTTTCTCCACATCGAATCATGAAAACTGCACGAAAATCGAGCATGAGATTTGCTCATTGAGATGCTCAACAAACATTGCTACATTCATTGAGAATGGCCACGAGTCAACCATTAGCTCTAAACCATTTGAAATTTTATAAGACAACTGACATTGTTCTAAAAGCTTAAGCCGTTAGATGTATGTTTGATATTCAAATATTCTAGTACTTCCCCTCATGCGCAAACTGGACTTTGGTCTTAGCCTAAAATGTTGAAATATGTACATAGAGAGATACATATAGGCTTGAAAAAAATCTAGACTCGGAACCTTCTTCTTTGACATCACTTGTTAGAAGCGCAAAGGAAAAACCCAATTTCTTCACTTGGGATATCGCTAAGAAGGAGGCTAAGTTTGAGGCCTTCAGCATATCTAGTTAGACCCACGTTCACTCAAAAGTTCAAGCTAATAAGTCATGGGCAACTATAGTATATCAACTGGTTCACATAACATCAATTCCTTAATGTGAGAATTCTTAATACAATTCACACCAGCTCAACAATTTCCCTTCACGTGTAAGCTCGGTTTAAGCCTGCTCCCCCTTAATTCAGGTTCTTTTGCATAAACTTATCTCGCTTCTGAGGATCCACAACAATAGTAAATACTGACCTTCATCACTACTCTTCCTTTAGACTAACCCCAAACGATGCCATCGGGATTCCGTTGCTATAGAACTACGCCCACCTTAAATCTTGATCTCTTTCTCCAGATAGAACCATGAAGACTACTCAAGATTCCCTCCTCATGATATGTACTAAATATCAATGCACTTATTGAGAATGGCCTTTAATCAAGCATCGACTTTGTAATCATTTAAGAAAATGTGGGATCACTGTCAACTGTTCTAAAACTTAAACTGTTAAACTGTTGAATGAAGGCGTGATTTAGTATTCAAATTTTCTTACACTATCCTCATGTGTAGATTTTGGCTTTAGCCTAAAACGTGAAAATATATAATTGGAGAGTAAAAAGGGGGATGAAAAAAATTTAAACTCACGATCTTTTACTCTGATAGCATTTGTTGGAGGCGTGAAGCAAAAGCATGATACCTTAATTCGGGAAATCGCCACATGGATGCCTAAGTCAAACCCCCCCATCTTTGTTGGGGTGTGGTTCATACTCCCTTGTGACACGAAAGAACTTGATTCCCACTTGTAATTGAATGATGTGACAAGAGGTACAAGGTGCTAATTATAGAGGAATCCTCTGCTAAATGTAGTTCTAGTTTAAGGATGATTTAAAATAAAATCTCGTATCTCAATTTTCTCTTTCTCGCTTATTTTACTTCGCCGTGATTGTACGCCGAACCTAACAATCTTCATTTTAAAGATTATGCTAATGAGTTATGAGCCCACTAAAATATATTAATTCCACCACAATGCATCAATTTTTTATGTAGGACTTCCTAACACAACTCATATCAGCTTAACAAATTTCCTTTCGAATATATCAATCTTTCTAAAATTGAATCTCCACTTTGTGGCGTATGAGGATTGCAACAATAGCAATACTGACCTTTATCATTGCTTTCTCTTTGAATCCCCGAACTCTATTATGGGGCCGCGTCGTACAATACAATACCCACCTTCACTACTACCCTCTTTCTCCATATCTAACTAGGAAGGCTACCCAAAAATATTGTTGGTTTTGAGATTCCTTCCTTCATTTATTCATCAAGCATCGCTACACTCAATGAGGGTGACCATTAATCTACCATTAGCTCCAATACTATTTGAAATTTTGTGAGACACTTTCAAATAAACTATTAGATGAAGGCGTGGTTTAATATATAAATACATATGTAGGCTAGATTTTGGTCTTAACTTAAAATATAAAATTATATAATTGGAGAGGCAAATAAAAACTTAAAAGAATTTGAACTTAGGACCTTTTGCTCTAATACTATTTGTTGGGAGTACGCCGACAAAAATCCAATACCTTCACTTGGGGAGATTGCCAAGAGGGCTCCAGCTAGTCGACATATCCAATTGAACACATCTTCACTGAAAAGCTTAAGGCAATGGATTACAGGTCAACTATGATATATTATTTGCTTCGTACTACACCAAGTCATTAATACGGGAGTTCCAGCACAGCTCAAACCAGCTCTAGAATTTTCTTTTCACGTGTGAGCTTAGTGTTAGGCATACTCCCCCTCAATTCATGTATTCTTTTGCATCAACCTATCTCAAATTGAATCTACGCTTTGTTGTATGTAAGGACCGCAACAATAGCAATACTAACCTTTATAATTGCTCTTTCTTTGGACCGAACCTCGAACACTGCTATGGGACCTCGTTGATACACTACAACGCCCACCTTCAACCTTAATCTATTTCTTAGGATGGAACCATGAAGGCTTCCTGGAAATCGCATTGGTTGGGAGATTTCTTCATTGAGATTTTCACCAAACATCGCTACACTCGTTAAGAAGCCCTGTTATCTTTTGAAATTTTGTGGGATCACTACCAACTGTTCTAAATGTTTAAGATGTTAGATAAATATATAATTTAACACTTAAATATTCTAACGTCATGTCCTAACTTGCGTCACAAGCTTGCACAATCTATAGCACCACCATATATATATATATAGTCCATCCAAAGAAGTCACCGGTCAAGCTTTGGAGGGTTTCAATATGACAACTCAAGTGAGAATATAGCCCAACCCCCAGCACAACGTCAGCATGGAATATAAACCGTCGAGTCATCTCACTCTTGGCAGTTGCAACATGGAGAGGGAGAGAGAGAGTTGTAACACCAAAATGGAAAAGTTGTTAAGATCAAGAAAAGGAGAGTATAAATTGCTTTTTGGTGAAGCGATAGAGAGTATAGGCTATAGTAAATACTTTGTGTGGAAGAAGAATAACTTTAAAAGGCACACCCATATATACAATAACGTGGGAACCCACTTGGCCTTCCTTCACCACACGCAAATACACCCGCCCGCACAGGAGAAATCCTCCTCTCGCTCCCTACTATATATCTGCACTGCGTCGTGCCCTCCAACTCACTTTGGGGAAGTGCCACAGCACAAGCCACACCCCACGCACAAGCGCTCGCCGAAGCACCAACCCACAAAAAGTATTTCCTTAACTTCTCTCTCCCTTCACTTATCATTGCCAAGATCTCAACTAGAATCCCACCACTCCTCCCTTTCTGCTAATGCCCCTCCCTTGCACGGCCCCAGAGCCAGCATATTGCGACGACACCGCGGCAGCGGCGGCACAAGGTCAGACGGACATGTCTCGGCCACCTTTCGGCAGCAGCAACGAAGCGGTCCTCGCTTACCCTGTTCAAACCGGTTCTCAGTCCCTTATACAAGTCACCTTGTATCCCATAACTTTAAAGGTCCCTCTCTCTGTCTCTATTGCTCATATTTTTCACTTGGGAGATTTTTTTATTCTGCCCACCGTCGGTGACGCCCCCTAGTTTGGCTGTTGTTGAACATAATCACACTAACTTAAGTTCCAGCGAACTAGTACCAATTTTGATTTCCTTGTAGTATAAGTATTGTTGGCTACGTGATTTATTGAACGTGCGATCCCTTCTTCTGAAACCGAATAAAAAAACATAATTGCAGTTTGAGGAGGTGGTTTACAAGGTGAAATTGGACCAAAAGCAATCCTGCTTGGGTGGCACATGGAGCAGCAGCCCAAGAGAGAAGACCATCCTCAACGGCGTCAGCGGTGTAGTCTGCCCCGGGGAAATACTCGCGATGCTGGGGCCCTCCGGCAGCGGCAAGACCACCCTCCTTACGGCCCTTGGTGGCCGCCTAGGCGGCAAGCTGTCTGGCAAGATCACGTACAACGGGCAGCCCTTCTCCGGGGCTGTGAAACGGCGGACGGGGTTCGTGGCCCAGGACGACGTCCTCTACCCTCACCTCACCGTGACCGAGACATTCCTTTTCACCGCGCTCCTGCGGCTCCCCAGCACCCTGCCGCTGGCTGAGAAGCTCCGCCTCGTCGACAGCGTCGTCGCTGAGCTTGGGCTGACCCGGTGCCGGCACAGCATGATAGGCGGGCCGCTGTTCCGGGGGATATCTGGCGGGGAGAAGAAGAGGGTGAGCATAGGCCAAGAGATGCTGATCAATCCCAGTATGCTGCTTCTGGACGAGCCGACATCGGGGTTGGACTCGACCACGGCACAGAGGATCCTGACTACTGTGAAGCGGCTGGCTGGCGGCGGCAGGACGGTGGTCACCACGATCCACCAGCCATCGAGCCGACTCTACCACATGTTCGACAAGGTAGTGCTGCTCTCGGAAGGAAGCCCCATTTACTATGGACCAGCATCCGCAGCCTTGGACTACTTCTCATCCATTGGGTTCGCCACATCCATGACTGTGAATCCAGCTGATCATTTGCTTGATCTTGCCAACGGTAATTACCTGAATATCTACATAGCTTTGGTGATTTTCATTTTTCTTTCTACCCTTGAGACGAATTAGAAATTTATCAGAACAAAACTAAGTTTACTTTATGTTCACGAGTTGGTATTTCATATGATCATTTTCAATCTCTCTTCATATTCGTAGCAAAAGTTTGACAGAGATGATGCAGCTGAGACTATTTTTGCTCAAAAGTGTGACTTTATGCAAATGGGGTGAAATGTGGCCCTACCTTTCGAAACTTTCCTTTGTGCTATTTGCAAAAGTTTTCATTCTTTAAGCTCCAAATAGAAAAAAAAAAAACCAGTCATAAATTGCCCATCAGCCTTCCACCAGGATGACAGGGCCAAGCCAAATCTTTTGATAAAGATCAATTGTTTATTTCCGGATGGAAATGCGACCTTAATCCATGATTAACATGATCACGTGATCGAGATTTCTTTGTTAAAATTTGACGGTTGTTGGAAAATTCGCAGGAATTGCTCCCGACTCCAAGTATGCGACCGAGCACGGCGAGAACATGGAGCAAGAGAAGATAACAGTGAGGGAAGCTCTCATTTCTGCTTATGACAAGAACATATCCGCGAGGTTAAAGTCAGAGCTGTGTTCTGTGGATATCATCAATTACAACGCTTTCAAAAAAGGTTGGTCGAATCGAAGTCCACCCTTCGAATATCCTATGTCCTAGCATTTCTGCGCACATTTGCACATCGCAACATGTCGTTGCCTTGTAGTTATCAGGCAATGTTCAACAGAAAGAGACACCCATTTGATCAAATCGCCCGTTTTTTCTCTACCATCTCTCTCGTCGACCCCTTATGATGATGAAATCTGGCAGGACATGAGAAGAAGACAGAGCAATGGTGCAACAGCTGGTGGCATCAGTTCAAAGTGCTGCTTCAGAGGGGGCTGAGAGAGAGGAGATTTGAATCCTTCAACAGGCTGAGAATCTTCCAAGTGATAAGCGTCGCAGTGCTCGGTGGACTCCTCTGGTGGCACACCCCGGCATCTCATATTGCGGACCGCGTAAGAATTTTTCTTTTTTTCCCAACTTCAAGTTTATCCCAGTAGTCCATGACAGCAACATGACCTTGCTAGTCTTTAAACTTTGGGTATCGCCGAAAGAGAGTGCGAAATCCAGCGACCTTTTGTGCTGACTTCTAAGTCTTGGACATTCTGCTTCATATCGACGCTCAGTCCTAACTCCTATGTCCTTTTTCAAATGCACTTTCCGAACTAACTTACCGCCCCCGAGTTCGTCACGCTATATAATAATGCCTTACTGAGAAAAACTCATGTCAGCTTGGTTCAATTTGGAGGACAAGACAAGACACTGAATTGCAAAATAAAGTTTGATTTCTCCCTGATAAATTGAGTCAAGTAACATTTCCAAACAAAACAGAACAAAGGGAATTGTCCACCGCTGAAATAGTTTTACTTTGATGATTGCAGATCGCCTTGCTCTTCTTCTTCTCTGTGTTCTGGGGCTTCTATCCACTCTACAATGCAGTCTTCACATTCCCTCAAGAAAGAAGAATGCTCATGAAAGAACGATCGTCAGGGATGTACCGGCTCTCGTCCTACTTCCTCGCCCGGACCGTCGGTGACCTGCCTCTTGAGCTCGCCCTCCCAACCGCATTTGTCTTCATCATCTACTGGATGGGCGGACTCAAGCCCGACCCGGCCACTTTTATCCTCTCCTTGCTCATCGTCCTCTACAGCGTCCTGGTGTCGCAGTCCCTCGGATTGGCCTTTGGTGCCATCCTCATGGACGTAAAGCAGGCCACGACGTTGGCCTCGGTTACGACTCTCGTGTTCCTGATCGCGGGTGGGTACTACATTCAGCAGATACCCCCGTTCATAGAGTGGCTCAAGTACTTGAGCTACAGCTACTACTGTTACAGGCTCCTTCTCGGGGTCCAGTACAGCAACGACGACGTCTACGAGTGCACGAAAGGGGAGCTCTGCCGGGTCAGAGATTTTCCGGCCGTCAAAGCCGTGGGGCTCAGCAATTTGTGGTTGGATGTGTTCATAATGGCCTCCATGTTGGTCGGCTACCGACTCATGGCTTACGTCGCGCTGCATAGGGTCTTGAGGTAATACATCCCCGCCGGAGGCTCGCTTCGCCTTGCTCAAGGAACAGCCCTTGAAGAGTTTTTCGACCTTCTTGATCAGAGGAATAACGTTTTCGATGAAACCGTCGATCGCACATGCGAATTTTGACGAGGTTCCTTCTCACGAAGTTGATGTTATCACCCCTTCGTTTGGTGGTAGGTTAGACGATACTTGAAGGAAAATCTGATCTTCGAATAATCTTAATAATAATATACTTGCATAATTTGAATATGCGACAAACATTAGATAGAGAGCTAACAGATTCCGTTCCGAGCACCGCTTTGGTTTTTCAGTTGCAAGTGCATTGGCAGGTAAAAGAGAGCACTACGATCTGGTGTGATTTAACTAAAAGGAATGCATGATAGTGACCCACATAAGATCCAAGAGAGGGTTGAATGAGTGGCTTACTCATCTAATCCCCTTAATTAATTAAGGAAAAGATGGCAAGATCAGTGAGTTGATGCTTGATGGGTGCTTCGCCTCAAATGGTCAAAAAAGTGTCCTGCCCTTTTTGGCGTAAATTGATCAAGCAGCTTGCGAAAATCCTTGCACGATTCTCCATCCAAAATTATTTGATGGAGCTTGACACGACGTGAACAAAAAATTTAGCGCGGACGGTCCATGGATTAGACCGGTCATGAGTTTCAAAAACGAGAGGATCGAACTAAACTCCAGTTCTTGATGGGAAAGAGAGGCATCTTGACTTGATCCATTTTGGGAAAGATGAAAGGCAAAAGCATCTGATTCTGGAACCAAGAAAGAGGGAAGCAAAGAACAATTCGCAAATAGTCTCACCATAACCAATAGGAGTCCCCTCTCTCTCTCTCTCTCTCTCTTTTTTCTTCCTCGGGAATAATGTATGGGATATAAAGATAAGGGGGTGTTTAATTTTTCTCGCTAGTCAAAAAAGGTGCTTGGTGTCGGCAAAACTATAGACCATCCCCCCATGAATACGTTCAGAAGGGCCCGGACTTAGCTCGCACATGGCTGCCCGCTGGGCAACCCCATTGCCCTTGCCTCATCACGATGCAAAAGAGGAGCCCATGATCGGCGAAACGCGCCTCAGACTCGTCCTTCGCAGATTTCAACTTCGGTTTTCCCCCCGGAGACCAGTCACACACTGGGTAATCAAACACTTGGTTTCCGCTACTAGATCAAGTTTCGGACCGCTCACTCGACCAACGCGCGGTGATAAGCCGGGACTAGCGTGACTAATATTTGAAACGAATGCTATTTTTGTATACGTAATGTTGGATTTTGGTGGTGGAGGATGGTTCCTAGGAAAGGAGAACATGTCGACTAAACGGTGTTCCCGTAACAATCAGAGATATGGATTTAATAAAGATAGTGTGGGAGGGAGAGAGTGGAGACCCCCCCTTGGGCGTGGCGTGGGGTGGGAATGTGGGAGGGGGTTGATTAGTTAGAGAGCTTAGAGGCCCATGCAAAGCCAAAGATTTGACACCCAAGAAAGTCCAATGTCAATTCCTACATCATCCCTAGGAGTGGCAGTAGCAGACTAGTGGTACTTAGTGCACTTCCACGTCGGATAAAACTAAGGACGATTGATCGCGCCAAATAATTTCGGAAAGGACACCAAATCTGCGTACTTGCTTGTCTTTTTCCCCCACCACGTCCTGAGGCTGTGGTTTTCTTTATTTCTGCATTCGTGTTTGTCCTCGACCATCGACACTTTTAGAGGGAAAGAACGCAAGAATTAGGGTTTTTTTTCCAATTTAATTTTTTTAAAAAAATTTACAAAATTAGTTATTGTGCAAAAGTATTTGCCACCGTGCCAGATTAAATAGCGCGCAAGTGCCAGTGCCTTGTGCGGCCATTTTTGGCCGCGCAAGGCGCTTACTTATTTTTTTTTTGTTTTTCAATTATTTTTTTTGTATTTTTTACATGATTTAATTGTTTTATATTTTTAGGATCAAATTTTTTTTTCTTGTTTTTTTATATTCGACAACCCGAAAAAAATTATATATATATTTTTTATTTCATGTGTTTTTTAGTTTTTTCAATTATTTTATATTTTAAAATTTCGGGATTCGACAACCCAATATGAAAAACGATAGTATGAATATATTTTCGACAACATTTATTTCGTATCGTTGGTTATTTTATATTTTCAGGACCAAAATGCTACACAATGGTTATTTCGTATGGCAGTCGAATTGCCGCACAAGGCACTTAGAGTGGCGTGCAGCACTTGCGCAAGTGAAAAAACCCTAAAAAAATTATATATTTTTTTTATTTCATATGTTTTTTTAGTTTTTTCAATTATTTTATATTTTAAAATTTCGCGAATTCGACAACCCAATACCGAAAACGATAGCACGAATATATTTTCGACAACATTTATTTCGTCTTCCCCAAGAGGCCCAAAGTGAGGAAGCTTGAGAGAGAGTTTGAGTGGGAATGAAAGAAGAGAAAAATTGAGAGAATGAGGGGGATGGGTGATTCGGCCGAATGAGAGGGAGAGGAAGAGAGAGAGTGCTTCATCCCTTCAAATGCAAGAAAGGGAAAATGGAGGGAAAATAGCTAGTGGAGTGGGTGATGGGTGATTGACATGAATAGTGTTAGGGAATGACAAGGAATAGTGAGTTGGAATGACAAGTGGTTGGGGTGGTTGAAAGGGAAAATGTCTAGTCCATTCTTGTCACTTCTTATGATCAAATATCCAATGACCAAATAACCATACTACCCCTAAATTTTCGGTCAAAGCTAGGGGATGGAAAAAGTCCAAATTGCCATTACTTAAATCCAAGAGAAAGAATACTAACTTAAGGGTAAAATGGTCGTTTCCGCTTGTCAGTCCAAATTTTACTTTTCTGCAAGTTAATGGGCGAGTTCTAGTCTTAATAGTTCCCGATGAGGCGACGTCTAATTTTATTACTGTTGGAATTCTCGAATACCTGACGCCCAATTCCAAAGTCTAATTTGTGGCTAAAATCCGTCAATAGCGACTCTAGTGTATCTCAAACTAATGGACGACTCTTAGGAGTTACGCGTATCGACCCATGACTAATGTCACGTTTAAGAGTTATTCGAGTTATAGCGACCTTGGTTGTCATGTAATTGCGAGGGTCAATCGCTAGTTCCAAAGGGCGCGATCATCAGGGATTGGTTTAGGTTGATTCACAAATTATACGATGGTCACACGGAATCACCCGCGATCCAATTGTATAACACTAGCAAATCGTTCCAAGACCAACCTTAGACCGGCCTATCATGGCTCAAAATATCTCTCGGCAATCCTTATGGTCAAGGTACCAATCCATGGTCGAGTTCTTCGGTCCACGTACTTAAATCCTACTTAGCCTTTCCCCATCAGTTAGTCTTCTCAAGAGTAGCCAACTCTGAGCGAGATTTAACTGAAGTACACTGACGAGAAGTCTCATGAAATCACGTTTCGAAAAGGGGTCGGATTTCAGAATGTCACAGGTACTGATCGGTAAAATTATGAATGGAATTGTCTTTCCATCTCAGCCCATGTCTGAATGGATTTTACAGGCAAGTTCGTGTACCAAGCGAATGCTGTCTTTGACAACGAAAATGAGAACAACCTCAACCTCAAGTATTCATTAGTCCCAGCTGATAAGAAAGAATGATTAAGAGAGAATGGTATTGTTCTCTAATAATGGTGTGTAAAACAATGTACATGAGAAGCCCTTATATAGGCTTAGAAGAGGTAAAGAGCTTAGTGCTCTTCCTATGTGGGACTAAAGAGAAAGAAGGAATGTAAGAGAAAGCTATAAGACTACAAGGCTATACAAGTATGTCTAACACCCCCCCTCAAACTCAAGGTGGATCAAACAACGAGAGTTTGGAAAGAAGAAATTTAAAGCGTTGTGATGTAAGAGCCTTCGTAAAACAATCTGCAAGTTGATTCTCAGTTCCAACAAAAGGAAGAGAAATAGTGCGAGCTTGAAGATGATGACGAGTCAGATGACAATCGATCTCAATATGTTTTGTACGCTCATGAAAGACTGGATTTGCACCAATATGGATGGCACTCTTGTTGTCACAGTGTAGAGGAGTGGGATCCGGAAGTGAAACACCCATGTCAGCAAGTAAGCGGCGAAGCCAAACAATCTCAACGGTAGTGTCAGCCATAGCACGATACTCGGACTCTGTAGAGGAGCGTGAGACAATTTGTTGTTTATTGGCACGCCAGGAAATAAGAGAATCGCCAAGAAAAATGCAATAGCCAGTGATAGATTTGCGATCAGACACATTGGAAGCCCAATCAGCATCAGAATAGGCACGCAACTTGAGAGCAGAAGAAGATGGCAGAAATAAGGAACGCGATAAAGTGCCTCGGAGATATCGCAAGATCCTCAGAACAGCAGCATAATGAACTGTGCGAGGAGCAGCAACAAACTGACTGACAACATGAACAGCATAAGCAATGTCGGGTCGGGAGATAGTAAGATATACAAGGCTGCCAACCAAAGTTCGATAGCGGGTCACATCAGAAAGAGGCTCCCCGTCATCCGAGCAGAGCTTCTGATTCAGCTCAATAGGAGTAGCAGCAGTGCGTGCATCCGAGAGAGCAGCCCTAGAGAGAATATCAGCAGTATATTTTTGTTGAGAAATAAGGATACCACGTGAACTGCGAGCAATTTCAAGCCCAAGAAAGTAGCGCAGTGGTCCAAGATCCTTCATGGCAAAATGTTGCTGAAGGTGCCGCTTGGTATGTTCAATATGGTCGCGATCATCTCCAGTGATAACCATATCATCAACGTAAAGAAGAAGAATAGTGCAACCAGCAGAAGAGGTATGAACAAACATAGCATGATCAGCCTCGCTTTGAGTAAAACCAGCAGATCGAATAGCATCACTGAACTTTTCAAACCAAGCACGAGGAGCCTGTTTAAGACCATAAATAGCCCGTCGCAAGCGGCAAACCTATCCAGAAATATGACCAAGACCAGGTGGAGGTTGCATGAAGATATCCTCTTGAAGATCCCCATGAAGAAAAGCATTCTTGACATCAAGCTGAAAGAGGGGCCAATTACGAATTGAAGCAATAGCTAGTAAAGCTCGGACAAATGTCATCTTTGCTACGGGAGCAAATGTCTCCTCATAATCAATGCCATACTCCTGCGAGAAACCTCTAGCAACCAGACGTGCTTTGTAACGTTCAATACTGCCATCAGAACGGGTTTTAATCTTATATATCCATCGGCATGATACCAAGGAGCGGCCTGGAGGGAGAGACACAAGCTCCCAAGTACCAGTACTTTCCAATGCCCTGAGCTCCTCAGACATAGCTTGACGCCACTCAGTATGCTGAACTGCCTCACGATAACTAGTGGGTTCTTGTACAGCATGAACAGCAGCCAAAAAAGAGCTAAACTCAGTAGAATAAGAAGTAGAAGCAACATACCGAGTAGGCGGACGTCGATCCCGAGGAGGATTACGGCGTGGCTCTAGAACTGCAGAATCGTCGAGGGCAGGTAGAGTAGGAGGTACAGCAGAACGGGTAGGAGAAGATGGGGACGGTGGTGATATATCTGGTTCCGAGGTGAAAGCAGAATAAGGAGGATCAGGAAAAGGATCAACAGGGAAAGCTGATCAAAAGGATCGAGAGACACAAATTAGAGACGCTAGCAAAGCTGGGTGACGGCTCAATAGCCCAAAACTCATTATCTTAATTTCTGATGCGGAAGATCCAATTTATGGCAACCGCAGAGCATACTTTTAAAAATAATGAGCTCATTATCTTAATTTCTGATGCGGAAGATCCAATTTGTGGCAACCGCAGAGCATACTTTTCAAGACAATGATCTTGGCTCTGATACCATGATAAGAAAGAATGATTAAGAGAGAATGGTATTGTTCTCTAATAATGGTGTGTAAAACAATGTACATGAGAAGCCCTTATATAGGCTTAGAAGAGGTAAAGAGCTTAGTGCTCTTCCTATGTGGGACTAAAGAGAAAGAAGGAATGTAAGAGAAAGCTATAAGACTACAAGGCTATACAAGTATGTCTAACACCAGCCTCTCTACATTGTGCTAGGAAACGATCCACATGCTCCACGGATGACTGATCTTCCTCTCCTATGAACACATCAAAGTCTGGCGTCTTGAAGCCCTTGGGTATGGGAGGGTGTCTACACATCAAAGTCTGGCGTCTTGTACACAGGTCTAGGAGCTTCTCTTTCGGCTCCTAACTGCTGCATCACCAACTCAGCCACTCTGTCTAGGCTATATGCCTCAAATTCTGTTGGCCCATCCGAGGATCCTGCCTCCTAGGGTCAACTTGCTAAGGTCTGTTCATCCCTTGATGTTCCATATATAAGTTAATGGGTGGTGGTGGCCTGTAGAGAGGGTTCTCCACTATGTATGGGAATGGTTGGGCTGCAGGAGGCCTCTTAGGTTCAGCATTCGGCACATTCAGTGGTGGTGGCATATTCAACAGTGGTTGTGGAATGAGAAGAGTGGGGTTGGGTTAACCGCATTAACTTCAATATGAGCAGCTTGAGGGAAATTATATCGATTCACTCCATTCACTAGGTTTGTGGGTGTTGGATTCTCTGGCCTTGATATAATTCTCAAAGAAGATTGCAGATTCTGTCTCCCACTACCATTATACCCAACATTGGGAGGTCCTAACACTGGAGAAAATGACATAGTGTCCAGAAAATTTGCATAAAAGGGTGGAACTTGAGAGGAAGTACTTGGACAATATATTACCTCGTTTATGGCATTTTTCACCATGGGCTTTATCACGTCTGTAACTTGCTTCACCATGTGGTTAGTATGATCATTCTGCTGTTCCTAAAACATTCTCTTCATCGTGGTTACCAATGTAGCATCGGGTGCCAACGTGCGATCTGTTCCTCAGTTAATTGCCGTGGTATTTCGACATTGCGATGGGCTACTTCTTCAGCCCGATTAGCTGTTGGGTGCTCTGATTGTGCACCATCGTCTGGGTTGTTGACATTGTCAACTTGTGCTCATTCTGGTTGGTTTATTGTTCTCATCATTTCTTCAAATCTTATCACGAAGAGTCCCACCAGGCGTGTCAAAAAAATGTTCGCTCATTTTGCAACAAGGACTATCTTTCATCGAAATTCATCCTTCGATTTTTATTATAAGCATTCTGTGGCTCAATCCTCAAAGAAATTTCGGCGAATAACAGATCATGAGGAGTAGGTATCGAAATGGACGGAAATGGATGGATTGTAGATAGATTTGAGATCAACAAAAGGTCTAACCTACATTACAATACTCCTAGGATAACTATAAATGACTTGGAACGAAAATAGTCTGCGGGAATCGAAAGTTCAAAGTACGACGAAAGTTAAATTGCATAGGAAATTAATTGTTTTTGAATGTGTTGTTGATCTGCCTTCCCCTTCTTCCTTCAGAATATTTGTATTTCCTTGTATTTTGCAACTGCTCAGACGGTTATCTTTGTATTTTCAAATTTTGAATTTTGGCACCTTCAATAACCATTCCTTTTGCCCACGTTCTTCATTTCTTTTGTCCGCCAAAATTGATCTTCAACTGCTCCAATGACTTTGAATTTGAACTTTTTGAGTAAATTTCCATAATCTGCTTGTGCTCATTACTTTTGCTTCATGCTCATAACTTCCCACTGACGTGGCTAACTTAGTTGATCTATTGCGTGTTCGTGACCCTTCTTTATTGGTTTTTGTGATTTTCAGGAAGTTATCGATTCATGACTACTTACGGATTTTTGGGAATGAATAGTTTTACTGCCCATTTCTCGAATATTGGGTTCTTGCAATTCTCAGTGCGGCGGCCAACTTGTCGAATCTTCGGTAAATCATTTGCCATTCTTTACTTTTCCGAATAAGTATCGAATTGGGATTTAATGACCTTGATGCTTGCTCGATACTTGTGTTTATTATTTGGTATCAACACGACCTGTGAGTGATTTTTCATTAATCCAGCGTGGAGTATCCTACTCACCCAATATTTTCTCTTGCTTGGAGTGAGGAATCCAAGTCTATAATCGTGATTGAGAAACCAATTGATCGCTACTCGTTGCAGTGGTTCAGGGACTCAAGACAACCTGCAAAGAAGATTCAGCTTGACGAGACTCATCCGCGGGACCGGATCGCCATACCAACGTCATAAAAAGGTTGGCTTGATGAGAGTTCCCAGAAACCTCCGCTGGAAATTCCTCAGATGCTTCAATCATCCTGGGGCGGTCCTTCCAAGTTGTTGACTTTGTTGGTGAAGCGGTCCAGAAGAGGAAGACGTGGATTGCCTATTCTATTGTGTATCCCTCTTATCTCTCTCTCTCTCTCCTGCCATGAATGAATTCTCCGATGACCGTGTATTGTCAAATGTCAATTGTGTGGCCTCCAATGAACCATGTATTTTCTCTCTTAGTGGCCGCGTGTGTATAATGTCTGGCCTTTTTTTTTTCACGTCTGATCCAAAGGTGTTTATATAATGAAAACTTAGGTCAAACTCTAATAATGTCGGCTTAAGCTTTGGCCTTATTTCAATTAATCAACTTTAATAAAAAAGCCTTTTCTATAATTAAAATTTAGTGGGCTGAATTAAACATGAAAATAAGTCCAAGCCCCCTTAGAATTTCGGCACAAGCCCCCATGCCTTAGCCGAATTTCTTCATGCCATGCCAATCCCGATTGTTCGTCAATTTGAGCTCAAATCTTTGCCGTCGGTACAGAATAATGTGAACGCAATGCATGAAAAACTAAATTAAATATGCTATGCATGAAAACTAAATGATTATTTTTTGTGAGAACTAAAACTAATTCTCATTTTTATGTAAAATGCATGATTAAGGAAAAATCAAAATTTAGGTAGCAACGCTCGAAGAGGGTTAGGGTCGCCTATCAGCACTATTTCGCTTCTTCATCACCAAAAGCCTGCCTGTATAAATGTTGGCTAACCACTACGGGTCGATATCCTCACCCATTGACTGCTCATCTGTGACATAACCAGGAGGACCATCAAGGTCTCTAAGGGTCTGTATGGTAACGTTTCTGTTTCTGGGAACACTTTTGGAGACGAAATATTTTTTTCTATTTCTATTCCCGGCAATCATTTTTGGGAATAGAAACGCGTTTGGTAACTGCAAAAAAAAATCTATTTCTGAAACAAAAAAGAAAAGAAAAGAAAAGAAACGTGATTGATAACTGCAAAAAAAAAATTATTCTTAACTTTTTAATTTAAATAAGGGGACTATATATATTAAAATTAAGATGTCTTTATCTTTTTAACTTACTAAATCAAATTAAATCTCATTTATTCAATTTATTAAATCAAATTAGACCAATATATGTATACGTAATTTATGCATGATTTATCAAATTACAATATGGACGAGATCCAGCTATAAAAAAAAAAAAAAACTCAAAGGGAAGACGAATTGGAATTAGACAACGAGAACACCAAATATATTTTTTATAGCTAGGGAAAATTGCAATTATGAGTCACACGTAAATGTTTCAAGTAGTTAAAAATATGATTACCTTTAAATGAGAGCCCCTAGAAAAATATTAATTGCACTTTGAGTGAAACTAATGACTAAAATGAAAAATATTTGTGTCTTTTGGTCCTTTTAGTCCAAATGTGCAATTTTTTTCGAACATGACGACTAAAATTAAATGTAGGGTATCAAAGTCACATGTCATGAATTTAAAAGTAAAAAAATTTTGGCTAAAATGATTTTAAGTCAATTTAGGATTATGCTCAATAAAGAACCATGTGGCCCCAAACTGAATTTTAAAAATTTAACAAACCAAAATGAAAAGAGAATTGAAATAAAAATATGGACTATTTTGCTGTATTTTTCTTACCATGAATACTAGTTTGCTTATTTTCGACTATTTTTATAATTAAAATAAATCCAAAAAATGTCAAAAATTACAAAAAATATTTTTTGTTTAAGATTGGTTCTTAAAGCTAGGTCAAAGCTTTCAAGATTGATTTTGTAATTTTATCAATTATTTTGATATTTTTAAATAATTTTTAAAAATAAAATGATAAAAAAAATTACATGTCAACATCGTGCAAGAACAAAAGAGAAGAGAGTGTGTTTAAAAATAAAATTGTTCCTAATTATTTCTAAAAAAATGTTCCAAACATGTTTATAAAAAGTGTTTCAAAAACGCAGAAACAAGTTTTTTTTTCTTGTTTCTGCTCCAAAAGTGTTTCTGTTTCTAAAAAGTGTTCCTGGAACACTTTAGAACACTTTTTTACCATACGCGTTTCTATTCCCAAAGTGTTCTGGGAATACTTTGGGAACAGAAACACTTTTTCTAGAGTGTTACCATGCAGACCCTAATCGATCCCATCCAGTCACCATAAAAAATAGCGCACCAAGATAAGTATTGACGAGGGAGCCCACTCAGCAAGTTCCACTTCAACCCACATCGTAGAAGTACACTCAACATAGTTAAAAACTAGATTAGACTGTTTGAGGGATAAAATCGTCATTTTAGATTAAACGGGAAAAGTCCCAAAAATGACGACAAATCAATTGTTCTTGGTCATTTTCAACCTTGGGAATTTTATAGGATTTTTTAGGAATTGTCTGCAACTTTTTCCAATTTTTTTGAATTTTTCTTCAATTTTCCATTTTAGAATTTTTTTTATTTGTTTATTTGCATTTTGAAACCGGGTCGACCCGATTCGTGTGAACCGTGGGCCCGGCCTGGACCCGGAACCGGGTCCACTTGCCTACGGCCAAAACGGCGTCATTCTCCTTCCTCTCATCTAGCTTGAATGGATGCCTCAGATTGAAACACATGGCGCTTCATGGACCATTTGATCGATTGTTAATTTCAGTTTATCCTTGCGACATATTGTGCTGACGTGGCGATCACGTGGCAGCCACGTCAACGCCATGCAAGCATTGACAGGTCAACGCCCTGTCGGGGAAGAAGATCAGCGACCTAATTTTCTGATCAAATGCGCCGAAGCTTCGCCGGAACTCGATTTCAACGTCAAAACAGCCATGAATCTCTACGAATCTAACACCAATCGACTCATTATCTCACCCGCATCAACATACATTGAGATTTCGGCCTGAGCCGAATAAAAAAATAACTTGCTATCCCCCAACCGAGAAACGATTTCGGCGGAGATTCAAAGTAACCATTTCCAGCACATACCCATTAGTCTAACCATCATTCATCATCGTAGCTGGATAAGAAAGCTTACCTAACCATCCTAATGGATCGACGACCATCCATTGACAGCTTCCCGCTCGAAGCTCCGGCGAGATTCATACATAGGTTCGACAATGCAATTTTTGTCCAATCCCATGCAAGAAAGGGTAAGCCAGGATCGATAGGGTTTTTAGACTCAAATCCAGCCACAAAGCGCACAGATAGGATCATCAATACTCAGAAATGAACTGTAAATATCAAATCAATTTCAAAGGCTATTCACCGAGCATGTGATGTGCGCACACAGAAACTTGCTTGAATGATTTCGTCGAAGCTTGGCGAGAGATATCGAGCTAAAAGGATCATTGAATCCTACCATACGCATCATTAGGAGGATCCGAAACTATCGGCTTTGGTCCGATTCGATCAAGAGAGAATATGACCGAGAAGCCTTGTTCACCGGAGCAAAAACAGAGCAGGTATATAGAGGGAACGACGGACTGCCTTGGGTTCGTCAAGGCGACGAAAGTCGTGCCATGACGGCGATGCGACGACGTCGGCGCGAGGTCTCACGACCTCCATCCTCTCTCTTTTTTTTTTCTCGGCCTCTGTTCGAGGACTCTCGGACTCCCTCCTCCTCCGCGGAGACCCCCTGCCTCCCACTTTTTTTGTGGACAATGAGTTTGTCTCCCCTTTTCTTTTTGCTCCACGATGGCTTGTCTTCCACCATTGCTTTGTTCCCCTGCCCGTTCGGGCCCATGTCCATTCCTTCGCGCGCAGAGAAGAAGAAGGAAGAAAAATCGAAGCTTTTGCCATGTCTAGTCAACTGGGTTGACTGGGTCGGTCAACCCGACCCCATTGACCCGATTCAACATATTTGCTCCAAATTGGGCTTTAAACGTCTAAAACTATAACAAATTACCTTTGAAAATGTAGTTTTTGTGATCAATTGTCTTGAAATTGATCAAAAAGCCCAAATTTTCTCAAGGTTCGATTTGTGAAATTCCTCAAATTGAGGCCTTTAATGACCCAATCAGATCAAATTGACCCCATCAATGGCTTTAGAGAGGTCAAAAACCTGTGGGGTAGTATTCATTTGTTCATGTGAGTCCATGGATTTTGATTAATTTCATTTTTGTATGAAATCCAGGGACTAAATTAAAAGAAAAGTATACAACTTTGGCCAATTCGCGCAATTGTGCAATTTCAGTGAACAATTGGACTAAGAAGCAATGCCGGGCAATCAAATTAAATGTCAAGACTCCAATAACGCAAAAATTGCAAATTAATAGACTGAAATGACATTTTCTACCAAATTCAACTCTATGTGTAACAAAGGAGCACATGTAATTGAACTTGAATTTTGACTTTTTCTGGGGTCAAAATGAAGAGAGAATTAAAATAAAAATACTGACTAATTTTTTTTTATATTTTTGTGACCTTAAATGCTATTTTTCTTGATTTTTCAAGCATTTTTCGATTTTCCAAAAATATTAAAAAATACGAAAGTATAAAAATTTATTTATTTTTGGTCAAAATGGTTCTTTAGAGTTGGCCAAGGGTACCAAAGTTGATTTTTCAATTTAATAACTTTGTATTGATTTTTTTATGAATTTTTCAAAAATACAGAAAAAATGCTGATCAAAATTTAGATGTCAACAGCTGCCCCCTTTGAGAGGAACTCGTTAGAGGTTTCTCTTAAAGATAATGTGACACCTAAGTCCTGATCGACTCGATTGGGAAAATGAAAGAAAACGAATCACGACATTCAACTTTCGTGCCCATAGATGTATGTTCTTTCTTAAAATGGAGACATGCTCATTCATTTCCTTTTGACGTGAGAGAGGGTGATAGCAGAGAGGTGTACCAGTCACTTACCTGCTTGATGCTCGTGCAGCATTTACGGTGTCTGATGGATTCAAGAGAATATCTAGGAACTCGTTACTAGAGTGTCCCCGAGAGGTTAAGCTTTGGCCGGTATAGTAGGCCAAACCAGAATGTGTTGTGGAAATTCTCCTATATTTTGATTCTGACAAAACCTTCAATAGAAATTGTTTAATGAAATGTGATGCAGGAAGAATGTGTAAGCAGCAGGTTGAGTGATTCCAATTCTGTCGCGCTGACCAAGGGTCAGATGGAAGTGCTTCTGACGAAGGGTCAGATGGAAGCGCTTCTGATGGAAGCGCTTCTGACGAAGGGTCAGATGGAAGTGCTTCTGACGTAGGGTCAGATGGAAGTGCTTATGACCAAGGGTCAGATGGAAGTGCTCTTGACAATCTAAACAGTGACGGATGGATCACATCAAATCTCCGTATTACCATTCCGTGCCAACTGATCTAACCCACGTATGGCAGGTTTCCGATCAAGGCAAGTGATATTCGATTATCCTGATATCCCCTCTAATCAATTAAGGGACTTTCTATAATGGGATATCATCTTCTAAGGAATATATCCTTGGGAATCAACTCAAACTTATCACACTTATGGAAGCTGGAGATTCAGTTGTATGGGCGACTGAATCAGAAGGGTTCAATGTCTTACCCAACAGTCTACATATCTTCTGAAGATACAATCTCGTTCAATCACGATTGATGACGTCCAATCAAAGATTGAAGAGCGATCCCTTGGCTGGAATCCAACGGCTAGTTCGGAGGCAGGGGAGTATAAAAGAAGAATCATGATGGACTAAGGGAGAGAGCGCGAACAACAATCCAAAGTGCAAGCATAATTTGAGTTTCATCCAAAGAGTATTCTGTGTACCCAAAATCCTTCACTGTGAAAATCTGTGTGAGAGAGAAACAAAATACTTGAGTGGTTGTAATCCTCTTGATTCTTCATAGTGAAATCCAGCCGATCGGTTGTCATCGTGGGAGAGTGGACGTAGGCTTGATCTAAGCCGAACCACTATAAATATCGTGTGAAATATTCTCTTCTCTAAACTCTTACCCTTGCGTTTAGATTTTCTGCACATTGTTATACGGTTCTTGTTTCTAATCGTACACTGAACTTTATTCATTCCGCAAGAAATTTCAATTTTGTTCAGAATCTCCTATTCACCCCCCTCTAGGAGATATTGCTAGATACATCAATTGGTATCAGAGCAGGTTGCTCATTTTACGAAGTGTTTATTGACTTCAGAGTTAACGATCTACTATGTCTAGCAATCACTCTTCAGGAACAAGCGATTCGCACTTTGCCAACAAGCCACCATACTTTGATGGAAAGGATTACAATATGTGGAGCAACAAGATGAAGTGGTTCTTTAAAGCCTATGATGGTCTGATGTGGGATGTCGTTACAAATGGAATAGTTCCTGCAAATGCTACAAATCCAACCTATGCTGACGGAGTAAATACTATCACAACAATGACTGATGCTGAAAAGGCTAAAAGAAAAGGCCTTGATTCTAAAGCTGTCAATGCTCTCTTTTGTGCCTTATATACTTCTCTTTATAATCGTGTCTCAGAGGAAGAATCATCTAAGGCAATATGTGATAGACTTCATGTTACCTTTCAAGGAACAAATCGTGTGAAAGAAACAAAGCTCAGTATTTTACTGAGTGACTATGAAGCATTTGAAATGAAGCCTGATGAATCTATTGCAGATATGATAGACAGGTTTCAGACTCTGGCAAGTGGACTTGCAAGACAAGGCGCACCTATCGCTGAACCAATGCAAGTCAGGAAGATACTACGTGGACTCACAGATGATTGGAATTACATCAAGCCATCAATTCAAGAATGCCAAACAATCAGACCACTCTCGGTGGATGAGCTAGTCGGAACTTTGCAATCCTATGAAACAGAACGAGCAAACAAAAAGGGAGAACAGAAAGGTAAAAAATCTATTGCCTTAAAAACTGAAATTAATCAATGTTTTTCTGATACAGATGATGAAGATGAGGATGATGAAGAATTAGCCCTCATGGTCAAAAAATTTAGGAAGATGGCTCGGAAAGGCAGAAACATCAAAGGAAAGAAACCTTGGAAGAAGAGTGATGTAAAAATATCAAGCAACGACTCACAAGATAGCAAAGACGTAATCTGCTTCCAATGTAAGAAGGCAGGACATATGAAACCGAACTGCCCAATTTTGAAGAGGACAAACTCAAGTATGAGAAGTACAAGAAGGCTCTAAAGGCAGAAACTTTAAGTGATTCTGATGAAAGAGAAAATGATTATGCAAACATCTGTCTCATGGCCGAATCAGATTCAAGTTCAGATTCAGAAACTGAGGTATGTTCATCTGAACTCCCTGATGAAGTTATTGAATATATTGATGAATTGTGTAGAAACTACAAAGAAGCTCTTGAGAAAGTTTCTTGTTTGAAAAAGGAAAATGCTTCTTTAAAACAACAGAATTTGTCCAAAAAAAATTGATTTTCTACAACAAGAGTTTCACCAGATGAAAAAAATAATGATTTAGTTTCAAAAGAAAATGCTTCCTTGAAAGAAAAAGGTTCTGATATATCAAAAAGGTTTTCACAAAGCTCAGTAACTCTGAATAGCATTATTTCAAAACAAATACCCTTCAATGACCGATCTGGGTTAGGTTTTAAAAGGGAAAGTAGCCAAAGAAATATCTTTAAAACTGAATTTCGAAAACCAACGTTTTTCGATTACAAGCATCATTTTCATAAGCATTTTACTAGATCCTACATTCGACAACCTTGTGTGAATTGTGGTGATCCTAGCCATACTAAGGATTACTGCAAGAAAATTTGGAGACCTATTAAAAGGTCAAAATATACTAACACAGAAGGACCCAAGAAAACAAGGGTACCAAAGAAACAGTAAGTTGGTTATTTATTGCAGGTACCAAAGAGAAGGAAGAACAAGTGGTTTCTAGATAGTGGTTGTTCAAGTCACATGACTGGAAATCCAGATGTATTTATATCTTTCTCAGATTGTGATGGAAGAAGCATGTCGTTTGGAGGAAAGAACAAGGGAAATGTCATCGAGAAAGGAATGTAAAGATTGGGAATCTGACCGTTAAAGATGTCTCTCTAGTCAAAGGATTGAACTACAATTTGATTTCTGTAAGTCAACTCTGTGACTCTGGATATGATATTTGGTTCCAAGATCTAAAATGCATAGGTATGAGCAAGGATAAGAAGCAATCCTTCACGGGACGAAGGCATGGGAACATTTATCTTTTAGATATTAATGCTGACTGTGAACTTGCTAAATGTCTTATTTCTGTTAAGGATGAATCTAACCTTTGGCACAGAAAGTTAGGTCATATTAGTGTAAAATATATTTTAAAGCTTTCCAAGAAGGGACTTGTTCGAGAACTACCTCAAACTAAATTTGAGAAAAGTGGACTATGTCATGCATGCACACTGGGTAAGCAGGTAAGAAGTTCTTTTAAGTCATTAAATCAAATTTCCACTAAGCATTGTCTGCAGCTACTTCATATGGACATCTTCGGACCAAATAGAACTCTAAGCATTGGAGGTAAGAGATATTGCCTTGTCATAGTTGATGACTTCTCTAGATTTACATGGGTTTCATTTCTTGCTCACAAAAGTGAAGCTTTCATATCATTCTCAAAATTTGCTAAAAGAATTCAAAATGAAAAGGGTTACACTATTTCCAGTTTGAGAACGGATCATGGGGGAGAGTTTGAAAATCAAAGTTTCTCAGATTTTTGCACTAAGTTCGGAATTCAGCATAACTTCTCTGCACCTTATACTCCTCAACAAAATGGGGTAGTAGAAAGGAAAAACAGATCTTTGCAAGAAATGACCAGAACTCTTCTCATTGAGAGTAAAATTGCCTCTAACTTTTGGGCTGAGGCCGTTTCAACAGCATGTTATATCTTAAATCGAATTTCCCTCAGACCTTTTTCTGAGAAAACTCCCTATGAATTTTTCAAAGAAAGAAAGCCTGATGTTGCATACTTTCATGTATTCGGTTGCAAATGCTTTATTCTAAAGAATGCTAATGATCGAGTTGGAAAGTTTGATGAGAGATCAGATGAAGGAATTTTCTTGGGATATTCAACAACTAGCAAAGCCTACAGAGTCTACAACAAAAACACTCGTGCTGTTGAGGAATCAGTGAACATCAAGTTTGATGAAAGCTACCAGGATGATGAAACTGAATCCATTCAAATGCATAAACTTCATCAAGTCATGAACTCACGAGTAGACTCAGATGTGAATACGGGTTCGGAGAATGTTCAGAAGGAAACTTCCTCAGTTGAAGAAAGACCAGAAGATGAACAGAATGAATCCACAATATCCTCAAATAATGGCCTTGACAAAAATTGGAAGCATAAGTCAAGTCATCCAAAGGAACTTATCATAGGCAGCATAAGTGATGGCGTAAAGACAAGATCCAAATTCAAGCAAGCAATGAGCAACATCGCCTTGGTATCTGAATTAGAGCCAAAAAGGATTGAAGATGCATTAGCAGATGAAAACTGGATAAATGCAATGCAGGAAGAACTACATCAGTTCAAGGTCAACAATGTTTGGGAACTGGTCAATCGTCCCAAAAATCGTCTAGTAATTGGAACAAAATGGGTATTCAGAAACAAACTTGATGACAAAGGAAAAGCTGTAAGAAACAAAGCAAGACTTGTAGCAAAAGGATACTCTCAAGAAGAAGTAATAGATTACGATGAAACCTACGCACCGGTTGCCAGGTTAGAAGCCATTAGGCTACTTCTTGCTTATGCTTGTTACAATGACTTCAAACTTTTTCAGATGGACGTGAAAAGTGCCTTCCTAAACGGCTACATCAAAGAAGAGGTATATGTTGAACAACCTCCTGGCTTCGAAGAATCTAAAGAAAAGGATCTGGTATATGTCTTAAAAAAGACACTCTATGGATTGAAACAAGCACCCCGCGCCAGTATGAAAGGTTAAGTAACTTTTTATCTCAACACAGCTTCACTAAAGGTAATATAGACACCACTCTTTTTATTCAAAGAAAAGGTAAATATATCCTTTTAGTTCAAACTTATGTTGAGGATATTATATTCGGCTCATCTAATGAACTTCTCTGCAAGAAATTTTGTAAAGCAATGCATGATGAATTTGAGATGAGTATGATGGGAGAATTACGGTTCTTTCTTGGTCTTCAAATTCATCAATCTCAGAAAGGAACCTTCATATTTCAAGAGAAGTATGCATTGGAAATAGTGAAGATGTTTGGTCTGGAGAATGGCAAGAAGACAGAAACTCCTATGTCTCACTCCTCCAAATTAGATAAAAATGAAGATGGAAAGGAAGTTGATCCCAAACTATATCGGAGTATGATTGGATCATTACTCTATCTCACAACTTCAAGACCAAGCATTCTATATAGTGTCTGCCTATGTGCAAGATTTCAGTCAAGCCCAAGAGAATCACACCTATCAGCAGTCAAGAGAATAATTAAATACATAGGGACTTATCCCAACTATGGTTTGTGGTATTCTAAATCCTCTGATTTTATACTAAAGGGATATTCAGATGCAGATCTTGCAGGTTGCAAAGTTGATAGAAAAAGTACATCTGGAACTTGTCAGCTCATGGGAACATGCTTGTCTCATGGTATTCAAAGAAGCAAAATACAGTGGCACTCAGTACAGCTGAAGCAGAATATGTATCTCTTGGAAGTTGCTGCACTCAAATACTTTGGCTAAAACAGCAGCTCAAAGACTATGGTGTTGAAGAATCAACTGTGGAAATCCTATGTGACAACACAAGTGCCATAAATCTCACAAAGAATCCTGTACTTCACTCAAGAACAAAGCATATTAAGATCAAGCATCACTTCATACGTGATCATGTTCAGAATGATGATGTTAACATTCAATACATTGATACGAAAAATCAACTTGCAGATATTTTTACTAAACCTCTTGATAAACAGAGTTTTAATTTTATCAGAAATGAATTATCCATCATTAACCTTCCCTCTTAAGTATACCTTAGAACATGGAGCATCAGAAGGAACGTCAGAAGGAGCATCAGAAGGAACGTCAGAAGGAGCGTCAGAAGGAGCATCAGAAGGAACGTCAGAAGGAGCGTCAGAAGGAACGTCAGAAGGAGCGTCAGAAGGAGCATCAGAAGGAGCATCAGAAGGAACGTCAAAAAGGCGCGTAAGAAGAAATTCACACTTTCTTTTAAAAAGTTCAGTTATCTCTAAAAGCTATTTTTTAGGTAAGTTCCTCATATAAATAGATATCTCCGAATATCTGATTGACGGTGAATATTTGTTCTATTAAAAGAATTTTTTTTCTTCCTTTAGAAAATCAAAATTCTCTCTTTTGTTTCCAAAAATAACCGCCTCTTTTATAAAAACGCTGAACCGTCACCTCTGTTCTCTCACTTTCAAAATTCTCTCAAATCAAAACCCTAAAACCGTGTTCGAAATCTCTCGCTCTCGATTTCCTCCTCAAAACAACATCTTTCACTCAAAGTTTTAAACTTTCTACGCATCAATGGCTCCAAAATCAGCATCTGACTCGAAGAAGACGCCTCAGTCGAAGAGAAAGTTCTCCGCCTCAACTGCAAGTGGCACGGAACACACAGAAACCCAAATCAACGAACAGCGAGAAGCACTTCGCCTGGCAAAAGGTCTGTCTCTGTCTGCCTTTGAAGGAAAATAATCTATGGCTCATTCTATTAAGCCAATGTATGATAGGATTAAGGCTGCAGGAGATTTTGGTAACGAACTTAGAAAACTGCCGAACACTCACTATTTCGATAGTGAGGGCGAACTATTTGAGTTTCTTAGCTTGCCTGGGAAAATCGTTGAACCAATTGCTGTAGAAAAACTTGCATCAGTCTCTAGAAAAGGAAAGGAGAAAGTGGCAGAGACAAGCTCGAAACGAAAACCATCCCCAATTAGACCTGGCGGCACGAAGGCAAAGGTGGAAGATGATGATGACATTTTGTTCAATGACTTTGTGAAAAATATAGGCTTTATTTTGGATAAAAGCTTTCCTCATCCCTTGTTCTAGAATCAGGCTCACAAAGAAAGGTTTGAAGCAATGAAACAGAGAGGTATTATACCTCAAAGGGTATTTGAGTTAAAGTACTTTGACAGCAATGGCATATATCTGAGGAAGCATCTAGAAAAGGTGAAGATAGATCAGTTTATAACTAAGAAAGGCTTCACTTTTCCTGATTTGGTAGCTTACTTCTATTCAAATCTTCAGTTTGTCAACTTCAACTCTCTGGCTTTCACAGTCAAAAGAAAGTAGTATTTTCTGACTGTTGATGAATTGGCTGCAATCATGGGAACCAGAAAGGGAGATTTCAAACCCTTAGATGTCACTGCAGGTGAAGCTTTCTGCTTCCTGACTGGCAAATCGAGTTTCTCAAGGGAATCAAAGTCACATATTGCCTACACAGACTTTCCCTTGAAACATATCATGATGCACAAGGTGATCATCGAATGTCTCAGACCCAAGGCAGCATCAAAGACAGATATATCAAAGTACGAGGCAAAGCTGTTGTGGGGAATCTTGACAGGACAGAGGATTTCCTTTGCTCATACAGTACTATTGCACATGTACAGATCAGCTCTCAAGCCAAAGGGCCAACTTCCTTATGCAGCCTTGATCTTCAAAATAATCAATTATTTTAAGATTGATGGCCTAGGTGCCTTTATCAAGCAGGAAATTCCTCTGATGACTGCTGGAGAGACTATGGTAACAAAGATGGGGTACAAGATGACTCCTGCTGGATGGAGAACAAAGAACAATGAACCAGTCATTGTGGACTTCGAGGAAGAGTCAAAGCAGAAATCTCCAAAGAAGAGAAAAGTCATGGCTGTTAAGGGGCAACAAACAGACAGTCCTACTGATAAGGACTCAGACGCAAGTGAGGAAGAAACAGGGGAATATGATTCTGAAGCTACTCAATCTCGAGGTGGATCAGATGAAGATGGTGAGTCTGAAAATCATAGTGCTGAAGGAGATGAGGAAGAAGGAGATGAAACAGGAATACAACCACAAGAAAAAGTTGTGTATCCCTGTGATCTGACTGAGGAAGAATTCCTCACAATGTGGGATGAGGAGCAAGCTGCACGAATTGAAGATGACACAGAGTATGACATCACAATTGTCAACTGTGATCATGAGCAATTGCTAGCACAAGTTCTAGCAACGTTGGCGTCAAAAGAACATGAGGAAGAACAAGATGACATTGGAGCTTACTCTGTCTCTTCCACCAGGGGAACAATTCACAAAGATGCTGCAAGTCTAGCTTCAGCAATTACCCGAGAAGATCAATTGTCCAGTGCACAGTCCATTCCAATGGATATTGATGAGGAAATAGTCTCCGTGCCAAGCTCAAAGGAAAAAGGGAAAAGAGCTATAAATCAGGGGGAGAAAGAGCCTGTGCCTGTTACATCAGATGTTTTTCTCACTGAAGTCCTAGCTTCTCAAGCTTTCACCAAGCCACAAACTGAGGGGGAGACTCAAGAACCTGCACTTTCAGAACCACAAATGGAACTTCAAGCGCATTTTGAAAATCTTCAAAATACTCTTCTTCAGACGATGGCTGTAATGGAAACAAGATTTGATCAGAAAATGAAGGCTTTTGAGCAGAAGACAGATAGGAAGCTGCAGGGTTTGACTAGTCAGGTGACTAAGCTGGAAAAGTCAATTGATCTCTATGGGAGAATGTTTTGTGCTGAGATCGCCAACATGCCTACATACACACTGGTCAGAATGGACAGAACAGCTTCAAACCCGCCCTCTTCTCAAGCTGTAAGAGACCATGCTCAGATGATGGGAAGAAGCTATGAAGGACCTTCCCGAGTGGAGGCTGATAATGAGCCTGAGGATCATCCATCTTCTTAAAAACTCTTATTTCATTTTCTATTCTTATAAGACGCGTTATTATTTTAAGCAACTTTTTATACAAATTTCTTTCTGATGTTGACAAAAAGGGGGAGAAGTTGAATTTACTTTTATGCAGTCTCATTAGATTACCTCTAATTATATTTAGAAGAAAGGGGGAGAATACCTAACTTACTTTTTGCAGGATAATCTTACTCTGATCATGCTCTCCTATGAGAACACCTTAATTACAGGATCTCTAATGATTATTACCTGCAGGAGCAAATGTGATGGTTACTCACTTTTATTATTTTATCACTAGTTAAATTTTCCTTTAATCACTCATTTGTAATTTGCAATTGGAGAAGTTTTGTCACCATAAAAAAGGAGGAGATTGTTATGGAAATTCTCCTATATTTTGATTCTGACAAAATCTTCAATAGAAATTGTTTAATGAAATGTGATGCAGGAAGAATGTGTAAGCAGCAGGTTGAGTGATTCCAATTCTGTCGCGCTGACCAAGGGTCAAATGGAAGCGCTTCTGACGAAGGGTCAGATGGAAGCGCTTCTGACCAAGGGTCAGATGGAAGTGCTCCTGACAATCTAAACAGCGACGGATGGATCACATCAAATCTTCGTATTACCATTCCGTGCCAACTGATCTAACCCACGTATGGCAGGTTTCCGATCAAGGCAAGTGATATTCGATTATCCTGATATCCCCTCTAATCAATTAAGGGACTTTCTATAATGGGATATCATCTTCTAAGGAATATATCCTTGGGAATCAACTCAAACTTATCACACTTATGGAAGCTGGAGATTCAGTTGTATGTGCGACTGAATCAGAAGGGTTCAATGTCTTACCCAACGGTCTACATATCTTCTGAAGATACAGTCTCGTTCAATCACGATTGATGACGTCCAATCAAGGATTGAAGAGCGATCCCTTGGCTGGAATCCAACGGCTAGTTCGGAGGCAGGGGAGTATAAAAGAAGAATCATGATGGACTAAGGGAGAGAGCGCGAACAACAATCCAAAGTGCAAGTATAATTTGAGTTTCATCCAAAGAGTATTCTGTGTACCCAAAATCCTTCACTGTGAAAATCTGTGTGAGAGAGAAACAAAATACTTGAGTGGTTGTAATCCTCTTGATTCTTCATAGTGAAATCCAGCCGATCGGCTGTCATCGTGGGAGAGTGGACGTAGGCTTGATCTAAGCCGAACCACTATAAATATCGTGTGCAATATTCCCTTCTCTAAACTCTTACCCTTGCGTTTAGATTTTCTGCACACTGTTATACGGTTCTTATTTCTAATCGTACACTGAACTTTATTCATTCCACAAGAAATTTCAATTTTGTTCAGAATCTCCTATTCACCCCCTCTCTAGGAAATATTGCTAGATACATCAGAATGGAATTCCTAACTGATAGGAATCTAAGGAAGATGCATCCCATAATTGGGGACTTGCCGAGGGTTTTGATTCGTATGGCGAATAAGACCAGAAATGGCTCGCCCACTATAAGGTTTACCAATGAAGACGACTCCTCCCGCGTCCGGGATTCGTCAAGGTTTCGATCCATATTGTGGATCAGACCATTGAGTTGATCATTCAAGCGGTCTCTGCCATTCAATTGACCCTTCAGGCGATTTCTACCATTACGTTGACCTTTCAGGCGATTTCTACCATCAGTTGAATCTTCAGGCAATTTCTACTATTCGATTAACCTTTCAGGCGGTATCTACCTTTGGGTTTGGCCTAAAATCTCGCATAAAACTGAATTTGAAAGTTGTCTTTTCGGCATGCGAGGTGCCATTCTGGGATATGGGGACTCCAAGCATCCTGTAGAAAGCTCAAACCTGCAAATTTTCTTATCAAAAGGTATCATTCTAGGATTTGGGGTCACCTGGGATCCTGCAGAAGTTTAAAGCTGAAAGATTTTTTTTCATCAAGAAAACATTATTAGTCTTTGGGAAGACAACAATTATCCAACTGACAAAATTCTATGATTTAAGCTTTAGTCGTGAAAAGTGCATTTTGATTTTGGAGGTTATCTAAAACACTCTTGCAACATAAAGATGCGATCACAAATTCCTTACATGGAAAATCTGAATCAAATAATTTAAAAATTCCAAAAATAGCTTGCTCAAAACATTAATTGGAGTATTTCTCATCTAAGAGAGCTCCTCACCGCTCTATGATAATGATCTTTTATAGGGAAAGCGCTCAATTCCCTACTAGCCTATGCCTAGGTTTCAGGATCATTCGCAGCGCATACATTTCGACCGATCGGGAGGTCTCCCATGGGACCGTAATGCGGGGCTTGGATATCGGTTTCCAAGGGGGACTCACTTTTGAGTCAATGCTTTTGAATAAAAGCTTTCGTCATCTGCTCTGGGTATACAAGTCAAGAATCCTACAAAATGAGAAAGAAGTAGTCTTGCTCGTACTTCTTCGAGCTAAGCTATACATTAACCCAAGTGTCTTAGTCATAGAAGACTGTTTCAGGGTTGTAACATTGGTAGGATTGGGGACTGAAAAAGTCTTATTTTTTTCCCAAAAATCGCGAAGGGTTTGACATTGGTGATCATTGCAGATTTGCCACCTGTCCTTCGAAGAACATCTTCAGTTCTTGACGTACACATTCCTCTTTTAGAGCGCATAAGGGTCTTTAAGGAGTGCCTCTTGTTGGATTAAGAGACTGTCAACGCTATCTGTGTCTTTGCTATCTGAGCATGACATCACTTGGGGAGTAGTCTTCTTGATCTGACTCCTTTGGGAATTCATTTATTCATTCTTCCAAACCTCACTGGAGATATACGGAATGGGCATTGGCCTTGTTTTTATCAAGCACTTTGGTTTTTCTTGATGACTAGGGATTTTTCTTTTCTTTTTGTTTTTGTTTTTTTTAAGTCCCGCCTTTTCTTTTCTTTTGGAGCCAAAACCAAAGAAAAATTGTGTTAGACATATGACCTCCAAACACTTTTGGAAATTAACCTAGGAATTTCTTCGTAAACTCTAAGTCTTGAACTCTTCTATTTCTGAAGTGATGCTACATCCGCCTTGGAATGTGCAATGGTCACCAACGGGTGCATGAAATGAATTTGCAGGCTCAACTTGGCTATGTAAAGGATATGGTGTGTAGGATAGAGACATGAATGCTTCTCGTCATCCTATGGCACTTGGATTACCATATAAACAAAACACAGAGATTGATGTTAGTCCGAGAAAGAAAATTTCTAACCATTTTCCTTCTGATACTGCTGGACTCACCTCCATTTGCCTCCAATGTAGGGTGGTTCTTGATAGGGCTGAAGAATGAAACCGCCGCTCAAAGGGGTTGTCGATGGTTACTTGTAGTGTTTGAGATAGAGAACGAATGCCTCCGTCGTCCCTATCCATGTAATCGTTGCGAGTGACTCTTACGTCCATAGGTTAAGGTTTTGCTATCATTTCCACTCCACTCATCTCTCAAGTGTGTGTGGGATGTGTTTGGATTAGGCTTGCCTCTCTTATGAGAAAACATCCTTTTGAATGACTTAAACAACTTTTGTTGGAAAAATTCATCTCAATTCTTTTTTCAAAATTTATCCTCCAAGGGGATTTTGGGATGTACTAAGCACGTTCTATTATTGTTCAGATAACCTCCTGGTTTAAAATATGAATGTCAATGAAGTAAGAATTCTACGTCTTTTTGGACGTGAGAATTGAATTAATTCTGAAAGTTTTCAATCTCCAATGAATTAGGAAAAGGGATACTATTGGATCTAGCAATATCACCTAGAGGGGGGGTGAATAGGTAAATCGAAATCTAAATCGAAATTTCTTGCGGAATTAAACACCATTTCAATATGCGATCTAGGAACAAGAACAACGTGCAATGGAAAACTAAACTCAGTGATAAAGTTTAAGGAAGAGAAATTTGCACGTTGAGTTTATAGTGGTTCGGCTTATCAATTCTACGTCCACTCTCCCACGATGGCAGCCGATCGGCTGTATTTCACTATGAAAAGTCAAAGAGAATTACAATCGATCAATCGCTCAGTTTTTCTCTCTCACAGGTTCTCATAATGAATGAGATTTTTGAGCACACAGTATGCTTTGGTGAAATTTGAATAACTCATGCACTATTGGATTGTTGTTTGCCGCCCTTCATAGATCACCATGGTTATTCTTTTATACTCCCTTGCCTCCAAGCTAGCCGTTGGATACACGATCAAGGGATCACTCTTCAATCCTTGATTGGACGTCAACAATTGTGATTGAATGAGACTGTATCAGAGAAGATATGATAACCGTTGAAGTAGATGTTGAACCATTCTTATTCAGTCGCCCATACAACCGAATCTTCAGTTTCCATAAGTGGAGCAAATTCAAATTGGTCGCCAAAAATACTCTTGGAAGGTAATATCCAATCGTAGAATTTCCCTTAATTGAATAGAATAGATATCAAGTCAATTGAATATCACCAACTTCCATAAAGAGACTTGCCTTGATCGGAAACCTACCATTCGTGGGTCTTCAGTTTTAGAGAAGTAGAATCTGACCATTCAAACGTCGTCTTCAAAAAGATCTTCACGAGTCTGATCAGATACAATGGAATGGTAATTTTGAGCTTTGAAAAGATCCATCTGACACTCCATATAGTTCTTTGCACGAAACCCCCAAATAAGAGAACATGTTGAATCTGACCCTCAGAAGCAACTCCATCCGAAGGTCTTCAGATGCACTCCATCTGACCATCATCAGAAGCACCTCCATCTGACCAACGCTAGAAGCACTTCCATCTGGCCAACGCCAGAAGCACTTCCATCTGACCAACGCCAGAAGCACTTCCATCTGACCAACGCCAGAAGCAACTATATGACCACTCTCTCCTCGAGACTTAGTGACAGATTTAGATCCAAGCAAGCTGCTGCTTACTCATTTTTTCTGCAAATCAAAACACTACATATATATTGATGATAGTTTTGTCAGAATCAAAATACAAGGAGAATTTCCACAACAATTTCTCCCTTTTTGATGATGACAAAACTTTAAAAACAATAACAGTTGTAGATCAAGAAGTATACAGATTGGTGATTATTATCACTCGATCAGTAGAAATTTGCTATAAGGGTAACTCCTGCAAATCAAATATGATATAAAGAGAAATTCCTGCACACATAAGATATAGAATAAGATATAGAACTGCTCTCCCCCTTTTTGTCAGCAACAAAAAGAAATCATTCATAGAGATGAAACATTGTCAATAAAGAATTATAAAGTAAGACAGAGTGTTTTTTTTTAAAAAAAAAACTTATGCCTTAAAAAAATTCAAGAAGTATTGGAAGGTGGGGGAATTTTGGAAGAGGAAGGTATATCTTCATGCTCTACGTCAGCCTCCACATGAGAATCTTGGACAAAGTCAGCTCCTACAACAACTGCATGATCCCTGACCGCCTGAGATGTAGGAAGTCCTTAAGATGGTTTGTCATCTCGAACGAGAGTATATGTTGGCATTTTAGCAACCTCAGCACAGAACATTCGGCCATATAGGTCAATGGAATTATCTAGATTGTCCACCTTCTGTGCAATGCCCTGTAGTTTCCCATCAATCTTCTTTTCAAAACTGGTCAGTTTCTGATCTATCAAGGTTTCCATACTTTGAAGAAGGATCTGTTGAAGATTATCCAGTAGCTTCTGAGTGTCAACTTGAGGTGCAGTGGAGGGTTGTCCTTGGCTCGCAGAACCATGTATTTCTTTGGGAAAAATCTCCCCCTCAGATTTAGCCTTGGGAAAAGCTTGTGATGCTAGAACTTATGTTAGAAAAACATCAAAGGTTGCAGGTAGAAGCCCCCCCTGAGTTATAGCTCTTTTCCCTTTAGGCTTTGTACTAGGCGCAGGTGCTGTTTCTTCATCAATATCCATTGGCACTGAACAAGCACTTGAAAGTTGATCCTCTTGAGAAATTGCTACTTCTAACCTTGAGGCTGCGTTGTTAAACAGTCAATCTGGTAGAGGATATGGAATATGCTTCATTTTCTGCAGACTCTTCCTGCTGTTCAGTTGAAATTATTGGAGGGCTCCAATTCTCATAATAATTGAGTAGAGTTCCTTCATACTCCTGTTCTAGCTCTACTTCTTTGGATGAAGCCTCAGTCCATATTTGAAGAAATTCTTCATAAGGTATTTCAACTTCATATATCTCAGTATCTAGAGACTGTGTTTCATGGGAGTCTCCTCCTTCTTCAGTACATTCAGTTTCTCCAGTTTTGCTTACTCCATCTGATTCGCCTTTAGAAAGAGGTGACTGTGTAGCTTCAGAGTCAGATTTCTCAGTTGCTTCTTCACCTTCTCTGGAATTCTCAGCATCTGAGGTGTCTTCTTGTTGTCCTTTGGTGGCCATAACCTTCTCCTCTTTGGAGACCTCTGTTTTGATTTGTCTTCAAATTCCACAAGAATTGGCTCAAAATTCTTGTTCCTCCAGCCTCTATGAGTCATTTTAAATCCCATCTTTCCCATCATGTTTTCACCAGTAGTCATTAATGGAATTTCCTGAGAAATAAAGGCTCCAAGAATCTGGATATGTACATAAGTCATTATTCTATAGATCAGACCAGCATAAGGTAGTTGTCCCTTGGGCTTTAGGACTGTCCTGTACATGTGAAGTAAAACAGTGTTGGCGAAAGAAATTTTCTTTCCCTGTAATATTCCCCACAACAATTTTGCCTCATATTTTGATATGTCAGTCTTTGAAGTTGCCTTTGGCCTGAGACACTCAATGACAATTTTATGCATCAAGGTGTGCTTCAGAGGGAAATCCGTGTAGGCAATGTGAGACTTTGACTTTCTGGAGAAATTTGTTTTCCCAGTTAGAAAACAAAAAGCTTCTTCAGCAGTAATATCCGACGGTTGAAAGTCCCTTTTGTTAGTTTCCATCAGGAAAGCCAGTTCATGAACATGCAATTGATATTTTTTTCTTGCGAAAGTGGAGAACAGAGAATTGAAGTTGACAAAGTGAAGGTCGGAGTAAAAGTAAGCAACCAGATCAGGAAATGTGTATCTCCTTTGGGTCACGAAATTCTCTAGATTGACCTTTTAAAGATGCTTCTGAAGAGGGATGCCAACCCTATCAAAGTATTTCAATTTAAACACCTTGTGAGGTATAATTCCCCTCTGTTTTAAGGACTCAAACCTGTCCTTGTGTGCTTGACTTGGGAATAGAGGATTAGAAAAGTTTACATCTTTGTGAAATCCAACGACTTTCTCAAAATCATTGAATAGCACATCATCATCATCTTCAACCTTTGCCTTAGTGCTGTCAGCCCTTTTTGGAGAGGATTTTCTTGGAGTTGACTTCGAATTAGATCCTGCTACTTTCTCTTTCCCCTTTCTAGAAACAGATTCAGGTACTTCAACGGCAATCGGTTCAACAATCTTTCCAGGAAAATTAAAGAATTCTAGCAGTTCGCCCTCGCTGGCAAAATTGTTAATTTTTAACAGCTTTATCAGTTCATCACCAAAATCCTCAGCTGCCTTAATGCTATCAAACATGGGCTTAATTGTATGTGCCGTTGCCTCTTTCTCTTCAAAAGTGGATAAAGATAAACCTTTTGCATGTCGAAAGGCCTCACGTTGCTCGTTGATTTCTGCTACCGACGGCCCGGTGGTACTTGCATCCGGAGGAGAGCTTTCTCTTCGTCTGAGTGGGCTTCCTTGAGGCGAAGGCTAATTTTGGAGCCATGGAGATGAAAAAGTTTGGAACTTTGAAAGAGAATGTGTGTGGTGTCAAGGGAAAAATTGAGAACGAGAGAGATTTTGAACAAGGTTAGGGTTTCGAGTGAAATCGGTGTGAAGGTGAGAGACAGGGGTGACGGTTCGTGGTCTTATAAAAGTGGCGGTTATTTTTAGAAACAAAATCAATTTTTGAAAAAAATAGGAAAGAACTCTTCAAGTAAATAAATCAATCACCAGCAATCAAATATTCGTAGAGAGATATGAGAGACTTACCTTAAAAAGAATTTTAAATAAAAAAGGCTGATCTTTGATTTGTGAACTTTCCTTTTAAAATTTGTGATGATTTGCTTCTGACTCTCCTTCTGACACTCCTTCTAAGTCTCCTTCTGACTCTCCTTTTGAGCTTCCTTCTGGTGCTCCTTCTGAGCTTCCTTCTGAGACTCATGTTCTAAAATATACTTAAGACAAAAGGTTAATGATGGCTAATTTATTTCTAATAAAGTTAAAGGATTCTTTATCCAAGGGTTTTGTAAAAATGTCTACAAGCTGATTTTTTTGTATCAATATACTTAATGTTAACATCACCATTCTGAACATGATCACGTATGATATGATGTTTAATCTCAATGTGCTTTGCTCTTGAGTGAAGTATGGGATTCTTTGTAAGATTTATGGTGCTTGTGTTGTCACACTGGATTTCCACATTTGTATCTTCAACACCATAATCTCTGAGCTGCTGTTTTAACCAAAGAATCTGAGCACAACAACTTCCAAGCAAAACATATTCTGCTTCAACTGTGTTGAGAGCTACTGTACTTTGCTTCTTAGAGTACCATGAGATAAGCATGTTTCCCACGAGCTGACAAGTTCCAGATGTGCTCTTCCTATCAATTTTGCAACCTGCAAGATCTGCATCTGAATAACCTCTTAGAGTAAAATCAGAATTTTAGAATACCATAAACCATAGCTGGGATAAGTCCCAATGTATTTGATTATCTTTTTGATGGCTGAGAGGTGTGATTCTTTTGGACTTGACTGAAATCTTACACATAAGCAGACACTGTATAAGATGTCTAGCCTTAAAGCTATGAGATAAAGTAATGATCTAATCATGCTTCGATATAGCTTGGGATCCACTTGTTTTCCATCTTCATCTTTATCAAGTTTGAAGGAGTGAGACATAGGTGTTTCCGTCTTCTTACAATTCTCCAAACCAAACTTCTTCACTATTTCCAGTGCATACTTCTCCTGATATATGAATGTTCCTTTCTGAGATTGATGAATTTGGAGTCCAAGAAAGAATCGCAATTCTCCCATCATACTCATTTCGAATTCATCCTGCATCACTTTAGAGAAGTTCTTGCAAAGTAGCTCATTAGAAGAACCAAAGATTATATCATCAACATAAATTTGAACTAGAAGAATATCCTTACCTTATTTATTAATGAAAATGGTAGTATCCACATTACCTTTTATGAAGTTTTGTTTGGATAGAAAGTTGCTTAACCTTTCATACCAGGCACGAGGTGCTTGTTTTAGTCCATAAAGTGCTTTTCTTAAAGCATAGACCGAGTCCTTTCCTCTAGGTTCTTCGAAATCGGGGGGTTGCTCAACATAGACTTCTTCTTTGATATAGCCATTTATAAATGCACTTTTCACATCCATCTGAAAAAGTTTAAAGTCATTGTAACAAGCATAAGCAAGTAGTAGCCCGATAGCTTCTAATCTGGCAATAGGTGCGTAGGTCTCATCATAGTCTATTCCTTCTTCTTGAGAATAGCCTTTTGCTACAAGTCTTGCTTTGTTTCTTACAACATTTCCTTAGTCATCCAGTTTATTCCTGAATACCCACTTTGTTGCAATTACTGGACGATTTTTGGGTCTGTTGACTAATTCCCAGACATTATTGACTTTGAACTGATGTAGCTCCTCTTGCATTGCATTTATCCAATTCTCATCTGCTAGTGCTTCTTCAATTCCTTTTGGCTCCATTTCAGACACCAATGCTATGTTACTCATTGCTTGCTTGAACTTGGATCTTGTCTTGATGCCATCACCTATGTTACCCATGATGAGATCTTTTGGATGACTTGACTTGTGCTTCCAGTTTTTGTTGAAGCAGTCATCTGAAGATTCTGTAGGCTCATTCTGCATAGCTTCTGAACTTTCTTCATTTGAATGTATCTCAGTTTGAGTAGATTCAGGATCATTATTAGCATCTAAGTCTTGCTTCTCTTCAGATTCTTTATGTGAATTTGGGACTTGAAAAAGCATAGAAGCATGACTAGATTCAGATTCATCATTCTAATAACGTTCATCAAACTTGATGTTCATTGACTCTTCAACAACACGAGTGTTCTTGTTGTAAACTCTATAGGCCTTGATTGTTGTTGAATATCCTAGGAAAATTCCTTCATCTGATTTTTCATCAAACTTTCCAATGCGATCATTGGCTTTCTTCAAGATAAAACATTTACAACCAAATATACGAAAATCTGCAACATCATGCTTTCTTTCTTTAAATAGTTCATAGGGAGTTTTCTCAAGAAGAGGCCTGAGAGAAATACGATTCAAAATGTAACAAGCTGTGGAAACAGTTTCGGCCCAAAAATGAGAAGCAATATTACTCTCAATCAAAAGAGTTCTAGCCATTTCTTGCAAAGAACGATTTTTCCTTTCAACTACCCTGTTCTGTTGAGGAGTATAAGGAGCATAAAAATTGTGTTGAATTCCAAATTCATCACAAAAGTCAGAAAAACTTTAATTTTCAAATTCTCCCCCATGATCTGTTTTCAAGCAAGAAATGGTATAACCTTTTTCATTTTGAATTCTTTTTGCAAACCTTGAAAAAGATATAAATGCATCACTTTTGTGAGCAAGAAATAATACCAATGTAAATCTAAAAAAATCATCAATTATAACAAGACGGTATTTCTTACCTCCAAGACTTAAGGTTCTATTTGGACCAAAGATATCCATATGAAGCAGCTGCAAACTTTGCTTAGAAGAAACTTGTTTTAAAGACTTGAAAGTACTTCTTACCTACTTGCCTAGTGTACATGCATGACAGAGTCCTCCTTTTTCAAATTTTGTTTGAGATAAACCTCGAACAAGTCCCTTTTTAGAGAGCTTTGAAATATACTTTATGCTAATATGCCCTAATTTTCTATGCCACAACTCAGATTCATCTTTAACAGAAATAAGATATTTTGCATATTCAGAGTCAGAATCAATGTCAAGAAGATAAATATTTCCATGCCTTCGTCTAGTAAAGCTTTGCTTCTTGTCCTTGCTCATACCTGTACATTTTATATCTTGAAAGCAGATTTCATAACCAGAGTCACAGAGTTGACTTACAGAGATTAGATTGTAATTCAATCCTTTGACTAGAGAGACATCTTTAACAATCAGACTTCCAATCTTGACATCTCCTTTTCCAATAACTTTTCCTTTGTTTCTTCCTCCAAAAGACACACTTCAACCATTGCATTTTGATAAAGATACAAATATATCTGGATTATCAGTCATGTGACTTGAGCATCCACTATCCAGAAACTATTTGTTCTTCTTTCTCCTTGGTACCTACAAGAAATGAATAACTCACTGTTTCTTTGGTACCCATGTCTTATTGGCTCCTTCTTTGTTAGTAAAGCTTGTTGACCTTTTGTCAACTCGTCTCCAGACTTTCTTGCAGTAGTCCTTAGGTGGCTAGGATCACCACAATTTACACAAGGCTGGCGTATGTGAGACTTGGTAAACTGTTTGTAAAAATGCTTTCTATAAACAGTAATAGTAGGTTTGTGAAAATTTATTTTAGAAAAATAGTTTTTGAGAACACTTTCTTTTTTAAAACCCAAACTTGATCTATCATTAAAAGCTATTTGTTTAGAAATGATATTGTCCAAAGTCCTTGAACTTTGTGAAAACCTTTTTGAAGTGTCATTAATTTTCTCTTTTAGAGAACCATTCTCTTTTGAAATGAAATCATGGCTTTCTTTCAACTGATAAAATTCTTGTTGTAGAAACTCAATTATCTCTTTTTGAGAAATATTTTGATGTTTTAAAGAGGAGTTTTCCTTTTTGAAAACATAGACTTTTTCAAGAGTTTCTTTGTAACTTTTGCAAAGCTCATCAATATACTCCGTAACTTCATCAAGGAGTTCAGATAGACATACCTCAGTTTCTGAATCTGAGCTTGAATTTGATTCTGAATCTGACTTAGCCATCAAGCCAATGTTTGCATAGTCATTTTCATTGTCATCAGAATCACTCAATGTTTATGCTTTTAGAGCCTTCTTGTACTTCTCATACTTGATTTTATCTTTCTTCAAAGTTGGACAATTCGGCTTGATATGTCCTGCTTTCTTACGATGGAAGCATATCACATCTTTGCTTTCTTGAGACTCATTGAGAGAAAATTTTTGATCACTTTTCCTCAAAGGTTTCTTTCCTTTGAAGTTTCTGGCTTTTCGAGCCATCTTTCTAAATTTCTTCACCATAAGTGCTAGTTTTTCATCATCCTCATCTTCATCATCTGTATCAGACAAACATTGAACAACTTCAGTTTTTAAGGCAACTGATTTCTTACCTTTTTTATCTCCCTTTTTATTGGCTCGTTCTGTTTCATAGGATTGTAGTGTCCCAACTAGCTCATCTATTGAAAGTGGTCTGATTCTTTGACATTTTTGTATAGACGGTTTGATATAGTTCCACTCATCTGTGAGTCCTCTAAGTATTTTCCTGACTTGCATCGGCTCAGCAATGAGTGCACCTTGTCTTCCAAGTCCACTTGCCAGAGTTTGAAACCTGTCTATCATATCAGCAATAGACTCATCAGATTTCATTTAAAATGCTTCATAATCACTCAGTAAAATACTGAGCTTTGTTTCTTTAACTCTGTTTGCTCCTTGAAAAGTAATATGAAGCCTATCCCATATTGCTTTAGCAGATTCTTCCTCTGAGACACGATTGTAAAGAGGAGTTGATAAAGCACAAAACAATGCATTGACAGCTTTGGAATCCAAGCCTCGTCTTTTGGCTTTTTCAGTCTCAGTCATGGTTGTGGTAGGATTCGTTCCATTTCCAGAGGTTGCACTTGCAGCAACAATAGGTACGACACCATTTGTGACAACATCCCACATCAAATCATCATAAGCCTTGAAGAACCGTTTCATTTTATTGCTCCACATATTGTAATCCTTTCCATCAAAGTAGGGTGGCTTGTTAACGAAGTGCGAGTCACTTGTTCCTGAAGAGTGATTGCTAGATATAATAGATCGTTAACTCAGAAGTTATAAACACTTCTCAAATATGAGTAACAAAGCTCTGATACCAATTGTTGGATCTAGCAATATCACCTAGAGGGGGGTGAATAGGTAAATCGAATTGTGACGAAAGTTGGCGATTACTCTCTACAAGATCTGGTCGTGTCGAAAGTTGTTCTAGAAGGAATTCATCGACTTTGGATCGGCTGGTCGTGATAGTGAGCTCATCATTGAGGGAACTCAAATTGTGACGATGCATGTCCTCTCCTTAGAAGGTAGCGGTATTGACTTCATAGTATTGATTTACTCATGCAGATCTCCGACGGTATCCGACTGCTCCGAAAAACGTTGTGGAGAGCACTGTGACAGATGAGCGTTATCAATCCTCAGGTAGTGCTGAGAGCTTTTTTATACCTCATGTTTTTCGCTCGAAGCTTTTCATTTTCCTTCTTTAGAATCTCAGTTTCTTGATGTCTGCGCTAATACGTCAATTTGGCTCGCTTGTTTTGAAACCAACACTTGATTCTCCGGGGTTCCAATCCTAGCTTATGGTCCAGTTCATTTTTCTCTTTCTCATTTAGATAGGGGCACTTGCTAAAGGTAGCTTCAAGCTCTTGGACTTGGCCTGGAGTGTGGCGCTGGAGACGTTTCCTTTTCTGGTGTTGACCGTTGCTACTGCTACTGTTGTCACTGCTAAGCTCCTGCACTTCGTTGCCGGAAAAGTCGGGCTCCCCTGGCTTTAGTACCAGACTCGAACCCATTGTTGATGTTGTTGTTGTCGTCGTTGAAGTCTTGAATTTCGTCATTGGAAGGGTTGTGTGCCCTGATTTTGGTACCAGACTCGATCCTGGAATCTTCGAGGTCTCTCAATAGCTCGTTATCTGAGATGTTTAGATCAGTCGCTTCCAACAACTGATGGTAACTCCTGAACATGTTGGATCTAAAAAAAGGTTCGATTGATTTTTGCTTACTCAGGGTTCTCTACTCTCTCTTGTATGTTCACTCTCTCTAAGTTTTCTTTTGAGTGATTCTGTATGCCCAGGAACGTTCTTTGAGCATGGATGTGACATTCTGAATTTTCGCCTATCGAGACTAGAGATATGAAATGGAAGTTCAAATTGGCAATTGGAAATGAAGAATTTCATAATTGAAAAAGGATTTGATGTCGCCTCGCCAATGGTCATCCAAAATGAGTAAAACGAAGTTTCGGATGAAAAGTGGCAAATGACCGTTTTGCCCCTCAACCTTATACCTTTCCCTTAAGAAAGTTGGAAGGGAAAAATAGTCATTATACCCTCCCATAGAAGCTGCAGAAAATCTTGAGGGGTAAGTCAATGGAAGTCAAAGGTTGTGGACCAATAATTGAGCCAATGCCAAGTGTCAACTTTTGGTGAAGCCAATCTTTAAATGGCCTTAAATGCAAATTTGACAAAATGGTCTCAATTATTTGAGGGATATCTCCCCTAGTAGCAAAAAATTCGTGCACCTCTCTCCCCCACCTCCATTTCCTTCAAAATTTTCTTCCTTTGCTCTTTAGCAAAAACTGCTCCAGAAGACAGCTTCTGCCCCTCCTGTTCGGTCTGCTCGATCACCCCTTCATGGAGTCGTCTTGCCCTCACCGACCACCACAGGTTAGGTCAAGATGTGCTTGACATTTTTCCGTTGGTTTCATGATTTTTGGAGGTCTGGTTAATTTATGGTGATTTTTGGAAGAAAAGCAGACAGATTTTGAACTAACTGAGAGATGGCCAAGGTTCACCCTCTTAGAAATTTCAAATGGCTCCGAAACTTTTGTGGGAACTCTAAAACATCTAGTACTTGAATTCACAGAGCACAAATGATAATTTTATTGGAGGTTTGAGGTATTTATGGCTGTTTGTGGGTGACCAAATTTGGACAGATTTTGACATTTTGCATGCCGAAAGGGAACGAGATGAATGGAAGACCAAAAGAGATGTTTTTGCTCCAAAACTCTTGGTGAGACTCCTTAACACATATATTGAGGTTTTAGAAAGATTATTTTGTGAAAAATTGGGATATAGGTTGAGTTTTGGATAGAAATATGTGATTTGAATCAAAATAGATTTTTGTTGAGCTGCTGCCCTGTTTTGGTTGAATCTGATGGGGGTTCCTTGGTGGGTATTTTTACTTCAAAATGACTCAAAAGGCTGCTTAAGATGTTGATTAAGATGTTAGTGTGAAGTATGTGAAATGGATTGAGAATTAGAAGTGATTTAAGGGCTGTTTAAGTGAAAAACGTGAAGGGCCAACCAATTCGCCCACAACGCGCACTGATTTTGAATTGAGTCGTTCTAAGTCGTCCGATATCCGAATTAAGCACCGTTTTCGCCCACATGACCGTAAGATCTTGAAGTTTATGAAATTGACATTTTTTTCCGAAAAAGTCATTAGAAAAATTTCAGTTTTCGTGAGACTGAACCTAGTTGTGGGGGGCTCAAATTGGACAATTTTGGTGAATTGAGAATTTGGATGACTTGCCTTGATGGAATGACCATGGGCATGCTTAGGAGCATTGAATTAACACCGTGACAACTTGATAATATGGTGTTGTCGGTGTTATCGGATTATTGACGCGATGGAATTGAGAAATAATTGAATTTCGATGTGGTTTCCTAGGTACACTGTGAGAGCCATGTTTGGCCGTGAGCTTGCTGACCTCGGATAGTCATTTGGATGGAATGTGCTATCTTGCTTGAAAAGGTAAGTGGTTCCTAAACCCTTACTCGAACCCTAGGACGCTACTGGATAGTTGTATTGTGTAGTGTGGTTGCGTGATAAAGCCACGGTGATTGGTAGTCTGTTATTGAATTGGCTGTGATGCCCTGCTATTGAATTGGTTGTGATGCTCTGTTATTGAAATGGTTGCGATGCTCTGTTGTATGAATGGGCTATAGTGCCCCAGTTATCAATTGGCTTGTATGCCTTTGTGATATTAACTGGCTGTGATGCCTTGGTAGTGAATTGGCCGTGGGCCCTAAGAAATTTCATTGAGGCCGTGGGCCCTGGCGATGCTTGAGTGAAATGAAATTTCATCGTGGCCGTGGGCCCTGGCGATGCTTGAGTAAACTGAAACTACATCGCGGCCGTGGGCCTTGGCGATGATTTGGCTAGATGCTCTTGTGAACTACATCGCGGCCGTGGGCCCTGGCGATGATTTGACTTGGAGCCCTATGAAATTATATCGCGGCTTGAAGCCCTGGCCATACATCGCGGCCGTGGGCCTTGGCGATGATTAAATCATATGTTGTGTTAATGTACGAAACTGAGGACTCATGTGATGTTGTTCACTTGATGGTGATTTGCTATACCAAGTATTTTGTGATAAATGATGCCGAGATGCTATATGCCATTGCTTGACGAATTTTCTGCATTCTTGCATGATTGTGTAGTCTAGTGGGACTAGTGGTTTGGTCTAGGTTGGGTTTCACTTGCTGGGATTTTATATCTCACCCCGTTGGGGACTCACCTTTTTCAAGTCCTAGGCGACGAGACAACAAGTTTGTCGGGGTAGAGTATTCGAAGATGGAATTACAAGATTTGGATTAACATTTTGTGATATTAGAGATTATCCTTTTGATTTGTGGATTAGGAATTCAACTTTTGGTATTTGATTAATGTGACCTTGATGTCCCATGTTCATGTCCCAAGTCATCTTGTTGTATTGATGAGAGGAGTTGTTTCTCGCTTCCATAGTTTTAATGATTTGTGAAGATGGAAGGTCGATGAGTCTTGGGCAGCGATAAGTGAATGGCAAGGCCTTGGTAGGATGTTCTCGGACCAATCAGGTTTGGGGCGTGACATCCCCGTTTAAGTGGTATCAGAGCAAGGTCAGCTCGATCCATTGTGATTGAGGTTTGGAGTGATAATGAGTGATGGCTTTGGGTCAATTAGATAGTGAGACCTATAGGATTAAGCAATGATCATTGAATCTTGAGGGTTATAGGCTTGAACTTGTGTTGTATTCCGATAGTTATAGAATCAATTTTTATGAGTGAGTTTGAGTGATGTTGTGATTGAGGTTCAAGTGGTCGACCTTCAGTTTGGTCTAGTGACATGTGCTAAGGGTGCATGCCATGGAGTTGCCACCAATAATTTTTTAGAAGGTATGATTGGACCACCCTATCGAATAGTTGGGAGTTTCTATTCAATTCTGCGAAAACTGGAGAAATGGGTTAGGGAACTTAGTTACGTCAAATGTCAGAATCGACGCCCTTTCGGTACCTAAGTTGACCGAATTATCGAACCTAAGATTTCATGAAGATCAGTGAGGTACAAATCCTAAGTCTAGAAATTCATGCAGATAAGAGTGACTACCCTAACAATCACAATCAATAAAAATAGTAGCGCAAATCAAGAAAATAAGATGTGACATCCCCGTCACACATCGCCTAGGAGGGGAGCCTGGGATGGGCTTATAAGCCTTGGGCCCTCCCTTAACTCGCAAGATGTGTTTTCCGAGCGTTGTATAGGCGACGCTCGGAGGAACAAAATCGTTAGGACTGTGTGTCTAAAGCGGATAATATCTTGCAAAGTGGCGGAGCGGTGCATGATGGGCCCAGGCCGTTACAATTGGTATCAAAGCCGACCTCCGACAACATGTGGGGCGGCAGCGAGTCCTTGCTGGTGCCATTGAGGTCACAACGGAGACGCTGTGCCACTGGGCGGAGGAGTATGTGACATCCCCGTCACACATCGCCTAGGAGGGGAGCTTGGGATGTGCTTATAAGCCTTGGGCCCTCCCTTAACTCGCAAGACGCGTTTTCCGGGTGTTGTATGGGCGACGCTTGGAGGAACAAAACCGTGAGGACTGTGTGTCCAAAGCAGACAATATCTTGCTAAGTGGTGCATCGGTGCGCGGTGAGCCTAGGCCGTTACATCAGATATGCAAATAAATCATATCAAATCAACATGGCATTTCTAGTAAGGCCCTATTGGCCTAGAGAAGCATCAATCAGGCTTAAGAATGATTTAGACATGATTTTACCCGTCATGGGGGGAAGTCGTAATTTTGAGATGATGTGGGACAATTTTCCCTAAAATGGAAAAATCGTCATTTCGGAAGGAATTCGAAGTAAAATGGTGTCACAAACAAGTTTGGCCATTCAATTGACCAATCCACTATTTTTGACCATTTTTCGAATTTTTTCTGGAATTTTAAAAAACGATTTACCATTTGAATGGTAAAATCATCATTTTCCAAAAAAATGGAAATGAAATGTGAAAATTTTAGACATAAGGTTTGGGCACTCACTTGACCCATCACCAAATACTAAGCAATTTCCACAAACCATTGGAATATCGAAGACGATTTACCCTTTGAGTGGTAAAATCGTCATTTCGGATTAAATGGGGAAAGTCCCAAAAATGATGACAAATCAATTGTTCTTGGTCATTTTCAACCTTGGGAATTTTCTAGAATTTTTTAGGAATTTTCTGCAATTTTTTCCATTTTTTTTTTGCATTTTTCTTCAATTTTCCATTTCTTGAAATTTTTTATTTGTTTATTTGAATTTTGAAACTGGGTTGACCCGGAACCGTGTCTGCTTGCCCACAGCCAAAACGGCGTCGTTCTCCTTCCTCTCATCTAGCTTGAATGGATGCCTCAGATTGAAAAACACTGCGCTTCATGGACCGTTGGATCAATTGTTAATATCAGTTTATCCTTGTGACAGATCGCACTGACGAGGCGATCACGTGACAACCACGTCAACGCCACGCAAGCGTTGACCCGTCAACGCCCCCGTCAAGGAAGATGACCGGCGACCTAATTTTCTGATCAAACACGCCAGAGCTTTACTGGAACTCGATTTCGACGTCAAAACAACAATGAATATCTACGAATCTAACACCAATCGACTCCTTATCTCACCCGCATCAACATACATCGAGATTTCGGCCTAAGCTGAATCAAAAAATAACTTGCTACCCCCCAACCGAGAAACGATTCCGGCGGAGATTCAAAGTAACCATTTCCGGCGCATACCCATTAGTCTAAACCATCATTCATCATCGTAGCTGGATAAGAAAGCTTACCTGACCATCCTAATGGATCGACGACCATCCATTGACAGCTTCCAGCTCGAAGCTCCGGCGAGGTTCATACATAGGTTCGGCAATGCAATTTTTGTCCAATCCCATTCAAGAAAGGGTAAGCCAGGATCAATAGGGGTTCTAGACTCATATCCAGCCACAAATCGCATAGATAGGATCATCAATACTCAGAAATGAATTGTAAATATCAAATCGATTTCAAAGGCAATTCACCGAGCATGTGATGTGCGAACACAAAAACTTGCTTGAATGATTTCGTCGAAGCTCGGCGAGAGATATCGAGCTAAAAGGATAATTGAATCCTACCATACGCATCATCAGGAGGATCAGAATCTATCGGCTTTAGTCCGACTCGATCAAGAGCGAATCTGATCGAGAAACCCTATTCACCGGTGCAAAAACAGAGCAGGTATATAGAGGGAACGGCGGACTGCCGTAGGTTTGTCAAGGCGATGACAGTCGTGCCACGGCGGCGATACGATGACGTTGGCGCGAGGTTTCACAACCTCCTTCCTCTCTCTCTTTTTTTTCTCGGCCTCTGTCTGAGGACTCTCGGATGCCTTCCTCTCCGCAGAGATCCCCCTGCCTCCCACTTTTCTTGTGGACAATGAGTCCGTCTCCCCTTTTCTTTTTGCTCCACAATGGCTTGTCTTCCACCATTGGTTTGTCCCCCTTGCCCGGTCGGCCCCATGTCCATTCCTTCGCGCGCAGAGAAGAAGAAGGAAGAAAAACCGAAGCTTTTGCCATGTCTAGTCAACTGGGTTGACTAGGTCGGTCAACCCAACCCCGTTGACCCGATTCAACATATTTGCTCCAAATTGGGGCTTTAAACGTCTAAAAAATCCGAAATTGATCTCAAAATCAGATTACCTATAACGAATTACCTTTGAAAATGTAGTTTTTGTGATCAATTGTCTTGAAATTGATCAAAACGCCCAAATTTTCTCAAGTTCCGATTTGTGAAATTCCTCAAATTGAGGCCCTTAATGACCCAATCGGATCAAATTGATCCCAACAATGGCTTCAGAGGGGTCAAAAACCTATGGGTAAGTATTCATTTGTTCATGAGAGTGCGTGGATTTTGATTAATTTCATTTTGTTTGAAACCCAGGGACTAAATTGAAAGAAAAGTGTGCAACTTTGCCCAATTCGCGCAATTGTGCAATTTCAGTGAACAATTGGATTAAGATGCAATGCAAGGCAATCAAATTAAATTTCAAGACTTCAATAACGCAAAAATTGCAAATTAATAGACTGAAATGACATTTTTTTACCAAATTCAACTCTATGTGTAACAAAGGAGCACATGTAATTAAACTTGAATTTTGACTTTTTCTGGGGTTCAAACTGAAGAGGGAATTAAAATAAAAATACTGACTATTCTTCTATATTTTTGTGACCTCGAATGCTATTTTTCTTGATTTTTCAAGCATTTTTTGATTTTCCAAAAATATTAAAAAATTCGAAAATATAAAAATTTATTTTTTTGGATCAAAATGGCTTCTTAGGGTTGGCCAAGGCTACCAAAGTTGATTTTTCAATTTAATAACTTTTTATTGATTTTCTATGAATTTTCCAAAAATACAGAAAAAAAATGCTGATCAAAATTTAGGAGTCAACAGTACTGTTGACAACTAAACATCTCATTGTCTTGGATTTTCTTCTAGATGCCTCTTGATCATCCCGACAACTATTTTCTTTATAGCGTCAGCTTGTTCATTGGCTTGTGGATAATAAGGTGTGGAATGTACCATTTTAATGTCCCTTGATTGAACAAACTTCATAACTTCACAGCCAGTAAAAACTGTTCATTGGTCTGCTATAATGGACTAAGGTAGGTCAAATCGATGAATAATATTTTCTTCAGTGAACTTTTTTTTTTTGGGTCAAATTCTTCAATGAACTTAATCACTGTCTTTTGACTTATGTTTTTGTACGAGACAGTCTCTACCCACTTTGTGAAGTAGTCTGTTGCAAAGAGAATGAAACTATGCTTATTGGAGGAAGGTAGATAAATCTTGTCTATTATATCCATCGTCCATTCTCTAAATGGCCATGGCTTTGCGATCGGGTGAAACTCAATAGCTGGTGCATGTTACAACGGCCCATATCTTTGGCATGAATTACACGTCTTGTCATAATCAATACAATCATGCATCATTATTGGCAAATAGTAGCTACACCTCTTCAATAACCATCTCATTTTAATCTCCGCTTGATGAGCGCCACATATTCCTTCATGTGTCTCTGCCATAACCGACAACGCATCATCCTCATTCAAACACCGCAGTAGCAATCTATCATATCACTTGCGATATTATTCTTCTCCCACTAATAAGTACTTTTGAGCTTGTCTTCTTAGCTTTCAATCCCGTGAATCAGGCTTCTTAAGGTATTCCACGATGGGTCGTCTCCACTCCTTTTCTTGAATTGCCTCGCTCACAGCTATCGGTATCTCTCTTTGTTCAATGGAGGGTACCGATAATATAATAGTGGATGCAATGCTTGTCAATTCTTTTGATATTTTATACCCAAAAGCCATCTGCGCTAACTCATTGGCTTCCTAGTTTGTTTTTCTTTTGACATGGATTATATTATAATATCTGAATTGGCTTAGTTACATTTTAATTAGATAGTAATAGCCAATAAGATTTTCATTCAAACATTGGTATTTTCCTTTCAATTGTTTAATGACTAAGTGAGAATCACCAAATATCTTAACAAACTGTGCTTTCAAATCAATTAGTATCCCTAATCCAACTATCAATGCCTCATACTCGGCTTGATTGTTAGAGCATTAAAAATTCAATTTACAAACACACATTATATGCTCTTCTGTAGGAGAAATTAGGACCAGCCCTGCTCTAGCTGAGTTACTAGCACAAGATCCATCAAAATACATTGTTCATGGAACTATTTGACCGACATTTTGTTCACTCTCCTCAATTCACAAACACAGATATTCTGCAAGAAAATCAACAAAGCCTGACCTTTCACTGCTTTTAACGGGACGTATACCAAATCAATTCGGACAAAATGAATGCCCATTTGGCTATACGACCTCTAATCACTGGTCATGACAACATATATTTTATTACACCAGTCTTACGAATACATGTACAGTAGTTGGCAACAAATAATGCCTCAACTTTATACAAACAAAGTACAAAGATAGACACAATTTTTCAATCGTGGTATACCATTTTTAACATCTGTCAATGTTCTACTTAAATAGTGTACCGCTTGTTCTTTTTCATCATCATTTTCTTGTGCCAACATACTCGTGATGGTTGTATTGGCAGCTGATAGATATAATTTTAATGGTCTGCCAGCTTTCGGCGGTATTAAAATAGGTGGATTAGTCAAATAAGACTTACTTGCATCAAATGCCGCCTCTTGTCTTTCTCCCCTGGAAAATATCTCTTGATCTTTAAGCTTCAGGAGTTGTGACGTTGGTTCTACCTTCTCAGATAAGTTGGCAATGAACCGTCGAAGGAAGTTGATCTTTCCTAGCACCATTTGAAGCTGCTTTTTTTGATATAAAATGAGGTAACTCTATGATCGGTTTCGTCTTGTTCTTATCTATCTCAATGCCTCTTTGATTGATTAAGAACCCCAAGAAGTTTCCGCAAGAATGCTAAAAGCACGTTTGATTGGGTTCATTTTCAACTTATATCTTCTCATCCTAACAAAAGCTCGCTCAAGACAATCTAAATGACTTACTTAAGCCGATTTCACCATAATGTCGTCAATGTAAACTTCCATGAACTTGCCAATCATATCGTGGAAGATAAAATTCATAGCTCATTGACATGTCGCTCCTGCATTCTTCAGTGCAAAAGGCATGACAATCCATTGGAAACTGCCGCAAGTCACATAAACGCTGTCTTCGGGACATCTTCTTTGGCAGTAAATATATGATTATATCTCAAATGACCATCCATCAAAGACAGCATTTCATTACCCGATGCCGAATCAACCAACATGTCTACCATCGACATATAGTACTCATCTTTCGAAGTAGCAGTATTGAGATCACAGAAGTCAATATATATCCTCAATTTTCCATTCTTTTTCTTTACTGGTACAATATTAGAAAGTCATTTCACATACCGAGCTGTCTCAATAAATCCGGCCTTCAAGAGTCTTTCTATTTCTTCCTTCATCTTATCCATCACGTCCGGAGCAAATCGTCTTTACGGGAGAAATCCTCTTTTGATCAGCAACCGATGCTCAACAATGTCCCTTGACAACCCCGGCATTTCGTGATCCCAAACGAATCAATCTTTATATCTCTTAATCAACTCGATCAAGTCATCTTTCATGCTTCCTTGCAAAAGTGCACTTATATATATGGGTCGGTAACATTCTTTTTCTCCAATTTTGATTTCCAACAATGGATCCTCAGTGTCTATTGATTTATTTTTTATTTTTTTTTATTGGTGACTCCTCCCATTCTTCAATACAATATGATGCTTCGAGGTTTTGTTGTTTGGCTTCCGCCAGGTACGCAATATATCTCTCACTAGTTTGTCTTATCAAGATATCGCTTCCTATAAAGATAGTCTAGCTCGTCTAATGCCAAGCTTGAATTAGGAACCCATTCAATTTTTCCTTCATCGAAGCAGCAAAAAACAAAAGGCCATGGATCAATCTTTAGTGGCTCAACAACTCGATTGCCATATGTATAATCCTCACTATCTTGATGAATCTCAATCCAGCTCATTGAAATTGATTCTCCATTTGCCTTAACATATTCTACCTTTTCACAATTCCGAAATGCTAGCAATTGGTTGATCCGTCTGATTCAATCATAAAGAATGTAGTTTTTGATGTCTTTTACCTAATAGTCAGATCCATTACGATACCTCCATTAACTTCAGTAACCTCTCCAAGAAAATCAGACAATTGAACATTTGACGGTATTATCTCATCTTCCTCCTTGCCTAACTTTTTAAAATACTTGTATGACATGAGATTCAGAGTTTCCCCTGCATCCACAAAGATCTTACTGACAGGTCTTCTGTTAACTCTGCCTGATATAATTAAGAACTTCAAATGTTTGGCCTCTGGTACTTTCTAAAATTCCATCATCTCATTATCAGAAAACTGAAATTCTGCCATGGCTGTTTCCTTCTCGGATACGTGTTCAGAGTCTTCTTCCACGATTAAACATGCCGCATACTCAGTTGGGAGCTTTGCATGAACCATATTGATTTTCATTGAAGAGCTATGTTCCTTCGGTATCTTAGATTGCCATGCTCTCTCGTGATGACCTAGCATTACTCTGATCCAACTCATTTCTGTGTTTCGGGGTAAGTTCTACAGTAAACTAGACGAAGTTTATTGTTTGTGGTACGTCCTGAATCATCTTTCCCTTTGCTAACTTAGTATGAGAGCAATTTCCTTGGCGGTTTGTAGTGAACACTTTCTCTGTCTTAAAACTTTCTGCCTCTAAAGAACTGCGCCTTCAAACCCAATTTCCTTTCTTCCTATAAGGCCCTGATGTTGAGGTTTGTGGTATCATTCCTTCGATTCCAGCAATCTAAAGATTCCTCTGCCTACTCCTCATTCTCCGAAACCTTCTTTTAACAGTTCGATAAGATGCTTGTCCAGGTGGCTTAATTACCGACCACTTCTCCTCGGGAAGATTGTATGGAACCTTGATTGTCTTCTTCTTCTGTATTTCCTATGGAACCAGGTCTGGTGGTAGATCATCAAACTCATCTCCCCAACCAGTTGGTTCGATTGGTAATAATGAAGGTGGGTAATCCGATAAGCCCCCATAATACACCATGTATTCAAACTTACCATTAGGTTCCCAAGCAGACCTACTCTAGGATCTCCTTCCCTGTTTCGTTCCATAATACTTTTATTTTTCTCAAGCTTTCGTGGGGTCTCATTATCTTTACAAACTTGAGTATAGTTTCACAAACTATAGGCGTTTGTATTGGCTGCCTACGTTGCACTTCTTCCCTCGATTGTAGAGAGGAGTATCTTGAAGACACAATTTCATACCTTAGTTGTTGGCTACCTTTCCTTCGGACAAACGAACCGGATCGATATCTATCTCTCATTCCTCTCATAAACTAGTACCTCGGAGTATACTAAATCTAGTTATCCAACTCTGGCTATCTAACTCTTTACGACAACGAGTGCAAAGCCTACTATCATCATACCTTGACGGACCGTTGACATTGACCATACCAGTCATCTTCGGGAAAGGATCTGTATCTACCTCCATAGGAGCTTTGCCTTTATCCTCAGCGAATGTGATCTTGCCCTGCCAAATTGCCTCTTAAATTGTCTTTCTGAAGACAATACAATTTATTGTGTTATGGCTTGTAGAATGATGCCATTTGCAATACCTTTTGTCAGCTAATTATTCTATGGAAGGGATTTTCTGTCCTTTTGCCAAATTGATCATCACATCCTTTAGCAACAATTCACATATTTCATCTAACTTGTATATGTTAAAAGAATAAATATTTGATTCGTTAACCTTGATCTTTGCAACATTTCTCACTCTAGCTGGCTCGAGTGCTAGGCATACATAAGGTTTCAACAAAACCATAGTCGCAATAGCTATCTTATTGTTCACCTCTCCTTTGGCTGGATTCAGTATTCTCTATGAGAGCCATAGTTTGACTATTACCTTTTGTTGGTTTCTTATCTCTTTCTTTCAACAAGTGTTCATACTTTCAAATTCATGTGGTTAATCGAAAGATATCATCGAAGGCCTGGCCTTCAAACATTTCCTTTAAATTAAATTTTAATCCATTTAAGGCTAAATCGATAAATTTTCTCTCAGTAAGAGAAGTCAGACACCGATTCCTGGACTTCTTGAAACATGCAATAAACTGATCAGCCGTCTCGGTGTTGTACTCATACGTTCTCGCCAAGTTAGTCACTGTCACTTCTGGTACTGAATGATAAAATTGAGAATGGAACTATCTCTCCATCTTAGCCCACGTGTGAATGGAGTTTGCATGCAGATTTTTATACCATGTGAATATTGTTGTGACAATGACAATGGGAATAAATTAACCTCAGATATTTATTAGTTCCTGCCTCTCCACATTGTGCCAGGACATGGCCTATGTTTTCCACTATTGACTGGTCTTCCTCCTTTGTGACACTGTGAAGTCTGGTGTCTTGAATTCCCTTGAATAAGGGATATTGTCAACCCACTCAGGATGAGGCTTCCTATAAACAGGTCTTGGAGCGCATTGGTTTGCTCCCAACCGTTGGATCACTAACTCCGCTACTCAATCTGGGTTCCATAGCCTCAAATTCTGTTGGCCAATCCAAGCCTCTTGCCCCCTAGGATCAATCTGTGGAGGTCTATCCATCCATTAATTATCCAGACTAAAGTTAACTGGTAGCACCAATTTGTACTGTTGATTCCCCATGACCTGTGGATTCGGTTGAACCCCAAGAAGTCTCATAGGATCCATATTAGGTAAATTCGTTGCCGGCTGTGCATTTTGAACAGTTGGATTAACCGTGTTAACTTCAACTGGGCTAGTTGAGGAAAATGATAAACTCTAACTTCATTCATCAAATTCGATAACTACTAACTCCATTCATCAAATTAATCGGGGTTGGACTCTCTGCCCTCGGTATAATTCTCACGAGCAGGAGCGATAAAGACTATCCCCCATTACTGCTATATCCAGTATTGGATGGTGGTCCAAACACTAGGGGAAATAGCGTATTGTTGAGAGAATTCATGTGGAAAGGTAAAACTTGAGAAGATGAAATAGGACGTGATATTACCTCGTTTATAGCATTGACCATCATGGGCTTTACCATGTCAGTTACATGTCTAACCATGTGATTGTTAGTTCATTATGTTGTTCTTCAAACATTCTCTTCATTATGGACACTAACGTAGTGTCGGTAGCCAACATTCGAGTTTGTTTCTCAATCAACTACGGTGAAATGTCGACATTTCGAAAAGGTATTTCTATAACTATATTTGTTATAGAATGCTCTAACCGTGCACCATCATCAGGGTTTTTAACATTGTCGGTCTGTGCTCCTTCAGGTTGGTTTCTAGTTTTCACCATTTTCTCCAAAACTCGCCACGGATTGTCCCACTAGGAGTGCCAAAACAATGTTCGTGCATTTTGTAACGGGAATGTCACGCCCCGAACTCGTCTAGCTAACCTACATCCCACCAGGCCGTTGATATTCAAATATCTCCCAGGATCCCTCGGCCAATCCGTAAAACAACTCAACAGAGAAACAAGATCACGGAAGCCATAAAACTTGCTCCATACAAATTACAACGAGATGACTCAGGACAAAGGGTATACACTCCTTAAAAATAAAATTATTCTCAGAAGTCATCGCAGTCAAGTACCCAAAATTTAAGTCTTAAATCCGCAAAATTCAGGTACAATCCCTAAGGCCACAAAATATAGAAACCAATCGTGTAATTACTTCCTCGAGAGCTCATCCTCATCTCACCGATACTTCCGTCTTCAAGGACCTGAAAAAATTAATCCCCCACTAGGGTGAGATATACATCTCAGCAAGCTCGCCCTAAACCTAAACTAGGCCATCCGTCCCACCGAACCAAAGCAATCAAAGCAACATATATAATTTACTAAAGTAGGACATGGCATCAACTCAAGGCAAAATAGCATAGAGTGACTAGGCTTTCGTACTAGCTTATAATTATTTTCATCATAACGTGAATTAAAAAGACATCCACTTCCTCTTTCGAACCTCCAGAGACTAACCCGCGTTCAGTCGCCTCATGCTATCTCGATCAATAAACCCTTTAGCAGCTTAGCACCAAGCTTATGTCGACATGTCGACTTCTTATCCCGCATTCAGACGCATCAGGATGTACTTTCAATCACAACCCGCGATAAAATCGCCTCAGGGTGTACTTTCAACCATAAGCCCGCTATCAAATCGCATCAGGGTGTGTCTCATCACGCAACCCCGCGATCAAGTCGCCTCAGGGTGTCTCTCATTTCTCAACCCCGCGATCAAATCGCCTCAGGGTATGTCTCATGGCTCAACAGCCCATTTCCTCAAGCAACTCAATTCAAATCAAGGATCATCACAATAAACATTTATTCACATTTTCATCATGAGGAAATTTCAGTCACACAATCATAAATCAATTACTTGCAAAAACGTGCTTTGCCAAAAAATAATTCATGAGTCGGATATCACATGACTACATAAGCAAGCAAAGCATTCCATCAAGCACAATTTCAATGTAACCATGAGGACAACAATTTTTATAACGAACAAGCACACAAGGCTTAGTCCTCATCAATTCCACTTGGCTTTCAATCAATCATGCGTAATAAATCAACCAATTCCTCAATGAAACCGTCAAGTCGCGTCCAAATGTCCTAATAAAGGTTTAGGGGTCACTCACCTCTTCATTCAAACAGCAAACTCCACTCACAATGCCCCTCCAAGGTCAGCAAGTTCATGGCCGAACAAGGCACACACGGCGCGCCTAAGAAAAACCACATCAAAACTCAGTCATTTGTCACTTCCATCGTGTCAATACTTCAATAACACACACCACCCCGTATTCTCATGTCCTCACAGCGTTGATTCAATAGCCCTAAGCATGCCAATTGTCGTTCTATCAAGGCAAGTCATCCAAAGTCTCAATTTATCAAAACTGACCAATTTGACCCCTCCACAACCAGGTTCAGTCTCACGAAAATTGAAATTTTTTTACTAACTTTTTCAGAAAACAAATTATAGGATCTTAAACTTCAAGATCTTACGGACATGTGGACAAAAACGGAGCTCAATTTGGATACCGAACGACTTAGAACGACTCAATTCAAAATCAGTGCGCAACATGGACAGATTGGTCGGCCTCACGTTTTTCACCTCAAACAGCCCTTGAAACTCTTTCAATATCCATTCCACCAAGTGTGCACCCTATCAACATATCAATTAACATCTTAGGGTGCCTTAACGATCAATTTAATACACGGCGACACCTCAAATAGCCCCCAACAGAACCGGTTTGTACAAATCCAAAACAGAGCATAACCGGTTCTGCTTCCTCATGCAATACCAGCCAGCCCACTAATCAACCTTAAGCTCTAATTTATCACCCAATTCCTCTTACTAAAACCTCAATCCTCTTACTAAAACCTCAATCAACATGTTATATAGCCCCACGATGAATTTTGAAGCTAAATAACACTTCTAAGACCTCCGAACAACTCACTTCATCTCGGTTACACCGGCGGTCAGAATTTTCCCTTAAAAACCACCTCAATTAAACTATCAAAACTTAATCGAAATGTAACCAAATCAACGGTCCCAACTCAGTGAACTTAGTACTACATGTCATGTAACTTCCATAAAAATTTCGAAGCTAAATGAAGTCTCTAAGAGGGTGAACCATAGCCCTCTCTCAGTTAGCTCAGAATCTGTCCACTTTTCTTCCAAAAATCACCATAAATTAACCAGACCTCTAAAAATCATGAAACCAATGGGAAATCGTTAAAGACATGTTAAAATAACCTGTGATGGTCGATGGTCGGCCAAAAAGTTATCGGAGGTGCCTTTCGTACAGGCCGAACGGGGCGGGACGAACTGGTCGAGCTGAGCAGTTTTTTGTTCTTGGTGAAAATGCACAAAATGAAGGAAATGAAGGGCTAGGTCACGAACTTTTGAGGTGATCAGCTGATGAAGATGAAGTCCACTCAAGTTTGGTCAAAGTTCTAGAAGATTAGGCTTAGTGGATAATTAAGTACTTACACCAAAGGTTGACACTTGTCCACATATCAATAATATCCCAGCTTCAATGACCTCTTTGCCCCTCAGATTTTCTGCAGCCTCCTTGGGGAAGAAGGAAATGTCAAATGACTAAAATGCCCTTCTCAAATCAATTAGGCAAGGTTAACCCTCCAAGGGCAAAATGGTCTTTTCACACATTTCGTCCGAAATTTCAGTTTTTCTCATTTTGAGTGACCATTGGTGAGGCGACGTCAAATGCTTTTCCAATTTTGTAATTCTTCATTTCCAATTGCCAATTTGAGATTCCATTCCATATCTCAAGCCTCGAGGGGCGGAAATCCAGAATGTCACAGGGAATATCTTTCACCTAATTTCGTTCTTCAATTTTTATTAAGAAGGGTTTTGTGGCTCGAGTGTCAACGAGAGTTCAGGCAAAAAGTGCTTGAATGGATGGATGTGTGTGGATTGATTGAATATAGATGGATTGAATACAAATTATGGATTGAATGACTAAATGTCAAGGTCTCTACAACTTATAATAATCCTAAGGAAAGCAGTAGATTGCAAGGAAGTGAACTTGCCTATTAGAAATATAACGATACAGGAAATGCAAAGTACAATGAAAGTTAAATTGCTTTGAAGACAAGTGTTTTTCTTGTTGATCAATCGGGGGCCTTTTCTACATCTTCACTACATATTTGTAACTTTTTACACTGTGTAACTACACAGTCAGTTACTCCAATGTTTTTAAATTTTGAATTTTAGCGCTTTTAATAACTTCCTTCCGATCACGATCTTCATAACATGTCTGCCAAAATTCAAATGACTTCTTTTGGTTTATAACTTCCATGATCAATTTAAATCCTTCTTGATAACTTCTCATGATCTACTCGTGCCTATTATTTTCGCTCTTAGCTCGTAACTCCTTTGCTAACGTGGCTAGATTGATAAATTCATGTTCAGTTATATTGCTGCGCTTCTTGACTTTTATGACCCTATCGATAAGTTCTGCATTACTCTTAACTCACCGAATCTCGAGGTTCAGCATCCTTGCTTTCAACTTACCAAATTTCGGGACATAATGGCCCAGCCACCCATTCGGTACATTGCTTTTAACTTACTGAAATTCGAGAAATAATAATGATGTTATCCGTTCAGTATTAGTACTTGTTATTTTTTGTGTCAATACTAATTTTCATTTTTTAAGAATAATCTGAATGTTGAATCAATGATAAATGCGTATATATAAGGTTTTCGTGTATTAGTGATGTGCAATTACTCAATGAGCGATTTCCCTAATATAAAAGGGGAAGGATGAAATCATTCTGAGATGGAAGTGGTCCTTCGATCCCATGGGCAGATGCATCGAACCAATACATATGAACAAGATTCGACATGGATGGCCAATGAAAAACACTCGACAAGTTGTTCCAATGAGTTTTAACTCGGAGAGATCCACATCATTTTACGATAGTCAATCTCAAAGTATGTAGTAGGGAGATGGAAGATTGGGTCGGACACGTGTTCGTGTCTGACATAGGCCTGACAAGATCGGACACGCGGTCAATGCGTGTTCGAGTTTTTGACACATAGAAAACAAAGGGAGAATAGAGAACTAGGTAATTTGGGTAAATTTAGATACGTGAAAAATCAAAATCTGAAATCTCCAAATCGCGAACCTAAGTTCTCCTCTCTATCTCTCCACACTCAGCTCTGCCTCGCCTCGCCACTCGCCCCTTACTTCACCTTGACTTGTGGTCTTGCAGTGGGAGATTATTGTTTCAAAGTGGGAACGATTGGGGACGAGGACCATCGTGAGCTGGGACTGCTGAAACTAGGTGGATTGTGGATCCATGGCAACAAAGAATTAGGGTTTCCTTGGGTGCGACGACAAGATGACGAAGGAGGAAGAAGAAGAGGAAGGATGAGAATGAAGGGTAACGCGCCTGACAAGCGTTGCACGCTTAGACACGCACCCGTCACGCGTTACACGCTCGAACACGCGTCCGACATGTGTGTCGGACAATTTAAAAAAACTTTTCACTAAAACAAATTAATATAAATTACACTTCATCTCAGTTAAATAGTTGAGTGAAATGAGGGACTCCTTCCTTCAACTTGTAGAGTCAATTTATAGAGTCGTTTTACTCGTTATCTTTACTAAACAACCAATGGACTTCTTCTTTCTGTTGAGAAAAACCCTTAGATAATTTTGAAGTTGATAAAACAATCCAAGTTCTTTTAAGTTTCGAGATAATGCCGTGGAATACTTATTTTGCAGATTGTCCTTTGGTGCGAGGACGTACATGATTGAATCTGACAAAAAGGTTTAGAACAAATATTGATTTCTGAGGGACTCAGATGCTATGTCGAGCTCAGACGTTGAGCGGGGATAGCTCAGACATTGGAATGATGCTCAAGCTCTAAGAGGGGTATTCACGTGTAGTAATCAAAACTTGAAGAGGACTTTGAAATGTCCTACATTGATATATTACAACGGATACAATCGAGCTGGATCATTCTTGAGGATTCTCGGGGATAGAGATCAATCAAGGATGCGAGATCAAGGAGACACACACAACTTTCCAAATGAATGAAATCATCTATGGAAACCCAATATCATAATTGTATGGGTGATTTGATCCGAATGGGGAATACTTTCCTTTGGCGATCTCCAACGGCTACGAGATCTTCTTTTGATATTTGTCTTGTCCAAATGGAAAGTTTTGGAGAGATCTCTTCTGGAAGCCTTGTAACGGTTAGATTGGAGGCAGAGGAGTATAAAAGACATCTCAAGGTCGGAGGGAAATAGATCGGCGTTAAGAAGGAAAAGTGATCATAATTCTTAGATCGAGAGTATTTCATTTTCATACACACTGCTTGATTCATTCATTGTAATTGTGAAAATGTGTACACAAGAGTGTTAAGCATTAGGTGGGGTATCCTACGCCTCAAGGAGATCACTTAGCTGTAACCTCTCAAGCAATTTACTAGTGGAATGCAGCCAATTAGCTAATAGCCGAAAAAGTGGATGTAGGCTTAACCAAAACCGAACCACTATAAACCTTATGTGTAGTCTTCTCTATCTCTTACTCTGATTATATCCTATATCTTGCGATAGACGAACTACATATGAATCTTTCATAGTGATACATTGTGTTTCAATCATCTGATACGTCATAATAACGCCTGTGCAATTTGAATTCCGCGATAAATATTGTAATTGCACTATAATCACTTGTTCACCCCCTCTAGGTAATAAAGCTAGCCATATCAATTGGTATCAGAGCTCGGTGCTCATATTTTGTGAAGTGTTTTTATTTCTGAGCTAACGATCTTTATGGTTATCAATTTTTCTCCCACATGGATCGAAGGTGGAAGCAACAACAGACCACCATATTTTGAAGGGAAAGAGTACAGCGACTAGCAAAACAAATTCAAGGCATATATTAGGTGCCAGGATCCCCAGATATGGGATGTTATACAACGAGAAGTGAACCCGACTGCAAGTGCCACAACTGGGTCAAATCCAGGGGATAATAATTCAACACCGACTGCCACTTTGTCAACTACTGGAATTTCCAAGAGAGATGCTCTCGGTGCAAAGGCCATTTATTCATTTTGTAGTGCTTTATCTCCTGCTAAATATGAACGTATTGTAGATTGTTGCTCATCGAAAGAGATTTGGAACAAGCACTACTTTACATATGAAGGAACGGACAGAGTCAAGGAGATTAAAGTCAATTTCCTTCTTGGCTAGTATGAAGAATTCAAGATGAAGTCCGGAGAAACTATGAAACAGATGTTTGACAGATTCACTGAAATAGTGAACGGTCTCACGTATCATGGGCAACCTGTTTCTAGACCGATGAGAGTCAATAAGCTACTAAGAGCTCTAACAAAAGAATGGGCCAATGTCTAAATATCTATTCGAGAGACTCAGAGGATATCTCCTTTATCTATAGACGAGCTCATTAGAACTCTTCAATCCTATGATAAAGAAAGAGTCAATGAAGAAACCACATCAAAAGGTAAAAAGTCCATTGCTCTAAAATCTAATGTTTCAGATTCAGAAGATGAAGATGATGAGGAGTTAACACTCATGGTCAAAAGATTTAGAACAATGGCTAAAAAAGGCGGCAATTTCAAAGATGGAAAGGATATCAGACGTTATGATAAAAAAACGATCATCTGAGACCAAAAGTGAAAGTCAAGAAGTCATCTGCTATGAATGCAAGAAGAGATGTCACATTAAACCAAATTGTCCTCTGTTAAAGAAGAAAGGTAAGGATGAAAGATCCAAGAAAGCCTTGAAAGCAAAGACTTGGAGCGACACATAATGTGAGAGTGATGAAGAGTATGCCAACGTATTTCTCATGGTAGGCTCAGATGATGACCTCGAGGTAACTCATACTAACATATCTTCTGAGGTGTCTGCTTATATAGATGAACTATGTTTAGATTATAAAGCTACTCTTAAAAGACTTTTCGAATTGAAAAAAAGGAAGTAGTCATTTTTAAACAGCGTGCTATTTCTCAAAAAGACACGATTAATTCTCGTGAAAATGAATTTTCTAAATTGAACGAAAAGTCTGATTTTGTGTCTAATGAGAATACTCGTTTGAAATCCGAATTGGAAATTCTTGATAGAAAAAATGAACTCTTAGAAAAGGAAAGAAATCTTTATGTTCAAGAAATGAGTTCTTTGAAAAAGGAGAAGGATCTTTTCGAAAGAGAAAATATTTCTTTAAGAAAGGAAATTTCAAATATTCACAAAAAATTCTCTACGGGATCCAAAGTGTTACAACACATGCTTTCAATACAAGTTGCGTATTATAATAAATTGAGATTGGATTTTCAAAAGGGAAGTATTGTGGAAAATCATTTTCCTAATGTTAAGGAAAGAATCATGATAAGACCTCCTAAGAAATCTTACGAGAGTCATTTTAGAAAACAGTTTATAAAGTTCAAAGATCAAGAACTGTATGCATGTTCAAACTATGGTGATTCAAGACATTCTAAAAGTTATTATTCTAAAATCAAAAGGTCAACTCGATACATTCTTAGATATGCAAATGTTGCTAACCCCAAAGGACTCAAACAGATCTGGGTACCAAAGAAAACTTGAATTTCACTAATCATTGCAGGTACCAATGAAAAGGAAAAATAAATGATACCTCGATAGTGAGTGTTCCAGACACATGACTGGAGATGCTACAAAATTCAATGGTGGAAATCTCGAGATGTTCGATGGTGGAAATGTTTCCTTTGGAATAAATAACAAACGAACAATTATTGACAAAAGAACCGTGAAGATTGGCAATCTTTATATTAATGATGTTTCATTGGTTAAGGGTTTGAATTTCAATCTTATCAGTATCAATCAATTGAACGATATTGGATATAAAGTTTATTTTGCAAAAAATAAGTGCTCATGTACAAGTCAAGATAATGAATCTCCATTCACTAGACGAAGACATGGTAACATGTACCTTTTGGATACATCATCTGAGGAAGAGAAATCTCATCTAGCTATCAAAGACAAGCCAGAACTTTGGGACAAGAAGCTAAGACACATAAGCCTCAAGCAAATATCAAAGCTCTCCAAAAAAAAGCTAGTGAGAGGACTCCCAGATGCCAAATTTGAAAGGCTAAGCACTGTGAAGCTTGAACACTTGGAAAACAAGTAAGGAACTCTTACAAATCTATAAATGAAGTGTCTACTGATTGTGCTCTGCAGCTATTACATATAGATGTCTTCGGACCTACTCGAACTGTGACATTCTGAATTTCCTACCATTTCGAGGCTATTGAATGAAGAATATATATCAATGTATTTCAGTTTTTATTTCGCTCGGATCTGATCAATCTCGAGTAAACTGACCAAAAGGGGAATGCTAACGCATGACAAGGTACGTAAACCTAGGAAACTCGAAAAAGGAAATAGCGCTTTGACCATAAGGATTGCCGTCGGAACATTTAGAACCAGAAAAAGGCCGATCTAAGAATAATTAAGGAATTCATTGCGAGCATTATACGATTGGAGCGCGGGTGATGCCATTTAACCAATGTATAATTTGCAAAATTTCCCTAAATCGAACTATGATGATCGAGACCGTCGAAACTAGTAATGAACCCTCGCAATTACATGACAACCAAAGTCCCTATAACTTGAATCATCCTAAGTGTGATGATAATCACAGAGTCGATACGCATAACGTCTGTAAAAGCCGACCGTTAGTTCGAGATAAACTGAAGTTACGATTGACGAAAAATCGATCACGAAATGGAATCTCGAAATTGGAAAAATGAAAATGAAGAATTCCAACATTCGAATTGAATTTGACGTCCCCTTGCCGATGGTAATTTAAAATTGGAAAAGTAAAGTTTCGGACGGAAAGGGCAAATTACAATTTTGCCCCTCAAGCCTTAACCTTGTCTTAAGATTTAATGAAGGACAATTTGATCATTTGGACCTCCCTAGGCTGCCGAAAATGAGAAGAGTGGAGTGGTCAAAGATAGTCAATGGATGACAAAGATATTATATGAGCCAACACAAGTGTCATCCAATGGTGGTTAGCATTAATTACCACTCCTACCTACCAATCTTGTCATTTGACCAAGCTAATAATTTGTAGAAGACTCCCCCTTGCTCAGCCGAACCTCTCTCTTCTCTCTGTCTCCTTTTCTTCATCTTTTTCTCCTTCTTTCTTCTCACCCGAAACCGCTTCAGCCTGACCGGTTCTGTCCGCCTGTTTCGCCGCCGTTGACAGCCACCTCCAGCGACCTTTTGGCTGCACACCGACCACCATCTTCATCCTTAGCCTCTCTTCTACACATCCCTGGTGGTTGATCGCCCATTGGTTGTCCCATTTTGCCCGTCCAGCCCCAAACCCGAAAGTGGACAAAATCTGAGCAAGCTGAGGTAAAGCCTTCGTTCTTCCTCTTAGAGACTTCGATTGGCTTCAAACTTGCTGTGAGATCTTTATAACACGTTGTACTCAAGTTCGTTGAGCTGTTCTTGCAAGTTTAGTTGAGTTAAGATGGGTTTTCATGGCTGATTTGAGGTAGTTTCTTGGAGACAGTTTCTGGCCGTTTGAGGAGCTAGTGGAACCAAGCTGTTCGAAGGACCTTAAGGCGTTGTTTTGCTTCGAAATCTTTGGTGAGCTTACTAGACATGTAGATTAAGGTTATGACAAGTTGATTTTGTGATGAATTGAAGGTTAAAGTTGAATTAAGGGTTGTTGGGTGTGACTGTGTGAAGGCCGGTTCTGCCCCTGTTTCAGTTTTTTTCAAACCGAGCTCATTGAGGCTTAGGGAAGGTGTCTCCTTGCTATTAAATGGTCATTAAGGTACCTTAGGATGTTAATTGAGATGTTACTGAAGTATTGGCGCAATGAAATTGAGAAATGAATGAGTTTTGATGTGGAAAATGTGATTTTTCCCTAGGACATGTGCCGTTTTTGACCGTGAGCTTGTTGACCTAGGAGGATCGTTGGGATCGAAGTTTGCTATTTGATAGAAGTGTAAGTGTTCTTTAAACCTTTACTCGAATACTAGGACATTACTGGACGAATTAGATTGATGAATTGATTGAATGGTGAATCCCATGATTTAATTTGCGTAGTGTGATCGTGTGTTAAATGAATTTCAATCGGCAGCTGTGTTTCAATGGCCAGAGTACCCTATTGTGATTGAAATGGCCAGAGTGCCCTTATGTGAAAGCATGGCCAGAGTTCCCTTATGCTAATGAAATGGCTAGAGTGCCCTTATGTGAATGCATGGCCAGAGTGCCCTTATGCTAATAAATGGCCAGAGTGCCCTTGAGAAACACATCGCGGCTAAAGAGCCCTTGGCGATGAGAAATGTGACACCATTGTGATAATTCTGAAGTTATGAGTTCATTATGTGCTATTGCGTGAAGCTTGGTCTCATTGTGTATGATGTGCTTGACTATGATTCTTACTCATGCCAATTACATTGAGATGCTTCGATATATGAATGCTATGTGCTATTGTCTTGATAAATTTCTGCATTTTGCTTCGTTGCATGGTCTGAGGGGACTAGCGATCTAGTCTAGGTTTAGGTTTCACTTGCTGAGATGTAAATCTCACTCCATAGTGGGACGTGTTTTTCATACCCCAAACCTTGAAGCATGTGGCCGTTACGCATTGGCGATCCAAAAGAGATGACCGCCACTTTTGATGAATTTCCTGACTGTAAGGGCATAGTGTATATTAGAAAATGCACCATAGTTTGGGTCGATAGGGAAGAAGAGAGTTTGGAGCCTCACTGCTACGAGGCGTGGTTTCGTCGTGTTGGGGATAGTAGTACCTATGGTCCGATGAATCCTGTAGAAGTTCCCTTGAGGGTGGTACCGAGTTGGTGTCATCCAGCCCGTATCGATGCCGATGTCGAAACTCAATGGTAGCTTCAAGGAATATCCCTGAGAAGTCCCCTACTACCGAAGAATACCTTGATACGATCGTTATATCAGCTTTGGAGGATGACGTGGAGGAGGAAACTGTGGAGGTGCGCTCTGAGATGTTCTCTGATTATGTTCCCGACGAAGACGATGCTGAAGCTGATGACGAGACGAGCAGCTCCTTCGAGTAGCCTAGTTGCAGTGGTTAAGCTTTTGGGGTTGAAACCTTTTGATGTTTGTTGACACCTAAATTTCGATTACTCTTTTTCAGTTTATTTTTGAAAAAATTCATAAAAAATTCATAAAAAGCAAAAAAAAAATTAAAAAATCAACTTTGGTGGCCTGAGCCAAGCTTAAGGAACCATTTTTGACCAAAAAATAATTTTTCATATTTTTCGCATTTTTTAGTATTTTTAGAAAATAGGAAAATACCCGAAAATTCAAGTAAAATAGCATTCGAGGTCACAAAAATATAAAAAATAGTCAATATTTTTGTTTTAATCTCTTTGTCTTCTTAACCTCATAAAAAGTCCAAATTCAAATTTAATTTTACGTGTTCCTTTGTTACGCATATGATTGAATTTGGTAAAAAAATATCAATTAAGTCTTTTAATTTACAATTTTGGTATTTTTAGGAGCTTGACATTCAATCTAATTGTCCCTCATTGCAATTTAGCCCAATTATTTGCACAAATTGCTCAATTGCATGAATTGGGCAAAATTGCTTACTTAATTGCATTTTAGTCCTTGAATTTGGGCATAATTGAAATTACTTTCAATTCAGAGACTTACATTACAAATCAAAGTCACTGCCCAATATTTTTCATCGTTCTGAATCGATTGGCAGGGGTGGTTTGGTCCAATTTGATCATTTGAGCTTTTAATTTCACTAATTCCCAAATTGCAATTAAGGAGAAATTTGGGGTTTTTGTATAAATTGACATGAACTTTTGGGCAAAAACATATTTTTAGATAATGTTCGTGTCCTAAGTTCGATTTTGAGGTTTAATTGTAAAAATTTCCCAAGAATTTTGGTTAAATTGGCAAAAATAGAGTCTGACTGGTTCTGACCGGTCGAATCGGTCCAAACAATGTCGCCTTCAACCTCCAAACTCCCGTGCAGATGAACAGTGCAAGGCCAAATTTTGATGGCAAAATTGATCGACCAATCGAGCACAATTGAAGAAGCCTTGGTGGGTGTTTAATTGCTCAGGCCATTCCCCATTGATTGATGCCGGAATCGCGACCAATGGTCACTGGAGTAGGGAGCAATGAGTCGGTCAATCTCGCGGGACCTGCAAAAGTCAACGAAGTTAAGTTCAGCACAAATCCATTCCAAATTCGCGATAAATAATACTTGCCGGAGGACCAAACAGAGTTGGGCGGAATGCCCATCGTCCCCGACGCCGTTTGGACCATAAAGCACCTGACCTCAAGTGCGAATTGACAGAACTGGCTTCCCCCCGATTGGCGGCAAAAATTGTTGAAATTGGATATAGCCATGGGAAGCCTTGGAGGAAAAAGAGGTTGGTTCATTCTGTTGGGGGGGATTAACAGAATCGAGAGAGAGAGAGAGAGAAGAAAAGCGAGAGAGAGCTCGTTCTCCAACCCCTGTCGTCGAGAACTCGAGCTCGACTGCAAGGCGCTGGTTAGGCCGTCTCCGGCCCGAAGCCAAAGAAGACCGCTGGAAGCTTGCCTGAAGCTTCAGGAAGAGATCGCCGTCGGTCGCACCGCCCAAAACTGCGGGAACAGGTAAGACTCAGCTTCGAGCTCTTCACTGTGCATCAATGGCTATTCACATATCTTACGTTTATTCTTGCATTTAGTGTGTGCGTTTTGATCCCAAGACATCACTGACCATCATCGCATCTTTATTTTGCATCGATTTTGCTTTAACACTTCGAATCGAGTCTCCAAACCTTCCGCCATAGCCGAGCACTATTCAATCTCGCCTAGCCAAATCTAGGCCATGAGAGCTCGATCGGAGCTCCAGGTAAGTGTTTTGAACCTCTAATGATGCTGCTCTGTGATTGAATCGCCTTGATTTGGTGTGAATCGTGCGACAGAACTTCCATGGCCGTACTCGGCATTTTGCATGCTGCACGTAACTCAATGGAAGGAATGTTTCGATTCTTAGATATATGAAACTAGAAGATGAGGCGAGTTGAATGGAACTGGTTTCGTGTTAATCGGTCTAGGTTTAGCCGTTCATCGGCGCCGGAGAAGTCTCGGCCGTCCATTCCGTCGGGGTCGAGAGGTTGAAGACGAAGCTGACGTGTCTGGTCAAAGAGTCAACGGTCCTAGGTGCTAATTTGTCATTGGTCCATGTAGTTGCCCAATCAGCATGGTCGTTAGAGTCTGATATTCGAGCGGGTAGATCAGACGGCTTAGATAAATCGAGTCAAATAATTAGTAGCCTTCCGATTAATAATTGGGATACTAGAAATTAGTTCCAAAATCAGAAAATAAAAAGTGCAGAAACGATGTCGTTTTGGTTAGTAATCGAGCGGCGTCGTTTAGGTTAATAAGGATGGACGGTATGGATCGAGTCTTGGTTTTTAATCGTGGCCGTAGGTCTAAGTAATCAGATCTGACGGCTGAGGAGTAGTCGGCTTCTGATCTGAGCCGTAGGTTTTAGTCAGCTAATCCTGAGCTCGAAGCTGCGTCTTACCAATCCATCAAGTAGTCGGCTTCGGATTAAATCAGAATATTCGAAAATCAGAAAAACTTGAGACGGCATCGTTTTGGAGTGGCTGGTTGCGCGGGTCCGGGTCTGGGCCAGGTTCCGATCCGACTGGGTCGGGACAACCTGGTCCGAATTATTTTTTTTAATAAAAAATTGGAAAATGATTTAAAAAAATAAAAAAATCGAGAAAATTCTAGAAAATTCTAAAAAATGTTAGAAAACCCTAGAAAATCCCAAAAAAATGTAGGAAAATTGTGAAAAATTCCTGGACATTCCAGAAATTCCCAAAAATTTAGGAATGATCACAGGCAACTGGTCAATCCTATTTTTGAGATTTTTTATCCGTTCTTTTGGAAATTGACGAATTTACCCTTTAGGGGTAAATCGCCTCAGCTTGGTATATGAGATGGGTCGAGAATGCCAAGATAAAGATTAGGGTCAGTTAGCTGACCAATTCTTCTGCCTGGGTTCTCGAATCTCCTCATTTTTTCGAAAATGACTATTTTACTCCTCAAAGGGTAGATCGCTTCTAAAATTCTAGAAAAATTCTGAAAATTCCTAAAAAATAGAAAAATGGATTGGTTTGGTTACCAATCCTATTTCCGTCACCTTTTGAATCCATACTTCATCTGAAATGATGAATTTTCCCTTTTAGGGCAAATTGTCCAAAAACTCTGCAAAATTACGATTTTGCCCCTCAAGGGTAAATCATGTCGAAAACACTCATGAGCCTTGATTGACATTTTTCTAGGCTAATAGGGCCTTATTAGTGATGCCACGCTATGTTCATGTGATTTATTCGCATGTATTGGATCCTTGATTTGCGTACTCATTTTATCTGATGTGTTTGCTAGGATAGTCATTCCTATCTGCATGAATTCTTAAATTTAAGGTACGCACCTCATCCACCTGCATGAAATCCTAGGGCTAGATAAATCATTCAACTTAGGTGCCGAAAGGGCGTCAACTCTGACAATTGGCGTAACAAAGTCCCCGATCCCATTTCTCTAGTTTCCGCAGGATCGAATAGTGTGCTCCCAACTATTCGATAGGGTTTCCGATCATACCTTCCACGAAACGATTGGTGGCGACTTCTTGGCATGTGCACGTATCACATGTCACTAGACCACGCCGAAGGTTGACTACGTATTCCACCGTTGCGATTTGGGTAATGGACCTTGGGAGAGGCCCGTGTCACATCATACCAGGACGGCCCATTAGCCCTCGAGAGCGCAGGGGCTAGCCTCGAGAGGGTCACGACAGATTGATGACTCCACTAGGGATCTATTCCAATCCAGAATCTCTAGTTAAGAATTTTAGAGGACTTGAGCCGATTAAAAAGTTGATTGGTTTATATAATCCTATTTCTGTAGATGCTCTCGATGGTGAGGTACGTATCCTAACCATTGTGTTAGATGTTCTTGCAGATTGGAGAAATAAGGGGTGTAGTGTTTGCTGACATCTTTCCTGTAGGTTGGAGTTGTGATTGTATGTTTATTTTTAGCGTGTATATTGAAGTGGTGTTTGATGCGAATTATTGTGCATGACCTTGCATTGTGATGATCACGACACATCTTACACACTGGCGGTCAAACCCCGGCTACAACCACCTCTAGGTTACCTTAGATAAGGAAAGGGTACGAAAGGATCTCGTGTTTGATGGTACTTGAGACTTTCGTATTCATTCCCGATCACAATCCAAATTGGTGATATCTAGCCCTCTTGGGTGGATACTCTTGGGGAGGAATTTGCCATATTTGGATCGTAGGAGCCGGAGCCATAGGTTCCCCACCTGATTTTCGACTTTTAGAGTATATTCCCACCTGTCTCATGCGTATGTCTATGGAAGGTTGGTATACCTAAAATCACCCATTGTTACAGGGGAATATTTGACGTTCCCTAGGTCTTGGTTGGTAAGGCATTTACTTTCAATGTATTTCATTATTCCATATTTCATAGTATGTCCATGCATTGCACATTGTTCACATCTACATGCATTGCATACATTTTGAAATCATTCAAGTGATTGATTGAATTAACGATGATGGAAGATAGGATGTCGCTGTTTCCTAGAAGTTTGACAGAGTTGGTAACCTTCGAATACCTAAGGAAAGTCACTCGTCCTGGGCCGAATACAAGGTTGCACTTTACCAGATTTGTGCATGGCCGAGAGCTGACTGGACGGAAGTTGGGATACGCCGAAGATTGTCAGACTAATCTCAGATTCAAGCAGCAGGCGGATGAAATGTTCAAAGATTATAAGGAGATGAAAAGACAATATCGCAACGGCCTAGCTAGAGAGGGGTATGCCCGCCGAAAAGCTGAACGTCAAGCCAACGAGAATAGACCGATGTTAACCCTTTGGGGAAAAAGGAGACGTTCCGCCATCAAGACAAAGCCGAAATGCATCGTACTCAAAAAGACGAAACCCAAAAAGACCCCTGAAGTCATTATACCATGGACCAGAGAATGGTCAGAGAAGCTAAAGCATCTCAACCGACCTATTGAAGACCATTCTTCACATTATGAGGGACACTCAACTAGGAGAGAGGTCTTGATTACCGAGCCGTATCCTGAAAGAGGGCAAGATGAAGATGCCATTGAGGAGGAACCCCAATTGACTACTATTCTGAAGAAGATTAGATTTTGGGGAAGGATAGTTTAGATCCCACATTCCATGGGCCTTTATGGCTTTCTTGTTTTCGAAGTTCCTCTCTATCTCTCTTTCATTGTGTGTCCTGGTTACAATAAAGAATTTACTCCGCTCTATTCCCATTTGATGTTTTGACCAATGGAATGTGACGTTATTTCCTTTAGTCACTGGATGATTCTGATTAATTACATAATTCACTTGCTTGAAATTCAAATTAGACCTTGAGTCAGGTTTTTCATACCTGAAAAGGATTCTAATTTCCATTTCTTTAACTAGAGTATGCAATTAAATCAGTACATGCATATTCCATGACATTTGCATGATCCCATGTTTAAAGTAATCTTTGGCGGTTGATTTTTCAAAATCATTTGCATATTTTAGACTTGATGGGAAAGAATGATATCCAAGTGTTCAAAGTCCCTCGAGCTGAGCTCCTAACCTGGTGGGACAGCATGGGTGAAGCCAGCCAGAAATACGCCATATTGCGGCTTGGTATCTATTGGAGCTACCGAAGATTGAATGTCTACCTGCCTTTATCCAAGCCATGGCGCTTTATTGGGATCCTACCACTGTGACGTTCTGCATGGAAGGATTGGAAGTTACCCCTACCCTTGAAGAATATAGCGCTGCCATTGGAGTTGAGTTTACTCACGTATTAGTCCAACCTCCTATAGGGTTTGAGCCTCTAAGTCAACTAGCTGAATTCCTTGATACGAACCTCAGTGAAATCAAAGCATATGCTAAAAGTAATTCTGGACGCGTTTCCCTATCTTTTCTTCTAGATAGATTTCCCAACTTTCTGCTAGCAAAGGAACTAAATTAGGTAGAGCTTTTGTCTTGGCTTTCTTTAGCTTTGTGCTGTTTCCGATCTCATCTATTACTTTTGACCCTATCATGGCCATAGTGGTTAAACAAGTTTATTATGGGTGGGATTATTCGAACCTTATCCTTGTCGAAACCTTCCTCTCCTTAAACCGCTTTAAGAAAAGCAAGAAATGAATCTTTAGAGCCTCTAGTGGTCTTTTATATCTGTAGTTCACATCTCATATCAAAAAATTTCATATCCACATGGATTTCACTGAGATTAGTTCCGATGCCCATCCTCTTAGAACTTTCAATAAAACTCATGCACGTATTCCTAAGTTCAACTTTAAAGAATGAATGGAATTCCTTAGAACTCTAAAACCTGAACAACTCCGATGGCGGCTTAGATTACCAACACTAGATAAAGTCAGGCTCGCATGCAATGGTGAAGACCCAGTCCCCTTGTTAGGATTCACAGGCGCCACCGCATTTTATCCAAGAAGGGTTATCCGACAGTTTGGAGCATTGCAAGATATCCCTTCGTCGTCACGACCGGGTGTCTTCTCGTTTGACATGCCAAGGGAGACCCTCACGGGGGAAAAGAAGAAGCAATTCGAAGCCAGGGTGGGATTCATTATACGCTCTTTGAAGAACTCCTAGACTGAAGATATAAGATGGCCGGATGATATGACTCACGAGGTGAATACTCATAGGGCTTCTACAGAATACATTCGACACTTTGAGGCGACTAGATGCAGCTTTGTCGAGCCTTATGTGCATGAATACATCGTGTCGTACGTACTTGGAGTAGAGCCGTATATACCTGAAGATATGAGATCGCCGTCATATTCGGGAGATGAAGAATCTCAGACCGATTGACTTGATCTCTGTTGGGATGATGAGGGTGCCTTAGACCTCAAGCGCCCTAGACTTGGATAGACTATTCTATCAAGTGTAAAATGTGTGAACATTATGATGTCTCCTCAGCGTCTGAATACTCATTTGTATGGAATGTTATTGTGGGCACATATGTATGAGCATAGGCATGTTTTGTTGATGTATAAAAAAACTATCGTCGAAGATTACGCTTCTTTTAATTTCATGAATTCTTTTGGAAAATGATTAAAAGAACTGCTCACGTGAGACTAAGGCTCACAAGGTAGTCCTTTTTCTCATTCATCAATAGAAAACATGCAATTGGAAGGATTCAGTACTTTCCTTATCAACCCTAAAGAGATACTTACTTGTTATTTTCAAATAAACAGGTACTCTCTAATCACATAACTACCAAAGCATCATTTTCGTACTCGACTTAAGACAAGAATGGAACAACAAGACTTGACTCCACGAGTAGGCATGTTGGAAACCCAAATGACTACTATGACAACTATGATGGATGAGATTCAGGCAATGTTGGAAGCCTCCCAAGCCAGACAGACAGTGGTACCTAACTTGAACGACTCAGGTCAATCCTCAATACCCAATATGGCCGACAAAGGGACAGCGGAAGATGTCCAACATGCTGTAGAAGGCACCCGTATGCCAAATGTCCAGTCACGGCCAAAGACACTCCCCGTTGTCATTAACCTCGAGAATGAGGAAAAAGGGAAACAAACAGTGAAAACTGAAGCCGAGGCTAAGAGAATAGCCAAAATTGAGGAATGTTTGAGCAGTCGAGGTTATGAGCTAGCCCGTTTTGACAAGATATATCTTTTCGCCAAAGTAGAGACCCCCATGATTACAAAGAGCCAGACTTCGTGAGAAAGTACAATAGGACGCGTTGTCCACGTGCTCACCTCAAATATTACCTGTGTAAGATGACGCACTATTCCGACTACATTCCATTACTGATGAATACGTTCCAAGAGAGTTTAGTTGGCCCCGCTCTAGCTTGGTTCGTTGAGTTAGACCTTGATGAATACGACGGATGTGAAGATCTTGCTGAAGATTTCTTAAGGCAGTATAAGTTCAACACAGCTACAGCCCCGACAAGAGAAGATTTGTTACGAACGGTAAAAGGAAGAAGCGAAACAATCTGAACATATGCCCAAAGATGGCGAGCTTTGGCAACCCAAGTAAATCCGCCAATCGCAGAGGTTGAATTGATTGACTTGTTCTTAAAAGCGCTTCCATATGAATACTTCGACAGATTAAACACCTCAGGATGCCAAACCTTTACACATTTGATAAAGGTGGCCGAGAGATTGGAGTGGGCTTTAAGAGAAAGAAGGCCGCATGAAACTTCGACGAGGAAGCAATATCCCCCGAAAAAAGAAAGAGAGACTGGACTCGACATAGCCTTTGTATCGGATTCCCATAGGCCCAAGGTGTTCAATAACTCCAATCAGACCAAAGAAGGATCGTCATGGTCACTGTCTAAAGGACAAGAACCTAAGAAGAGGTAGCCTCAAAAGCAATTTTTCCAGCTTCCGACACCGTTATCCAAACTACTCCCAATGCTATTAGAACAACACTTGGTGGCAAAAGAACCTCCTAGAACAAATCCCGCAAAATATCCAGGTTTTGATGAAAGCCAAACATGCACCTATCACATGGGTGAAAGAGAACACAATGTAGATAATTGATACATCCTTAAGCTGAAGGTTCAAGCTCTCATCGACAGTCAGATTTTGAAGTTTGATGATGTGGCTCCAAACGTGCAAGAGAATCCACTCCCTGATCACCAAGCGGTTAGTGCAATATTCGCTAATGAAGAAGAAAACCACCTTGAGCTGAAGGTGAATGTACCTAAGCTAACTAAAATTCTGGAAATCGCTTCATTATACCCAAAATAGGGGGAAGTTTCAACCGATAGAAAGAAGTTATGTATTGCCAAGATGATGAGCTTGGGGATAATGTTGAGCATTGCCGATGAAAGGTTCGAAGGGATTAAGGCCTCCGTAAACCTGGAATGGAACCAGTTTGTGGTTGAAACCAAACGAGGAAACATGTGGAATGTCCCACATGAAAGTCTGGTAGGCGACCTAGAGTTGATTACCAAAGCAGAAGAAGAACTCGACAAAGATGAACTGGAAGCTACCAAGCGAAGTCTGGCAGATCGCAGATTTATGACTGAAGCACTAGAGAGTGGCGAAGTTATAGACAATCTGGGTGAAGATTCTGGTGGATACAATTTCAAAGTGAAATACTCTGCTCCTCCCAGTTTCTTCTAGAGAAAAGAGGATATTATACCCGATGGGTGGAGAGGTATGGATGATCATGTTCAACCAGAGGTCCGGGAAGATGTGATAGAGCCTTTTACAGAAGAACCTGAATCATCACTCAACCAGGTGATGTCGGAACATTTCCTGCACATTGAAGAGCAAGTAGATGATCTCTTATGGGAAATGGAGGATAAGTCATTCCGATTAAATCATTCTCAGGGGGCAGGTGACAAGCTTAACGCAGAGCAATACGTCAGGATGGAGAAATTAAAAGCTCAGTGGCAAAGCATGACTGAACTATTCGAGAGAATAAGAAAATACTTGAAATTTGCGATGTTAGCAGAATCAAGTGATGTTGATAGGCATTACCTGTTAGAATACGAAAATTCCACAGAAGACTTTGGCGATACTATGGCAATGATTGAAACTGCTGGAATTCTGGTAATCAAACTAGATGAGCTTGACAACCTAAACCAAGAAGAAGACTGTCTGATTAAACCCGTTGTGATTCGCCTACCAAGAAATGAAGTAGATAATGAAGCTGAACCAGAGGCATCCTGCCTAACGACAGTAACTATAAAAGTCCCGCCGGTAGAAAACTATGACCCTAAGGCAGTCTATTGGAATTACGGGACGGGAGAAGTAGATGCCGTAATGAGGTCTAGACGATTTTACGCCCCAAGGGAAGGCGAATCCGAAAAGAAGGAAGTTTCGAAAGAAGACGCAGAAAAACTCATATCTATCGTTAAAACCAGTGAGTTTGAGGTGATAGAGCAGTTAAGGAAGATGACAGCCCAGATATCTCTGTTAGATTTGTTCATCAACTTTGAGAAACATAAAAATGCGCTGTTGAAAATACTAAATGAAGTGCATGTCCCTGAAACTATCAATGACGTGCAGTTGGGGGATTTTATGAAGGCAATCCTTCTAAAAGACCAATTGAGCTTCTCAGATGAAGATTTCCCCATGGACGGAAGAGGGCACAATAAGGCCTTGTACATTACTGCACAATTTAATGGGAAAAGAGTAGCGCATGTGCTAATTGACAAAGGATCTGCTTTTAACATCTACCCTTTGGCTACATTGAGGAGTTTGGGCATCAAAGAGGAGATGATTAAAACTTCCAAAGCAACCGTTAGAGCTTTTGATGGAATAAAAAAGACAGTGGTAGGCAAAATCGAGTTGGATGTGCTCATTGACCCAACCAAATTCTCCATAAACTTCCAAGTGATGGATTTACTGAGCGCATTCGGATTCCTGTTAGGAAGACCCTGGATTCATGTTGCTGGAGCCGTGCCTTCAAGTCTACATCAGAAAGTGCAATTCATGGTTAATGGGAAGGTGATTACCGTCCATGGAGAAGTTGATATCCTTGCGTATCAGAATGGCGTTATTCCCTACATTGAGCCAGAAGTTAAGCAAGAGGCGAGCTACCATTCCTTGGAGCTGGTGGCAATGGCCCATACTCCTGTAGAGGCAAAGCTGAAAGCTCCTTTTATCTATGAAGCCAACCTTTTACCATCAAAGATGCTATTGGCATATGGATTCAACCTAGGAAAGGGTTTAGGCAAGCATGGTCAAGGAATCAGCGCTCCTCTATAGTTAAAATCCAACGAGCACAAGATAAGCTTGGGATATCAGAACACCCGTATTGGTAATTTTACCTCCAAGATAGCAGGCTGAGGTCGAGGCAAGAGCCATAAACGACGTGGAAGCCAGAAAAATCAGAAAGATTCCTTCATTGGTTCTCCAGCCTGGAAAGACAAATCTAAGATGTTCAGCAGCCTTTTGAACGAGTATTTTAGCAAAGAATCTAGGTGGTTGTCGGAAGATGAGATAACTCCATCAGCAAAGATAGATCTGACAAACCTTTTTTCTGGAAGATGGCTCTGTAAACGTCATCATAGAGTGGCTGGGTGATGAAGCCACTACTTCTGAGTAAAGAAACCTCTCCCCTGCTTTTAATACTGCACTTAACTTCCTGCATTTTGTTACATTTTTCATTTTTATTGTTTGAGGTAAATGTAGGAAAACGCCTTTGGATCTCCAACCGTTGGTCCAAACAGCATAACTTGTAATGCGGTCCATTTTTGCATTTAATAAAACGCACAACTTTTGTTAAGGACATATGGAACCACAAATCAGCCCAATGATGATGCTAACCTTCCATATAGGAAGCTTGAGGCTTGGTTTTCCATATGATTCCTAATTTTCAAAAGATTTCTGAGGAACAAGGATGTCTGAGGATTTGAGGACTAGTTCCATTTATGCCTACACTTATTTTGAAATCTCTTTTAAAAAGATTTTTTGCACTCATGCATCGCATTTTTATATGAAGTAGAGACTAACCATGCTCATGACATTTCAAGCTTATCATCTCAAACATGCATACTAGGTTATTGTGTGAACCAGACCACCAAAATGATTATTCCTGTGATATTGAGGAAGACGAAGATGAGGGTTATGCAGCTATCCGTAGAGAGTGGAGTGCCTTCGAAAAGTCGATGCCTCCCACTTCAAAAGAGCCAATTGTCATTAACTTGGATGACGCTGTAGATATCAAAGAAGTCAAGATTGGTGGGCATTTATCTCGAGATGAAAAACTCAGATTCACAAAATTACTTAAGGAATATCATGATATTTTTGCGTGGTCATACGCGGATATGCCGAGTTTGGATCCCAGAATTGTGGAACATGCGTTACCCACAGATCCCAGCATTAAATCGGTGAGACAAAGTAGCAGACAGATGAAAGCTGAGTTAGAAGACAAAATTAAAGAGGATGTGATGAAACATCTTAGAGTGGGCTTTATCAAAGTTATCTCGTATTCAGATTGGATTGCAAACATAGTCTCCGTTATGAAAAAGGATGGCAAAGTCCGGATTTGTGTGGATTATCGGAACTTGAATAGAGCAAGCCCAAAAGATGATTTTCCATTTCCCCACATTAATGTGCTGGTAGATAGTACTGCAGGGTATGAATTATTCTCATTCATGGACGGATTCTTCGGATATAACTATATCCTCATGAAACAGGATGACAAGCCGAAAACTGCGTTTACTACTCTTTGGGGAAATTTTTGCTATAAGGTTATGCCTTTTGGGTTAAAGAATGCTGGGGCTGCCTATCATAAGGCAATTGTCACCCTATTTCATGACATGATCCATAAGGAAATTGAGGTGTATGTCGATGACATGATCGCCAAGTCCAAGAAAGGACAAGATCACATTCAAGTGTTAAGAAAGCTGTTTGAGCGACTACAAAAATACAAGTTGAGGTTGAACCCTAACAAATGTGTGTTTGGGGCCAAATCTGGGAAACTTCTTAGATTCATGGTCAGTAACAAGGGCACGGAGATTGACCCTTCGAAAATTCAAGCTATTCATGACCTAGCAACTTCCTCGATGGTGAAAGAAGTAAGAAGTCTTCTAGGGAGATTAAACCACATCGCCAGATTCATCCATCAATCATCAAATGTGGCTAAACCGTTTTTCAAATTGATCAAAAAAGTGCAAAAATGACTTGGGATACATAATGCAGTCAGGCATTCCAAAAGATCAAAACTTATCTAATCACTCCACCAGTACTTGTGCCGCCCATCCAGGTCACTCCTTGACCTTGTATTTGACTATACATCAAGAATCTTTAGGAGCCTTACTAGCTCAAACAAGCCCGGTGGATGGTAAGGAAAGAGCCATCTACTATCTAAGCAAGAAATTCATCTCGTCTGAAAAGAATTATGTGCCTGTTGAGAGGGCTTGCGTAGCAACAGTGTGGGTACTTCGCAGATTGAGGCAGCACACCCTGCACCACTATATCCAATTGGTGATAGAAAATGACCCTATCAAATATCTCTTGGAGAAACCCACTTTGATTGGGAAATTAGCAAAATGGCAAGTGATGTCGTCAGAATTTGACATCAAGAGTTCTCCACAAAAATCTGTGAAAGGGAGAGCCATAGCCGATATGTTGGCAGAGAATTCTCAAAATTGCACATCTTCTAGAAAGACAAAAGTGGAAGATCAAGTTTTGAATCTGACAGAAGACAAGTGGGTTATGTATTTCGACGGTGCCGTCAATCTATCGGGAGCTGGCACAGGGGCGATGCTAATATCCTCTTATGGTCGACATTATCCTGTTACAGCAAAACTGACTTTCTCTTGCACCAACAATATTTCAGAATATGAGGCATGTATTCTAGGCCTACAGTTGGCCATCTCCATAGAGGTACCTAAGCTGCAGGTTTATGGAGATTTTATGCTCATTGTTTTACAGACACAGGGAGAATGGAAAATAAAGGACGCAAAACTTATTCCTTATCATGAGTATCTTGAAGAACTGACACTTAAGTTCGAAAAAGTATCATTTGAATACTTGTCAAGATCTTATAACCAATTTGTAGACGCGTTGGCCACGTTGGCCTCAATGCTGCAAATAACTGACGGATTAGAAATGGAGCCACTGAGGATTGGCATAATCAGAAGACCAGCTTATTGTATGCTGATCGAAGAAGAATTTGACGGAGAATCATAGTACCATGATATCAAGAATTATCTCTTGAAGAGAGAGTTTCCTGAAGGATGTCAAGCGAAAGACAGAGGATATATATAACCAAGATGGCTAGCAAATTCTTCCTCAATAGACAAGTTTCGTATAAAAGGTCATTTGACTCCACTCTGTTAAGGTGCGTAGATGCTAAAGAAGCAAATACTCTCATGAAGGAGATCCATGAAGGTATATGCGGGCCATACATGAATGGCCATCTCCTCGCTAGGAAGATTATGCAGCTCGGCTATTATTGGATGACCATCGAATCAGATTGTAATCAACATGTCAGGTCATGCCACCAATGCCAAGTATATGGTGATAAGATTAATGCGCCCCCAATGAACTTCATCATATGTCTGAATCTTTGCCTTTTTCTATGTGGGGAATAGACATGAGAGGGCCTATCAATCCAACAACTTCAAATGGTCATCGCTTCATCTTGGTTGCGATTGATTACTTCACGAAGTAGATAGAGGCCAGTTCTTACACGAATGTCACTGCAAGGAATGTGGCGAGGTTTATTAAGAGAGATATAATTTCTCGATATGGAACCCCTCGAGCGATCATCACAAACAATAAGTCCAACTTAAACAACAAGATTGTCGACGATCTACTGGATCACTTTGGTATTCGACATCTTAATTCTTCCCTTTACAGCCTACAAATGAATGGAGCAGCAGAAGCGGCAAACAAGAACATCAAAAAGATTTTGGCTAAGATTGCCGAGAATTATAGGGATTGGCATGAGAGGCTACCTTTTCCTTAATGGCGTATCGGATTTCGATCAGAACTTCTACAGGGGCAACTCCTTTTACTCTAGTATATGTGATGAAAGCTGTCCTGCCCATAGAGATTGAGGTTCCCTCTTTGAGAATATTATTAGAAGTTAAACTCTCTAAGGCAAAGTGGAACAAACACAGACGTGAACAACTGAATCTGATAGACGAGAAGCGTCTTAGAGCAATCTTTCATTCCCAGAGTTACCAGAAGAGGGTGGCCAAGTGTCACGCCATGCGTCCTTAATAGCGCGCGAACATCCCTTCCTACTCTGCCTTTTGATGAGTCCCAATGATCGAATCGTCTATCAATATACTCACGAAATGAAATGCACATGTGGAAGCGATAAATAAACTCCATACATAAAACTCGACAAGATGACTTAGTATGCACACAACACAAAGTTTTACAACATCAAACTTCAAACACAACATAGCTGGGTCACTCCTAAATTCCAACCTGCCTATCTCAAGGAAACTTTCGAAGAGTGGTGATATAACTATCCCTACGCATCTAGTTTAACAACATCCGTCGACTTGGGCTCAGGCTTTTCATCTTCAAGTCCAGCATCGGGATCCTCCAATATATCATCGGGAATATCATGTGGGTCAGCAACCCACAGCGTGTCGACATGTACGGCGCTCTCCTCTAATGGTCCAACCAGGGAGTCTCCATCTCGAAACATCCAAGCCTCGAAAGTATGGGGAAACAAGTATTGGCCTCCTTCGTCGACCCAGACCATGCTCGTCATCTTAGTATACACCTTACCCTCACTAATGGTGAACTTCGAAGTCAAGGTCTCAATTTCCATCGGAACTCCAAAACGTTGCCACATGGTGACCGGAGTCGAGGATTGGGGTCTGAAATGTGGTCCCACGACGGGGTGAGAATAAATCTCAATAAGTCGAACCTAAACCTAACCTAGGCCAATAGTACCTCCGAACAATCCTAAACATGCAGTTCTACTAACAATTGCGACATGGCAAAGAACCAATAACATGACAATAGAATAATGAAACATGGCATGACGCTTAGGCACTTCAGTTCATTATTATTTTTAGACACAATCTCATAACTAGGTCTAAGCTTTGTACCAAGGCAATCCACAAATTCACATATCCATTTAAGGGTTGTTTGTCAATTAATAACTCATTGCTCAATATCAAGGCCCGCGTCACAACGCCTCAGGCTATATAACGATTCTCAAGACCTGCGTGACAACGCATCAGGTCGTACTTCTTAATGTCCGTATAACACGCATCAGACAAATATAATGGAATAGACCCGTGTAATAATGCCTCAGGCCACAATCCCACGTTTAACGCATTATGATAAGTTCAAACCTCGCATAACACGCATCAAGGTCAAAGGTGTGCACAAACACTCATGATTCAATCATTCATTGGCCAATCAAATGAATTACACATTTCATCACTTTAAGGAGCATAATTCGGCATCTAGGCCTCAATTCTCAATTATTGGACTACACACCACGACTTAGCCATAAATCACTTTTAAACTTCATGATCGAGCATTATAAACGCAAGCAAGGCATTCTCGTCATTGAATTCACATATCGTACCATGATCGAACACAATGAGGCATAACTAGCCAATTTAGTCATGTGATTCATAATTCTAAAGGCATGACCGAACATGTTATAATAACCATGGACTTTACTACATGTTATAATAAAATCTAGAGTCACTTACCTTGAACTAACCAAGGAACTCTCAAGAACAACCTCCTAAGGTCGCCGTTTGGGCTTGATGGTTGGCGGTCTGGCGGTGGTCGGTCTAGTGGTGGCCGGCCAAGAGCAATGAGAGAGGGAGAGAGATGAAAATGAGAGAGTGAGGGAGATGGGGAGGTGGTAGCCGAATGGTGAGGGAGGAGAGGAAGAGTGTTCACCACAAATTCAAATACAAAGGAAAGAAAAGAGTGAGTGGGAGTTGGTTAATGTTATGACATGAATAGTTCCCAAGAATGACTAGTTGGTGGGGTGGTTAATGGGGAAAAGTCCAAAGTCAATCAAGTCCAATCCTCGTTTCCAATAATTCAAGAGTCAAATGACATCCTTGCCCTTGCATTTTCGGCTGAAGATGGGGGATGGCAAATGTCCAATTTACATTTGCTTTATTCTAAGGAAATGGGCATTATCTTAGGGGTAAAAGGGTATTTTCCAATCGTTGGTCCGAAATTTCACTTTTCTAAAAGATATGGAGCGAACCGTAACCTTAATGGTTCTTGATGAGGCGACATCTAATTTATTACCATTGGAATTCTTGAATATCCGACGCCCAATTCTGAAGTCCAATTCATGGCTAAAATCCATCAATGGCGATTTCAATGTATCCCAAACTAACGGGCGGTTATTAGGAGTTACGCGTATCGACCCATGACTAATGTCACGTTTAAGAGTTATTCGAGTCATGGCGACCTTGGTTGTCATGTAATTGCGAGGGTCAATCGCTAGTTCAAAAGGGCGCGATCGTCAGGGATTGGTTTTGGTTAATTTGCAAATTATACGATGGTCAAATGAAATCACACATGATCCAATTATATAACACTGGTAAATAGTTCCAAGACCAATCTTAGATCGGCCTGTAATGTCTCAAAATATTCCCTCGGCAATCCTTATGGTCAATGTATATGGTCGAGTACTTTGGTCCACGTACTTAAATCCTACTTAGCCTTTCCCCATCGGTTAGTCTTCTCAAGAGTGGACAACTCTGAGCGAGATTTAACTGAAGTGCACTAACGAGATGTCTCATGCAATCATACTTCGAAAAGGGTTGGATTTCAGAATGTCACACCAAGTCATTTAACCGGAAAGTTAAAGCTAGAAGTTTTAAGTTGGATGATCTGGTAGTAAAGAAGACTTTGCCGAATGTTGTTCATCCAGGAGGCAAGTTTACCCCAAATTACGAAGGCCCCGAATTACGAAGGCCCTTATATTGTCAAGAAAGTCCTCACGAGAGGAGCATTAATTCTTGTAAATTCTGAAAGAGAAGAATTGGGATAACCTGTAAATTCAGATGCTGTGAAGAAGTATTATCCTCGAAATGAAATCAGATGATAATCACTTGACTTTCTCCGAAACAATCCAAGTCGCCATAGCGGTCATTACATAAGCATATCATGCATCCATGCATACATGACATGTGTTATGTTTTGTAGGATTCCAAGAAACAAACTCGGAATCAGATTCGTTCAAATGGAACCAAGAGCAGAATGGTCCCTGACACGTAGAGCCAGGTGATATGTATAGTTTCATCAAGTGTTACAATATCTTTGACTCACAAGGATTTCTATTCTCTTTATACAGGAATGCTTGATGAAGACAGAAGACAGCAATGAAGAAATACTGTAAAATTTCTCACTCTCGTATAAGAGAAAAAGAATCAGAAAAATGAACATTCATATGATCGAACTTAGGAATGAATCATGCTTTCAAAAAATGAATTCCTAACACTTACTACACACCTGTTGGAACTGGAGGTTATCCAAGCATTGTTGAAATATACATGATGCATCATTAAATCCTCTGTGGGGTGAAATGTTTGGAGGAAAATGAAGTGATTTTTTCCAAAACAGAGTTGTTTAGGCTATCTAGCAAGAATGTTTCTTCAAATAAGAGGCAAACATAATCCAAACACGTCATATACACACCAGAGAGATAAGAGAAGTGTAAGGATAGAAGAGCCCGAACCAGGGGATGTAAGGGCTTTTCGCATCGATTACAAGGATTGTGATGACAAAGGCATTCATTCTTCTCCATAAACACTACAGGTGATCATTGACAAACCCTTTAAGCGGTCTCTTAACCCTGTCAAGAACCACCCCATATTGGGGTCGTATAGAAGCAGTCCAGTGGCATGAAGAGGTAAATGGTTAGAAATCCTTTTGCTCGGACTAACATCAATCTTCGCGTGTTGATATACATTGATCCAGGCGCCTTAGGATGACGAAGAGATGTTCATTTCTCTATCCTACACACTTATACCCATTGCGTAGCCAATTTAAGCCTACACATTCGTTTCATTTTCCCCCATTGGTGATCATTGCGCAATACCAAGGCGAAGATGGCAAAGACACTCGTGGACAGAGAAGTTCAAAAGTGGGAGTTACATGAGAATTTCAAAGTAAGATGTTCAAGACAGGATGAAACTTAAGTCACATACCTTACATGATTGTCAAAAAATCCTAATTCCTATAAAAAGAAAAGGAAAAGGCAAGATCGAAAAAGAGAAAAAGCCGAATCCTTATGCATTAGAAAAGAGACAAAAAGCCCGACAAGAACATGGCTGACCCTCATCGAAATGCTGGAAAATCGTAAGGCAAATCTCGGGGACACCGAGGGATTACTAGATACCTCAACCCCCAACAAATTCTAAGATAAAAAAAAGGAATCTTCAGGAATTGTACAACAAGAGGCTACCCTTCAAATGGAATCGGAGCCAATTGCCGAAACGGCAAGCAATGTCTTTCAAAGATTAGACCCATTCTCGAGGCACGTAGTAGCAAGAGACTAAAGGTATTCTTCGAAGAATTATCAATCAGGGATAGAACAGAGGACTGATCGGCAATGATCACCATTGTCAAACCCTCCGTGATTTCGGGCCAAAAACAAGCCTTTTTCGATCTCCAATCCTACCAACGTTACAACCCTTCACAGTCTTTTCCGACTAAGACGCCTAGGTTAATGTGTACCTTAGCTCGAAGAGGTACGAGCAAGATTATTTCTTTTTCATTTTGTAGGGTTCTTGACTTGTAAACCCGAAGCAGATGAAGAAAATTTTCATTCAAAGGACCTGACTCAGAAAGTGAGTCTCCCTTGGAAACCATGTCCAAGCCCAACATTACGGTCCCGTAAAGACCTCCCAACTGATCGAAATGTATGCTCTGCGAATAGCCCCGAAAATCCAGGTACAGGTTATTAGGAAATTCGAGTGCGTTCTTTATAAAAGACCGAAGTCAGAGAATCGATGAGAAGCCCTCTTTGACGAAGATGTTCTAATAAAATGCTTAAAAGTAAGCTTTGTTGAAAACTTCAAATTGTTTGATCCAGGATTTTCCTTACAGGGATTTATGATCATCTTTGCATACTTTAAGATGTCTTGGATGTCCTCCAGCATCCTAGGTCATTTTGCATAATCGCATAGGTCAAAGTAAAGCTTTGCCTGCATTATAACTGTCATTGCCTCAAGATAACAAATATCTTTTCAATGAGGAATGAACTCTCAAGTTTAAACTTCTATAAGACTCATGGCAGTACCAGGTCAAAGAAGGACACTTTGCTCAGCAATGAAGAGCTTTGGAACCGTCTTTATGAAAGATTTTCGGTTTGAGTTTTCTACAGGATACTTGGAGTCCCCAAATCCCAGAATAGCACCCCACGTGTCAAAAGGATAATTTTCAGAATCATCTTTCTGTGAGATTTCAGGTAACCCCTAAATCCCAGAAGAATCTCGCTAACAAAGGTTTTTGCAGGTTTGAGCTTTCTGCAGGATACTTGGAGTCCCCAAATCCCATAATAACACCTTGCACGTCAAGAAGACAACCTTTAGAGCCAGCTTTCTGTAAGGTTCTAGGTAACCCCTAAACCCCAGAATATCTCCTTTGGTAAACCTACGAGTTAGGTATACCTCATTTACATAGACCCTCGTTGATTACTCAAGGTGTAGGATCATCCTACTTTCCGACAAACCCTAAAGAACGGGCGCGACACCTTTAGGTTCTTGGCCCGTTCACTTTTAGGTTCCTGGTGGATAGGAAGCCTGCTTTCCGACAAACCCTAGAGAACGGGTGCGTCACTTTTAGGTTCCTAGTGGATAGAAAGCCTACTTTCCGAAAAACCCTAAAGAACGGGTGCGTCACCTTTAGGTTCCTGGTGGATAGGAAGCCTACTTTTCGACAAACCCCAAAAAACGGGTGCGTCATCCATAGGTTCTTGACAGAAAGGAGCCATATTCATGGTCTGATCCACCATACGGATCGAAACCTTTGACAATCCCTAAAGAACGGGTGCATCATCCTTAGGTTCATGTCGGATAGGAATCTCATTCTGGTTTGGCCTATCATACGGGCTAGAGTTTAACCGCCCTAGGATACTCAAGAGACGAGTCCCTAGGTATTCACTTGAATCTGCCATATACCTCACATGCCACACGAGCATCAGGCAGGTGAGTAACAGGTAAGCACCTCTACTCTATCTCTCTCTCTCTCTCACATCAGCAAAGACAGAATGAGCAGAGCATTCACCAGCAGGGCAAGAAAGATTGAGTGTCAAGATTCATTTTCTATTCCCCAATAGAGTCAATCTGGATTCAGTGTCACCAGTCTTTGAGAAAAAATCTCTCGCGAGATTCCTCTCAAAGAGGAGCAGCTGTTGACACCTAAATTTCGATTAATCTTTTTCAGTTTATTTTTGAAAAAATTCATAAAAGTCAAAAAATTACAAAATCAACTTTGGTGGCCTAGACCAAGTCTAAGGAACCATTTTTGATCAAAAAATAATTTTTCATATTTTTCGCATTTTTCAGTATTTTTAGAAAATAGGAAAATACCCGAAAATTCAAGAAAAATAGCATTCGAGGTCCCAAAAATATAAAAAAATAGTCAATATTTTTATTTTAATCCATTTTTCTTCTTGAACTCATAAAAAGTCCAAATTCAAATTCAATTTTATGTGTTCCTTTGTTACGCATATGATTGAATTTGGTAAAAAAATGTCAATTAAATCTTTTAATTTACAATTTTGGCATTTTTAGGATCTTGACATTAAATCTAATTGTCCCTCATTGCAATTTAACCCAATTATGTGCACAAATTGCTCAATAGCATGAATTGGGCAAAATTGCATACTCAATTGCATTTTAGTCCTTGAATTTGGGCATAATTGAAATTACTTTCAATTCTGGGACTACCATTACAAATCAAAGTCACTGCCCAATGCTTTTCATCATTCTGAATCGATTGGCAGGGGCAGTTTGGTCCAATTTATGAAATTTGTCCAATTTGATCATTTGAGCCTTTAATTTCACAAATTCCCAAATTGCAATTAAGGATAGATTTAGGATTTTTGTAGAAATTGACATGAACTTTTGGGAAAAAACATATTTTTGGATAATGTTCGTGTCCTAAGTTCGATTCTGAGGTTTAATTGTAAAAATTTCCCACGAATTTAGGTTAAATTGGCAAAAATAAAGTCGGAAGAACCGGTCCAAACAGTGTCGTCTTCAACCTCCAAACTCCCGTGCAGATGAACAGTGCAAAGCCGAATTTTGATGGAAAAATTGATCGATCAATCGACCACAATTGAAGAAGCATTGCTAGGGGTTTAATTGCTCAGGCCATTCCCCATTGATTGATGCTGAGATCACGACCAATGGTCACCAAAGCAGGGAGCAATGGGCCGATCAATCTCGCGGGACCTATAAAAGTCAATGAAGTTAAGTTCAGCACAAATCCATTCCAAATTCGTGCGAAATAATACTTGCCGGAGGACCAAACAGAGTTGGACGGAATGCCCATCGTCCCCGACGCCGTTTGGACCATAAAACACGTGACCTCACGTGCGAATTGATAGAACTGGCTTCCCCCCAATTGGCGGCAAAAATTCTTGAAATTAGATGTAGCCATGGGAAGCCTTGGAGGAAAAAGAGGATGGTTCATTTTGTTGGGGGGGATTAACAGAATCGAGAGAGAGAGCTCGTTCTCTGACCCCCGTCGTCGAGAACTCGAGCTCGACTGCAAGGAGCTGGTTAGGTCGTCTCCGACCAAACCGAAGCCAAGGAAGATCGATGGGAGCTTGCCTAAAGCTCCAGGAAGCGATCGCCATCAGTCGCGCCGCCTGAAACTGCGGGAACAGGTGAGACGCAGCTTCAAGCTCCTCACTGTGCATCAATGACGATTCACATATCTTACATTTATTCTTGCACTTAGTGTGTGCGTTTTGTTCCCTAGACATCACTGACCATTATCGCATCTTTATTTTGCATCGATTTTGCTTTAACACTTCGAATCAAGTCTCCAAACCTTCCGCCATAGCGGAGCACTGTTCAATCTCGCCTAGCCAAATCTAGGCCGTGCGAGCTCGATCGGAGCTCGAGGTAAGTGTTCTGAACATCTAATGATGCTGCTCTGTGATTGAATTGCCTTAATTTGGTGTGAATCATGCGACAGAACTTCCATGGCCGTACTCAGCATTTTACATGCTGCGCGTAACTCAGTGGATGGAATGTTTTGATTCTTAGATATATGAAACTAGAAGATGAGGCGAGTCGAATGAAATTGGTTTCGTGTTAATCGGTGTGGGTTTAGCCGTTCATCGGGGCCGGAGAAGTCTCGGACGTTCATTCCGTCGGGGTGAAGAGGTTGAAGACGAAGCTGACGTGTCTGGTCAAAGAGTCAACGGTCCTAGGTGGCAATCTATCATTGGTCCACGTAGTTGCCCAGCCAGCATGGCCGTTAGAGTTTGATATTCGAACGGGTAGATCGGACGGCTTAGATAAATCGAGTCAAATAATTAGTATCCGTCCGATTAATAATTGGGATATTAGAAATTAGTTTCAAAATCAAAAAATAAAATGTGCAGAAACAATGTCGTTTAGGTTAGTAGTCGAGCGGCGTCGTTTAGATTAATAAGGATGGACGGTCTGGATCGAGTCTTGGTTTTTAATCGTGGCCGTAGGTCTAAGTAATCAGATCTGACGGCTGAGGAGTAGTCGGCTTCTGATCTGAGCCGTAGGTTTTAGTTAGCTAATCCTGAGGCCGTGGAGTAGCCACGTGGTTCAATAGGAACCGTCGGATTAAATCAGAATATTCCAAAATCAGAAAAACTTGAGACGGCGTCGTTTTGGAGTGGCTGGTTGCGTGGGTCCGGGTTTGGGCCGGGTTTCGATCGACTGGATCGGGTCAACCCGGTCCGAATTATTTTTTTAATAAAAAATTCGAAAATGATTTAAAAAAATCGGGAAAATTCTAGAAAATTCTAAAAAATGTTAAAAAAATCCCCAAAAAATATAGAAAATTTGTGAAAAATTTCTAGAGATTCGAGAAATTCTCAAAAATTGAGAAATGACCACAGGCAACTAGTCAATCCTATTTTTGGGATTTCTTATCCGTTCTACTGGAAATTGACGATTTTTCCCTTTAGGGGTAAATCGTCTCAGCTTGGTATACGAGATAGGTCGAGAATGCCAAGATAAGGATTAGGGTCGGTTAGGTGACCAATTGTTCTGCCTAGGTTTTCGAATCTCTTCCTTTTTCTGAAAATGACGATTTTACCCCTCAAAGGGTAGATCGCTTCTAAAATTCCTGAAACGTTTCGAAAATTCCTAAAAAATAGAAAATGGATTGGTTTGGTCGCCAATCCTATTTCCGTCACCTTTTGATTCCATACTTCATCTGAAATGATGAATTTCCCTTTTAGGGCAAATTGTCCCAAAACTCTGCAAAATTATGATTTTGCCCCTCAAGAGTAAATCCTGTCGAAAACACTCAAGAGCATTGGTTGACATTTCTCTAGGCTAATAGGGCCTTACGAGGGATGTCACGCTGTGTTCATGTAATTTATCCGTATGCATTGGATCCTTGATTTGCGCACTCATTTTATCTGATGTGTTTGCTAGGATAGTCATTCCAATATGCATGAACTCTTAAATTTAGGGTACATACCTCATCCACCTGCATGAAATCCTAGGGCTAGATAAAATATTCAACTTAGGTGCCGAAAGGGCGTCAACTCTGACAGTTGGTGTAACAAAGTCCCCGATCCCATTTCTCTGGTTTTTGCAAGATCGAATAGAGTGCTCCCAACTATTCGATAGGGTTTCCGATCGTACCCTCCACGAAATGATTGGTGGCGACTCCTTGGCATGTACACGTATCACATGTCACTAGACCACACCGAAGGTCGACCACGTATTCTACCGTTGCGATTTGGGTAATAGACCTTGGGAGAGGCCCGCGTCACATCAGGCCAGGACGGCCCATTAGCCCTCGAGAGCGCAGGGGCTAGCCTCGAGAGGGTCATGACAATGTTAGGTTCTATGAGGACAATGGAGTAGTCTTTTGATGATATCCCTTAGTTCCTTTGACCCAACCTTGTGCGTGTTTACTTTATGTCTTTTCCCTACCGCTGGTTGTAACTGGATGTTGATGTTATGTATATATATGCTTTCATGTTAGTTCGAATCTCGCATGTGTTAAATGTCTGGGTTGTTATTTTCCTTATGCATGCATGGTTCATTTCACTCTTTAGGTCGTCTGTTGGTTCTTGGAATTTTTTATTACGGCGTGGCGGATGTGACGAGCTCGTAAGGGAACGCGAGGCGTGACATCCCCATCCGAGTGGTATCCGAGCAAGGTCAGCTCGATCCGAATAGATAGAGGATTGGAGTGATAAGGAGTGATGGAATGTGGTGATGGGATGGTGAGATCCTAAGGGGATTCGTTAGAGTAAAGCACGAAATACATGGCATGAGAGTGGCGAATGTGATTGGCATCTTGAATTGGCATAATTGTGATGAACCTGTGAGGACCAAGCTTCGCACTTAGCACTATAAATTGATTGTGGATGCTGGTTTGATGAGTGCATGATTGCCTCTGATTATACTAGGTTGCAGATGCGTCTGGACTTGAGGTTTGGTTATGAATCCCTGATTGATGTGCTCATGAGAATGCCTGAGTGATTGGTTGTTATGTTGTGATTGCTGCCTTGTTGAGTAGCATAGAATCACTAGACTTGAGCCAGTGACTTAGGTTTCTAATTCCGTGGTGGAATTATAGTGACTCAGATAGATTAAGTTCGAGCAAGAATGAGCAACATATTTGGAAGGTCAAGAGGAGGAGCTTCTAGCTCGAGGCCGCTTGTGGTTGAGGATCCAAGAGTCGATGGAGTCCTCAAAGCATTGGAACAGATTAGAGAATTAATGGGAAAAGAGGCACAAGATAGGGCTGCAGCAGCTTTTCGATAGGCTGAAGATAAAGCCGAGATTATTGCCCAGGTTGCTGAAGCTGCAGTAGCCGTTGTGAATTTGGTGAATGAAAACCATGGCCAGGGCGTTGAGGCTGGTAATGCCCAAGGTGATGCAAATGCCAATAGACAGATGGGTAAGTTGGTTGAGCAGTTCATAAACCTGAAACCAACCCAGTTTGATGGCACTAGAGATCCTGGGCTAGCACCAAGACGGATTGAAAAGCTCAAGAAAGCTTTTGGGGTGCTGAGGTGCACCGATGAGGAAAATATATTGTTGGCTGTGTATCAGCTGGAAGGCATGCTAATGATTTGTGAAGTGCCATGAAAGATGGGGTGTTTCCTGAAGGCGCTACTTTGACTTGGGCTGCCTTCACTACTGCCTTTAATGATAAATACTTTTAAAAAACGGCACGAGAGAGGAAACGAGTGGAATTCCAAGAGTTGCGTCAGAATCAACTAATTGTTGATCAGTACGAGGCTAAGTTCGCGAGATTGTGGAGGTATGCACCGAGATCGGTTGAGGATCCACTAGAGAAAGCGCAGAGGTTCTGGGATGGCTTGAGACCGGAGATTCGAATTCAGATAATAACTGTGAATTTGAGAACTTACAAAGAGATTTACGAAAGAAGTCAGATGATCGAGAGAGACATGAAAGAAAGAGCGACCGCTTCTGGATCGCGGTTCACTCCCTCGAGAGATAATCGGCAACTGGGTAAGAGGCCGATGGCGAGCAATAGAAGATTTTTCCCTCCTGTTCGGAAGAATATTTGGAAGTCATCTTATCAATCGAACTGGAGCTGTCGCCTTTGTGGCAGGAGACATAGAAGTAGGCCCTGCCCAACTAAGACGGAGCATGTTTTAAGTGTGGCCAGTTGGGTCACTAGATAAAGAATTATCCGAGCCAAGCTCTAGGGAATTGAACTCAGGGACAAAGACCGCAGGCTAGACAGCCGGCTGTGGCTCCGCAGAATGATCAGAATTGACCACCAGCTCAAGGAAGAGTGTATGATGTGGCACGTAGAGAGGCGGAGGAAGCGTCTGGCGTGGTCACAAGTACGATCTATTTGTGCGATCAAGCTGTATATGATATATTTGATCCTGGAGCTTCGCATTCCTTTATGTCTGCTCAATTTACTGATTTGGTGAATGTAGAGTTGAAACCGCTGAATGTGATGTTGCATGTTACTACACCGTTAAAGGATAATGTGCTAGTCTCGCTAGGTTGTACGGACTGTAAGATAGTTAATAGTGGTAGCGAGGAAAAGATAGATTTGGTTGTGCTGCTTATGTATTATTTTGATGTGATTATTGGGATGGATTGGTTGGGGAAACAAAGGGCTGTAGTTGATTGTGGTAGCAGGGTAATCCGTTTTTATCCGGATGGCCACCCTAGTTTTGTATTTATGGGAAGTCAGGGAATAACCTCGATTCCTTTAGTCTCGTCGCTTGAGGCGACAAAGCTGTTGAGCGAAAGGTGTCAAGTTTACCTAGCTGTCGTTGTCGACACCACGGTTGAGGAACCGAAGTTGGAAAGTATAGTAGTGGTGTGTGAATTTCCTGACATCTTTCCTAAGGAATTGCCAGGATTACCACCTAAGAGAGAAATTGAGTTCGTGATTGAGTTAGCTCCTAGAACAGAGCCAATCTCAAAGGCACCATATAGAATGTCACTGTCAGAATTGAAAGAGTTAAAGGTGCAGATGCAGGAGTTGCTAGATAAAGGGTTCATTAGATCGAGGGCAGCGCCGGTGCTGTTTGTGAGGAAAAAGGATGGATCCTTGCGTTTGTGTTTTAATTATCAGCAATTGAATCTAGTCACTATTAAGAATAAGTATCCGTTGCCGAGGATTGATGATTTGTTTGATCAGCTGCAAGGAGCCTCTGTGTTCTCTAAGATAGATTTGAGGACTGGTTATCACCAAATGAGAATTAAGAAAGATGACATTCTGAAGACTGCTTTTAGGACGAGATACGAGCATTATGAAATTACCGTTCTGCCTTTCGGATTGACTAATGTTCCAGCTGCATTCATAGACCTGATGCATCGAGTATTTAAGGAATATTTGGATCGATTCGTCATTGTTTTTATTGACGACATTTTGATTTACTCGAGGAGTAATGAGGAACATGAAAGACAATTGAGAATTGTTCTGCAGACTTTGAGGAAGCATTCGCTTTACGCCAAGCTTAGTAAATGCGAATTCTGGTTGAATAAGGTAGCGTTCCTTGGTCATGTGATATCTGTAGAAGGAATCTCCGTGAACCCTTCAAAGATTGAAGCGGTAATGAATTGTTCTAGACCTTCGACAGTTACTGAGGTTCAAAGCTTTCTGGGGTTGGCAGGTTACTATAGGCGTTTTGTGGAAAAATTTTCATCTATAGCCACTCCATTGATGAGGCTAACAAAGAAGGATGCGAAGTTTGAGTGGACTGATAAATGTGAAAGGAGTTTCCAAGAATTAAACACCGCTTGACGACCGCACCAGTGTTAATGATCCCTTCTGGACCTAGAGGTTATGAAATATATAGTGATGAGTCGCTAAAGGGATTAAGGTGTGCGTTGATGCAGCATGGAAAAGTCGTTGCTTATGCCTCGCAACAATTGAGACCTCATGAGATCAACTATCCGACGCACGATTTGGAGTTAGCTGCCATTATCTTCGCCCTAAAGATTTGGAGGCATTACTTGTGTGGTGAATGGTTCCAGATTTATACAGATCATCAGAGTTTAAAGTATTTGTTTTCCCAAAAGGAACTGAACATGAGACAGCGTCGATGGATAGAATTGCTTAAGAATTATGATTGCGATATTTTGTATCACCCTGGAAAAGTGAATAGGGTCGCGGATGCACTTCGTCGGAAATCCATCATCGTGCTTCTGTTGGTTAAGGGATAGTCCTTACTTGAGGGACTGAGAGACTCCGAGTTTAAGCTATAAGTTTGCCAACTGTCAGGTCTAGTGGCAACCTTGAGGATTGAACCTGAAATCTAAGAACGAATAAAGGCCTTGTAGTCTACGGATCCTGAAATTCAGAAGATCCTCGAGATGGATGTAACAAAAAAGAAACCCGAGTTTCAAGTGTCAGAAGATGGAATTATGAAGTTTCGCGGACGTTTATGTGTACCTGGGGACGAGGAACTTAAGGAAAAGATTTTGTTTGAAGCTCATAGGAGTAATTACAGTATTCACCCAGGTAGCACGAAAATGTATCAGAATCTGCATCAACACTACTAGTGGAATGGAATGAAGGTAGATGTGGCTAAGTATGTAGTAAAGTGCTATATTTGTCAGCAAGTAAAGGCTCAGCATTGCAAGCCCGGCGAACTATTACAACCTTTGGAGATCCCTAAGTGGAAATGGGAGCATGTGACAATGGATTTTGTGATGGGTTTGCCAATGAGTCAGAGAGGTCATGACTCGATCTAGGTAGTCGTAGACCGATTGACTAAGTCTGCACATTTTATACCCGTGTGAAAGGATTTCGCGATGGATAGGTACGCTGAATTGTATATGTGTGAGATTGTATGATTGCATGGAATTCCAGTCACAATAACGTCAGACATGGATCCTAAGTTTACCGTGAATTTCTAGAACCGTCTTCAGGACGCCTTGGGAACTAGATTGCAGTTTAATACGGCATATCATCCACAAACGGATGGGCAGTCAGAAAGAACAATTCAGACGCTCGAGGATATGTTACGAGCTTGAGTGATAGATTTTAAAGGTGGATGGGAGGATCAACTACATCTAGTGGAGTTTGCCTACAATAACAGCTACCAACATAGTATCCGAATGGCACCATTTGAAGCATTATATGGTAGAGACTGCAGAACTCCAGTGTGTTGGGATGAAGTTGGAGAAAGGTGCATAACAGGCCCAGAGTTAGTTGAACAATCAGTTGAGGCGGTAAAGATTATTAGAGAAAGGCTAAGAACGGAACAAAGCCATCAGAAGAGTTATGCCGATAAAAGACGCAAGCCTTTGGAATTCCAAGTTGGTGATCACGTTTTCCTTAAGGTATCGCCGATGTGAGGATTATCTCGATTTGGGAAGAAAGGAAAACATAGTCCGAGGTACGTAGGTCCTTTCAAAATTTTGGAGCGAATTGGAATTTTGACCTACAGACTCGCCATGCCGCTGAATTTATCGCATATGCACAATGTATTTCATGTGTCGATGTTGAGGAAGTACGAGCCAGATCGACTCACATTTTGGATTTCGAGACTATCGAGGTAGACGGCAAAATATTGTATGCAGAAAAACCAATTAGGATCGAAGATCGCAAGGAGCAAGTCTTGAGGAATAAGACGATTCCATTAGTCAAAGTGCTTTGGGAGCACCACGGAACTGAAGGCGCCACTTGGGAAAGCAAAGAAGTGATGAGACATCAGTACCCCCATTTGTTTGAGTAGTTGGGTTTATTGTAAATTTTGAGGACGAAATTTCTGTAAGAGGGGAAGAGTTGTGACATTCTGAATTTCCTATCATTTCGAGGCTATTGAATGAAGAATATCTATCGATGTATTTCAGTTTTATTTCACTCGATGTTGACACCTGATTTTTGATCAGTCTTTCATAGTTTATTTTTAAAAAATTCATAAAAAATCTATAAAAAGTTAAAAAAATTGAAAAATCATCTTTGGTAACCTTGACCAAGCTAAAGGAACCATTTTTGATAAAAAAAAATAATTTGTCATATTTTTTAATATTTTCCAAAAATAGAAAAATACATGAAAAATGAAGAAAAATAGCGTTCGATGTCGTAAAAATATAGAAAAATAGTCAATATTTTTATTTTAATTTCCTTTTCATTTTGAACTCATAAATAGTCAAAATTCAAGTTCAATTGCATGTGTTTCTTCACGACGCATAGAGTTGAATTTGGCAAAAAATGTCATTCGAGTGTTTTAATTTGTAAATTTCTACATATTTTTTAGTCTTGACGTCCAATTAGATCGACCACCATCTACAATAAATTCCCCTTGCTGAATATTTTCGTTTTTGTTTCACATGATTTCATGGTGTAAAACGCCGAGTGGATCCCCAAATATAATCGGGTCGGCTCGTCCAAGACCAAACCAGGGCACGGCGAACCCCATGTGAGTACTCTCGAACTCCTTCGATGCTTCCTAATGCTTTTCTTAGGTTAGATCGTGTGTAGAATGGCTAGGACAGCTAAATCATTCTTGAGCTGTGATTGATAAATAGGGCCTTACTAGGAATGCCAAGTGATTTATTTGCATATCTAGATTCCTTGAGTTGCGCATTTTATTACTGATTGTGATTGCTAGGATAATCACTCCTATCTGCATGAATTTCTAGATTTAGGGTTCATACCTTACTCATCCGCATGAATCTCAGGCTAGAAAATTCAGTCAACTTAGGTACCGAAAGGGCGTCAACTCTGACAGTTGGTGTAACTAAGTCCCCGAAACCATTTCTCTGGTTCTCGCAGAATTGAATAGAAACTCCCAACTATTCGATTGGGTGGTCCAATCACACCCAAAAAAAAATGATTGGTGGCGACTCCATGGCATGCACACTTAGCACATGTCACTAGACTACACTGAAAGTCGATCACGCATACCTCCGTTGCGATTTGGGTAATGGGCCTTGGGAGAGGCCCGCGTCCGACCAGACAGGACGGCCCATTAGCCCTCGAGAGCTCGACAACCTCAAGAGGGTCGCGACAGACTGGCGACTCTGCTGGGGACTGGTTCTTAACCATTTAGTGGACTTGAGCCGATTAAAAAGTTGATTGATTCTTTTAACCTAATTTTATGCAGATGCTCTCGAAAGTGAGGTGTTTATGCTAACGAATGTGTTAGATGTTTTTGTAGACGGGAGAAATAAGGGGTGAAGTGCTTGTTAACTTTGTTTTATGCAGGTAGGAGTTTTGGATGTATGATTGTGTGGATGTTTATATTGAAGCGGTGATTGTTAAATAAAATGCATGTCTATTGCTTTAGCACGACACAATGAATACACACAATTGCGCCTAAAACCCCAGGCGCCCTCTTTAGGAACACAATAGAAGGAATTGAAAATGGAATCTCCGTGAGGAAAAACATGGGGTAATCCACTTTTCAATTCCGCTCACTTCGAACTATGGATTGAGTCCCAATGCAACGATAGTTGTGCAATGGAATCGGCTCTTCCCAGAATTCGAGGCGAGAACCTTGGCTTTAGGTACCAAGCCCTATCTTTTGATTTTTAGGAGTTTTCCCTCACTTGTCTCATGCGTTTGTCTATGGAAGGTTAGTATACCTAACACTGCAAAAAATACAGTGAAGCTTGATTTTCTCTTAAGTTTGGTTGGTAAGACTTTTCTATCCCTCGAACTTGTTACAGCTCTTAATCATTATATTCATTGCATAATTCCGGTGATTGGATTAAATGCCATTTTAAGGATAGATATGAGTGTTTTCCTCCCAATGTTCTTGATGGAAGATGAAGATGGTGTCATCCCATTACGAGCGCCAAGTGGACAAGAAGAGCCTACTATGGACATCATTGAGGTATCATCTAATGAAGATGATGATTTGGAATAGGTGATCCTGAAGTCACGTCTCAAAGATCGAAACTAGGGCATCTCTAAGTATTAAGATCACATTCCTTTGTTTTATTTTTCATTTCTAGCCTTGTATAGGATTTATTTTGCTGAGATCCTCTCTATCTGATCCCTTAGATTGATTGTATTAGGGATCTATTTGTGTTTATATACATTCAGATTGAAATTTGTTGTATTTCTATTGACTTGTCATTCGAATGTGATAGTAGCATTTCTTCTAATCACTCGAATACTCCAAAATCAATTTTATAATTCATTTGGATGAAATTGAAATTGGAAGTCTTATACAACCTTTTGGCCGTATAGGGCAACACAATCCCAATTTCGCCAGAAGGAACTATAAACTTGAATTGGTTCATGCATGTTTTGCATCATTGGTAATCCACAATAATTGATCAAGAATATCAAGAGTATTCGTGTTTTTCAAATTTAATGAAAAGATAGATATCCAAATTACTCTCGTTCTTAGCAAACAGCTTTAATTTGGATACTGTATCTTCAATTGAATTTAAAACACATCGTAATTGTGTACTTTTGAACATTCCATTGATTTTCTTGGAATTGATCAAAGGCAATTATCGTGAATTACATTCCTTTCAATGATATGCTTTCCTTTGAGGAATATCGATAAAAGCTTTTGCACAAGGCCAAAACCCTTGTAAAAGCTCTTATCCCTATTAATCATAAGTAAGCATAAAATTGAAATGATTTATGCTTTATTTTTCAAATTCTTTCTTCTGATTCTGCCTTTTCATTTGAAACAGGTTAAAAACAAGTAGAGAAGAGAAGTCTTTTTGTGGATAATCGCGGTGGGAGGTTCCTTTATCCAATCATAAGCAAGATTAAAAAATCAAGATGTACACGCTCGAATCATCAATGTCAAAGCGCAGCTTGCCTAGGTTGAGAGTGGTCAGGTGTTCGAGAAAGTCAGCCATACAGAAGTTGAGACACACACATTAGAGCTTTCATTCATTTCGCTCAATCGAGGGACCTTAAAAGCAGATCATACAAATCATCGGGGTGGAAACATAAAACCGCAATGAGCCCTAATTAGCATCACAAAGGAACCTAGTTGGCCCTTCATATTATTGATGCTTTGCTTATACTCACCACCTTGAGACTCGAGATCTGCAAGCTTAAGAAGAAGGCGTTTACATTCCCCTTTAAGATCGGCAACCTTGGTCCCATGATCTTCGGCGGCTATTTCCAGGTCCCGAACTAGTCCTCTCCCATGGGCTATATCCGCGGTAATGCTGTCAAGCCTTTCTTCCTGCCACTCACATTGAAACTTCAACACGACATTACGACGGTCGTGCTCATAGGTGGTCAGGGATAAGGCCAAGCGCTCCACCAAATTTCCCCTCTCGCGAAGCAACATCGAGACTCGCTTGTTGGCGAACTCAACAGCCTTTCTGTGACTATCGGCCACAAGGTTGGCCAACACCAAGCAGTTGGACCGATCCTCATAGCGAGCTCGCAAAACGTGAGCCACGGTAACTTTTCGATGAGCGACATGGTAAGTCTCTAAAAAGTTTATAAAGAGGGTTGGGAAGATTCTATATTCCCTCTCTAAATTAGTGCCCTCGATGGAGGTGGTGTCTATTTCCACGAGCAAAATACGGATTTCATCTTCAGTTTCTGGGTGATCGGCTATATGAGCATAGCCTCGACCGAGGAGGTTATAGAGTTTTTCCCACTGGGCCAAAATTTCGGCTGAGAAAGCGCGAATAGGAGAGGAGGTCATTTTCGTTGGAGTGAGGGAGAAGAAGATGAGTGGTAGAGTGATTAAAATACGAAAAGGCAATTATGTAAGAGTGTTAATCTTCTATGCATTAACTCCTCCTTTTATAGCAACTCGAGAATGAAGAAAGGCACAGCAATAATGCTCGTGGAGCCAAGTTAATTGGGTAAAGCAATGGTGGCTCTTTCGGTGAACCATCAGATTTGTCCCAGTCCGCGATTTCAGGCTTGATAAACCTAAAAAAGTTGTAAAAAGATATGTCGGTGTCACCATATTAAAATTGAGCGGGAGTTAAGCGCAACTATCGAAAAAAGTTGCGAAAGGATTTGGTGGTCCCATCATATTAAAAAACTGAGCCGGAGGCGAGCGTAGTTCCACCTTTTTGAAAATAAGTGGGAGACAGACATGGATATCGAGAACAGGAAATCGATTTGGTGTCCCTCCACGTTGAAAAGAAGAAAGAAGACGACAAAGCGGGAAATACGAAATCTTGGGAGCAACGCTTGCCTGATGATCTTCATCCATGTTTAAAGAACGTTTCATGGGCATACAGAACCACTCAAAAGAAAATTTAGAGAGAGTGAGCATACATGAGAGAGTAGAGAACCCTGAGTGAGCAAAAATTGATCGAACATTTTTCGATCCAACATGTTTGAGAGTTACCATCAGTTGCTAGAGGCGACTGATCCAAAAATCTCAGAAAATGAACTACTGAGAGATCTCGAAGATTCTAGGATGGCGTCTGGTACCAGAACCACATAACCCAACCCTTTCGGCAACGAAGTTCAGGATCTCAGCAGCGACGACAACAGCAGCAGCGATGGTCAATCCCGGAAAAGGAAACGTCGCCAGTGCCACACTCAGAATGAAATCCAAGAGCTTGAAGCTTTCTTTAGTGAATGCCCTCTCCCGAACATGAAACAAAGAAATGAATTGGGCCAGAAGCTAGGGATGAAACCTTTGAGGGTCAAGTTTTGGTTTCAAAATAAGCGAGCCAAATTGAGGGCTCAACACAGACGTCAAGAACTTGCGATTCTAAAGGAGGAAAACGAAAAGCTTCGAGCGGAGAACATGAGGTATAAGAAAGCTCCCAGCACTATCGCTTGCCTTAATTGCGGTGGCCCTATCACTCTCGGCGAAATGTTCCTTGATAAGCCTTATATGAGGATTGAAAATGCTCATTCACCACCCCACTCCCTCGAACCATCTTCGATACAATCAGATTTTGTTGGAGATATGCATGAACAAATCAATTCTACGAAGTCAATACCGATGCCTTCTAAAGGATGTGATATGCGTCACCATGATTGGAGTTTCCTTAACGATGAGCTTACTATCACGACCGACCAATCCAAAGCTGATGAATTCCCTCCACAACAATTTCCGGCTCGATCAAATCCTACTGGAAATAGGCCAGAGAGCAATAGCCAAGTTGTCAACACTGTTCCGGGTCGCAAGAAGACGAGGGTCAATTGGTCCCCCGAGCTTCATCTCAAGTTCCTTAGTGCGGTTCAGCAACTAGGGATCAACTCAGCATATCCAACGCGCATACTTGAGATCATGAACATACCAGGACTCACTAAATATGGAGTCGCGAGTCACCTCAAGAGCTACAGAAGGGCACTAAGACAGCGCCACACAGCACTGAACCTGAAAGAACTCAACTTGTGCCTAAACACTAGGCATGGCTATAACTACAATGCCCCTGAAGTAAGAAATACCCTGCCGAATCTAGGCACCGACCAAGCTGGTAGCAGCACCATCGACTACTTGGGCGCTAATCAGAATATTCCCCCGAATCATCTCAGCACCCCTCAAGAGTATATGCCACAAGTGCAGCAGGTACGAACTCCTTGGTTTGAGCAGCAACTTTTCGCTAGTGCTCTTCCTATCCCCGATCAACATATTGCGCCTAGTGTTCAAAGATCTGCTCGGCTTGGGCATATGATTTCGGAAGATCAAGCGGGTGGATGCTCTGAGGATTTTTGTTTCTTCCATTCCCAAATGGAAGGTGCTTTTGATAGTGAACCGATCAATCATCCTCTTATAATCTCGAGCAACGACGAAGGTTCTAGCTCGAAGAATCAGATCGCTCACAACAGAAACAGGAATCCTTCAACGCCAAGCGATGATGGTCAACCCGAATATCAGTTGCTCGAAGAATCAAAAGATTTCCTTGATGAGGAGCTCCATATCTGGATCGATCAGTTTAAAACTGATGGGCTTATGAAGTTATGATCCAAAATGACGATTATATGTCTGATTCATGGTGTAACTGGCTGATCACCGAGAATCCTCAAGGGAACTAGGCACATGTGACTGGATGTATCATTAATCTTTCTGTCATAAAGTCTTCCATGCAAGATAATCTTCCTTAATGCCTAGAGTTAATCTGGGGCAGCGATCAGTACTACCTGCGAGCATCATCATGCTTGAGTGCGATAATCCCTTGTTAGATTAGAGTCGAGGCGAATCAATTGAACGCCACGAAGAAAAACATTTAAAGGCTTCACATAGGAAAATGCGAGCAAAAGCCCGAGCGAGCTCAAAGACGGTTAGCTCTGTATCGTTCTAAGGGACCTTTAGTCGTTATGAACTCTAAATTGAGCTTGTTTCATTCTCGATGGGGGTCGCTAACTGCTTCAAGAATTTTATAACAAAAAACGAACCAGTTAGGGACGCCAATAGTGCTGTGTCCTGGTAGTCAGTGAAATGGAAGTGGTACGAAACGTCAGGAGTTCGATCTCGGGATTGAAAAATCATTTTATCAGTTGGTCTATCACCCGATGAAGTTCAAAGAGATTCGACGCAGATGACTATAGAACTTGGGGCAATTCGAAAATCATCGATTCATTTTCATCAAGCGGCGAAGTTGGTATTGTAAAATGTGAAGCATGCAAATGACAAATCCGAAGCAGAAGGAGATGAATCATGATTCGCTTATCCAAGGTCGGGATTTCAACCTTCGACTAAAGCCAAATCTAGGATGAGTTTTTGATCTTGCCCACTCGACAAAACCCATCTCCACTGAAAATGGGGGCAAACCATTCCTACATCCGGAAAGCATGTCGAAGCCGAAGACATCAAATTCATCGTTTAATCAGTGGGGCAAGTCCCTGAAGCGATAGTTATCATCCGCAGAGCGTAATGGAATCCATTCTTTCAATGTAAAACGCATTTGGCCGCGGAGCCACCCATTTGGTAAAAAGAACGTATCGTTCCTAAATGATTTTCAATCAGATGCGGGGATAATGTTCTCTCATTTTCCTCTCAGGTGATGAACAGAGACGAGGCACCCAAGAAGCCATGCATTCAAATAACAAAACAGTGCATGAAACACGCCCAAAAAGATGAATGAATCTCCTCCGACGTAAATCCTCGAGGTGGATTCGTTGCCCAACCAGACGAAGAAATCATGGCCACAAGCTTGAGGGCCGGCTTCTACAATCTGCACATTGGCATGCAGAATGGAATTCAAATCAAGAGTAAAGTAGTATCGTCCCAATTTGTTTTGAATTTGGAAACCCAAAATAATGCTTAATATTTATCCTTGGCAGGAGCTCGCCATCAGGGCAGACATGTAAGTTTCATTTTTCTCCAAAAACCAAGAAGTCGAAAGAACTTTAGAACACCTAACAATCTTGTGTTACTATGTGAAGTGCAGATTTTCACAACCCTTGTACACTCGTTGGAGCATATGACCAAGGGTAAGATGTATTGTTCCAATTTTTGTAAAGTTTTAGAATATACGATGACATATCCCTTTTATATCTCCAGGATCTCCAACCTCGATGGGCAGGTAAGTATCCCTTTTCCCAATTCATTGGAGATTAAAAAATTTCAGAATTAATTCGATTCTCACATCTAAAAAGACATAGAATTCTTACTTCATTGACATTCATGTTTTAAAACATGAGATTGTCTGAACATGAATTACACATGTATGGTGCATCATAAAATCCCTTTGAAGGATAAATCTTGATGAAATGAAATGAATTTTTCCAACAAGAGTCGTTTGAACTGTTCAAAAGGGTATTTTCTCATAAGAGAAGCGAGCCTAATCCAAACCCGTCCCATACACACTTGAGAGATGAGGAGATTGGAAATGATAGCGAAACCTTAACCTATGGATATAAGGGTCATTCGCAACGATTACATGGATCGAGATGACAGAGGCATTTATTTCTTCATTCCAAACACTACAGATGCCCATTGAGAACCCCATTGAACGGCGATTTTCATTCTCAACCCTGTCAAGAACCACCCCACATTGGGGCAAATGAAGGTTAGTCCAACAGTATCAGAAAGTAAACGGTTTGAAATTTTCTTGCTCGGACTAACATAAATCTTTGTGTGTTGTTTATATGATAATCCAAGTGTCATAGGATGACGAGAATAATTCATTTCTCTATCCTACACACTGTTATCCTTTGCACGACCAAGTTGAGCCAGCAAATTCATTTCATCAACCTATTGGTGATCATTGCATATTCCAAAGCAAATGCAACATCACTCTAGGAATGGAAGCGTGCCAAAGTTTAAGTTGCATATCTAGCATGATTGCCGAAAATCCTAGCTCCAAAAGAAAAGAAAAACACGGGATTAAAAAAAAGGGGGAAAAGAAAAATCCCTAGACATCAAGAAAAAGCAAAGTGCCTGGTAAAAAGCAAGGCTGATGTCTATTCAAAATATCCCCAGTAAAGTCTAGATATACGATGAAAAGACCCTGCAAAGGAGTCAGATCAAGATGACTACTCTCCAAATGATGTCGTGCTCAAATTGCAAACACACAAACAGACGGTCTCTTAATGTAACAAGAGACGCTTTTAAACATCCTTGTGCGCTCTAAAAGAGGAGTGTACACTTCAAGAAATGGAGATGTTCTTCGAAGGACATGTGGTAAATTTGCAATGATCACCAATGCCAAACCCTTCACAATTTCTGGGCAAAAAATAAGCCTTTTTCGGTCCCCAATCCTTCCAATGTTACAACCCTGAAGCAGTCTTATCTGACTAAGACACTTGGGTTAATGTATAACTTAGCTCAAAGAAGTACGAGCAAGACTATTTCTTTCTCATTTTACAGGGTTCTTGACTTGTAAACCCGGAGCAGATAGTGAAAATTTTCGTTCAACGGCCTTGACTCAAAAGTGAGTCCCCCTTGGAAACCGATAGCCAAGCCTAACACTACGGTCCCGTGAAAGACCTCCTGATCGGTCGAAATGTATGCGTTGCGAATGATCCTGAAACCCAGGCATAGGTTGGTAGGAAATTGAGCACTTTCCCTATTAAAGATCATTATCACAGAGCAGTGAGAAGCCTTCTTGGATGAGAAATACTCCAATGGATGTTTTGAGCAAACTCTTTTTGAAATCTTCAAATTGTTTGATCTAGAGTTTCCGTGCAAGGAATTTATGATCACATCTGTATATGGCAGGAATGTTTTGGATAACCTCCAGCAATCAAAATGCACATTTCATGACTAAAACTTAAGTCGTAGAATTTTGTCAGTTAGACAATTATTGTCTTCCCAAAGATTACTAATATCTTCTTGGCGAGGAAAATATTTTCAGGTCTAAGCTTTCTGCAGGACTTTTGGCCGCCCCAAAGACTGGGTGCGTCATCCTTAGGTGAAGCCTTTTAGTAGGCAAGTCTTTTCTAAGACCGATCCACAGAATGATCGAGTCTCCGACTAGCCCCGAAGAGTGGGTACGTCATCCTTTGATTCATATCAATTTGGAATCTCATAAATGGTAGAAACCGCCTGAAGGGTCAACTCAATGGTAGAAACCGCCAGAAGGGTCAATCAATGGTAGAAACCGCCTGAAGGGTCAACACAATGGTAGAAACCGCCTGAAGGGTCAATGTATGGTAGAAACCGCCTGAAGGGTCAACCAATGGAAGAAACCGCCTGAAGGGTCAAAACAATGGTAGAAACCGCCTGAAGGGTCAATGTATGGTAGAAACCGCCTGAAGGGTCAACCAATGGTAGAAACCGCCTGAAGGGTCAACTCAATGGTAGAAACCGCATGAAAGGTCAATGAATGGTAGAAACCGCCTGAAGGGTCAAAGGACTGGTAGAGACCGCCTGAAGGATCAACCCAATGGTCCGATCCACCATACGGATCAAAACCTTGATGAATCCCGAACGCGGGAGGATTCGTTTTCCCTAATAAGCCTTACATTAGGCAAGCCATTTCTAGTTTAGTCCACCACACGGATCAAAACCCTTGGCAAATTCCCAAATGTGGGATGCGTCTTCCTTAGGTTCCTATCAGTTAGGAATCCCATTATGGTTTGACCTACCATACAGGTCAGAGCTTAACATCCCAAGGACACTCCGATGACAAGTCCTTAGGAATCTACTTGAACCCATCAGACACAGCAAATGCTGCAAGCATTCGACAAGTAAGGGGCAGGGAAGTCTATCTACTCCTTAACTTTCTTACATCATATCAGGGAATTGAATGAGCACATCTCTTTTTAAGGAAAAGCACACATTGATGGGCATGAAAATTGGATGTCATGATTTCTTTTATTTTCCCAGTCGAGTCGATCGGAATATAGGTGTCACCTTGTCTTTGAGAGAAACCTCTGACGAAATTCCTCTCAAAGAGGGGCAGCTGTTGACACCTGATTTTTGATCAGTCTTTCATAGTTTATTTTTAAAAAATTCATAAAAAATCTATAAAAAGTTAAAAAAATTGAAAAATCATCTTTGGTAACCTTGACCAAGCTAAAGGAACCATTTTTGATAAAAAAAAATAATTTGTCATATTTTTTAATATTTTCCAAAAATAGAAAAATACATGAAAAATGAAGAAAAATAGCGTTCGATGTCGTAAAAATATAGAAAAATAGTCAATATTTTTATTTTAATTTCCTTTTCATTTTGAACTCATAAATAGTCAAAATTCAAGTTCAATTGCATGTGTTTCTTCACGACGCATAGAGTTGAATTTGGCAAAAAATGTCATTCGAGTATTTTAATTTGTAAATTTCTACATATTTTTTAGTCTTGACGTCCAATTAGATCGACCACCATCTACAATAAATTCCCCTTGCTGAATATTTTCGTTTTTGTTTCACATGATTTCATGGTGTAAAACGCCGAGTGGATCCCCAAATATAATCGGGTCGGCTCGTCCAAGACCAAACCAGGGCACGGCGAACCCCATGTGAGTACTCTCGAACTCCTTCGATGCTTCCTAATGCTTTTCTTAGGTTAGATCGTGTGTAGAATGGCTAGGACAGCTAAATCATTCTTGAGCTGTGATTGATAAATAGGGCCTTACTAGGAATGCCAAGTGATTTATTTGCATATCTAGATTCCTTGAGTTGCGCATTTTATTACTGATTGTGATTGCTAGGATAATCACTCCTATCTGCATGAATTTCTAGATTTAGGGTTCATACCTTACTCATCCGCATGAATCTCAGGCTAGAAAATTCAGTCAACTTAGGTACCGAAAGGGCGTCAACTCTGACAGTTGGTGTAACTAAGTCCCCGAAACCATTTCTCTGGTTCTCGCAGAATTGAATAGAAACTCCCAACTATTCGATTGGGTGGTCCAATCACACCCAAAAAAAATGATTGGTGGCGACTCCATGGCATGCACACTTAGCACATGTCACTAGACTACACTGAAAGTCGATCACGCATACCTCCGTTGCGATTTGGGTAATGGGCCTTGGGAGAGGCCCGCGTCCGACCAGACAGGACGGCCCATTAGCCCTCGAGAGCTCGACAACCTCAAGAGGGTCGCGGCACTCGAATCTGATCAATCCTGAGTAAATTGACCAAAAGGGAAAGGCTAACGCATGACAAGGTACCTAGGAAACTCGAAAAAGGAAATGGCGCTTTGACCATAAGGATTGCCGAGGGAACATTTAAAACCAGTAAAGGCCGATCTAAGAACGGTTAGGGAATTCATTGCTAGTGTTATACGATTGGAACGCGGGTGATGCCGTTTAATCAATGTATAATTTGCAAAATTTCACTAAATCGAACTATGACGATCGAGACCATCGAAACTAGCAATGAACCCTCACAATTACATGACAACCAAAGTCGCTGTAACTTGAGTCATCCTAAGTGTGATGAGAATCACAGAGTCGATACGCGTAACGTATGCAAAAGTCGCCCGTTAGTTCGAGATAAACTGAAGTTACGATTAACGGAAAATCGATCACAAAATGGGATCTCGAAATTGGAAAAATGAAAATGAAGAATTCCAATATTCGAATTGAATTTGACGTCACCTCGCGGATGGTAATTTAAAATTGGAAAAGTGAAGTTTCGGACGGAAAGTGAAAAATTACAATTTTGCCCCCTCAAGCCTTAACCTTGCATTAAGATTTAATGAAGGACAATTTGATCAGTTGGACCTCCCTAGGATGCGAAAATGAGAAGAGTGGAGTGGTCAAAAATAGTCAATGGATGACAAAGATATTATGTGAGACAAGACAAGTGTCATCCAATGGTGGTTAGCACTAATTACCACTCCCACCTATCAATCTTGTCATTTGACCAAGCCAATAATTTGTGGAAGACTCCCCCTTGCTCAGCCGAACCTCTCTCTCTCTCTCTCTCTCTCTCTCTCTCTCTCTCTCTCCTTTCTTCTTCATTATCTCTTTCTTTCTTCTCACCCGAAATAGCTCCAGCCCGATCGGTTTTGCCCGCTTGTTTCACCGCCGTCGACCGCCACCTCTGGCGACCTTTTGGCCGTGCGTCGACACCATATTCATCCTTAGCCTCTCCTCTACACATCCCCGGTGGTTGATCGTCCATTGGTGGTCCCATTTTGCCCGTCCAGCCCCAAACCCGAAAGTGGACAGAATCTGAGCAAGTTGAGGTAAAGCATTCGTTCTTCCTCTTAGAGACTTCGATTGGCTTCAAACTTGATGTGAGATCTTCATAACACGTTGTACTCAAGTTCGCTGAGCTGTGCTTGCAATTTTAGTTGAGTTAACATGGGTTTTCATGGCTGATTTGAGGTAGTTTCTTGGTGTGACATTATGAAATCCGACCCTTTTCGAAGCATGATTTCATGAGGCATCTTGTCAGTGCGTTTTAGTTAAACCTCGCTCAGAGTTGGCCACTCTTGAGAAGACTGACCGAAGGGGAAAGGCTAAGTAGGATTTAAGTATGTGGACCAAAGTACTCGACCATGGATCTGTACCTTGACCATAAGGATTGCCGAGGGAATATTTTGAGCCATTAGAGACCGATCTAGGATTGGTCACAGAACGATTTGCTAGTGTTATACAATTGGATCACGGGTGATTCCGTTTGACCATCGTATAATTTACAAATTAACCTAGACCGATTCCTGACGATCGCGTACTTTGGAACTAGCGATTGACCCCCGCAATTACATGACAACCAAGGTAGCCATGACTCGAATAACTCTTAAACGTGACATTAGTCACGGGTCGATACGCGTAACTCCTGAGAGCCGCCCGTTAGTTTGAGATACTCTGAAGTCGCCACTGACGGATTTTAGCCACGAATTGGACTTCGGAATTGGGCGTCGGATATTCAAGAATTCCAACGGGAATAAATTGGACGTCGCCTCATCAAGGACCATTAAGGTTAGGATTCGCCCAAAATCGATTGGGAAAGGGAGGTTCGGATTAACGAGTGAAATTGACCTTTTTCCCCTAAGTTAGTATCCTTCCTCCTTGAGCCAAATAAGGGCAAAATGGACATTTCCCTCCCTCACCCTTGGCCGAAAATTAGAGGGGGCATTATAGTCTTTTGACCATTGAGATATTTGATTTGGATTAGACAAGGATGACAAGACCAAATCCCTTCAAACCACTCTCTTACAAGTTGTCACTCAATGGCACTATTCCTTATCATTCCACCCTGACCATTGAGATATTTGATTTGGATTAGACAAGGATGACAAGACCAAATCCCTTCAAACCACTCCACTACCTCTTTTCCTCCAAATTTTCTATTCTTATCACTCACTCTCTCTCTCTTGCATTTCAAACGGATGAAGCTCTCTTCTCCTCCTCACTCTCTCATTTTCTCTCTTATTTTCTCTCCCTCCCTCAAGGCTCCCTCACGTTCTCTCTCTCTCTCTCGGCTCACTCTCTCTCGCCCTACCGCCGCCGAGCAAGAGGAATCGCAAAGAACAGGGAATGTTCTAGGAGGTTTCTTCGGTTAGATTAAGGTAAGAAACCTTTAGAACCTCGTTAAGCATGCTAGGATGTTAGAAGCTTGTGTAGAAGTGTTATTGATTGAGTTTCTTTGGCCATTTTCAGTTGGGATTAAGGAGAGCCGAACTTGCTCCTCGCCAGACCCTTTTGCTCGTGCTTCCCGTCGCCACTTCCACCGGTCTTCCTTGGCCCTTCGACTTGGTAAGCTTGCTCTAACCCTTATTTAGGACCTTAGGTTACTGAAGGGCGAGTTAGAGAGGTTATTGAGTAGTTTCGTGATTGAATCCCCGATGGATTTATGCCTGGCCGAATCTGACCTTGAGGAAATGATAATGGTTTGCCGTGCTAAGACTTGATTTTATTGCATACTTGATGAGTTGTGATGCTAAAGGTTTGAGTAGGTCGATCCACGAGCGTTGAATTGCATAGAGCTACTCTTTGTCGTGAAGTTTATTGATTTAGTGACTTATATATTTATTTGATCCCTAGTGTATATTCGGTCTTGATGAGATTTAACGTGGATTAGTTGGCACATAGATTATTTGGCACGTGGATTATTGGATTTGGCATTTGGCTATATTAATGTGTTAATGGCCACGTGATGAAAATAGTAATTGACGTTTTTCCTAGATCGAATTATATTCGAACACTAGATATTACAATGATGTCACCTAGAATAAATTCTATTAGGTGATTTTGTGGCATGGGATTGAAAACGTGGTAGTCGTTAATGCCTTGAATTGTTGGAACGCACGTTTTAATACAGTGGGCTATAATTATTTGAATTATGAGCTTATGTAAACAGGGTATCCTGATGCGCCTATATGATGCGGGATTGGTTAATGTGATATCTTGATGCGCCTATATGACGCGGGATTAGTTAATGTGATAAATACCTGATGCGCCTATATGACGCGGGTTAAATGATGAGAAATACCTGATGTGCCTATATGACGCGGGTTAAATGATGAGAAATGCCTGAGGAGCCTATATGACGCGGGCCTAGCCATGAAAATTTTGATGATGTAAAGTACGAGTGCGTTGAATATTTGATTTGAGTAATTGAGTGCCAAAGTACGAAGCTTAGACCTGGTCATGAAGTGATGATCGGAGTAGAATTGAATTTTAGGTGCCGAACTGTCATGCATGTTTCCTTGTTCTTGTTGTCATGCCATTTAGAGTCATTGCCATTTAGAGTCCTTGCCATGTTGTTTGTACTGAGAATAAAATTGCATATTCTAGGGAGTGTCTGGAAGTACTAAGTGCCTAACTTAGGGTTAGGATTAGCTTATTGAGATTTATCTCACCCTGTCGTGAGACCCATTTTTCAGACCCTAATCCTCGACCCCGATCATTATGTCGCGCCATTTTGGAGTTCCGAAGGAATTTGAGACCTAAGAGATCCCGATGCTGGACTTGAAGATGAAAAACCTGAACCAAAGTCGATGGATGCCGATAAACCAAATGCGTAGAGTTAGTCGCACCCTCTCCTTTTGGACGTTCCCCTGAGATAGGTAGTTCGAAATTTAGAAACAACCCAGTTTGGTTTTGTGTACGAAGTCAAGTGTTGTAAACTGAATGTGTTATAATGGTGTTGTATGCATTCTAAGTCATCTGGTCGAAGTTTTGTGTATGGAGTTTATTCATCGCTTCTGCACGTGCATTTCATTCCACGAGTGTATATCAGAGGCGTATTGATCCTAGGGAATAATCATGAAGAAAGTCTAGAGAAGGGGTGCTCGCGCGCTCGTGAAGGACGCGGGGCGTGACACTTGGAGACAATTTTTGGTCGTTTGAGGAGCTAGTGGAACCGAGCTGTTCGAAGGACCTTAAGGCGTTGTTTTGCTTTGAAATATTCGGTGAGCTTACTAGACATGTAGATTAAGGTTATGGAAAATTGGTTTTGTGATGAATTGAAGGTTAAAGTTGAATCAAGGGCTGTTGGATGTGATTGTGTAAAGGCCGGCTCTGCCCTTGTTTCGATTTTTTTACAAACCGAGCACGTTGAGGCTTAGGAAAGGTGTCGCCTTATTATTAAATGGTCGTTAAGGCACCTTAGGATTTTAATTGATATGTTATCAAAGTATTGGTGCAATGGAATTGAGAAATGAATGAGTTTTCATGTAGAAAATGTGATTTTTCCCTAGGACCATGCGTGTGCCGTTTTTGGCTGTGAGCTTGCTGACCTAGGGTGATTGTTGGGATCGAAGTTTGCTATTTGATCGAAGTGTAAGTGTTCCTTAAACCTTTACTCGAATACTAGGACATTACTGGACGAATTAGATTGATGAATTGATTGATTGGTGTATCCCATGATTTAAATTACGTAGTGTGATCGTGTGTTAAATGAATTTCGATCGGCTGCTGTGTTTCAATGGAAAGAGTGCCCTATTGTGATTGAAATGGCCAGAGTGCGCTTATGTGATTTCAATGGCTAGAGTGCCCTCTTGTGATTGAAATAGCCAGAGTGCCTTTATGTGAATGCATGGCCAGAGTGTCCTTATGCTAATGAATGGCCAGAGTGCCCTTGAGAAACACATCGCCGTTAGGGAGCCCTTGGCGATGAGAAATATGATACCATTGTGATAATTTTGAAGTTATGAGTTCATTCTGTGCTAGTGCGTGAAGCTTGATCTCATTGTGTATGATGTGCTTAACTATGATTCTTACTCATGCCAATTACCTTGAGATGCTACGATATATGAATGCCATGTGCTATTGTCTAGATAAATTTCTGCATTTTGCTTCGTTGCATAGTCTGGGGAGGACTAGCGATCTAGTCTAGGTTTAGGTTTCACTTGCTCATATGTAAATCTCAACCCGTAGTGGGATGTGTTTTTCAGACCCCAAACCCTGAAGCGTGTGGCCGTTACGCCTAGGCGATCCAAAAGAGATGATCGTCACTTTTGATGAATTTCCTGACAGTAAGGGTATAGTGTATATTAAAAAATGCATCACAGTTTGGGTCGATAGGGAAGAAGAAAGTTTGGAGCCTCACTGCTACGATGCGTGGTTTCGTCGTGTTGGGGATAGTAGTACCTGTGGTCCTATGAATCCCGCCGAAGTTCCCTTGAGGGTGGTGCCGAGTTGGTGTCATCCGGCCTGTATCGATGCCGATGTCGAAACCTTAATGGTATCTTCAAGGAATATCCCTGAGAAGTCCCCTACGATCGAAGAATACCTTGATGTGATTGAGATATCAACCTCGGAGGATGACGTGGAGGAGGATACTGTGGAGGCGAGCCCTGAGACGTTCTCTAACTATGTTCCTGATGAAGACGATGCTGAAGCTGATGACGAGACGAGCAGCTCCACCGAGTAGCCTGGTTACAATGGTTAAGCTTTGGGGGTTGAAACCTTTTGATGTTAGGTTCTGTGAGGACAATGGAGTAGTCTTTTGATGATAGCCCTTAGTTCCTTTGACCCAACCTTGTATGTGTTTACTTTATGTCTTTTCCCTACCGTTGGTTGTAACTAGATGTTGATGTTATGTATATATATGCTTTCATGTTAGTTCGAATCTCCCATGTATTAAATGTCTGGGTTTTTATTTTCCTTCCGCATGCATGGTTCATTTCACTCTTTAGGCCGTCTGTTGGTTCCTGGGATTTTTATTACGGCGTGGTGGATGTGACGAGTTCATAAGGGAACGCGGGGGGTGACACGAACCCATAGCATTGTAGATAAAATATATTGTTTAGTCATTGTAGATTATTATACCATATTTACTTGGGCGTTCTTTCTTGCACATAAAAGTGATGGTTTTTCACATTTTGAAACCTTTTTCTAAGAGAGTTCAATACGAAAAAGGATACTCAATTTCAAGTATCAAAACTGATCATTGAGGGGAATTTGGAAACCAGTACTTTGCTGACTCTTGTGATCAAAATGGTTTGCAACATAACTTTTCATCTTTATACACTCCACAACAAAATGGAGTTGTTGAAAGAAAGAATAGATCTTTACAAGAAATGGCACGAACTCTTTTGATTGAAAGCAAAGCTCGATCCTATTTTTGGGCTGAAGCTGTTTCCACAGCTTGTTATATTATAAACCGTGTCTTTCTCAGACCATTACTTGAGAAAACCCCTTATGAACTTTACAAAGGAAAAAGGCCAAATATTTTCATATTTTCATGTATTTGGTTATAAATGCTATATTCTTAAAAACTCAAAAGATCGGCCAAGTAAGTTTGATGAAAGATCACACGAAGGAGTATTCTTGGATATTCTACTTCAAGCAAAGCCTATCGAGTCTTCAACAAGAAATCTCAAATAGTTGAAGAATCCATGAACGTGAAATTCGACGATGAGTACTCTGCTTAAAAGATGATCACTGAAAGTGAAATGTCATATGATCAAAACCAATCATCTGAGAAGCAGAACTTATCATCTGAGGCTAAAGAAGCAAATGAATCCTCTCAGAACATGGAAGATACTCAACCAACTGCAACTTCTAAAGGTTCAAATGCTAAAGAATCAATTAGGAATGAGCTTGAAAAGTCAAAGATGAACTGAAAATATAAATCCAGTCATCCCACATATCAGGTTATTGGAAACATTGATGAAGGAATCAGAGCCAGATCTAAACTAAGGAATGTAATAAATGCATTTGCTCTGGTTTCTGAGTTTGAACCCAAAAGAATTGAAGAAACACTTGAAGATGAAAGCTGGATTGAAACTATGCAACAAGAGTTACATCAATTCAAACCTAATGAAGTTTGGGAACTGGTGCCAAGATCAAAGGATCATCCCGTTATTGGAATCAAGTGGGCTTTTAGAAATAAACTGGATGACAAATGCAAGTGACCAGAAATAAGGCAAGACTTGTTGCTAAGGGCACTCAAAAGAAGAGGGAATCGACTATGATGAAACTTACGCCCCAGTAGCAAGACTGGAATCAATCAGACTCTTACTCGCTTATCCTTGCTATCATGACTTCAAACTATATCAAATAGATGCCAAAAGTGCATTCATAAATGGATATATCAAAGAGGAAGTCTATGTTGATTAACCTCTAAGCTTTGAAGATCCAAAAAGTCCAAATCATGTATTCAAACTTCAAAAGGCTCTCTATGGACTCAAGCAAGCACCACGAGCATGGTATGAAAGGTTAAGTAATTTTCTTACCAACAAAGGTTTTGAGAAAGGTAAAGTTGATATAACTTCATTTATCAAAAGTGAAGGTAATAAAATCTTATTTAATCAAATATATGTAGATGATATTATATTTGGATCATCTAACGAAGATCTCTGCAATGAATTTTCTCAGATCTTGTAGAATGAATTTGAGATGAGTATGATGGGAGAACTTACATTCTTCCTAGGTCTGCAAGTCAACCAGACTAAACAAGGCACTTTCATACATCAAGAGAAATATTCTCTTGAACTGGTAAACTGCAAGAAAACTGAATCACCAATGTCTTCTTCATCCAAACTAGAGAAGGATGAACATGACAAACAGGTTGATCAGAGGTTATACAGAAGCATGATTGGTTCTTACTATATCTTACTGCTTCTAGACCTGATGTCATCTTTAGTGTATGCAAGTGTGCTAGATTTTAATCAAATCCTAAAGAATCACACTTTATTGCTGTCAAAAGAATCATCAAATACATAGGAACCTACTATGGTATCCTAAGACCTCAGATCTTATATTACATGGATATTCAGGTACTGATCTTGCAAGTTATAAGTTAGACAGGAAAAGTAGTTCAGGAATATGTCAACTTTTGCAATCAATCCTAGTATCTTGGTTCTCCAAAAAGCAAAATACCATAACTCTATCAACTGCAGAAGCTGAGTATGTTGCATTAGGAAGTTGTTGTGCACAAATCCTATGGATGAAGCAACAACTGAAGGACTTTGGTGTCCAATCTCACAATGTAAAAATCAAATTTGACAATACCAGTGCAATCAACCTTACCAAGAATCCAATTCTGCACTCACGAGCTAAACATATTGAAATTAAGCATCATTTTATTCATGACCATGTACATACTAATGATGTTATCATTCAATTTGTAGATTTAAGGCATCAATTAGCTGACACATTCACAAGCCACTTGAAAAGAATACATTCGAATATATCATACAAGAATTAGGTATTACTATGATACTTGTTTGAGATGTTATTTAGACAAGAAGATTTTGTTGTGGCTAGTGTTATCACCTAGAGGGGGTGAATAGGTGATTATAGTGCAATTTCAATATTTTTCGTAGAATATCAATTGCACATGCATTTATATAACGTCTCAGACGAAGGCAACACAGTATATCAATATAGACAGTTCATATGCAGTTCTACTATCACAGATTATATGATATGATCAGAGTAGAGATAGATAAAACTGCATAGAGAGTTTATAGTGGTTCGGCTTTGGTTAAACCTATGTCCACTTCTTCGGCTATCAGCCAATCGGTTGGATTCCACTAGTAAATTGCTCGAGATGTTACAGTTCAGTGATCTTCTTGACACGCAGGATACCCTACCTAGCGTTCAAAACTCTTGTGTACACCTCCTCACAATTATAATGGATGAATCAAGAAGTGTACATGAAATGAAGTACTCTCGATCTAATAATTATAAAGACTTTTCCCTCTTAACGCCGATCTTTTGTCCCTTCGACCTTGAGATGTCTTTTATATTCCTCTGCCTCCAATCTAACAATTGCAAGGCTTCCGGAAGAGGTCTCTCCAAAACTTCATGTTTGGACAAGACAGATACCAAAAGATGATCTCGTAGCCGTTAGGGATCGCCAAAGGAAAGTCTTCCCCGTTCGGATCAAATCGCCCATACAATTATGATCCTGGATTTCCATAGATGATTTTGTTCATATGGAAAGTCGTATGTGTGTCTCCTTGATTTCGCATTCTTGATTGATCTCTATCCCCGAGAATCCTCAAGAATGATCCAGCTCGATTGTATTCATTATAGTATATCAAATAAGCACATTTCAAAGTCATCTTCAAGTTCTGATTACTGTGTGTGAATACTCCACTCAGAGCTTGAGCGTCATTCCAACGTCTGAGCTATCTCCACTCAACATCTGAGCTCCAACCAGCGTCTGTGTCCCTCAGAAATCCCATCTGAGCAAAACATTTTTGACAGATTCAATCCTATGCATCCCCGCACCAAAGGATAATCTGCAAAATAAGTATTCCGCAGCATTATCTCGAAAATTAAGAGTACTTGGATTATTTTGTCAACTTCAAAATCACCTAGGGTTTTTCTCAACAATATCCCCTCTTTTTAATGATGACAAAACTATCCACAAAAGTACCAATGATTTGAATAAAAGGATGAGCAATTAGGATTTAGTTACTCTCAGTATAATCTTGGCAAGAACGAATTTTATCAATATATCCTTTGTTCTTCTAGCAAGAATAAGTTCTGAAATCAATATTTTAACAACATGAGCAATCTCAGAACTTGCGATAATGATTAAGAATTAGAGATTAAGCACAAGTATAGTTTCAGAGCATAGACATGTGATTCTACTTGATTTTCTATAGAACTTAAACACATGCATAACAATCTTGAGCAGTATGGTAAATTTGAGCATATTGCTTGTGATATAGAATTGCTACACAATAGCTCATAACTTGTAATTCAATACATGCTCAGATTATGACTGTTTTAACATGCTCAAGTTAACCTGTTTTGGAAAATATGTTACCAAATATACAGATTAATAAAATGCTCAAAGTAAAGAACTTGTTCACATGTTCGGCTTAGGAAAGAAATTATATTTCTTTTCAGATCTTGTTCCTGCGGAACATGGGAACTTATGTTCTCATATTTTCAGTTGTGAATGTGAACCTGTGTACATATCCTGTTTGTATGTACTCTCACCTACTTCTTATAACTGTTGTACCTGATACAACTTATCATTCACAAAATATGACATTCACATAGCATTCACCGAGGTAAGTATATCATGTGTGCATAGTGTTCTGTATCCTGCTGTCACCGAATATGACATTCATAACATTCATAACCATAACATTCATAACTTGTCCCATTTTTCTATAACTTTTGTAACTTCTCCCCCCTTTTTGTCATCAGCACAAAATGATAAATGAATGACCTATGAGATCAAACATAAATGCTAAAGCACGAAGATGGAGTGTTACTCTCCTTGAATATAAGATTTATCCAGTAAAGCATTAAGGGTGACATGTAGCATTTGAGAACAATAAGTACTCTCCCTAAATGATATAGCAGTAAATATGGAGAGTGACAGGTATGACAGTAACATTAAATATGTATGCAGGCATGGATTAAAAAGTTATTGAAATAATATCCAAGATTCAAAATAGCCAAACAGCCATCCTAAGTATTCGATTACAACACCAATAAAGAAACGGTCAAAATAACAACCAGAAGTAAAACACCAAAAGAGTAAAAACATTTGAAAAATATTTTTAGTCTTTTTGGGCTGGTTGAGAAGTGAATGGTGCTGAAGTTGGTTGGGCTTGGCTTGAGGGATCTGGACGAGGACAAATTGGGATAGTTGACTAAATTTATGATCAATATCCTCCTTCAGTTTGAGAATAGCCATGTCTATTTAATTGAACTGAGAAGATGTGAGTTCATGAGCAGAGTGCTTCCTCAATTCAATCTCAGCATCCACCTTGGCATTCAGACCTGCAATTTCTGAGTGTAGAGAGTCTCTTATGTTGGTCAATGACTGATCTATTGCTCTCTGATTCATTAGCAGTTCTCTCATAAGGTCTGAGGCTGTGGCCCTATCTATGTCATCATTCTGAATTCCCACATTGGAAGACTCCCCCCAAGTTCTAACATGTAGCTCAGATGATGAGACTGACTTGCCTGGGAAATATGCAATATCAGCAGCATGGAGATCCATCTCAGTATCCTCCCCTTCAGACATGGCTTCTGGAGGAATTGCCCCTTCAGTTCTGAGAAAATCAGATATATTGACCTGGGCAATCTCTTCAACCTGTTTGTGAGCCTCTTCTTCTACTTCCCTTTCCATTCTTTCTTTTTCTTCTCTGTCCTTCTCTTTTCTCTCTTGTTCCCTGGCTTCTTCTTCTTGCTGCTCCAATTCCTTTATAAGGACGTCCTCATAGGTTGACTTCACTATTGTCCTTACCAAATCCTCTAGTTCAGTTTCACTCATTAGAGAGCTGTCAAAGTCATATTCTTTCTCAATTCTGTCAAGTAACACTTTGGCAAGCTTTCTTTTCTTGAGGGCTGATTTGGTAGGTTTTTGAGCCACCATTTTAATCTTTATCTTGCGAGTGGATTCTGAAGATAGTTCTGCTGGTGCAGTTTGTGGAGTCTTGTCAAGACATTGCTCCTGAGCAGTTTTTTCACTGATTTTGATCTGTGGAAAATTAAGCAGCACTGTTTGCCTTTTTCTGTCCTTCCGCTGTCCATCATCAACCTTATATCCCATTTTGGTGAGCATTGTTTCACCAGTGCTACCCTAAGGCAACTTAACAGACCTAAGGTTCAAAGGAATTTGTATCCTTAGATACTAAAAAATTCTAGTAATCAGAGCCCCATATGGCAGCTAACCCTTGGTGTTTTTCACATCTCTCCTCATGTATAGAAATATTAAATGTGGGAGAGAGAAGGGTTTGCCATTGAGAATGGCCCAAATGAGTTTTGCCTCATACTTGAAAATATCAGTTTTGGAGGATCCTTTTGGCCTAAGGCAATTAATGACTTCCTTGTGCAAAATGATGGTTCGCAGTGGAAATAGATGATGTTCAACATGAGGTTTGTGTGCTCTTGTCACGCCCCGAACCCGACGAGCACGCGAACATCCCACCTTCGCCGTTACCTTTGATGGTCTCCCAAGAACCAAAGGCCAATGCTTAAAGGTCTATATAAAACATGCATGCGAAACCGAGAACAACTCTATCCAAACAACTTTTCAAGATGACTTAGGACAAAAGAAAGGGATACACTTCTCATTAAAGCCAAAGTCAGGTACAATTCTAACTACAAATAATTTACAGTCTCTAAGGTCTCAATCAAATTAAATCTTCACATCCTCCAAAACTTCTTCAAATGCCAGTCCATGGCAAGCTCATGTCTCCATCGTCTAGGACCTGAAAATGTTGTCCCACGACGGGGTGATATATAAATCTCGGTAAGCTAAACCTAACCCTAAACTAGGCTATCAGTACCTCCAGACATTTTGAAAAATATGGTATTTTGGAATTAAAAACTTTGGCATGGTAAAACGGGGTACTTTTCATAACATGGCATTTAATACTTCCAAATCGACTCGACTCAGTCACAAAAGATTTCATGAGTAAAACTAAACTTCATACAATGGCAAGGTTTTTCAATCAAAAGTGAACACTCGACGTCATCTCAAAACATGAGACAACTTTCACATTTCATCAAAAGTATCATTCCTTGAAATTTACAGAAAACATATTCTTTTCTCTTGCGCCCCTTTCTGGGCCAATTTCAATTCATGAGGCAATTTTCCAAATATGAGGCATAATCAATTTTCTCACAAATCGCTCTTTGATTTTCCCAGAAAACATATCATTTCATATCCGCCCATCCTGGGCCGCCCATCTTGGGGCTGCGAGATAATTAGGTCTCCATATGACCCATCGGTACATATGAGACTCTCGCGTCCGGACCTAGAGATGATTTGGTCACCATACGACTCTCGACGCCTATTTTCAATCGAGATGAATCGTGTCAGTATGGGACTCTCTAGCCTCACGACCTCGTCAGGTCAAATGGGAGTAACTCCCTCCCAATACATTGGCCAAATTTCATAATTCCTTGGCGATCCCACACGCCAGTGCACTTATAATTTTTCCCGGCGATCCCACACGCCAGTGCACATATCATTTCCTCGGGGATCCCACACGCCATTTTATTCATAAACATTTCAATTATAGAAAGCCTCAGATTTTCATTTAAAGAAAATAATTCACGCCTCAAAATTCATCATTCAAGAACAACTCATGAAATCAAGCAGTTCATCGCCTACTCGAGGCCTTCATTTCAAACGTCCCTCAACTAGACAAAACACATTTTTCATTATGCAATTCTCAGTAAAACACAAGCATCATTCAGCTCAAATCGATCAAATCTCAAATTTGATCATTCACAAGTTATCTCAAGACTCGATTAGTAAACCAATCCGATTAATGCACTCAAACAAATAAGAATTTCCACAAAGCACGTCGAATGGCCCAACCACATGCCACAACCGGATTAAGACTCCTAAGTTCAACCTCGATTTCAAAATTTCCATGTCATAAAATCACGCGAGCTCAATTCATCAAAATAGGGCAGATTTGGGTTTCATTGCGTCTCTCACAAAATCAGTTCATGAAATCATTCAATCCAACTCAAAACTCCATCCTTTAGTAACATAACATCCTAATAGAGGTTTAGGCATAACTTACCTCAAGCCTAGGCCAAGCGATTCCATAAAACGATCAACGCAACGTCGCGGCACCAAGCTGTCCATTCTTGGCCTTCTACAACCAGATTCAGTCCTGACTAAATTGGTATTGATCTGTTGAACTTTTGAGAAATCTACTTCCATAGCCTTATTCTTCAAGGTCTTATGGACGTGTGAACGAAAACGGAGCTCAATTTGGACACCGGACGACCTAGAACGAGCCATTTCAAAATTAGTGCGCGCTATGGTCAAATTTACACGGCTCTCGGCTTTCACTTCAAATCAGCCCTTAACTCTTCCAATCTCTATTCCACCAAGTTTACACCCTACCAACATATCAATTAACATCCTAAGGTGCCTTAACGAAAATTTAACAACAAGACGACACCCTTTCTAAGCCTCAAAGTGCTCGGCTTCCACAGAACCTTAACAGGGCAGAACCGGTCCTCAGCGAATCATGTATAACAGGCCACAATTCCAACTCTAAACTTCAATTCATCATGAAATCATCTTTCAAAAACCTTAATCTATATGTTTAATAGGGTCACCGAAAATTTGGAAGTAAAATAGCGCCTCAAAAGCTTCCAATCAACCCGGTTCCTCTCGGCGCTCAGGCGGTTAGATTCTGCTCCACATAAATCAATTTATTTCAGCCATGATAACCTATCAAAATTCAAGTAAACTTGCTACTCTAACTTAGTAAACCCTAGTACTATGTGTAGAAGAGCTCACCAAAAATTTGGAGCCATTTGAAGCCTTTAAGCCCACGAAACAGCTCTTCTCCCAAAACCGGTCAGATTATGCCTTCAATCTGACCTTTTCTCACTAAAACTGACCTACGGGATGAAATACAGGGCCAAATTGAGCATATAATATCTTTTTGGAACTAAAAGACGATAAGCTTTCAGATGGATGTGGTTTTACCTGAATCCAATGTCGAACGAAAAAGTTATGGCCGAAACAGTGTGGCAGTTGGAACAGGGCAGCGAGCTGGAGAGCGAGAGAAAGAAAAAATGAAAGAGAGATGAAGTTCGGCTGATGAAGAATGGAGGGAGAGAGATGCTTTGCTTCCTCCAAAAGTCAAGAGGAGAGTGAGAAAATTATGTGAGGATTAGACTATGATTTAGTGCAACTAGGCATCTAATTTAGTCTATTTGGATAAGGGCTCCTAATTTGATGACACTTGGCTTATTCCTCACTTGACACTTGTCTTTGCTTCTAGAAGCCATTGACTTCCTTTGACCATCCTTCCTCCTCATTTTCAACTGCTAGAGGAAGACTAAATGACAAAAATGTCCTTCTAGAAATCTTAAGGCAAGGGCAAAGGTTGAGGGGCAAAATGGTCATTTCGTACTTTTCGTCCGAAACTTCATTTTTTCCAATTTAAATTACCCTCGATGAGGCGACATCCATTTCAATTCAAATGTTGGAATTCCTCAATGTCCAATACCCAATCTCGAGTTCCAATTTCATGTCGAACTCTCGTCGGTTGTAATTTCAGTTTATCTCAAACTGACGGGCGACTCTTGTAGGCGCTACACGTATCGACCTTGGGATTTTTCTCAAGCCGTGGATACTTTGGTTGTCATGTAATTGCGAGGGTTTATCGCTAGCTCCTGTGATCCTGATCATCGGAATTCGATTTAGGAAATTCTCGCAAATTACACATTGGTTAAGCGGAATCACCCGCGTCCCAACGTATAACGCTAGCAATGCATTCCATGATCGTTCCTAGATTGATCTCTGCTGGCCCAAAATATTCCCTCGACAATCCTTATGGTCAAAGTGCCATTTCTCATTCAAATCCCCCAAGTCCACGTACTCGACTCCGCGTTAATCTTTCCCTTCTGGTCAGTTAACTCAAGAGTGGCCTGCTCTGAGCGAGATATAATTGAAATACCTCGATCGATATCTTTCCATTCAATAGTCTTGAGAGGGGCCGAAATTCGAAATGTCACAGCTCTAGAGAGATTGGGATTACTAGACAACTCCTTATATACATCATCATCAAAAATAAGAATTTTTGTGAAAGTAAACAGCTTAGACTGAAGAATGCTTGCAAGGTCTGCAACACTCAGAATAATGTTTTTCTTACGAAAGGAGAACTAAATTGCATCTCTATCAATCATAGTGAAGTTGGAGTAGAAGTATGCAGTCAATTTAGCATGGAGTGTTTAATGAGCAAAAATGATTACAGATGGATATTTGTAAGGGTGTAAAGAATCAACAAGACATTCCTTTCGAAGAAGTCAAACTCAACAGCTCGATTAGTCATAACACCTCCAGCAAGCAATGCCTCATAGCATTTCCTGTGTTTTGCTGACCTAAACAGTTTGTCTGCATTCTTTTCTCCAGCCAAAAATTTCATCACTATAGGCTGAAAATGAGCATAAATTGCTTCGTCATCATCTTCTCTCAGATTATCACTAACAAAAACTTCTTCTTCAACAATCTCTTCAGTATTATGAACATGAGGTTCACCAACCTTCTATTTTCCTTTCTCAGGGGTTTTGATGTTCTGAAACTCATCACTAACTTTGGTCGTCTCCCGAATTTCAAATTGGGTCAACATCTCACTAAATGTTTGTACTTCTCCTTCATTAAAGAACCCATTACTATGGACAAGTTCAACAATATCATGTGGGGGTCTTTCCTGTACCCTCATAGCCTTAATCCAGTGACTCGTGGCTCTATCTAAATATATTCTTTTATCAACAGGCAGATTAGCTTTCTCTTCAAGTGTTTGAATTATCGCTTTTATGACGCGTTCCTGTAACTTCTTCTTCCGTTTTTCAACGGTTTTAGGAGATCCTCGAATCTTGATTCCTGCCCCCAAGCTTTTCGGCCTCTTTCCTTCTTTTCTCCTCCTCACTCATTCTAGGTGAATCGGTGAGATCATAAGAAGTAGGGGCATTACTTGCGATTCTGAGGTTGCGAGATTCAAGTCGATCAGATCGACGATAGCTGGTTGATGGGGTTTTCTTTGCAGAAGAAGCCTCGTCTGCCATTGTAGCAAGATGTGTGAAAGATGTTGATTGAGAGGTCTTAGGGTTTTTGTGGAAGAATCGTAAGATTGCAATTTTGGAGGAGTCGGAGAGTGTATGAGAGATAAAACGATTTCTTTTGGCTTTGAGGAGGGACGATTCGAAAGTTAGAAACCGTCTTATTTAAAGATATGAAAAATTACTTTTTTTTGGAAAGTTTATATTTAACCAATCAATTTAAATCAATCAACTAATCAATCAATTAGATCAGTCACAACAATCAGCACAATCAACACAATCATAATATTTGCATAATAATTAGAAAGATTGTGAGGATGCGTACCTTATTTGTTGCCAGAGATATAACTACTTACGAGCCAAAAATTTGAATAATCAAACCTTTAGTCGTTCTCCACTCAGAAGATGTCATCTTCATATGATACTTTAAGTTCTGAGTACCTTGTAGTTATAGAGCTTCTTCAAATAAAGCTTTGACATCTTTTGCTTCTTCCATATACAGCTTTAGGCTGAGAAGCGAAATCTTCCTATCTAAATAGAAGCTCAAACAGGCATCATAGTAATACTTAATTCTTGTCTGATATATTCGAATGTATTCTTATCAAGTGGCTTGGTGAATATGTCATCTAACTGATGCTTTGAATCAACAAATTGAATGTTAATATCACTATTATGCACATGATCATGAATAAAATGATGCTTAATTTTAATATGCTTAGCTCGTGAGTGCAGGATTGGATTCTTGGTGAGATTGATTGCGCTGGTGCTATCACATTGAATTCCCCAATCGTGAGATTGAACATCAAAATCCTTCAGTTGTTGCTTCATCCATAGGATTTGTGCACAGCAACTTCCTAAGGCAACATACTCAGCTTGTGACATTCCGAATTTTCGACCCTCTCGAGGCTATGGAATGAAAGGATAACGATCGACGGACGAATGATCACGAAATGAAAGGTCAAAATAGGAAATTAGAAATAGAGAATTCCAACTATGAGTAGGAATTTGACAATGTCTCACCAAATGGTAATTTCAAATTGGAAAAGTGAAGTTTGGACTGAAAGTGCAAAAAGACCATTTTGCCCCTGGATCATCTACCCTTGCCTTAAGACTTCATGAAGGACAAAATGGACATTTCTCCTATCCTATAGGGCTGCCAAAAATATCTTGTACAATGGTCAAGATGAGTCAAAGCTAAGATTGAATTATTGGGGGGTGCCACTTGTCAACCATTGGGAGTATTTGGCATTAAATGCCCACCTAACCTTGTCTTATCAATTTGGGGCTCAATTATATGTGTGAGATAATGGTTTTAAGGACTTCATGTGCTGTGTAAGCCTCTCTCTCACGTTCACCCATCTTTCCGCTCCAAAAACACCTCAACCAAAAACTGCCAGAAAAGTCAGTTTCTGTGCTTGCTGTTCGGTGAGCTCGAGGAGGCCTTCCCGGTGGTATTTTGAGGCGATTCGACTTCCACAGGTTAGATCTATGTGTTCTTAACATCTTCCCGCTGGTTTCGTGATTTTAGGAGGTCTGGTTGATTTATAGTGAGTTTTGGAAGAAAAGCGGACGGATTCCGCGCGAGCGGAGGGAAGGTTATGGTTTACCCTCTTAGAAATTCCATTTGGCCTCAAATTTTTTAGGAGAGCTTCATAACACTCAGTAATATGTTCAGATAAATTTTGGCTGTAAATAGATAAGGATAACTTCGGTTTCCATGGAAGAACAGTAGCGGTAAATTCTGGACAGATTCTGATCAAGAGGAGATTGGACTGTTTTGTTGTCTTTGGGGTGTCAACCGACTCCAAATCTCTTAGTGAGCTCTTCAAACACGTAAATGAAGGTCTTGAGAGGTTATTTGTGTAAAGAGTTAGACACGAGGTTGGTTTATGGCTTGATTGAACGGATTGAAATCGAAACCGGTTCTGTTTGGTGGGTGGACCCTTGCTGCCCGGTTCCGTTAAGGGTCATTTAAGTGAAATTTTGACTTCAAATTGACGCATAAGACTTCATGAGATGTAGTGTGAGGTGTTAATTAGAAGTGTATGAAGTGGATTGGGAGTTTGGAAGTGATTTAAGGGCTATATTGTGCATGAAACATCAAGTTGCATTCTGCCCTGCATTGAGTCACTTGAACAGAATATATAAAGGGTTTGTGGAAGTATTGTGGTGATTTCGATCCATTGATGAGGCATCCTGAGTTGCCATTTGATTAGTTATTGAGTGGATTTTGATTAGAAATTAATGAATTTCCTAGGACGGTACGAGGACCTTGATTGGTCGAATACTTGGAGGGTTAAGGAAGATCAATCGAAGTGGAGCTTTGCTAGTTGCTTGAGGTAAGTGTCCCTTAAACTTTTACTCGAACGTTAGGACACTTCTGGATAGATTGATCAGATGATTGGACTGCTTGATAAAGCCTATAGCTTGAATTGCTTGATTAGTGAATTGAAATGGCAAGGAAAACTAATTGTGATAGTGATTGCCTTGTGATATAGTGCGGCTATTGAGCCCTGTATTCATATGAATTGGCCGTGGGCCCTATTATTGTTATTGAATTGGCCATGGGCCCTATTGTTGTTATTGAATTGGCCGTGGGCCATATTATTGTTATTGAATTGGCCGTGGGCCCTGAGAAATTACATCGCGGCCGTGGGCCCTAGCGATGCTTGAATAAATTGAAACTACATCGCGGCTGTGGGCCCTGGCGATGATTTGGCTAGATGCCCTTGTGAACTACATCGCGGCCGTGGGCCCTGACGATGATTTGGCTTGGAGCCCTATTAAATTATATCGCGGCTTGGAGCCCTGGCGATACATCGCGGCCGTGGGCCCTGGCGATGATTAAATGGTTGTCATATTGATGACTTATGAAAACGATAAGTTTGTTTTAGGGTAATGTGTGAAACTTGGATCTCATAGTATGTGATGTGCTTGATGGCGATGTCCTTTATATCAAGGTGCCATGAGAAAGTGATATTGAGATGCTAGATGATAATTCCTCGATGAGTTTTTGTGAATTGCTCTGTGGCATAGTCTGGGAGGACTGGCGGTTTGGTCTAGGTTTAGGGTTTACTTGCTGAGATTTATATCTCACCCCAGTGGGGGTTTAACTTTTTCAGGTCCTAGGCGACGGTACATCAAAGGTTGTCAAGGTTTGAATTTCGAGGAAGAAACTATATGATGTGGTTTCATATATTGTGTTACTATGAGGGATTGTATTATGATCTGTGGATATAAGGATCGATCCATTAGTATTTGACTACCTTGCAGGATTTGTTTTCATGAACCTGAGAAGTGTACTACTGCCTGTCCTAAGTCATCCGAATTTTGTATATGTATGGAGATGTATTCTCGCTTCCGTCTGTTTGTCGGATTTTATGAGTTGTAACCCGAGTGATCCTGGGAGTCAATATAAGGATCAGGGTTCGGGGCGTGACATCCCCGTTTAAGTGGTATCAGAGCAAGGTCAGCTCGATCCATTGAGATTGAGGTTTGGAGTGATAAGGAGGGATGACTTGAGTATAATTAGATAGTGAGACTTATAGGATTAAGCAATGATCGTTGAATTTTAAGAATTATAGGCTTGAACTTGTGTTGTGTTTTAATGATCTTAGGGTCGACTTTAATCGATGATCTTGAGTAATGCGGTGATTGAGGTTCAAGTGGAAGCATGCTGAAATTAAAGAGATATGGGTATGGATTTTGAAGTAGTAATTGTGCTTGAGGTTAGTAGAGAATTGCTTATGATTAGAGGGTTAATTGAAGCATATGATTGAAATTATGGTTTGTCAATGATCCAACTTGAGGAATATGAGTTATAAGGAGACGACTGGCACTAGTGGATTCAGGCTTGAATTGCGTTATGTCTTGATGACTTTTAGTTATTGGTTGCTATTGATAACTTTGGTAGATATGAGATGAGATGGATACAAGGAATATTTGGATTGAAGATCAGTTGTGATCGAATGCATTGGGATTTGATTTGAATGGTGATTGGACTTGAGGTATATAAGGGAATATAGGTGATTGATTGGTGAGAGGCGCTGACCACTTGTAGAAATTAGAGACCTTCTGCTGTTAAGAATCGATATGGGGACGATTATGGTATGACAAGTGGTGAGAACGAGCATGCTGTGCATGTATTTATGACTTTGAAACGAAAGTTGATGAGGGTGCATGCATGAGCTTGTCACTATCAGACTTAATAAACTGTCGCTTGGTATGGGACGAGTTGATGTGATACCTATAAACCGTAATGAAACATGTTATGGGGCGTGTGGAACGGGGCTTCCTCCGTAAATATATGACTTGGGACAACCTGTAACAACCAGGTCTGATGAGGGCGGGGACTGATCGCCGGGACAGAGAGGTCCGGACAAGGAGCGGCTCTTGGCAGGCTTCTAAGATAGCGAGGAGGCAGGAATGACCCAAGTCATAAATTGAAAGGGAAAGCCTAGGTATCAGGTTGAGTCTGATTGTGGTTAAGTGAGATGTAGGCACGTGATTGATTCTCAAGTGAATGATCGAAAGTGGCATAGCATGTGAAATGATGCCTATGAGTGGCATGGCTGAGAGCCCTGTGTTTGGCAGTGAGTGCCATTTGAGAAAGAAAACTGATGTTGTGATTGACTTTATAAGCATGTTTTGTAATTGGTATTGTGTAATTGTTGTGGCCGAAGTCTAACTGAGGGATTAGACGGCATGCGGGGTTTATACCCATTGAGCTGATACTTGTTGATATTGAGATAGTCTATTGTGATTATGCTAGAGTGTCAGATGCCCCTGGATTTATGGTATGAATGATTGAAAAGGCATTTTGAGTACTTACTAGGTTTTGACCTAGCTGAGTTTTGGCCTAGTTGAAACTTGCCTGGTAATTGACTGTTGATGATTAGTGAAATATCATCAAAGGAAGAATTTTCCTTGAAGGCATGGTATATGTTTGGACCGCCTTCGTTGAGTTGTTTAATGGAAGTACATTCTTGGGATTGTTTGAGAGCAAAGATTGTTTGAATCCTAATAGTCTTATAAGGATCTGAAGGTGATTGACCACTATGAGACAGAGTTCTCAAGGTCGTTTAAGTGTATTAAGGGTGGTTAATGACCCTTTGAGTGAGAGGTGAGGTCTCCGAATGGATTGAAATTTGAAAGCCTTGTGGCTAATGGTTATTCCTGACTTTGAGGAATGTTAATGGGATTCAGTAAAAGAAGAGAATGATCGGAAGACTTATGAATAAGAGAACTTCTGCTCATGGATTACGAGCAAAAAGATGTTCATTATGGAACATGAAGTGTGCTTGTGAAGATGGCTATTACCTCGGCGTAAGGCTTATGGTGATTAACCTCTGGTTGTTGTGAGGAATATAAACGAGACTGATGTGTCAGTCTGTCAGACCCTATTGATTTTATGAGATCGAATGAGGTTGGGTTGGAACCACTAGAAGTGGTATTGTGTGTTAACAGCCCTAAAGAGTAGGGTGTCGTTCTTAAAGGGCGATTGGACCACGAGATGGTCGTTGAGGGAAAGAAAAGTGAACGGACTTCATAGTCCTGGTTGGTTGTAATTCTGATGACTGATTTAGTAAGCAAAAAGATCGCTTAGAGAGTACTTGCCGAGTGATTTGAGGTAATCGAATTGAGCATTCGATTTGTGAACTGGTGGAGACCAAGGACGAACGGATATTGTCACTTGAAATGATTGAGTTATGGGAAGGAGAATATGAAAGCATAGTGGCATTTGAATCCTGGAGCAAAGACATCGCCATTGGCGCAGACTCCAAGGTTGACACTCTAAGGAATGGGAAGGACAAGGTAGATTCGAAGTAAAAGAATGCCACTGAAGTGTATAGTTTCCTTCGTAGGGTAAGAGACCCTAGTGTGAAGGGAAAAGGAAGTTTGAATTGTCTTGGTATTAAGATTGAGTGACAAGACTGAGAAAGAAGACGCGAAATTTGAATGATTCCTAAAAGTGAAGTTCGAGAAACTGTCATATAGATAACGTTGAATTCCAGGATAATGTTGACATTCAGTTGAATGGATGAAATCGAGGTAAGATCGCACTAGCTGGTTGTGAAACCAAGAAGCCAAGGCACTAATGCTTCTTGAGGAAAGAGCGACAAAAATGAACAAAATGTGGTATGGTCCAAGTAGAGACCTATGAGAGCAGAGGACCAAGATATGAGCTCTCAAGTAAATGGTACATGGACAGTGGAAGTGATTTGACACTTGGTAGTAATGAAGTGGACAACAGTCGGATTGGGTATCCAAGGAATGATTGAGTTGATTGTTACCGTCTTGAGAGACGATGATTGGACTCATTTAAGGAGTCATGAGAAATATGAACAGCTTTTGAGAGAGTCCTATGGACTCTAAGGAGATGTTCGTTATATGCTGGATGTGAAGAGCATGAGCTGTGGACTTGACGAGGTAAGATTCCTCAGTTGTGAAACTTTTGAGAAAGAAAATCCCTGTGGAGCCTTTGAGGATTAGAATAAGTGATGAATCGACGGAGTCGATGTGAGTTGCTGGAGGTTGAGATTTTTCGAGATTGGTAAATCGTTGTAAACAGATCGTGGGAAGATTCCCCTTAAGAATTGTTCCATTGGTAAAATGGATTAAGGACGAGACGTAACACAAATAAATGAATAAACGTGAAAAGAGTTTTCGAGGACTTAAGTCAAGTTGATGACTACGCTGTTAATGGCGCTTCAGGTTTGAAGTGGAAAAGCTTATGAAGGTCGTAATGACGTGACGCAGAATGAAACTTGAGGTATAACGAGGCAACCAGAAGTAGGCATTGCATAAGGCCATATGAGTTGGAATACTTAGAGCATGATTGGAGTTGGATTACGAATGTCCTTGCGGCAAAGTTCAGGAAACATTGTGAGTAAAAGGAGACTCCAGGTCAATATCTAACACGAGAAAAGAATGTAGTAGTTTCCTGAAAGGAATTGAACAAAAGGCAACGCTGAGGCGTGAAGTTGTTTGTGGATATGAGAGCATTTGTTTGGATAAAGAAAGACCTCGAAATTATGTGAACTATAAGAGATTGAGAGCAGGGACTGCCTAAAGACAATTGGGGGCGAGTCATACGGAACGAAGAGATCACTCAAATGTTGTTATGGCGATATTCATATCGCTAAGGAAGGGTGAACTGTTTCGCGCGTTTCGCGGATGCTTACAGTTGAGAATTAAGCATTATATAATTGGCAATGGAGGGATAGATCTTTCCTCATGAAATAAGAGATTCAACTTTTCAATTGGAAGTTCGCCGTGTGGATAGTTTGATGGCTACCTGAAATATCAGGCCTGAAGGATATAAAAGAATTGAGAAATTGCCATGATTAGACCCTGATATCTAAGAGGTATGGAAATGATTAGAATATGGAAAGCTAAGACGCTCCTGGGGATGGTACAAAGGTGTGCCAAGATTGCCTTAACACTATCGATGATGTGGATCGAAGGTTAAATTAATATAACGTATGGTCGAGCATTAGACAAGTCGACAAGAGAGAGAGATATGATCTTGAAAGTTAATGGACGATCATTGGAGATCTTCGAATGAAGTCGAGAAGGCTATAGTTCGATTTGGACAACTGATGGTAAGTTAATGGAACTTGTGCGTCCTTGACGGCACAACATGACGTTTGAAAAGGATGATTATGCCAATTGATAGAGACACTTAAGGAATGCGATTTCATGATGGTCGGGTAATGATCGTGATAGAAAATGATCTCGAATCTACTACGACGTTTTGGGAAAAATTCTTTCGACGGGGAATTTCAAGAGTAGGGCTGCAGTGTGAGGCACGTATTATCCTCGGACTAATAGGCAAATTGAACGGAAGATTCAAATGCTCGAAGGTGTATCACCGACAGGTATCATGAATGTCTGAAGAGAATAGAGAAAAGCAAGTGCAGGTTAAGGACTGGGGAACATAAGTCTTGGAGGAATATGACTTTTGTAAAAAAAAAGGGACAAATGGGAACATCGAGTAATGGGAGGATCTACTTTAGAGAGTGAGGATGCGATGAGGCGTCAATACCCCAAGAGATTAGATAATTGGAAAGTGGCAAATTTCGAGGACGAAATTTCTTTAAGGGGGAAAGAATTGTGACATTCCGAATTTCCGACCCTCTCGAGGCTATGGAATGAAAGGATAACGATCGACGGACGAATGATCACGAAATGAAAGGTCAAAATAGGCAATTAGAAATAGAGAATTCCAACTATGAGTAGGAATTTGACAATGTCTCGCCAAATGGTAATTTCAAATTGGAAAAGTGAAGTTTGGACTGAAAGTGCAAAAAGACCATTTTGCCCCTGGATCATCTACCCTTGCCTTAAGACTTCATGAAGGACAAAATGGACATTTCTCCTATCCTATAGGGCTGCCAAAAATATCTTGTACAATGGTCAAGATGAGTCAAAGCTTAGATTGAATTATTGGGGGGTGCCACTTGTCAACCATTGGGAGTATTTGGCATTAAATGCCCACCTACCCTTGTCTTATCAATTTGGGGCTCAATTATATGTGTGAGATAATGGTTTTAAGGACTTCATGTGCTGTGTAAGCCTCTCCCTCACGTTCACCCCTCTTTCCTCTCCAAAAACACCTCAACCAAAAACTGCCAGAAAAGTCAGTTTCTGTGCTTGCTGTTCGGTGAGCTCGAGGAGGCCTTCCCGGTGGTATTTTGAGGCGATTCGACTTCCATAGGTTAGATCTATGTGTTCTTAACATTTCCCGCTGGTTTCGTGATTTTAGGAGGTCTGGTTGATTTATAGTGATTTTTGGAAGAAAAGCGGACGGATTCCGCGCGAGCTGAGAGAAGGTTATGGTTTACCCTCTTAGAAATTCCATTTGGCCTCAAATTTTTTAGGAGAGCTTCACAACACTCAGTACTATGTTCAGATAAATTTGGCTGTAAATAGATAAGGATAACTTCGGTTTCTATGGAAGAACAGTAGCGGTAAATTCTGGACAGATTCTGATCAAGAGGAGATTGGACTGTTTTGTTGTCTTTGGGGTGTCAACCGACTCCAAATCTCTTAGTGAGCTCTTCAAACACGTAAATGAAGGTCTTGAGAGGTTATTTGTGTAAAGAGTTAGACACGAGGTTGGTTTATGGCTTGATTGAACGGATTGAAATCGAAACCGGTTCTGTTTGGTGGGTGGACCCTTGCTGCCCGGTTCCGTTAAGGGTCATTTAAGTGATATTTTGACTTCAAATTGACGCATAAGACTTCATGAGATGTAGTGTGAGGTGTTAATTAGAAGTGTATGAAGTGGATTGGGAGTTTGGAAGTGATTTAAGGGCTATATTGTGCATGAAACATCAAGTTGCATTCTGCCCTGCATTGAGTCACATGAACAGAATATATAAAGGGTTTGTGGAAGTATTGTGGTGATTTCGATCCATTGATGAGGCATCCTGAGTTGCCATTTGATTAGTTATTGAGTGGATTTTGATTAGAAATTAATGAATTTCCTAGGACGGTACGAGGACCTTGATTGGTCGAATACTTGGAGGGTTAAGGAAGATCAATCGAAGTGGAGCTTCGCTAGTTGCTTGAGGTAAGTGTCCCTTAAACTTTTACTCGAACGTTAGGACACTACTGGATAGATTGATCGGATGATTGGACTGCTTGATAAAGCCTATAGCTTGAATTGCTTGATTAGTGGATTGAAATGGCAAGGAAAACTAATTGTGAGAGTGATTGCCTTGTGATATAGTGCGGCTATTGAGCCCTGTATTCGTATGAATTGGCCGTGAGCCCTATTATTGTTATTGAATTGGCCATGGGCCCTATTGTTGTTATTGAATTGGCCGTGGGCCATATTATTGTTATTGAATTGGCCGTAGGCCCTGAGAAATTACATCGCGGCCGTGGGCCCTAGCGATGCTTGAATAAATTGAAACTACATCGCGGCTGTGGGCCCTGGCGATGATTTGGCTAGATGCCCTTGTGAACTACATCGCGGCCGTAGGCCCTGGTGATGATTTGGCTTGGAGCCCTATTAAATTATATCGCGGCTTGGAGCCCTGGCGATACATCGCGGCCGTGGGCCCTGGCGATGATTAAATGGTTGTCATATTGATGACTTATGAAAACGATAAGTTTGTTTTAGGGTAATGTGTGAAACTTGGATCTCATAGTATGTGATGTGCATGATGGCGATGTCCTTGAGATGCTAGATGATAATTCCTCGATGAGTTTTTGTGAATTGCTCTGTGGCATAGTCTGGGAGGACTGGCGGTCTGGTCTAGGTTTAGGGTTTACTTGTTGAGATTTATATCTCACCCCAGTAGGGGTTTAACTTTTTCAGGTCCCAGGCGACGGTACATCAAAGGTCGTCATGGTATGAATTTCGAGGAAGAAACTATATGACGTGGCTTCATATATTGTGTTACTAGGAGGGATTGTATTATGATATGTGGATATAAGGATCGATCCATTAGTATTTGACTACCTTGCAGGATTTGTTTTCATGAACCTGAGAAGTGTACTACTGCCTGTCCTAAGTCATCCGAATTTTGTATATGTATGGAGATGTATTCTTGCTTCCGTCTGTTTGTCGGATTTTATGAGTTGTAACCCGAGTGATCCTGGGAGTCAATATAAAGATCAGGGTTCGGGGCGTGACACAGCTTTTATAGTTGATAGAGCTACGGTGTTTTGTTTTTTGGAGAACCAAGACACCAGCATTGATCCGAGAAGTTGACATGTTCCTGAAGTACTTTTTCTATCTAATTTACAACCTGCAAGATCAGCATCTGAATATCCATGTAATGTAAGATTTGAAGTCTTAGGATACCATAGTCATAAATTAGGATATGTTCCTATGTACTTAATAATCCTTTTGACAGCTGTAAAATGTGATTCCTTGGGATCTGATTGAAACCTAGCACACATGCATACACTAAAGATAATATCAAGTCTAGAAGCAGTTAGATATAGTAGCGAACCGATCATGCCCCTGTAGAGCTTCTAATCAACCTATTTGCCTTGTTCATCCTTGTCTAGCTTGGATGAAGAGGAAGACATTGGCAAATCAGTTTTCTTGCGGCATAAGTATATTTTTAGTGCCAAAAGTTGTGTATGGAGATCACTTTAGTGCCAAAAGTTTCAAACGGACAACTTTAGTGCCACTTTTTTTAAACGATCACTTTTGGTGCCAACTTCTTTTAAAAGCGATCACCTTTAGTGCTAGAGCTGACGTGGCTCACCGAAAATGCGACACGTGTTATTTTTTAAGCTGACGTGGCACATCAGAGTTGACACTAAAAGTGATCGTTTTTAAAAAAAAGTTGGCACTAAAGTTGTCTGTTTGAAACTTTTGGCACTAAAGTGATCTGTACATAACTTTTGGTACCAAAGTGGTCCGTTTGAAACTTTTGGCGCTAAAGTGATCTCTGTACATAAATTTTGGCACTAAAAATGTACTTATGTCGTTTCCTTGCAATTTTCCTGACCGAACTCTTTAACTAGTTCAAGATAGACGTGCACGGTTCCGTCGAACCGCCGGTTCCGGTTCAGGAACCGGCGGTTCCGGTTCCGCCAAATGGGGGAACCTGACGGTTCCGGGCCAGTTCCGGTTCCGGTTCCGGTGCCGGTTCGGTACCGGATGGTTCCGGGCCGGTTCCGGTTCCGGAACCTTTAATTTTATTTTTAAAATAATAAAATAAATTAATAAATTATTAATTAAAATTTATAATCAAATTGTACATTGTAAAAAAAATTGAAAAAAAAAAGATGAGGAGTGGGCTTGAACTTTATGAATTATCATTAAGCGCCTACATATCTTCTTGGGGATAGAAGAATCAAAGCCCATGTAGTTCTCTTACCTTTGGTAACCCCAACTTACCTCATCCTCAATCGTCGCTACCTGTTGTTGTGGTGGCGGTGGTATCTCCACAATCATCACTGAAGAAGTCGTGTTCTCGATCCAACTCTTGTTGTCGAAGTTTAGCCCTAGTCCAATCATCGACGCAAGCTTGAAACTCCACACTTTCTGGATTTAATCTTGAACGGCGGGAGTCTAAAATTAATCCTCCAGCACTAAATGCTTGTTCAACTGCCACTGTCGAAGAAGGTGTCGCTAATATTTGTCTTACAATGAGGGAGAGAACTGGATATTGAATTGAATGGTTCTTCCACCACTCAAGAATCTTGAAATCTGCTGCGCTGTGTTCGAAATCACTAAACTCAAAATAAATTGTTAAATAGTTTTCTAATTCGGAAATACTACCTGTTGTCCCTTTTTATTTTTTTTTTGCCTACTCATGAGCATTTTATACCATCTACCAAGTGAAATACATGTATTGCTTCGTGAGACACTAGACTGAACAGATTCACATCCACTATCACTTAAACCATATTTACTACAAAATTCATTATATAATTCTACTATAACTTTTTTAACATCTACTTGTATACTATGAATATCTATTACTTCATTCAAATGTAAACATTCATAATAATAAGCATTCAAATAATCTAATAAACCATCTAATTTAGTACGTGGATCGAAAACAATACCAACTAAATAGACAAGAGGAATGTTAAAGTAATAATGCAACCATTTTTCTCGCATTACTAAAATACTCGAAGCTAATTCAGTATCTTTTTCACATTCATTAAAAATACCAGCAATGTTAACACACTCTATTAAAAATAAATGCGTAGTAGGATAATAAACACCAGATAAAATATTAGTAGCATCATTAAAAACTTTAAAAAAATCTAAAAAAAATTTGCAAACTTCCCAATGTTGCGGGAGCAAAGCAATATCGGGAACATTATCCGAAATAAAGGAACATAATAAATCTTTGTAATCAAAAGTTTGTAGAAGCATCTCGTAGGTAGAATTCCAACGAGTCGGAATATCTTTTGGAAACCTTTTTGCCCTTCTCCCATTTTTTTTACAATATTTTCCCCACTCTTTCATAAGTTGAGGACGGCTCCACAAATATCTAATTGCATTATTTATTGGCTGAAGAGATGTTGCAAGAACTCGTAAACCATCTTGAACACATAAATTTAAAACATGGCAAGCACATCTAATACGAAAAAATTGTCCGCCAAAAGAGGGTTTACAAAGTTTTTCTAACTCAGGAATGGAAGCAGTATTTGCGGCGGCATTATCAAAACCAACTGAAAAAATTTTATCAATCAAATTAAATTCTTCTAAAACTTGCCTAATTAGTCTATAAATATTATGGGCCGTATGCCTTTCAGGAAAAACTCGAAATGCAAGAAGTTTTTTTTGAATAACCCAATCATCACCTATCCAATGGCACGTGATACCCATATAAGAATTAATATTCCAAGAATCACTCCAAATATCACTACCTATATGTACACGTCCATTGAATTCTTTAAAAAATCTTAACAATTTCTTTTTTTGTTTTGTATAAACATGTTCAAGTTCGCGTTTAAGAGTATTTCTCGAAACAGATGCTTGCGGAGCTAACGCAGTGTTTACCAAATATCTAAAATTAGGATTTTCACCGATATTAAACGGAGCATGCTCAAGGGCAACATATTCAGCTAATGTTTCTTTGTAAAGTGCATTAGTGAAATGAAATAAAGGATGAGCGTTAGGATTGACGAACCCAGGAATTTGTTGTTGGCTAGTGTCGATCCCCGCTTGCGTTGGATGTTTTTTCGTCACATGCCGACAAAATGTTCCATAGCCATCTCATTTACCAAGCTTGTATGTCTGCGAACAATATTTACAGCTTATATCAAACTTACCTTCATTTTCATTCCACACTTTGTTAAAGTGTAGCCATAAATCGGATTCTCGGCTCTTTCGTCCCGGCTCTTTCGCTATCGACGATTCTTCGACACCACGAGGACGAAGACTTTCTTGCGTTGGGACGTGCTCGACGTTGGGATTGGAAGCATCGTCGTCTTCCCAACATGCATAGTCACGAGGATCATATTCAAGAGCGGGATAATCGGATTCTCCCATCTCGATCGGCATCGGGTTCTTTCCCTTTCTAGTATTTCTGCTTCCACTTGCCATTTTTTTGAGAAAATTGATCGAAAAATTGAGACCAAATTTAGAGAGAATAGCAGATTAAGAGAATTTGAGAGATTGTGAGACTAGACACTTGAGAGTATTAGAGAGAATTGAGAGAAATTGTGAGAAAAATACATAAGGATTGAGATGTATTTATACAGTTTTTTAATTTTTTAATTTTTTTTTATTTTTGGCCTTCGGGCCGTTGCAATTTGCAACGGCTCTTTCCCGCGGAGGGGGCCCCGCCCCCTGAAATTTTCAGGGGGCGGGGCCCACAGTTGTTTTTTTTTTTATAAACGGGTCGGAACCGGAACCGGCCCGTGAAGGTCCGGTTCCAGTTCCGGTTCGGAACCGCGGACCCGGTCAACGGGCCAGTTCTGGGCCGGTCAACGGGCCGGTTCCGGGTCCGGGTCCAATTTGGCCATGTCTAGTTCAAGAGCATTTTTCTCTTGATGTATGAAAGTGTCTTGTTTGGTTTGATTGACTTGCAGTCCTAGGAAGAATGTAAGTTCTCCCATCATGCTCATCTCAAATTCATTCTGCATGAACTGAGAAAATTCCTTGCAGAGATTTTTGTTAGATGAACCAAATATAATATCATCTACATAAATCTAAATAAGTAGAATTTCGCTACCTTCCCTTTTGATAAATAAAGTTGTATCAACTTCACATTTCTCAAATCCTTGGTTGGTAAGGAAATTACTTAACCTTTCATACCATGCTCGTGGAGTTTGCTTGAGTCCATAAAGTGCTTTTTAAAGTTTGAATACATGATTTGGACATTTTGGATCTTCAAAGCCCGGAGGTTGATCAACATAGACTTCCTCCTTGATATATCCATTCATGAATGCACTTTTGACATATATTCGATATAGTTTGAAGTCGTGATAGCAAGCATAGGTGAGTAGAAGTCCGATGGATTCCAGTCTAGCTATTGGAGCATAAGTTTCATCATAGTCGATTCATTCTTCTTGAGAATGCCCCTTGGCAACAAGCCTTACCTTGTTCCTGGTTACCTTGCATTTATTATCCAATTTGTTTCTGAATACCCATTTGGTTCCGATAACAGGATGATTCTTTGGTCTTGGTACCAATTCCCATACTTCATTAACTTTGAAGTGGTGTAATTCTTGTTGCATGGCTTCAATCCAACTTTCATCTTCAAGAGTGTCGCGACCCGTCCGAAAAGCGGACGCGGCTAATGGATTACCGATTGCGGGTCTCGGATCGGCGCGGGCCCTCCCAGGCCCATACCAAATCGCGGCGGGAGTATTTTTCAAAGGATTCGACGATAAGAGCCGATCGCTTTCGACCTTCAGTGTGGTCGTGGTGACATGTGCAAATTGTGCATGCATTTGGAGTCGCCACCGATCTTTCTTGGAGGGTAGACCGGAAACCTTACTGATCGATTGGGAGAGATCGATCAGTTCTGCGGAACCAGAGATTTTGGGTTCGGGGACTTGGTTACGCTGGTGTCATTACCAACGCCCTTTCGGTACCTAACGCGAGTGATTTTCCTGGCTAAGAATTCATGTAGATGAGTGGGGTACGAGTCCTAAATCTAGGAGTTCATGCAGATAGGAATGACTATCCTAGCAATCACAATCAATAATAAAGTGCACAAATCAATGAATTCAAATGTACAAATAAATCACATGGCATTCCTAATAAGGCCATATTGGCCTAGAGAAGCGTCAATCAGGCTTAGGAATGATTTAGACGTGATTTTGTCCATCAAGGGCAAAATCGTAATTTTGAGACAAAGGGGACAATTTGCCCAAAAAGGACAAAATCATCATTTCGGAATGAATCCGGAGTCAAAAACAGGTTTGGTCACTCAATTGACCCATTTCCTATTTTTTGGCAATTTTCGTGATTTTCGGGAATTTTAGAAACCGATTTACCATTCGAAGGGTAAAATCGTCATTTTGGATTAAATGGGAGAAAATCCCGAAAATGAAAACAAATCAATTTTTTGGTGTTTTCTACCTTGAAAATTTTTTTAGAATTTTTTTAGAATTTTCTGATCGATATTTTTTTTTTTTTTATATTTTCGAAAAATATCTTAATAAAAAGCATGTCTTTGACAATTGATAACACTCAACCAGATAAATAAGCTAACCACTAGACTGAAACAAATACATGCAAATCAAATCTATGATGACAATACTTTAAGAAAATAACTCTAATATACTGATCGGGTACGCGAAATATACCTGGTTGGACACCGGTCTTCAATTGCTCAGCCCCAGCAATGCGACTGTCTCCTTGCGCATCACCTGTCGATCGTCACTTTAGGATATTAAAGATCAATTGTACAAGTAAATATGGAAAATGATGATTTTTTTTATTAATTAATTTTTTTATTAAAAAAAAAAAAAAAAAAAAAAAAAAAAAAAAAAAAACAAACTCGGACACGTGTCCGGACCCGGCCTGGTTCGCCCGGACACGGCCGGACACGGTCCGGTCCGCCCGGACACGGCCGGTCTGTGGGCAAAATCCCAAAAACAGGGGCGATGACGATGGCACGGCTGATTCGGCGGCCGGTGGACGACGGCCGGCTTCGAGACCGATGTTGGTGGATCGAGGCAACTTCGGGGAGCTGAGGGCGGCGCTGGCCGTGGCGGAGGACGGCCGGAGATGGCCGAATGACGGCGGGACAGGGGGGCGGAAAAACGGAGTGTCGCGGCGGCCGAGCAGGGGAAGGATTCAGAACGGTTATCCGGCCGCCACGCGCGGAGGCCGGCTTCCTCGAGCTCAAGGGTGTCGGCGGCAGGTCTTAGGAAGTCGTCGGAGGTGGCGGTGAGCAACGGCAACGGCTTAATTGCCCGAATCTGAAGAAAATTCAAACCGGCCCAAAAACAGGGCACCGCGAGCTTCGAGGCCGTTCGCGGCAGTTCTGGCGGACAGCGGCTGGTGGAGTGGTGTCCGGCGTGTCGAGGGGAGACGGGTGGACGTCGGTGAGGCGATGGGTGGTGGCGACGGCGCCGGAAAGGGTCGGAGGAAAGCCGGTCGTTCTCGGGTCACGGGGGTCCGAAAACAGGGCTTGCCTCTCGGTCGTTTCTTCGCGGCCGTCAGACGAGCAGCGGCGACACCGGAGGGGTCGGTGGTGGTGGCGAAGTCGGGCTGAAGATGATGACGGCCGGTGGCGCCATGGTGGCCGGCGCGAGGTGATGGATGAAGAGGAGGATCCGTTCGGCGGGGGGGAGTGTTGGCGCCAGGAAGAGAGAGAGTCAGCGTCCACCCCAAAAAAAAAAGCAAAGAAAAAGAAGAAGAAGAAGACTACCAGCCAGCGGGGACAAGGTGCCGTGGAAAGCCACAAAAAAAATGAAAAAGAAAAGAGAGGGAGCGGCCGTGGAGACAAAAACATGAAAATGAGAGAAAGAAAATAAAATATAATAAAATAAATAATAATAAAAAATGAAAAGGAGAGATAAAATCATTAATTAAACACACACTTTTTCTTTTTGATTTTTCTTTTAAATGGTAATGTTTCACATTTCACTATTAATTATTACTAATATTTTTGCCAAATTCAATTTTATGGTGATCAGAGAACACCTAAACTCGAACCTGAATTTTACTGTTTTATGAGGTCAGAAAATAGATAAAATAAAAATAAAAATATCAACTATTTTTATATAACTTTTGTGACCTCAAATATTATTTTTCTTGATTTTCTTTTTCTTTTTTCTTTTTTTTGTATTTTTTCGAAAATATATTAAAAAAATGAAAATTATGAAAATTATTTTTTTGGTCAAAATGGTTCATTTAGCTTGGCTAAGGTCACCGAAATTGATTTTTCAATTTTTCAACTTTTTATGGATTTTCTATGAATTTTCAAAAAAATAAAATAAAAATAAATAAATAAATAAATAAAAGTTGATCAGAATTTAGGTGTCAACAAAGAGATTCTTCAATTCTTTTGGGTTCAAACTCAGAAACCAGAGCAAATGCATTTATTACACTTCTTAGTTTAGATCTGGTTCTGATTCCTTCATCAATGTTTCCAATGACTTGATCTGGAGGATGACTAAATTTGTATTTCCAGCTTTTCTTTGACTTTTCAAGCTCATTCTCAACTGATTCTTCAGCATTTGGTTCTTCAGAAGTTGCAGCTGATTGATTATCTTCCAAGTTCTGAGAAGATTCAATCGCTTCTTCAGCCTCAGATGATGAGTTTTGCTCCTTAGATGATTGGTTTTGATCATCTGACACTTCACTATCAGTAGTGATCTTCTAAGTAGTGTACTCATCATCGAATTTCACGTTCATGGATTCTTCAACTGTTTGAGAATTCTTGTTGAAGATTCGATAGGCTTTGCATGAAGTCGAGTATCCCAAGAATACTCCTTCGTCCGATCTTTCATCAAACTTACTTGACCGATCACTTGAGTTTTTAAGAATGTAACATTTACATCCAAAAATATGGAAATATGAAATATTTGGTTTCTTTCCTTTGTAAAGCTCATAAGGGGTTTTCTCAAGTAATGGTCTAAGAAAAACTCGATTTATAATGTAGCAAGCAGTAGAGACAACTTCTGCCCAAAAATAGGATGGAGCTTTACTTTCAATTAAAAGAGTTTGCGTCGTTTCTTGTAAAGATCTATTCTTCCTTTCAACAACTCCATTTTGTTGTGGAGTGTATGGAGATGAGAAATTGTGTTGAAAGCCATTTTGATCACAAAATTCAGCAAAGCATTGATTTTCAAATTCCCCTCCATGATCTGTTTTGATGCTTGAAATAGAGTAACTTTTTTCATTTTGTACTTTCTTTGAAAATGTTTCAAAATATAAGAAAGCATCACTTTTATGTCCAAGAAAGAAAACCCATGTAAATCTGGTATAATCATCCACAATGACTAAACAGTATTTTTTACCTCCAATACTCTGAGTTCGAGTAGGTCCGAAAACATTTGTTTTCCCAGTATGCAAGCTTTACAATGTTTAGTCATTTTAAACTTGGCTTCTAGGAGTCCTCTTATTAGCTTATTTTTGGAGAGCTTTGATATTTTCTTAAAGCTTATGTGTCCCAGCTTTTTGTGCCAAAGTTCTGGGTCATCTTTGACAGATAAAAGATATTTTTTTCCTCAGACGTTGCATCCAGAAGGTACATATTACCATGTCTTCGTCCGGTGAACGAAAATTTATTGTCTTGACTTGTACCTGAGCACTTATTTTCTGCAACATAAACTTTGTATCCAATATCGCATAGTTGGCTAATGCTAATGAGATTAAAATTCAAACCATTAACCAATGAAACATCATGAATAAGAAGATTCCCAATCTTCACGGTTCCTTTGCCAATAATTGTTCCCTTGTTATTTCCTCTAAAGGAAACGTTTCCACCATCGAACATCTTAATATTGATGAATTTTGTTGCATCTCCAGCCATATGTCTGGAACACCCACTATCAATGTACCATTTATTTTTCCTTTTCATTGGTACATGCAATGACCAATAAGATTCAAGTTTTCTTTGGTATCTGTTGACACCTGATTTTTGACCATCTATTATTGTGATTTTTATTCTTTAAAATTAATTAAAAATATCAAAAAAGGTCATAAAATCACAAAATCAACTTTGGAAGCCTTGGCTTAGCCTTAGGAACCAATTTTGAACAAACAATAATATTTTTTGGTATTTTTTTAATATTTTTCAAATTTATTTAATTATAAAAATACCCAAAAAATCAGAAAAAAATCATTAGTGGTCAGAAAAATACACAAAAATATTCAATAATTTTGTTTTAATTTCCTCTTCAGGTGTGTCACTTTAAATCTTGAAAATTCGACTCGGGTCACTATGTTCCATCACAAACATAAACCTGAACCGAGCCTAAAAAAAAAATCCTTTTCGAGTCTTTTAATTTTCAATTCTCACTTTTTATAAGCTATGACATTGGATTCTAAAGTCTCGAAGTGCAATTGGGTCAATTTACCCTCCAATTTGATCAATTTTAAACAAAAGGGCTTAATTGCATAATTTTCTTTCAATTTAGTCCCCAGTTTCACAATTTTTGAAATTAAATTTCATGCGGGCATACCCATTAAAATTAAACACCTCTACCCTATAGTTTTCATCATGCTGAATCCATTGATGGCCTCAATTAAGACTAATTTGGTCGTTTGGATCGTCAATTAAGCAACAATCAATTTCGGATCCTAAGGGCATTTTGGGGTTTTCACTAAATTTCAATCAATTGATTTGCGAAAACACCCATATTTGATAGAAAATATGTCAAGGAGTCCGATTGTGCCCTCAATTTCATGAAAAGAGGTCAATTTGGGCCCCAATTTGGGCGAATTGGTCGAACCGGGCCGGTCGGATCAGACCCAACCCGACCCGGTCCGACCGGGTCTGCAACTTAGTTGCAAACCCACCGGCTGAGGGAGCAGCGGAAAGCATGGAATGTGGGGGCGACGATTTTTCTTAATAAAAAGGGGGACATTAAGCGTGGGGGACAGGAGTGGAGCTCCACGTTCGTATTCTATCAGTGGCGTGGGCGGCGAAAGCCGGTCGGCCACGGGTAAAAGGAGGGGAAGCTCAGTTTTGAGGGAGCTCGGGCCAAGAGGGAGGAGCTTGGGTGAGAGAGAAAGGGGAGATTTTCGTGCGAAGGGGAGCGAAGCCGGAGCAAGACGAAGCTTGTCCGCACCTCACGGAACCTCAGAGGAGCTTCGGTCGCCGTCGACGGACCCGAACCAGGTCGGTTTTCCTCCCCCTACCTCCATTTCTCGTATGCACGCAACCCGTTCGACGAAATGCCTAAATGAATGTTATACTTTCGGGGTCTCGGCCAAGTCGTCCCGAGCCTTCTTTGTTGCGAATCTTGCTCTAAAGCTTCATTATACATGTATGTGAGCCCGGCTTGCCCTTTTTATTGCATTAAAACGCGATGGAAGACCGGACTCGGAGCCTCGCCGGTCACGGTTCGGACGGGAGCTTGACGAGGGATTTCCGGCGGTCGCTGACCTCCAAAGGACCTCAGGTAAGTCCTTAAACCTCCCTGGGACGCTATTTGAACGGTTGGAATCGAGTTTGAACGATAAAAAGTTTTCTGCAAATTTCTCGCCGGAGCCGGTTCGGTCGCCGTGCTTTTGAAGTAGTTTCCGACGTGCTTCAGGCCATGTTTTGGTTGTATGTTAATGTGGGATTGATGGGGAGTCGGTTAGGCTCGGAATTGCGCTTCGGAACCGAAGCTCCGGCGAGATTCGCCGGCGCCGGTCGTCTTCTCGGGCGGGATCTGGTCCGGTCTGGCCGGTCAACCAGTCAACGGCTGACGTGGCGTGCCAAGTCAGCAGCCACGTCGGCGTGTGGGACCGGGCCGGGATAAAAAATAAACGCCCAGATCGGATGGTCGTGGTGTTGCCACATGTTGCGATCTGGGATTTTTGGAAAAATTTAAAAAAAAATCTTTTCAGAATTAATAAATGATTTTCGGATAAATAAATTAATTTGATCCAATGGTTGAGATCAGCCACGTGGCTCTATTTCGATCGTCCGACCTAGTGGAAGATCGAACGTACAAGATGAAGCCGCGTGGCACGATGTAGACCGTTAGATCAAGGGATTTTCGGAAATAATTAAAGAAAATGTATAAAAAAATCAAAAAATTGATAAAAAATAGAAAAATCTTAAAAAATGAAAAACGGTGTCGTTTTAGGCGGTTTTCGACCCGTAGGGTCGGGTCGGGCGCCCGAGAGGCGTGGGCCGGGTCAAACCCGGCCCGGAAAATATTTTTAAATAAAAAATTTCAGAAAATAATAATAAAAATAATAATAATAATTCACAAATTCAATAAAAAATGGAAAATCATAAAAAAAAATTCAAAAAAATTCGAAAATTTAGAAAAATTCTAAAAAAAATCCGAAAAATAGGAAATGGCCACATTCAATTGGCCACGACCTATTTCGAGTCTTTTGACCCACGGTCTTTCCATAAATGACGGTTTTACCCTTCCGGCAAACCATCTTCCAAAAAAAAAAATCTAAAAAAAACAATATCCAGGAAAATTCCAAAAAATAGGAAATGGCCATAAGCAACTGGCCAAGTCTCATCCCGGGTATTTTGAACCCTGACCCTTCCTAAAAATGACGATTTCGCCCTTTGGACGAATCGTCTGCCAAAAATTGAAGAAAAATCAAGAAATTCCAAAAAATTCTCAAAAATGGGAAATGGCCACAATCAACTGGCCATGGAATATTTTGGGTAATTCGGTATCCGAATCTTCCAAAAATTGACGATTTTGCCCTTCGGGTTAATCGCCTCCAAATCTTCCCATTTTACCCACGGTCCGAAATCACACATTCCTTAAGCCCTTATGAGGAAGCCATTGATTTGAATTAATGTGCATCGATGTGGTTTGTTTACGCACTTGATTGCGCTTTCACTAAAATTGATTGTGATTGATAGGAATAGTCTTCCAATCTGCATGAAACCCTGAATCAACCTGCCTCACCCAAAATTGCGCCTGCATGAAATCTTAATTAGGAAAATCACTCGCGTTAGGTACCGAAAGGGCGTTGGTAATGACACCGACGTAACCAAGTCCCCGAACCCAAAATCTCTGGTTCCGCAGAACTGATCGATCTCTCCCAATCGGTCAGTAAGGTTTCCGGTCTACCCTCCAAGAAAGACCGGGTGGCGACTCTAAATGCATGCACAAGTTGCACATGCCACCACGACCACACTAAGGTCGAAAGCGATCGACTGTTATTGTCGAATCCCTTTAAAAAATACTCCCGCCGCGATTTGGTATGGGCCTGGGAGGGCCCGCGCCGATCCAAAGCCCGCGCCGATCCAAAGCCCGCGATCCGCACACCAGTGCTGGGGACAGGCGCGCGATCGGTAATCCATTAGCGCGTCCGTTTTCGGACGGGTCGCGACAGCTGGCGACTCCACTGGGGACTTTGTTCTAGAACCTATGGTTCTAGACCTCAAGTGGACTTAGGCCGTAATTAAAACGCTGAGTGATATTTCTAACCCTGTAGGCGCACTTGAAGGTGAGGTGAGTCCGCTCATGATAGGTGTTATATGTTTTTGCAGATTGGAGAAATAAGGGGTGTAGTTTGTGATTAACATTGTCTTATGCAGGTTGGCGTAGGAATGTATGCTGTGTTGATGATTTGAAGCGCTAATTGATAAACTGTTGTGCATGACTTACATTGTGATGATCACGACACATGGACACACACAACCGCGCCTAAAACCCCGGGCGCCCCTATAGGAAAGCAATAGAAGGAATTGAAAATGGAATCTCCGTGAGGAAAAACACGGGGTTATCCATTTTTAACTCCGCTCATTTTGAACTATGGATCGAGCCCCAATGCAACGATAGTTGTGCAATGGAATCTGCTCTTTCTAGAACTCGAGATGGGAACCTTGGCCTTAGGTACCAAGCCCAATCTTTTGATTTTTAGAGTCGAGCCTCACTTGTCTCATGTGCATGTATGTGGATGGTTGGTATACCTAAAAATCGAAAAGTCATTAAACGCCACTCATGGTAAGGTCCTGCCTTTTCTATTTAAATTCACTTGCAGCCTTTTATTTCGCACAACATGCTGCATTCATCAAATCCGAGGGTTGAGTCCAATTCTATTTTAGAGTATGGAGAGAGTAGAGATGATCTCTCCAAGTCGGTCCCACATCCCGGACATATTCAAGTATGAGCAACGCGTCATCCGCCATCGGACTGTCGGGACATTCAATGGAGTTTACCCTTTTCGAGTTGTCCAAGGAATGATCCAGTAACCATACCGGAAGTTGAAGGTGAGGCGATAACAGCAAATCCGAGACACCTGCCAGACATTATCAAAAGGGCATTTGATGAAAACGAAGACCCGAAATAGCCGGACCGAAGACATCAAGCGTCGTCCCCCAAAGACTCGACTTGGGGCATCTCTTTAGGTTATTAAGGGCCACGTTCCAGTCGTCCCTTTTCTTTTATCAAGATCATCGAGTCTGTAAGGAGCACCCGCCTGTGGGTCTCCCATCTATCTTCTGCACCTCGATTTCTAATTCTTGTCTAAGTGTCTTGACATTGGAGCGCGACACTGGAATTTCTCTCAACCATTCGGATTTTTCGGTTCAATTGCATGTCTTACCCAGATGAAATTTTCGTTAGAACTCACACTTGGCATGTTTAACCCAAGTACGAGAATCTAACATTCATTTCATGGTGCGCCGGACATGGAATTGAACCGGTCTATAGCATGCATCATTGGTAATCCTTGGTAATTAACTAAAGTCATCCATGTTTCCTAAATTCAAGAGGAGACATGATATCCAAATTACCTTTGGGAAATCATTTCAATTTGGATGTCCTATTTCTCACCAAATTTAGGACACATTGGAATTGCATTTTTATCTTTTTGAAAATTCCACAGATTTTCTGGGGATTGGCCAAAAGTGATAACCATGGATTACACTCCTTTTAGTTTTATGTTTTCTCTTAAAAACATCGATGAGGAACTTTTCACACGAGATTAAAAGCTTGTGTACAAGTACTTATCTTCGTTAATCACAAGAAAGCATAAAATTGAAAGGGGTTTACGCTTTCTTTTTCGAATTCTTCCTTCTAATTCTGTCTTTTCATTTGCAGGTGAAAAACAGGCAGGAAAGGGGAATATATTTGTGGATAAAATGTGATGATTTTCTGTCATCCAATCATGAGCGAGATAAAGCCAAAATGCACTTGTTTGACTTATCAATGTTGAAGCTCAGCTCGCCTAAGTTGAGAGCGGCCGGGTATGCGAGGGTATTAACCATACGGAGATTAAGGCACACACATGGGAGCTTTCATTCACTATTGTTCAATCAGGGGACTTCAAAAGCAGATTAATACAGATCAGCGAGGTGGAAAAGTAAAGCCGAAGTGAGTCCTAATGAGCATCACGAAGGAACCCAGTTGCCCCTCCATATTACTGATGCTTTGTCTATACTCACCACTCCGCTTATCATGGTCCACAAGCTGTAGAAGAAGGCGTTTGCATTCAGCCTTAACCTCGGCAACCCGGGCCTCATATTCTTCTACGACTATTTCCAGGTCCCGAACTAATCCATTCCCGCGAGTTATGTCCGCCGTTATGGTGTCAAGCCGTCCTTCTTGCCACTCGCTCTGAAGTCTCAACAGGACATTATGGCGGTCGTGCTCGTAGGTGGTCAGGGTTAGGGCCAAATGCTCCACCAGGTTTTTTCTCTCGCGAAGCAACGTCGAGACCCGCTCATTGGCAAACTCGACGGCCCTTTTGTGACTATCAGCCAGATAGTTGGTCAACACCAAGTGGTCAGACCGATCTTCATAACGAACCCGCAAAGCACCACCCACGAGAACCTCTCGGTGAACAGCATGGTAGGCCTCCAAGGAGTTTGTGAAGAGGGTTGGGAAAACTCTGTATTCCCTCCCCAGCATAGTGCCCTCGGTGATGGTGGTGTCTATGTCCACGAGCAAAGCGCGGATTTCAGTCTCAGTTTCTGGGTGATCGGCTATATGAGCATAGCCTCGACCGAGGAGGTTATACAGTTTTTCCCATTGAGCCAAAGCTTCAGTTGAGAAAGTGTGAAAGGGAGAAGAGGCCATTTTTGTGGGGATCGTTTGAGAGGGAGAGGCACGTAGTAGCGCGATTAGAGGATGGAAGCTGATTACGCGAGGACAATAATCTCCCAAACATTAACGCCTCATTCTATAGCACCCCAAGGGTGGAGAAAAGTAGCGGCAATAATGTTCGTAGGGCCAAGGCGATTAAAGTAAAGCAGGGGTCACTCTCGATCTGCGATTTCAGGCCTGACGATTTCACCATTATCAAGACGTAGAAAAGGGTCGAGCGCAACTATCAAAGAAGTCGCGATAGGGTTTGACAGTCTCGTCATGAGGAGAAGCTTAATAGGAAGTGAGCATAGTTCAGTCTTTTGGAAACATAGTGGGGGACAAGTTCGACTATCGAAGAAAGAAAAGCGATCTGGGATCCCTCCACAATGGAAAAGAAGAAAGGAAATGAGAAAATGAGAAATTCGAAATCTTAGAAGAAATGCCTCACTATTTCTATTCTTTTATGTTCGAAGAACGTCGCTCGAACATACAGAGCCACTCGAAAGAAATTTCAGGGAGAGTGAATATACGGGAGACCGCGTTTCTAAAGGAACAGAACGAGAAGTTTCGAACGAAGAACATGAGGTATGAGGAAGTTCTTAGCACTATTGCCTGCCCTAACTGCGGTGGCCCTACCACTCTCAGTAAAATGTTTCCCGTTAAGCCTTCTACTAGGGCCGAAAATACTGGTGATGTGCATGAACAAATCAATCCCACAAAGATAGTGCCAGTGCCTTCTGAAGGATGGAATATATGTCGCTATGATGAGAGTCACCACGTCAGAGCCCAAGAATCTCCTCCACAACGACTTCTGACAAGATCAGATCCTGCTCGAGAAGGGTTAAAGATCAGCCGTCAAGCTGTCGACGCTATTCTAAACCAAGAGAAGAAGAGTTTCATTTGGCCCCTTGAACTTCACCGCAAGTTCTTAGACGTGGTTCGGCGAATAGGGCTCGACTCAGCACGCCCGAAGAAAATAATTGAGGCCCTGAATGCACCGGAACTTACCAAGGCTATGGTCTCAAATCACCTTGGTTGCTACAGAAGAGCGCTAAGACAACGTCATACTGACCTCGGTCGCAAATCCAACAGCAATTGGGGAATTGATCAGAATATCCATTTGAGTCATCCCAATTTTCTTCAAGAGTGTGTGCCACAGATGCAGCAGGTGCAGCACCCATCCGCCGCTATTTTTCCGATTACTGATAAGCTTTCTACGCCTAATGCTCAAGGGCTTGCCGAACTAGGACATGTGATTTCAGATGATCTAGCAGGGGAATGCGTTGAGCATTTTTGTTTCCCTAATTCCCAAGTAGGAGATGCTTATGGGGGTCAATCGGTCAACTCTCTTCTCATATTCTCGAGAAGGGATGGAGGTTCCAGTTCGAAGAACCAGTCGGGCGATACTACTCAACCCACACATCAATATTTCGAAGGATCAGATGATTTCTTCGATGACGGACTCGATGCTTTGTTTTGATCAGTGGGGAGCTGACAAGCTTTGGCAACCAGGATCTAGCACCTGATTCAAGGTACAATTGATCCGTCATTGAGAATACTCAGAGGAAGAGGGATGTGTTCACGGAATGAATTACTTCTCTATTGTAAAAGTTCCTACAGGAACCTTTTTCTTTAATTCTGCATGAGAACTAACGCTACCGGTGAACACCATCATGCTCAGTTACAACGACCCCTTATTAGATTAAATCTGAAACCAGAGGCAGTCTTAAAATTTTGGATGGCCACAAACTCATTCCTCGCCAAGCGTCTGGGATGCTAAAATGAAAAATAACAAACAGGCACAGAGGAAAAAGCAGCCTTCGTTGGAATGGTAGAGAGGAGGATGAGGGAAAGTCATAGCATTAATCCCCATAATCTCGGGACTGACAAATTGCAAAAGGCGCCGAAAGATTGTAGACCCGCCACTTCGAAGACTGAGCTGGGGAGACAAGCGTAATGCCCGATAAAGTGAGGTCGGTACGATGGATCTTTTTTTAAAAAAAAGAGGGGGATGAGAAAGTAAAGACAGAGGGGAAGTTACGAAGTCTCGGGAAGAGCGCTCGCCAGGTAGCCACCATAATAGATCAAAGAACACTCATCGGACTCACTTAATCTGTCAAAAAAATTGCAGAGAAAGTGAGGATCCAGGGAAGGATAGAGAAGGCAAGGCGAACGAAAAATCAGTCAGTGATATTTCGATCCAAAATGTTCCAAGGATACCGTAATTTGTTGGAAACGCCCGACTTAGAAGTCTCCGAGCTTGAACTGCTGGAAGAATTTGAAGATCACGGGACCGAATCCGGCATGATGGTCATGGAGATCGACACTTCCAACGATGAAACCCAAGGTTGTGGTAATGAAAGCAATGTCCACAGTAATGATCGGCGTCAGAAAGGAAAGCATCCCCTTCACCGTACTTCAAGTCGAGACCGGGAGCTTGAATTTTTCTTCAAGGAGTGCTCCCATCCAAATGAGGAGCAGAGGGCTAAGCTAGGTCGAGAGTTAGGGTGGGAGCCTTGAAGGGTCAAGTATTGGTTTTATAACAAACGAGCCCGGCTGAGGAATCTACGTAAGCAGCAAAAGTTAGCGATTCTGAAGGAAGAAAATGAAAAGCTTCGAACAGAAAGCGCTAGGTATGAGGAAGCGCTGAGCAGTGCTACTTGCCTTGATTGCTGTAACCATGTTCCCATCAGTGAAATGTTCTCCGAAGAGCCACCTCTAGAGATTTGTAATGCTCATATGTCAGAATGCCTTTCGCAATGTCTTCCGGCACAATCAGATACCGTCGAAGGTTTACAAGAGCAGTTTCCAACACAATCAGATCTCGTAAAGATTAATCGACAAGATGTTCTTGTTAGCAAGAAAACGCGATTTTCTTGGACCGCTGAACTCCATCACAAATTTGTTGATGCAGTTCGACAGTTAGGGATCGACGCGGCACAATCACCGCGCATACACGAAATCATGAACGTATCGGGACTCCCTAAAGGTAGCATCGCGAGTCACCTTAGATATTTCAAGAAGTTGCTAAAAGAGGGACGGGTGACACTAAGCTCGGATGGAGCTGGTTCGAGCTTAAATGTTAGTCATGACTGGAACCGCAATGATTGTAGAGCCAGGAACACCCAACCGTGTTTCAACAATGACAGGACCAGCAATCGTGTCACCGACTCCTCTAACCCAGATCAGAACGCTCCGCAAAGCAATCTCAATACCCCTCAAGAGTATATACCGCAGTTCCAGCAAATAGGAACTCCCCAATTTGAGTACCAACCTGTTGCTAGTGCTCTTCCCAAGGCGAATCCAGCATTTACGTGGGACATGTCTACAAATTTGCCGGTCAACGAAGGAAGTTCCAATTCGAGGGGTCAAATTGCTCAGGGCGAGAGCAGTGGGAGAAATCCCACGCTTGCAGTCAATGACACTCGATCCGAACACCAAAGGCTCGAAGAAACCGACGATTCCCTTAATGAAGACCTTTCCTTTTGGATCGATCAGCTGAACAACCCCCTGAGCTATCTCAATACCCCCCAGGAATATGAACCACAGTCTCAACAGGACAACAATGGAGGTTCCAATTCGAAGAATCAGATCGTTCGAGGCGAAAGTGATAAGAGGAATTCATCGCCAACGGTCGGCGATACTCGACTGGAGCATCAATGGCTCGGAGATTCGAACGATTTCCTTGGGGAGGAGTTCAATTTCTGGCTCGACCAGCCTGAAGCTGTTGGACCGTCACAATGGTGATACAGGGCCGACGATCATTGGTCTAATTCAAGGCGCAATTACTCAAAAAATGCTCAAGAGAGAGAGGTTGAATACCCTGAATGAATGTATTGGTAATCTCATTGTTGGAGCATTTCTCATTTACGCTTGAAACTAATCGCGCGAGGATTAGCCTTACCTCTTGAGCATTTTCAAGCTCAAGCGCGTCATCGCCTTATTTAATTAGGGGCAAAACGTCCCTACTCTCGAAAAACATATCGAGATCGAAAACATTGGATGCATCGTCTAAACCATGGGAGCAAGCTCCCCTAGCGATGATTATCGTTCACAGAGCATAATGGAATACATTCCTTCAACACGAGACGCATTTGGCCGCGGAGCCATCCATTTGGTAAAAGGACATATCGTTCCAAAATGATTATTTTCTTGATATGGGAATAATGCTTCCTTTCTTTTTCCTCTCAGGTGAGGATCAAAAGCAGAGGACTCAAGATGCAATGCCTTCAAATGACCAAACATGGAGTACTCTTTTCATGGCATCTCAGACATGCACTCTAATTAAAGATTTTCAAGAGCATCCAAATGGCTCAATTTGTGAACAAAACCTTTGAGAAAACCCGAAGAAGTTTCCCATCATTTAGAAATCTCTGTGAAAAGAACACTTGAAGAGAAAAATTCAAGTTTTACAGATTGACACATCTAATAAAAATACTTTCCTTGAGTAGAGTGAAAAGCACGAACTCAGTTTTCGTTGCAAACATACATAACATGCACCATGCATATCATACACATATCCTGCATACAGAGAACCCAAAGGGAGAAATGCTGATTCCCACAGGATAAATTTCAAGGGTAAATTGTATCGATCCCAATAGTCAGTTATACATGCCCTTTACTCATGAGGTTTCTTCTCTTCAATAGGGAAACATCAAATAGCTCAAATGGCGGCTGTACTCGGGAGAATCACCAAACCGCCACATGACAAATCCCAAGAATGTCAAGCTGTCTAGAGACAGAAGAAAATAATCGAAAACTCTGGCAATTGAGATAGATGACCAGAATCGACCAAAATCCGTGGGAGCAAGTCCCTCCTTTTTTCTTCGAGAAGCCGAGCCGGGAGAAAACTCTCATGATCCCCCATGAAACCGCGTCGGACTAGGGTTATCAAACCCAGAGATGACAAACATCAAGACAAGCCTAACTGGGGCAAAATATTTAAAAATCATCGTTCCTTCAAACTTTGGAAATGCGAAACCTCGAAGGGAGTATCTCTTTCCTAAAAATTCCAAATGAAGTCAGATAAAGACCTATGCCTGTCTCTTCATGTGCAGGTGCATGGACTTCTTCAAATTGGATTGAAAATCGCCAACAAACACGAAAAGTGCTAAGGCATGTTGCCAAGACAAGCGTCGCTCAACTGGGGCAAAACAGTTGTTGACGTGATCGAGGATCATCTCTCGGACAACACCCACAAATGCAGATGAGAGGAAAGAACTTTCATCGTCCATATCAGTATACGATACTGAAATGACACCCACCAAATGTGGCACGCCAACAATCGATAAAAGAGAGGGATACGTCAGTAAGACGTCATCATGAATCCCAAGAGAGAAGACATCCTCAAAGAGGATAGAGATTATAGTAAAATGCAGGAATGAATTTAGCTGGGGCAGGCGTCACCGAGGTATGGTAAACCACGCCTAAATGGGGCAAGTGAATCATTTGTACGCCGGGCAAAGAAGGACATTTCTTCTCTGGCAAAATCCATGGACGTAATGATAGAGTTGCCCGCATCAGAAGTAAACCCCGGGATACAAACTTGGGTGGACGATAACTTTGTATCATTCCAATTTGATCTCCAAAGATCTCACATTTAACATGAGTTTTTCCTCATTTAACAGGAAGTCATTGGCGCTAAAAAGCCACAAAAGAAAAGAACTCGCCGACAAGGAGGCGAAAAGAAACATCAGTTTTAGGGGTCAAACTTCCGAGAAATGGAACCCTGGAAAATGGCGTAGAATACGTCCAAAAGCATGAATTGATCTAATCTAGGGCAAATCCTTGAGAAGGATTTATCGCCAACCAAACGGAGGGATCAAGGCCACAAGATAGAGGGCCAAATTCTGCAAGCCGCGCGTTTGTGTTCAAATGGAAACACAAAGCAAGAACAAGGCTGTATCGTTCCAATTTGCCTTGAATTTTGGAACGCAAACTGACACCAAATTCCCGTCTTTGACAGGGGCTCGCCATCAAGGCGAAACAGGTTTTCACATCCCATGTATTACCCATTGGAACACATGACCAAGGGTAAGATGTATCGTTCTGATTTTTTGAAAAATTCGTGAACGTACAATAACATGTTTCTTCCGCATTTTCAGGGATCTCCAGCCGCGGGGGACAGGTAAGTATCCCTTTCCCCAATCCATTGAAGATGTTGAATAAAAAACAGAGAAGAAAAGAAAAGCTTTCAGAATCTGATGTCTAGAAAAGACATAGAATTCTAACTTCATTGGCATTCATGTTTTGAAACAGAAGGTTGTCTGAACATGAATAAGAACATGCATGGTGCATCATAAAATCCCCTTGACGGGTAAAATATTTGGAGAAAACAAAAGGGATTTTTCCAATCAAAAGTTGTTCAAAACTTTCAAAAGGACGTTTTCTCAAAAGACGAGAGGCAAAGCCTAATCCAAACACGTCCTATACACACTTGAGAGTGAAGTGGAGCAGATCAGATAGCAAAATCTGGACCTACGGAAGTAGGGACCATTCGCAGCAATTACATGGATTGGGACGACGGAGATATTCGTTTCATATCCCCAAATACTACAGGTGACCATTGATAACCCCTTCGAACGGCGGTTTTCATTCTCAACCCTGTCAAGAACCACCCCACATCGGGGCAAAAAGGGAGCAAGTCCAGCGGCATCGGGAGAAAATGGTTAGAAATTTTCTTGCTCGGACTAACATTAATCTTTGTGTGTTGTTTATATGGTAATCCAAATGCCATAGGATGATGAGAAGCATTCATTTCTCTATCCCACACACCATATCCTTTGCACAGCCAAGTTGAGCCTGCAAATTCGTTTCATGAACCCGTTGGTGATCATTGCACATTTCAAGATGGATGCAGCATCACTTTAGAAACAGAAGAGCTCAAGACTAAGGGATTACAAAGAAATTCCTGGGTTTATGGTTAAAGCATGTTTAGACTTTCGATCATATGTCTAAAGTGATCTCCTGAAGATGAGAAAAATGAGATTTCAAAATAAAAATGATTAAAAAAATGAAAATGAGAAAAAAATCCCCGGCTTCAAGAAAAAACAAAGTGCCTGGTAAAAGCAAGACCGATGCTCGTGCAAACTGTTTGCTTGATCCCTAGTGAAACTTGGATGCGAAAAGAGAAAATTCCTAAAGGAGTCAGATCAAAAAGACCGCTCCTCCAAATGATGTCAAGCGTGGAGGAAAGACGCAGACAGAGTTGTCAATTTCATAATGCAGCCAGAGACGCTCTCTAAAGCATTTATGCACACCTCAAAAGCGGTTGCACACCTCAAAAATTGAAGATGCAGAATGTAAAAGACATGTGACAAGTTTGCAATGATCACCAATGTCAATCCCCTCATAAATTCTGGGCCAAAAACAAGCCTTTTTCGGTCCCCAATCTTACCAACATCATAACCCTGAAACAGTCTTCTCTGACTAAGACACTTGGGTTAACATATAGCTTAGCTCGAAGAAGTACGAGCAAGACTATTTCTTTCTCATTTTGCAGGGTTCTTGACTTGTAAACCCGAAGCAGATGGTGAAAACTTTCATTCAATGACCTTGACTCAAAAGTGAGTCCCCCTTGAAGATCAATAACCAAGCCCAACATTACGGTCCCGTGGAAGACCTCCCGACCGATCAAAATGTATGCGCTGCGAATGAGCCTAAAACCTAGGCACATGTTAGTAGGGAATTAAGTGCATCCCCTATAAAAACCACTATCTCAAAACAGGTGAGAAGACCTCCTTGTCGAGAAATATTCCAATTGATGTTTTGAACAAATTCTTTTTGGAATTTTCAAACTGTTGATCCAGATTTTCCATGCAAGGAATTTGTGATCACATTTGCATGTTGTAAGAATGCTTTGGATAGCCTCCGGCATCAAAATGCACATTTCAGGATTAAAACTTAAGTCATACGGTTTTGTCAAATGGACATCCATGATCTTCCCAAAGATTACTAACGTTTTCTTGGTGAAGAAAAATCTTTCAGGCTCAAATTGGAAACCCCAAATCCTAGAAAAACATTTGCTCCGTGGAGTGGAGCACATAGGTTTGAACTTTCTGCAGGATACCTGGAGAACCCAGTTCCCAGAATGTCGCCTCAACAGACCCAAATGATGCTTTGTCAAAAATAAAATCTTTCACTGCGTCAAAACTGAATTCCCGACGAATTTCGGGATCTCTAAAAAAAGGGGCGAAGAAAAACCCTTTAAAAAGAAAAAGTCATATCAGACGTGGAGAACCCTCGTCCCAGGACCCATTTTCAAAAAATCAAGTAGTCCCAGCAGACGTGGGGAACCCACGTCCCGGGACTCTTTTTCAAAATCAAGCGGCCCTATCAGACGTGGAGAACCCTCGTCCTAGGACCCATTTTCAAAATCAAGCAGTCCTAGCTTGACGTGGAGAACCATCGTCCTAGGACACCCTTTTCAAAAAAAATCAAGCAGTCCTAGCTTGACGTGGAGAACCCTCGTCCTAGGACCCCTTATCAAAAATATCAAACAGTCCTAGCGAGAACCCTCGTCCTATGACCCCTTTTCAAATATCAAACAGTCCTAGCATGACGTGGAGAACCCTCGTCCTAGGACCTCTCTTCAAAAATATCAAACAGTCCTAGCATGACGTGGAGAACCCTCGTCATAGGACCCATTTTCAAAAATCAAGCGGTCCTATCAAACGTGGAGAACCCTCATCCTAGGACCCATTTTCAAAATAATCAAGCAGTCCCAGCCGACGTGGAGAACCCTCGTCCCGAGACTCTTTTTCAAAATCAAGCGGACCTATCAGACGTGGAGAACCCTCGTCCCAGGACCTATTTTCAAAAATCAAGCGGTCCTATCAGACGTGGAGAACCCTCGTCCTAGGACACTCTTTTCAAAAATCAATCAAGCAATCCCATCGGACGTGGAAAACCTCCGTCATGGGAAAACCCTTTTCAAAAAACAGGTAATCCCATCGGACGTGGAAAACCTCCGTCTTGGGAACCCTTTTAAAAAGATTAAGCAGTCCTATCAGACGTAGAGAACCCTCGTCTTGGGACCTCTTTTAAAAAATCAGGCAGTCTCATTAGACGTAGAGAACCCTCGTCATGAGACCCCTTTTCAAAACAAACGAATGGTAGATACCGCCTGAAGGGTCAACTCAAGGTAGAAACCGCCTGAAGGGTCAAACCAAGGTAGATACTGCCTGAAGGGTCAACTCAAGGTAGATACCGCCTGAAGGGTCAACGCAAGGTAGAAACCGCCTGAAGGGTCAAACAAAAGGTAGATACCGCCTGAAGGGTCAACTTGAAGGTAGAAACCTCCTGAAGGGTCAAACGAATGGTAGATACCGCCTGAAGGGTCAACTCAAGGTAGAAACCGCCTAAAGGATCAACTCTTGGTAGAAACCGCCATAAGGGTCAACACGAGGTAGATACCGCCTTAAGGATCAACACAAAGGTCCGATCCACCATACGGATTAAAATCTCTAGCGAATCCTCAAGCGTGGGCTGCGCCTTCCTTAGGTTCCTGCCAGTTAGGAATCCAATAATGGTATGACCTACCATACAGGTCAGAGCTTAATCTCCCTAGGATATTCTCAATGACGAGTCCTAGGTATCTTCTTGAAAGTTATCGAAACCGGCAGCATCCGACAGGTGAGCTTCAGGTAAGCCTCTCTCACTCCGGCCCATGTTCAAATAGTTAGAGCAAACCGGGGATTAATTTGAGCTTTTATCAAGAGCCTTAAGGATCCGATGTCATAGCATTTCTTCTTTCATTTTCCCAGTTGAGTCAGTTAGGAATCAGGTGCCATCTTATCTTTGAGAAAAACCTCTAACGAGATTCCTCTCAAAGAGGGGCAGCTGTTGACACCTGATTTTTGACCATCTATTATTGTGATTTTTATTCTTTAAAATTAATTAAAAATATCAAAAAATGGTCATAAAATCACAAAATCAACTTTGGAAGCCTTGGCTTAGCCTTAGGAACCAATTTTGAACAAAAAACATATATTTTTTGTTATTTTTTTAATATTTTATGAATTTATTTAATTATAAAAATACCCAAAAAATCAAAAAATACCATTAGTAGTCAGAAAAATACACAAAAATATTCAATAATTTTGTTTTAATTTCCTCTTCAGGTGCGTCACTTTAAATCTTGAAAATTCGGCTCGAGTCACTATGTTCCTTCACAAACATAAACCCGAACCGAGCCTAAAAAAAAAATCCTTTTCGAGTCTTTTAATTTTCAATTCTCACTTTTTATAAGCTATGACATTGGATTCTAAAGTCTCGAAGTGCAATTGGGTGAATTTGCCCTCCAATTTGATCAATTTTAAACAAAAGGGCTTAATTGCATAATTTTCGTTCAATTTAGTCCCCGGTTTCACAATATTTGTAATTAAATTTCATACGGGCATACCCATTAAAATTAAACACCTCTACCCTATAGTTTTCATCATGCTGAATCCATTGATGGCCTCAATTAAGACTAATTTGGTCGTTTGGATCGTCAATTAAGCAACAATCAATTTCGGATCCTAAGGGAAATTTGGGGTTTTCACTAAATTTCAATCAATTGATTCGCGAAAACACCCATATTTGATAGAAAATATGTCAATGAAAAACGGTGTCGTTTTAGGCCGGTTTCGACCCGTAGGGTCGAGTCGGGCGTCCGAGAGGCGTGGGCCGGGTCAAACCCGGCCCGGAAAATATTTTTAAATAAAAAATTTCAGAAATTAATAATAAAAATAATAAAAATTTCACAAATTCAATAAAAAATGGAAAATCATAAAAACTTCAAAAAAATTCGGAAAATTCAGAACAAATTCTAAAAAAAATTCCGAAAAATAGGAAATGGCCACATTCAATTGGCCACGACCTATTTCGAGTCTTTTCACCCCTGGTCTTTCCATAAATGACGGTTTTGCCCTTCCGGCAAACCATCTTCCCAAAAGAAAATTCTAAAAAAAAAATATATCCTGGAAAATCCCAAAAAATAGGAAATGGCCACAAGCAACTGGCCAAGTCTCATCCCGGGTGTTTTGAACCCTGACCCTTCCTAAAAATGACGATTTCGCCCTTTGGACGAATCGTCTCCCAAAAATTGAAGAAAAATCAAGAAATTCCAAAAAATTCTCAAAAATGGGAAATGGCCACAATCAACTGGCCATGGAATATTTTGGGTAATTCGGTATCCGAATCTTCCAAAAATTGACGATTTTTCCCTTTGGGCTAATCGCCTCCAAATCTTCCCATTTTACCCATGGTCCGAAATCACACATTCCTTAAGCCCTTATGAGGAAGCCATTGATTTGAATTAATGTGCATCGATGTGGTTTGTTTACGCACTTGATTGCGCTTTCACTAAAATTGATTGGGATTGATAGGAATAGTATTCCAATTTGCATGAAACCCTGAATCAACCTGACTCACCCAAAATTGCGCCTGCATGAAATCTTAATTAGGAAAATCACTCGCGTTAGGTACCGAAAGGGCGTTGGCAATGACACCGACGTAACCAAGTCCCCGAACCCAAAATCTCTGGTTCCGCAGAACTGATCGATCTCTCCCAATCGGTCAGTAAGGTTTCCAGTCTACCCTCCAAGAAAGACCGGTGGCGACTCTAAATGCATGCACAAGTTGCACATGCCACCACGACCACACTAAGGTCGAAAGCGATCGACTGTTATTGTCGAATCCCTTTAAAAAATACTCCCGCCGCGATTTGGTATGGGCCTGGGAGGGCCCGCGCCGATCCAAAGCCCGCGATCCGCACACATCGAGGATCATCTCACGGACAACACCCACAAATGCAGACGAGAGGAAAGAACTTTCATCGTCCATATCAGTATACGATACTGAAATGACCCCCCCCCCAAATGTGGCGCGCCAACAGTCGACAAAAGAGAGGGATACGTCAGTAAGATGTCATCATGAATCCCAGGAGAGAAGACATCCTCAAAGAGGATAGAGATTATAGCAAAATGCAGGATTGAATTTAGCTGGGGCAGGCGTTACCGAGCTATGGTAAACCACGCCTAACTGGGGCAAGTGAATCATTTGTGCGCCGGGCAAAGAAGGACATTTCTTCTCTGGCAAAATCCATGGACGTAATGATAGAGTTGCCCGCATCAGAAGTAAACCCCGGGATACAAACTTGGGTGGACGGTAACTTTGTATCATTCCAATTTGATCTCCAAAGATCTCACATTTAACATGAGTTTTTCCTCATTTAACAGGAAGTCATTGGCGCTAAAAAGCCACAAAAGAAAAGAACTCGCCGACAATGAGGCGAAAAGAAACATCAGTTTTAGGGGTCAAACTTCCGAGAAATGGAACCTTGGAAAATGGCGTAGAATACGTCCAAAAGCATGAATTGATCTAATCTAGGGAAAATCCTTGAGAAGGATTTATCGCCAACCAAACGGAGGGATCATCTCGTGGAGGACCCTCTTCATAGGACCCCTTTTCAAAAATCAAGCGGTCCTATCAGACGTGGAGACCCCACGTCCCAGGACCCATTTTCAAAATAATCAAGGAGTCCCAGCCGACGTGGAGAACCCTCGTCCCGGGACTCTTTTTCAAAATCAAGCGAACCTATCAGACGTGGAGAACACTCGTCCCAGGACCTATTTTCAAAAATCATGCGGTCCTATCAGACGTGGAGAACCCTCGTCCTAGGACACCCTTTTCAAAAAAAAAATCAAGCAGTCCTAGCTTGACGTGGAGAACCCTCGTCCTAGGACACTCTTTTCAAAAATCAATCAAGCAATCCATCGGACGTGGAAAACCTCCGTCATGGGAAAACCCTTTTCAAAAAACAGGTAATCCCATCGGACGTGGAAAACCTCCGTCTTGGGAACCCTTTTCAAAAGATTAAGCAGTCCTATCAGACGTGGAGAACCCTCGTCTCGGGACCCCTCTTTCAAAAAATCAGGTAATCCCATCAGACTTGGAGAACCCTCGTCTCGGGACCTCTTTTCAAAAATCAGGCAGTCTCATCAGACGTGGAGAACCCTCGTCATGAGACCCCTTTTCAAAACAAACGAATGGTAGATAATGCCTGAAGGGTCAACTCAAGGTAGAAACCGCCTGAAGGGTCAAACCAAGGTAGAAACCGCCTGAAGGGTCAACTCAAGGTAGATACCGCCTGAAGGGTCAACACAAGGTAGAAACCGCCTGAAGGGTCAAACAAAAGGTAGATACCGCCTGAAGGGTCAACTTGAAGGTAGATACCGCCCGAAGGGTCAAACGAATGGTAGATACCGCCTGAAGGGTCAACTCAAGGTAGAAACCGCCTAAAGGATCAACTCATGGTAGAAACCGCCATAAGGGTCAACACGAGGTAGATACCGCCTTAAGGATCAACACAAAGGTCCGATCCACCACACGGATTAAAAACTCTGGCGAATCCTCAAGCGTGGGCTACGCCTTCCTTAGGTTCCTGCTAATTAGGAATCCAATAATGGTATGACATACCATACAGGTCAGAGCTTAATCTCCCTAGGATATTCTCAATGACGAGTCCTAGGTATCTTCTTGAAAGTTATCGCAATCGGCAGCATCCGACAGGTGAGCTTCAGGTAAGCCTCTCTCACTCCGGCCCATGTTCAAATAGTTAGAGCAAACCGGGGATTAATTTGAGCTTTTATCAAGAGCTTTAAGGATCCGATGTCATAGCATTTCTTCTTTCATTTTCCCAGTTGAGTCAGTTAGGAATCAGGTGCCATCTTATCTTTAAGAAAAACCTCTAACGAGATTCCTCTCAAAGAGGGGCAGCTGTTGACACCTGATTTTTGACCATCTATTATTGTGATTTTTATTCTTTAAAATTAATTAAAAATATCAAAAAAAGGTCATAAAATCACAAAATCAACTTTGGAAGCCTTGGCTTAGCCTTAGGAACCAATTTTGAACAAAAAATAATATTTTTTGGTATTTTGTTAATATTTTTCGAATTTATTTAATTATAGAAATACCCAAAAAATCAGAAAGATACCATTAGTGGTCAGAAAAATACATAAAAATATTCAATAATTTTGTTTTAATTTCCTCTTCAGATGTGTCACTTTAAATCTTGAAAATTCGGCTCGGGTCACTATGTTCCTTCACAAACATAAACCCAAACCGAGCCTAAAAAAAAATCCTTTTCGAGTCTTTTAATTTTCAATTCTCACTTTTTATAAGCTATGACATTGGATTCTAAAGTCTCGAAGTGCAATTGGGTGAATTTGCCCTCCAATTTGATCAATTTTAAACAAAAGGGCTTAATTGCATAATTTTCTTTCAATTTAGTCCCCGGTTTCATAATTTTTGAAATTTAATTTCATACGAGCATACCCATTAAAATTAAACACCTTTACCCTATAGTTTTCATCTTGCTGAATCCATTGATGGCCTCAATTAAGACTAATTTGATCGTTTGGATCGTCAATTAAGCAACAATCAATTTCGGATCCTAAGGGCAATTTGGGGTTTTCACTAAATTTCAATCAATTGATTCGCGAAAACACCCATATTTGATAGAAAATATGTCAATGAGTCCGATTGTGCCCTCAATTTCATGAAAAGAGGTCAATTTGGGCCACAATTTGGGCGAATTGGTCGAACCGGGCCGATCGGGTCAGACCCGACCCAACCCGGTCCGACCGGGTCTGCAACTTACTTGCAGACCCACCGGCTGAGGGAGCAGGGGAAAGCAGGGAATGTGGGGGCGACGATTTTTCTTAATAAAATGGGGGACATTGAGCGTGGGGGACAGGAGTGGAGCTCCACGTTCGTATTCTATCAATGGCGTGGGCGGCGAAAGCCGGTCGGCCACGGGTAAAAGGAGGGGAAGCTCAGTTTTTGTCACGACCCTCTTGAGGTTGTCGGGCTCTCGAGGGCTAATGGGCCGTCCTGTCTGGTCGGACGCGGGCCTCTCCCAAGGCCCATTACCCAAATCGCAACGGAGGTATGCGTGATCGACTTTCAATGTGGTCTAGTGACATGTGCTAAGTGTGCATGCCATGGAGTCGCCACCAATCATTTTTTTAGGGTATGATTGGACCACCCAATCGAATAGTTGGGAGTTTCTATTCAATTCTGCGAGAACCAGAGAAATGGTTTCGGGGACTTAGTTACACCAACTGTCAGAGTTGACGCCCTTTCGGTACCTAAGTTGACTGAATTTTCTAGCCTGAGATTCATGCGGATGAGTAAGGTATGAACCCTAAATCTAGAAATTCATGTAGATAAGAGTGATTATCCTAGCAATCACAATCAGTAATAAAATGCCCAACTCAAGGAATCTAGATATGCAAATAAATCACATGGCATTCCTAGTAAGGTCCTATTTATCAATCACAGCTCAAGAATGATTTAGCTGTCCTAGCCATTCTACACACGATCTAACCTAAGAAAAGCATTAGGAAGCATCGAAGGAGTTCGAGAGTACTCACATGGGGTTCGCCGTGCCCTGGTTTGGTCTTGGACGAGCTATCGAGCTCATGCCGACCCGATTATATTTGGGGATCCACTCGGCGTTTTACAACATGAAATCATGTGAAACAAAAACGAAAATATTCAGCAAGGGGCATTTATTGTAGATGGTGGTCAATCTAATTGGACATCAAGACTAAAAAAGATGTAGAAATTTACAAATTAAAAGACTCGAATGATATTTTTTTTGCCAAATTCAACTCTATGCGTCGTGAAGAAACACATGCAATTGAACTTGAATTTTGACTATTTATGAGTTCAAAATGAAAAGAAAATTAAAATAAAAATATTGACTATTTTTCTATATTTTTACGACATCGAATGCTATTTTTCTTCATTTTTCATGTATTTTTCTATTTTGGAAAATATTAAAAAATTGAAAAATTATTTTTTTGTCAAAAATGGTTCCTTTAGCTTGGTCAAGGCTACCAAAGATGATTTTTTAATTTTTTAACTTTTTATATATTTTTTATGAATTTTTAAAAAATAAACTATGAAAGACTGATAAAAAATCAGGTGTCAACAGCTGCCCCTCTTTGAGAGGAATTTCGTTAGAGGTTTCTCTCAAAGACAAGGTGACACCTGTGTTCCGATCGACTCGACTGGGAAAAGAAAAGAAAAGAAAAGAAATCATGACATCCAATTTTCATGCCCATCAATGTGTGCTTTTCCTTAAAAAGAGATGTGCTCATTCAATTCCCTGATATGATGTAAGAAAGTTAAGGAGTAGATAGACTTCCCTGCCCCTTACCTGCCGAACGCTTGCGGCATTTGCTGTGTCTGATGGGTTCAAGTAGATTCCTAAGGACTCGTCATCGGAGTGTCATAGGGATGTTAAGCTCTGACCTGTATGGTAGGTCAAACCATAATGGGATTCCTAACTGATAGGAACCTAAGGAAGACGCATCCCACATTTGGGAATTGGCCAAGGGTTTTGATCCGTGTGGTGGACTAAACTAGAAATGGCTTGCCTAATGTAAGGCTTATTAGGGAAAACGACTCCTCTCGCGTTCGGGATTCATCAAGGTTTTGATCCGTATGGTGGATCGGACCATTGGGTTGATCCTTCAGGCGGTCTCTACCAGTCCTTTGACCCTTGAGGCGGTTTCTACCATTCATTGACCCTTCATGCGGTTTCTACCATTGGTTGACCCTTTAGGCGGTTTCTACCATACATTGACCCTTCAGGCGGTTTCTACCATTGGTTGACCCTTCAGGCGGTTTCTGCCATACATTGACCCTTCAGGCGGTTTCTACCATTATGTTGACCCTTCAGGCGGTTTCTACCATTGATTGACCCTTCAGGCGGTTTCTACCATACATTGACCCTTCAGGCGGTTTCTACCATTGTGCTGACCCTTCAGGCGGTTTCTACCATTGATTGACCCTTCAGGCGGTTTCTACCATTGAGTTGACCCTTCAGGCGGTTTCTACCATTTATGAAATTCCAAATTGATATGAATCAAAGGATGACGTACCCGCTCTTCGGGGCAAGTCGGAGACTCGATCATTCTATGGATCGGTCTTAGAAAAGATTTGCCTACTAAAAGGCCTCACTTAAGGATGACGCACCTAGTCTTTAGGGTGGCCAAAAGTCCTGCAGAAAGCTTAGACCTGAAAAAATTTTCCTCGCCAAGAAGATGTTAGTAATCTTTGGGAAGACAATAATTGTCTAACTGACAAAATTCTACGACTTAAGTTTTAGTCATGAAATGTGCATTTTGATTGTTGGAGGTTATCCAAAACATTCCTGCCACATACAGATGTGATCATAAATTCCTTGCACGGAAACTCTAGATCAAACAATTTGAAAATTTCAAAAAGAGTTTGCTCAAAACATCCATTGGAGTATTTCTCATCCAAGAAGGCTCCTCACTGCTCTGTGATAATGATCTTTAATAGGGAAAGTGCTCAATTTCCTACCGACCTGTGCCTGGGTTTCAGGATCATTCGCAACGCATACATTTCGATCAATCAGGAGGTCTTTCACGGGACCGTAGTGTTAGGCTTGGATATCGGTTTCCAAGGGGGACTCACTTTTGAGTCAAGGCCGTTGAACGAAATTTTTCACTATCTGCTCCGGGTTTACAAGTCAAGAACCCTGAAAAATGAGAAAGAAATAGTCTTGCTCGTACTTCTTTGAGCTAAGTTATACATTAACCCAAGTGTCTTAGTCAGAGAAGACTGCTTCAGGATTGTAACATTGGAAGGATTGGGGACCGAAAAAGGCTTGTTTTTTGCCTAGAAATTGTGAAGGGTTTGACATTGGTGATCATTGCAAATTTGCCACATGTCCTTCGAAGAACATCTCCATTTCTTGAAGTGTACACTCCTCTTTTAGAGCGCACAAGGATGTTTAAAAGCGTCTCTTGTTGCATTAAGAGACCGTCTGTTTGTGTGTTTGCTATTTGAGCACGACATCATTTGGGGAGTAGTCATCTTGATCTGACTCCTTTGGAGGGTCTTTTCATCATCTCTCTAGACTTTACTGGGGATATTTTGAATGGACATCGGCCTTGCTTTTTACCAGGCACTTTGCTTTTTCTTGATGTCTAGGGATTTTTCTTTTCTCCCTTTTTTTAATCCCTTGTTTTTCTTTTCTTTTGGAGCTAGGATTTTCAGCAATCATGCTAGATATGCAACTTAAACTTTGGCATGCTTCCGTTCCTAGAGTGATGTTGCCTTTGCTTTGGAATATGCAATGATCACCAATAGGTTGATGAAATGAATTTGTTGGCTCAACATGGTCGTGCAAAGGATAACAGTGTGTAGGATAGAGAAATGAATTATTCTCGTCATCCTATAACACTTGGATTATCATATAAACAACACACAAAGATTTATGTTAGTCCGAGCAAGAAAATTTCTAACCATTTACTTTCTGATACTGTTGGACTAACCTTCATTTGCCCCAATGTAGGGTGGTTCTTGACAGGGTTGAGAATGAAAATCGCCGTTCAATGGGGTTCTCAATGGGCATCTGTAGTGTTTGGAATGAAGAAAGAAATGCCTTTGTCATCTCGATCCATGTAATCGTTGCGAATGACCCTTATGTCCATAGGTTAAGGTTTCTCAATCATTTCCAATTTCCTCATCTCTCAAGTGTGTATGGGACGTGTTTGGATTAGGCTCGCTTCTCTTATGAGAAAATACCCTTTTGAACAGTTCAAACGACTCTTGTTGGAAAAATTCATTTCATTTCATCAAGATTTATCCTTCAAAGGGATTTTGTGATGCACCATATATGTGTAATTCATGTTCAGACAATCTCTTGTTTTAAAACATGAATGTCAATGAAGTAAGAATTCTATGTCTTTTTAGATGTGAGAATCGAATTAATTCTGAAAGTTTTTAATCTCCAATGAATTGGGAAAAAGGATACTTACCTGCCCATCGAGGCTGGAGATCCTGGAGATATAAAAGGGATATGTCATTGTATATTCTAAAACTTTACAAAAATTGGAACGAAACATCTTACCCTTCGTCATATGCTCCAACGAGTGTACAAGGGTTGTGAAAATCTGCACTTCACATAGTAACACAAGATTGTTAGGTGTTCTAAAGTTCTTTGGACTTCTTGATTTTTAGAGAAAAATCAAACTTACATGTCTGCCCTGATGGCGAGCTCCTGCCAAGGATAAATATTAAGCATTATTTTGGGTTTCCAAATTCAAAACAAATTGGGACGATACTACTTTACTCTTGATTTGAATTCCATTCTGCATGCCAATGTGGGGATTGCAGAAGCCGGCCCTCAAGCTTGTGGCCATGATTTCTTCGTCTGGTTGGGCAACGAATCCACCTCAAGGATTTACGTCGGAGGAGATTCATTCATCTTTTTGGGCGTGTTTCATGCGCTGTTTTGTTATTTGAATGCATGGCTTCTTGGGTGCCTCGTCTCTGTTCATCACCTGAGAGGAAAATGAGAGAACATTATCCCCGCATCTGATTGAAAATCATTTAGGAACGATACGTTCTTTTTACCAAATGGGTGGCTCCGCGGCCAAATGTGTTTTACATTGAAAGGATGGATTCCATTACGCTCTGCGGATGATAACTATTGCTTCGGGGACTTGCCCCACGGATCAAACGATGAATTTGATGTCTTCGGCTTCGACATGCTTTCCAGATGTAGGAATGGTTTGCCCCCATTTTCAGTGGAGATGGGTTTTGTCGAGTGGGCAAGATCAAAAACTCATCCTAGATTTGGCTTTAGTCGAAGGTTGAAATCCCGACCTTGGATAAGCGAATCATGATTCATCTCCTTCTGCTTCGGATTTGTCATTTGCGTGCTTCACATTTTACAATACCAACTTCGCCGCTTGATGAAAATGAATCGATGATTTTCGAATTGCCCCAAGTTCTATAGTCATCTGCGTCGAATCTCTTTGAACTTCATCGGGTGATAGACAAACTGATAAAATGATTTTTCAATCCTGAGATCGAACTCCTGACGCTTCGTACCACTTCCAGTTCACTGACTACCAGGACAAAGCACTATTGGCGTCCCTAACTGGTTCGTTTTTTGTTATAAAATTCTTGAAGCAGTTAGCGACCCCCATCGAGAATGAAACAAGCTCAATTTAGAGTTCATAACGACTAAAGGTCCCTTAGAACGATACAGAGCTAACCGTCTTTGAGCTCGCTCGGGCTTTTGCTCGCATTTTCCTATGTGAAGCCTTTAAATGTTTTTCTTCGTGGCGTTCAATTGATTCGCCTCGACTCTAATCTAACAAGGGATTGTCGTACTCAAGCATGATGATGCTCGCAGGTAGTACTGATCGCTGCCCCAGATTAACTCTAGGCATTAAGGAAGATTATCTTGCATGGAAGACTTTATGACAGAAAGATTAATGATACATCCATTCACATGTGCCTAGTTCCCTTGAGGATTCTCGGTGATCAGCCAGCTACACCATGAATCAGACATATAATCGTCATTTTGGATCATAACTTCATAAGTCCATCAGTTTTAAACTGATCGATCCAGATATGGAGCTCCTCATCAAGGAAATCTTTTGATTCTTCGAGCAACTGATATTCGGGTTGACCATCATCGCTTAGCGTTGAAGGATTCCTATTTCTGTTGTGAGCGATCTGATTCTTCGAGCTAGAACCTTCGTCGTTGCTCGAGATTATAAGAGGATGATTGATCGGTTCACTATCAAAAGCACCTTCCATTTGGGAATGGGAGAAACAAAAATCCTCAAAGCATCCGCCCGCTTGATCTTCCGAAATCATATGCCCAAGCCGGGCAGATCTTTGAACACTAGGCGCAATATGTTGATCGGGGATAGGAAGAGCACTAGCGAAAAGTTGCTGCTCAAACCAAGGAGTTCGTACCTGCTGCACTTGTGGCATATACTCTTGAGGGGTGCTGAGATGATTCGGGGGAATATTCTGATTAGCGCCCAAGTAGTCGATGGTGCTGCTACCAGCTTGGTCGGTGCCTAGATTCGGCAGGGTATTTCTTACTTCAGGGGCATTGTAGTTATAGTCATGCCTAGTGTTTAGGCACAAGTTGAGTTCTTTCAGGTTCAGTGCTGTGTGGCGCTGTCTTAGCGCCCTTCTGTAGCTCTTGAGGTGACTCGCGACTCCATCTTTAGTGAGTCCTGGTATGTTCATGATCTCAAGTATGCGCGTTGGATATGCTGAGTTGATCCCTAGTTGCTGAACCGCACTAAGGAACTTGAGATGAAGCTCGGGGGACCAATTGACCCTCGTCTTCTTGCGACCCGGAACAGTGTTGACAACTTGGCTATTGCTCTCTGGCCTATTTCCAGTAGAATTTGATCGAGCCGGAAATTGTTGTGGAGGGAATTCATCAGCTTTGGATTGGTCGGTCGTGATAGTAAGCTCATCGTTAAGGAAACTCCAATCATGGTGACGCATATCACATCCTTTAGAAGGCATCGATATTGACTTCGTAGAATTGATTTGTTCATGCATATCTCCAACAAAATCCGATTGTATCGAAGATGGTTCGAGGGAGTGGGGTGGTGAATGAGCATTTTCAATCCTCATATAAGGCTTATCAAGGAACATTTCGCCGAGAGTGATAGGGCCACCGCAATTAAGGCAAGCGATAGTGCTGGGAGCTTTCTTATACCTCATGTTCTCCGCTCGAAGCTTTTCGTTTTCCTCCTTTAGAATCGCAAGTTCTTGACGTCTGTGTTGAGCCCTCAATTTGGCTCGCTTATTTTGAAACCAAAACTTGACCCTCAAAGGTTTCATCCCTAGCTTCTGGCCCAATTCATTTCTTTGTTTCATGTTCGGGAGAGGGCATTCACTAAAGAAAGCTTCAAGCTCTTGGATTTCATTCTGAGTGTGGCACTGGCGACGTTTCCTTTTCCGAGATTGACCATCGCTGCTGCTGTTGTCGTCGCTGCTGAGATCCTGAACTTCGTTGCCGAAAGGGTTGGGTTCTGTGGTTCTGGTACCAGACGCCATCCTGGAATCTTCGAGATCTCTCAGTAGTTCATTTTCTGAGATTTTTGGATCAGTCGCCTCTAGCAACTGATGGTAACCCTCAAACATGTTGGATCGAAAAATGTTCGATCAATTTTTGCTCACTCAGGGTTCTCTACTCTCTCATGTATGCTCACTCTCTCTAAATTTTCTTTTGAGTGGTTCTGTATGCCCATGAAACGTTCTTTAAACATGGATGAAGATCGTCAGGCAAGCGTTGCTCCCAAGATTTCGTATTTCCCGCTTTGTCGTCTTCTTTCTTCTTTTCAACGTGGAGGGACACCAAATCGATTTCCTTTTCTCGATATCCATGTCTGTCTCCCACTTATTTTCAAAAAGGTGGAACTACACTCGCCTCCTGCTCAGTTTTTTAATATGATGGGACCGCCAAATCCTTTCGCAACTTTTTTCGATAGTTGCGCTTAACTCCCGCTCAATTTTAATATGGTGACACCGACATATCTTTTTACAACGTTTTTAGGTTTATCAAGCCTGAAATCGCGGACTGGGACAGATCCGATGGTTCACCGAAAGAGCCACCACTGCTTTACCCAATTAACTTGGCTCCACGAGCATTATTGATGTGCCTTTCTTCATTCTCGAGTTGCTATAAAAGGAGGAGTTAATGCAGAGAAGATTAACACTCTTACATAATTGCCTTTTCTTATTTTAATCACTCTACCACACTCATCTTCTTCTCCCTCACTCCAACGAAAATGACCTCCTCTCCTATTCGCGCTTTCTCGGCCGAAATTTTGGCCCAGTGGGAAAAACTCTATAACCTCCTCGGTCGAGGCTATGCTCATATAGCCGATCACCCAGAAACTGAAGATGAAATCCGCATTTTGCTCGTGGAAATAGACACCACCTCCATCGAGGGCACTAATTTAGAGAGAGAATATAGAATCTTCCCAACCCTCTTTATAAACTTTTTAGAGACTTACCGTGTCGCTCATCGAAAAGCTACCGTGGCTCACGTTTTGCGAGCTCGCTATGAGGATCGGTCCAACTGCTTGGTGTTGGCCAACCTTGTGGCCGATAGTCACAGAAAGGCTGTTGAGTTCGCCAACAAGCGAGTCTCGATGTTGCTTCGCGAGAGGGGAAATTTGGTGGAGCGCTTGGCCTTATCCCTGACCACCTATGAGCACGACCGTCGTAATGTCGTGTTGAAGTTTCAATGTGAGTGGCAGGAAGAAAGGCTTGACAGCATTACCGCGGATATAGCCCATGGGAGAGGACTAGTTCGGGACCTGGAAATAGCCGCCGAAGATCACGGGACCAAGGTTGCCGAGCTTAAAGGGGAATGTAAACGCCTTCTTCTTAAGCTTGCAGATCTCGAGTCTCGAGGTGGTGAGTATAAGCAAAGCATCAATAATATGGAGGGCCAACTTGGTTCCTTTGTGATGCTAATTAGGGCTCATTGCGGTTTTATGTTTCCACCCCGATGATTTGTATGATCTGCTTTTAAGGTCCCTCGATTGAGCGAAATGAATGAAAGCTCTAATGTGTGTGTCTCAACTTCTGTATGGCTGACTTTCTCGAACACCTGACCACTCTCAACCTAGGCAAGCTGCGCTTTGACATTGATGATTCGAGCGTGTACATCTTGATTTTTTAATCTTGCTTATGATTGGATAAAGGAACCTCCCACCGCGATTATCCACAAAAAGACTTCTCTTCTCTACTTGTTTTTAACCTGTTTCAAATGAAAAGGCAGAATCAGAAGAAAGAATTTGAAAAATAAAGCATAAATCCTTTCAATTTTATGCTTACTTGTGATTAATAGGGATAATAGCTTTTACAAGGGTTTTGGCCTTTTGCAAAAGCTTTTATCAATATTCCTCAAAGGAAAGCATATCATTGAAAGGAATGTAATTCACGATAATCGCCTTTGATCAATTCCAAGAAAATCAATGGAATGTTCAAAAGTACACAATTACGATGTGTTTTAAATTCAATTGAAGATACGGTATCCAAATTAAAGCCGTTTGCTAAGAACGAGAGTAATTTGGATATCTATCTTTTCATTAAATTTGAAAAACACGAATACTCTTGATCAATTATTGTGGATTACCAATGATGCAAAACATGCATGAACCAATTCAAGTTTATAGTTCCTTCTGGCGAAATTGGGATTGTATTGCCCTATACGGCCAAAAGGTTGTATAAGACTTCCAATTTCAATTTCATCCAAAGGAATTATAAAATTGATTTTGGAGTATTCGAGTGATTAGAAGAAATGCCACTATCACATTCCAATGACAAGTCAATAGAAATACAACAAATTTCAATCTGAATGTATATAAACACAAATAGATCCCTAATACAATCAATATAAGGGATCAGATAGAGAGGATCTCAGCAAAATAAATCCTATACAAGAAGGCTAGAAATGAAAATTAAAACAAAGGAATGTGATCTTAATACTTAGAGATGCCCCAGTTTCGATCTTTGAGACGTGACTTCAGGATCACCTATTCCAAATCGTCATCTTCATTAGATGATGCCTCAATGATGTCCATAGCATGCTCTTCTTGTCCACTTGGCGCTCGTAATGGGATGACACCATCTTCATCTTTCATCAAGAACATTGGGAGGAAAACATACATATCTATCCTCAAAATGGCATTTAATCCAATCACTGGAATTATGCAATGAATATAATGATTAAGAGCTGTAACAAGTTCGAGGGATAGAAAAGTCTTACCAACCAAACTTAAGAGAAAATCAAGCTTCTCTGTATTTTTAGCAGTGTTAGGTATACTAACCTTCCATAGACAAACGCATGAGACAAGTGAGGGAAAACTCCTAAAAATCAAAAGATAGGGCTTGGTACCTAAAGCCAAGGTTCTCACCTCGAATTCTGGGAAGAGCCGATTCCATTGTACAACTATCGTTGCATTGGGACTCAATCCATAGTTCGAAGTGAGCGGAATTGAAAAGTGGATTACCCCATGTTTTTCCTCACGGAGATTCCATTTTCAATTCCTTCTATTGTGTTCCTAAAGAGGGCGCCTGGGGTTTTAGGCGCAATTGTGTGTATTCATTGTGTCGTGCTAAAGCAAAAGACATGCATTTTATTTAACAATCACCGCTTCAATATAAACATCCACACAATCATACATCCAAAACTCCTGCCTGCATAAAACAAAGTTAACAAGCACTTCACCCGTTATTTCTCCCGTCTACAAAAACATCTAACACATTCGTTAGCATATACACCTCACTTTCGAGAGCATCTGCATAAAATTAGGTTAGAAGAATCAATCAACTTTTTAATCGGCTCAAGTCCACTAAATGGTTAAGAACCAGTCCCCAGCAGAGTTGCCAGTCTGTCGCGACCCTCTTGAGGTTGTCGGGCTCTCGAGGGCTAATGGGCCGTCCTGTCTGGTCGGACGCGGGCCTCTCCCAAGGCCCATTACCCAAATCGCAACGGAGGTATGCGTGATCGACTTTCAATGTGGTCTAGTGACATGTGCTAAGTGTGCATGCCATGGAGTCGCCACCAATCATTTTTTTAGGGTATGATTGGACCACCCAATCGAATAGTTGGGAGTTTCTATTCAATTCTGCGAGAACCAGAGAAATGGTTTCGGGGACTTAGTTACACCAACTGTCAGAGTTGACGCCCTTTCGGTACCTAAGTTGACTGAATTTTCTAGCCTGAGATTCATGCGGATGAGTAAGGTATGAACCCTAAATCTAGAAATTCATGTAGATAAGAGTGATTATCCTAGCAATCACAATCAGTAATAAAATGCCCAACTCAAGGAATCTAGATATGCAAATAAATCACATGGCATTCCTAGTAAGGTCCTATTTATCAATCACAGCTCAAGAATGATTTAGCTGTCCTAGCCATTCTACACACGATCTAACTTAAGAAAAGCATTAGGAAGCATCGAAGGAGTTCGAGAGTACTCACATGGGGTTCGCCGTGCCCTGGTTTGGTCTTGGACGAGCTATCGAGCTCATGCCGACCCGATTATATTTGGGGATCCACTCGGCGTTTTACAACATGAAATCATGTGAAACAAAAACGAAAATATTCAGCAAGGGGCATTTATTGTAGATGGTGGTCAATCTAATTGGACATCAAGACTAAAAAAGATGTAGAAATTTACAAATTAAAAGACTCGAATGATATTTTTTTTGCCAAATTCAACTCTATGCGTCGTGAAGAAACACATGCAATTGAACTTGAATTTTGACTATTTATGAGTTCAAAATGAAAAGAAAATTAAAATAAAAATATTGACTATTTTTCTATATTTTTACGACATCGAATGCTATTTTTCTTCATTTTTCATGTATTTTTCTATTTTGGAAAATATTAAAAAATTGAAAAATTATTTTTTTGTCAAAAATGGTTCCTTTAGCTTGGTCAAGGCTACCAAAGATGATTTTTTAATTTTTTAACTTTTTATATATTTTTTATGAATTTTTAAAAAATAAACTATGAAAGACTGATAAAAAATCAAGTGTCAACAGTTTTGAGGGAGCTCGGGACAAGAGAGAGGAGCTCGGGTGAGAGAGAAAGGGGAGATTTTCGTGCGAAGGGGAGCGAAGCCGGAGCAAGACGAAGCTTGTCCGCACCTCACGGAACCTCAGAGGAGCTTCGGTCGCCGTCGACGGACCCGAACCAGGTCGGTTTTCCTCCCCCGACCTCCATTTCTCGTATGCACGCAACCCGTTCGACGAAATGCCTAAATGAATGTTATACTTTCGGGGTCTCGGCCAAGCCGTCCCGAGCCTTCTTTGTTGCGAATCTTGCTCTAAAGCTTCATTATACATGTATGTGAGCCCGACTTGCCCATTTTATTGCATTAAAACGCGATGGAAGACCGGACTCGGAGCCTCGCCGGTCACGGTTCGGACGGGAGCTTGACGAGGGATTTCCGGCGGTCGCTGACCTCCAAAGGACCTCAGGTAAGTCCTTAAACCTCCCTGGGACGCTATTTGAACGGTTGGAATCGACTTTGAACGATAGAAAGTTTTCTGCAAATTTCTCGCCGGAGCCGGTTCGGTCGCCGTGCTTTTGAAGTAGTTTCCGACGTGCTTCAGGCCATGTTTTGGTTGTATGTTAATGTGGGATTGATGGGGAGTCGGTTAGGCTCGGAATCGCGCTTCGGAACCGACGTTTTTACGTCGGAACCGAAGCTCCGGCGAGGCACCGGCGAGATTCGCCGGCGCTGGTCGTCTTCTCCGGCGGGATCTGGTCCGGTCCGGCCGGTCAACCGGTCAACGGCTGACGTGGCGTGCCAAGTCAGCAGCCACGTCAGCGTGTGGGACCGGGCCGGGATAAAAAAAAAACGCCCAGATCGGACGGTCGTGGTGTTACCACGTGTCGCGATCTGGGATTTTTGGAAAAATTAAAAAAAATATATTTTCAGAATTAATAAATGATTTTCGGATAAATAAATTAATTTGATCCAATGGTTAAGATCAGGCCACGTGGCTCTGTTTCGATCGTCCGATCTAGTGGAAGATTGAACGTACAAGATGAAGCCGCGTGGCACGATGTAGACCGTTAGATCCAGGGATTTTCGGAAATAATTAAAGAAAATGTATAAAAAAATCAAAAAATTGATAAAAAAAAAAAATAGAAAAAAATCTTAAAAAATGAAAAACGGTGTCGTTTTAGGCCATTTTCGACCCGTAGGGTCGGGTCGCGCTCCCGAGAGGCGTGGGCCAGGTCAAACCCGGCCCTGAAAATATTTTTAAATAAAAAATTTCAGAAAATAATAATAAAAATAATAAAAAAATTCACAAATTCAATAAAAAATGGAAAATCATAAAAAAATTCAAAAAAATTCGAAAAATTCACAAAAATTCTAAACAAATTTCGAAAAATAGGAAATGGCCACATTCAATTGGCCACGACCTATTTCGAGCCTTTTGACCCCCGGTCTTTCCATAAATGACGGTTTTGCCCTTTCGGCAAACCATCTTCCAAAAAAAAAAATTCTAAAAAAAAAATATCCAGGAAAATCCCAAAAAATAGAAAATGGCCACAGGCAACTGGCCAAGTCTCATCCCCGGTGTTTTGAACCCTGACCCTTCCTAAAAATGACGATTTCACCCTTTGGACGAATCGTCTCCCAAAAATTGAAGAAAAATCAAGAAATTCCAAAAAATTCTCAAAAATGGGAAATGGCCACAATCAGCTGGCCATGGAATATTTTGGGTAATTCGGTATCCGAATCTTGCAAAAATTGACGATTTTGCCCTTCGGGCTAATCGCCTCCAAATCTTCCCATTTTACCCATGGTCCGAAATCACACATTCCTTAAGCCCTTATGAGGAAGCCATTGATTTGAATTAATGGGCATCGATGTGGTTTGTTTACGCACTTGATTGCGCTTTCACTAAAATTGATTGTGATTGATAGGAGTAGTCTTCCAATCTGCATGAAACCCTAAATCAACCTGCCTCACACAAAATTGCGCCTGCATGAAATCTTAATTAGGAAAATCACTCGCGTTAGGTACCGAAAGGGCGTTGGTAATGACACCGACGTAACCAAGTCCCCGAACCCAAAATCTCTGGTTCCGCAGAACTGATCGATCTCTCCCAATCGGTTAGTAAGGTTTCCGGTCTACCCTCCAAGAAAGACCGGTGGCGACTCTAAATGCATGCACAAGTTGCACATGCCACCACGACCACACTAAGGTCGAAAGCGATCGACTGTTATTGTCGAATCCCTTTAAAAAATACTCCCGCCGCGATTTGGTATGGGCCTGGGAGGGCCCGCGCCGATCCAAAGCCCGCGATCGGTAATCCATTAGCGCGTCCGTTTTCGGACGGGTCGCGACAGTATCCAGATCTGTTTGGGTCCTTTGGGGTTAGCAACATTTGCATATCTCAGAATATCTCGAGTTGATCTCTTAATTTTTAAACAATAACTCCGAGAATGTCTAGTATCACCATAGTTTGAACAAGCATATAAATCTTGACCTTTGAATTTCACAAACTGTTTTCTAAAATGGTTCTCGTAAGATTTCTTAGGTGGTCTTCTCCTGATTCTTTCCTTAATAGATGGAAAATGATTTTCCACGTCACTTTCTTTTTGAAAACATAATCCTGATTTATTATAATACGGGACTTGTATTGAAAGTACGTGTTGTAACGTTTTGGAACCAGTAGAGAATTTTTTTAATGAATATTTAAAATTTCCTTCCTCAAGGAAACATTTTCTTTTTCGAAAAGATCTCTTTCCTTTTTCGAAGAGTTCCTCTCTACGCCAAAAAGATTTTTTCCTTTCTTAAGGATTTAGTTTCTTTCTCAAGATTTTCCAATTCTGATTTCAAACGAATATCCTCGTTAGACACACAATCAGATTTCTCTTTCAATTGGAAAAATTCCTTTTCAAAATTAATCTTATCTTTTTGAGAGAGATCTTTCTATTCAAAAATAGCTACTTCTTTTTTTAGTTCAAAAAGTTTCTTTAGAGTCGCTTTATATTCTAAACATAGCTTGTCTATATAATCTGATACCTCAAAAGAAATGTTTGAATGAGTTACCTCGAGATCATCATCTAAGTCTGCCATGAGACATATGTTTGCATACTCGTCATCACTTTCACATTCAGTATCGCTCCAAGTCTCTACTTTCAAGGCTTTCTTGGATTTTTCATCCTTGTCTTTCTTCTTTAGTAGAGGGCAATTTGGTTTAATATGACCTCTCTTTTTGCATTCATAGCAGATGACTTCTTGGCTTTCGCTTTTGGTCTCAGATGATCGTTTCTGATCATATCGTCTGAGATCCTTTCTGTCTTTGAAGTTCTTGCCTTTCTTAGCCATTCTTCTAAATCTCTTGACCATGAGTGCTAACTCCTCATCATCTTCATCTTCTGAATCTGAAACATCAGAATCAGCTTTAGATTTTAAAGCAATGGATTTCTTACATTTTGACGTTGTCTCTTCATTAACTCTTTCTTCCTCATAAGATTGAAGAGTTCCAATAAGTTCGTCCATAGATAGAGGAGATATCCTCTGAGTCTCTCGAATAGAAGTTTTGACATTGTCCCATTCTTTTGTGAGAGCTCGCGGTAGCTTGTTGATTCTCATTGGTCCAGAAACAGGTTGCCCATGGTATGTAAGATCATTCACTATTTCAATGAATCTGTCAAACATTTGTTTTACGGTTCCTCCGAGCTTCATTTTGAATGCTTCATATTGGCCAAAAAGAAAATTGACTTTCGTCTCCTTGACTCTATCTGTTCCTTCGTATGTAATGTAAAGCTTGTCCCAAATTTCTTTCAATGAGGAACAATCTGCAATATGTTTATATTCAGTAGAAGATAAAGCACTATAAAATGAATACATAGTTTTTGCATCAAGAGCATCTATCTTGGCAATCTCAGTAGTTGACAAGGTGGTAGTCGGCGTAGAATTGTTATACCCTGCATTTGATACGGTCGTGGCATTAGCAGTTGGATTCACTCCTCGTTGTACAACATCCCATATCTGAGGATCTTGGCATCTAATATATGCTTTGAATTTCTTTTGCCAATGGATGTACTCTTTCCCTTCAAAATATAGTGGTCTGTTGTTGCTTCCACATTTGATCCATATGGGAGAAACATTGCTAGGCATAAAGATCGTTAGCTCGGAAGTAAAAACACTTCACAAAATATGAGCATTAGGCTTTGATACCAATTGTTATCGCTAGCATTATGACCTAGAGGGGGTGAATAGGTGATTATAGTGCAATTTCAATATTTTTCGTGGAATATCAATTGCACAGGCGTTTATATAACGTCTCAGACGATGGCAACACACTATATCAATATAGACATTTCATATGCAGTTCTACTATCACATATTATATGGTATGATCAAAGTAGAGATAGAAAAAATTGCACAGAGAGTTTATAGTGGTTCGGCTTTGGTTAGGCCTACTACCACTTTTCGGCCATCAGTCAATCGGCTGGATTCCACGAGTAAACTGCTTGAGAGGTTACAGCTTAGTGATCTCCTTGACACACAGAATACCCCACCTAGTGTTCAACACTCTTGTGTACACCTCCTCACAATTACAATGGATGAATCAAGAAGTGTATATGAAATGAAGTACTCTCGATCTAAGAATTATAAAGACTTTTGTTATGGAAATTCTCTTTCTATTTTGATTCTGACAAAACTATCAACAGAATCTGTGTAATATTTGAAATGTTTTATTGCAGAAAGAATGTGCAAACAGAAGTTTGTATTGCTCCAATTCTGTCACTAAGACTCGAGGAAAGAGTAGCCATATAGTTACTTTTGAAGATGTTCAGAAGGAGTGCTTCGGAAGACGATCAGATAGAGTGCTTCTGAAGACGACAGATGGAGTGCATCTGAAGATATTCAGATGGAGTTGCTTCTAGGGGTCATATGCAACATGATCTCTCATTTGAATGATGATTCGTCTAAAGAACAATATGCAGTTTCAGATGGACTTTATTGAAGCTCAGTATTTCCATTCTAAAATATCTATTCAGATTCAGAAAGTCTTCTTCTGAGGACAGCTACTAAGACTGGTGAGATTCTGCATCTATCCAGAAAACACATTCTGAAGACCCACGAATAGCAGGTTTCCGAACAAGGCAAGTTTTATTATGGAAGTATGTAATATTTGATTGACAATATATTTCTTCAATCAATTAGGAGGAAATCTACGATTAGATATTATCTTCCACAAATATCTTTGGTGACTTATTTGAATCTACTCCACTTTTGAAAACTTAAGATTTGGTTGTATGGGCTGCTGAATCAGAAGGGTTTGAATTCGACTTCAACGGTTATCATATCTTCTTAGGTACAGTCTCGTTCAATCACGATTGATGATGTCCAATCAAGGATTGAAGAGCGATTCTTTGATCGATCATCCGACGGCTAGTTTGGAGGTAAAGGAGTATAAAAGAAGAATCATGGTGATCTGCGAAGAGAGGAGTGAACAAGAATTTTAAAGTGCAAGAGTTGTTCAGATTCACCAAATTATTTCGAGTGTTCTAAATTCTTTTCACTATGAGGATTCGTAAGAGAGGCTGAGTGTCCGTTATCACTTGTAACCTTCATCAAATTATTCTAGTGTAATCCAGCCAATCGGCTATCATCGTGGGAGAGTGGTTGTAGGCCTGACAAGCCGAACCACTATAAACTCAGCATGTACCTTTCTTTTCTCTAAACTCTACATCTGTGTTTGGATTTTATACATGTTTTCATATCTATTTTCGAGATTGAAAATTGAAATTGTTTTATTTCCGCCTTAAATTTCAATTAAACTCCGAATCACCTATTCACCCCTCCTCTAGGTGATATTGCTAGATCCAACAATTGGTATCAAAGCAGGTTACTCTTGTTTAAGAAGTGTCTTTTGACTTCTGAGTTAACGATCTATTATGTCTAGCAATTACTCTTCAGGAACAAGCGATTCGCACTTTGCCAACAAACTACCATACTTTGATGGAAAGGATTACAATATGTGGAGCAACAAAATGAAATGGTTTTTCAAGGCTTATGACAATCTGATATGGGATGTTGTCACTAATGGTGTCGTACCTGATGCTGTTGCAGCTGCATCCCCTGGAAATGGAACAACTCATACCACAACAATGATTGATACTGAAAAAGCCAAAAGACGAGGCTTAGATTCTAAGGCTATCAATGCTTTATTTTGTGCCTTATCAATTCCTCTATACAATTGGTTTCAGAGGAAAAATCTGCAAAAGCAATATGGGATAGACTTCACATTACTTTTCAAGGGACCAACATAGTGAAAGAAACAAAACTCAGCATTTTACTGAGTGATTATGAAGCATTTCAGATGAAACCAGATGAATCTATTGCTGATATGATAGACAGGTTTCAAAGTCTCGCAAGTGGTCTTGCAAGACAAGGTGCACCGATTGCAGAGCCAATGCAAGTCAGAAAGATACTTAGAGGCCTCACAGATGATTGGAACTACATCAAACCCTCTATACAAGAATGTCAAACAATCAGACCACTCTTAGTGGATGAGCTTGTTGGAACTTTGCAATCTTATGAGACAGAACATGCCAACAAAAAGGGAGATTAAAAAGGTAAGAAATCAATTGCTTTTAAAAACTGAAATTGTTCAATGCTTGTCTAATACAGATGATGAAGATGAGGATGATGAAGAGCTAGCACTTATGGTGAAGAAATTTAGAAAGATGGCTCGAAAGGCCAGAAACTTCAAAGGGAAGAAATCATTGAAGAAAAGTGATCAGAAACTGTCAAGCAATAATTCTCAAGAAAGCAAAGATGTGATATGCTTTCACTGTAAGAAAGCAGGACACATCAAATCGAATTGTCCTATTCTGAAAAAGGATAAAATCATATATGAGAAGTAGAAGAAGGCCCTAAAGGGAGAAACATTAAGTGATTTTGATGATAGTGAAGATGACTATGAAAATATTTGTTTGATGGCCAACTCAAATACAGAACCAGACTCTCGCTCAGATTCAGAAACAGATGTATGTTTATCTAAACTCCTTGATGAAATTACAGAATATATTGATGAACTTTGCAAAAACTATAAAGAAACTCTTAAAAGGGTCTATGTTTTGAAAAAGGAAATCTCTTCCTTAAAACAACAACATATTTCTCAAAAAGAGAAAATTGAATTTCTACAATAAGAATTTCATCAGTTGAAAGAAAACCATGATTCCATCTCAAAAGAGAATGTACTTTTAAAAGTGAAAATTGATGATACTTCAAAAAGATTTTCACAAAACTCAAAAACCTTAGATAATATCATTTCAAAACAAATATCTTTCAATGATAGATCAGGTTTGGGTTTTAAAAAGGAAAGTGATCTCAAAAATCGTTTTCCTAAAATAAATTTTCAAAAGCCTACCATTTCTGCATACAGACAGACAGTACTTTTATAAACAATTCTCCAGATCTTACATTCATCGACCTTGTGTGAATTGTGGTGATCCTAGTCACATTAAAGACTATTACAAGAAAGTCTGGAGACCTGTTAACGGAAGATCATCAGGTTCTACTAACACAGAAGGACCCAAGAAAGCATGGGTACCAAAGAAACAGTGAGTTGTTTAATTTTTACAGGTCCCAAAGAGAAAGAAGAACCAATGCTTTCTGGACAGTGGATGCTCGAGCCACATGACTGGTAATCCAAAAATGTTTATATCTCTATCAAAATACAATGGTAGAAGTGTGTCTTTTGGAGGAAGAAACAAAGGAAAAGTCATTGGAAAAGGAACTATCAAAATTGGAAATCTGACAGTGAATTATGTCTCATTAGTCAAAGGACTAAACTACAATATAATCTTTGTAAGTCAACTCTGTGACTCTGGTTATGAAATCAGCCTTCAAGATTTAAAATGCACAGGTGTGAGCAAAGACAAGAAGCAAAGCTTTACTGGTCGAAGGCATGGAAATCTATATCTTCTAGATATTGATTCTGAAGATGTAAAATGTCTTATCTCTATTAAGAATGAATCTGTTCTATGGCACAGAAAGTTAGGACATATTAGTGTGAAGCATATTTCAAAGCTATCTAAAAGGAGGCTTGTTCGAGGGTTACCTCAAACAAAGTTTGAAAAAGGAGGACTTTATCATGCATGTACACTAGGTAAGTAGGTAAGAAGTTCTTTTAGGTCTATAAATCAAGTTTCTTCTAAGCATACCTTGCAGCTGCTTCATATGGATATTTTTGGACCAAACAGAACCTTAAGTCTTGGAGGTAAGAAATATTGTCTTGTTATTGTTGATAATTTCTCAAGATTTACATGGATATTATTTCTTGCACACAAAAATGATGTCTTTATATCTTTTTCAAAATTTGCAAAAAGAGTTCAAAATGAAAAAGTTTATACCATTTCTTGCATAAAAACATATCATGGGGGAGAGTTTGAAAATCAAAACTTTTCTGATTTTTGTGATGAATTTGGAATTCAACACAATTTTTCTGCTCCGTATACTGCTCAACAGAATAGGGTAGTAGAAAGGAAAAATCGGTCATTGCAAGAAATGGCTAGAACACTTTTGATTGAAAGTAAGATTGCTTCTCACTTTTGGGCTGAAGCAGTTTCCACAACTTGCTACATTTTGAACCATATTTCTCTCAGACCTTTTATTGAGAAAACTCCCTATGAACTCTTTAAAGAAAGAAAACTTGATGTTGCATACTTTCATGTATTTGGTTGTAAATGCTTTATTTTGAAGAATGCTAATGATCGCATTGGGAAGTTTGATGGGAAATCAAATGAAGGCATTTTCCTAGGATATTCAATGACAAGCAAAGCCTACAGAGTCTACGACAAGAACTCTCGTATTGTTGAAGAGTTAATGAACATCAAGTTTGATGAAAGTCTTCAGAATGATGAATCTGAACCTAGTCATGCTTCTATACTTCCACAAATCTCATATTTACAGATAGAATCTGTAGAGAAGCAAAACTCAGAAGTAAACATTGATTCTGAAACTACTCAGAAGGAGGTTCATCCGAATGAAGAAAGCTTAGAAGCTGTGCAGACTGAACCTACAGAATCTTCAGATGATTGTTTCAACAAAAACTGGAAACACAAATCAAGTCATCCAAATGAACTCATCATGGGAAATATAGGTGATGGTATCAAGACAAGATCCAAGTTCAAACAAGCAATGAGTAACATAGCTCTTGTGTCTGAATTGGAGCCACAAGGAATTGAAGAAGCACTAGCAGATGAAAACTGGATCAATGCAATGCAAGAAGAGCTGCATCAGTTCAAAGTCAATAATGTCTGGGAATTAGTCTCCAGACCCAAAAATCGTCCAGTAATTGGAACAAAGTGGGTATTCAGAAATAAACTGGATGATAAAGGGAATGTTGTCAGAAACAAAGCAAGACTTGTAGCAAAAGGTTATTCTCAACAAGAAGGAATAGACTACGATGAGACTTGTGCACTTGTTGCCAGGTTAGAAGCCATCATACTATTACTTGCTTATGCTTGTTACAATGACTTTAAACTTTTCCAGATGGATGTGAAGAGTTCATTTCTAAATGGCTACATCAAAGAAGAAGTTTATATTGAGCAACCCCCTGATTTCGAAGAACCTAGAGGAAATGACTTAGTTTATGCTCTAAGAAAAGCACTTTATGGATTGAAACAAGCACCTCGTGCTTGGTATGAAAGGTTAAGCAGTTTCTTATCCAAACAAAAGCTCGTCAAAGGTAATGTAGACACCACTCTTTTTATTCAGAAGCAAGGTAAGGATATTCGACTTGTTCAAATTTATGTTAACGATATAATCTTTGGCTCTTCTGATGAATTTCTCTGCAAGAATTTTTTTAAAGTAATGCAGGATGAGTTCGAAATGAGTATGATGGGAGAATTGCGATTCTTTCTTGGACTTCAGATTCATCAATCACAGAAAGGAACATTTATCCATCAGGAGAAATACGCACTGAAAATTGTAAAGAAGTTTGGTTTAGAAAACTTCAAAAAGACAGAAACTCCTATGTCTCATTCTTCCAAGCTTGATAAAGATGAAGATGGAAAAGAAGTTGATCCTAAACTATATAGCAGTATGATTGGATCACTACTTTATCTCGCAGCTTCAAGACCAGGCATTCTATTCAACGTCTGTTTGTGCGCCAGATTTTAATCAAATCCAAAAGAATCACATCTCTCAGCTATCAAAGGGATAATCAAATACATTGGGACTTATCCTAGTTATGGTTTATGGTACTCTAGAAACTCTGATTTTATTCTGAGAGGTTATTCAGATGCAGATCTTGCAGGTTGCAAAATTGATAGGAAGAGTACCTTTGGAACTTGTCAACTCATGGGAAATATGCTTATATCATGGTATTCCAAGAAGCAAAGTACAGTTGCTCTCAGCACAGCTGAAGCAGAATATGTATCCCTTGGAAGTTGTTGCACTCAAATTCTTTGGTTAAAGCAATAGCTAAGAGATTATGGTGTTGAAGATACAAATGTGGAGATCAAATGCGACAACACAAACGCCATAAATCTCACCAAGAATCATATTCTTCATTCAAGAGCAAAACACATTGAGATCAAACATCACTTCATATGTGATCATGTTCAGAATGGTGATGTTAATGTTCAGTATATTGATACAAAAAATTAGCTTGCATATATCTTTATTAAACCCTTGGATAAAGAAACCTTTAATTTTATTAGAAGTGAATTAGCCATCACTAATCTGTTGTCTTAAGTATCTTTTAGAACGGGTTCATATGTAACCTCAGAAGGAACCATCATAAGGAAGCGTTAGAAGGAACCTCATAAGAAAGCGTCAGAAGGAACCTCAAAAGGAACGTCAGAAGGAACCATCAGAAGGAAGCGTCAGAAGGAACCTCAGAAGGAACGTCAGAAGGAACCATCAGAAGGAACTTCAGAAAGAACCTCAGAAGGAACGTCAAAAGGAATGCCAGAAGGTATGTCAAAAGGAATTTTTCAGAAGCAGACCATCAAAAAGGTCATCTAAAAGGAAAGTTCACATATCAAAGGTCAGTTTTCTATTTTAAAACTTTTAAGGTAAGTCTCACTAATCTCTCTATAAATATTCGATTGCCTTTCATTGATTAATTTATTAAAAGTATATTTTCCTGAATATTCAAAATTGATTTTGTTTCTAAAATAACCGCCTCTTTTATAAAACAACGAATCATCACCTCTGTCTCAAACTTCCTCACAGATCACACGCAATCTACTCAAACCCTAAGCCTCGGTCAAAATCTTCTTCGCTCTCAAATTTCTCTCTTGATAAATCACTTCTTCTTCCAAAGTTCCAAACTTTTTCATCTCAATAGCTCCAAAATTAGCCTCCGCCTCAAAGAAGCCTATTCATGCGACAAGGAAACCAGTTTCCCGGGATATGACTCTTGTCGAAGTCTCAGACTCGTAAATCAACAATCAAAGGGAAACACTTCGACGAGCAAAAGGTTTGTCTATGTCCGACTTTGAAGAAAAAGAAGCTCTTGCTCATAACATTAAGTCCATGTTTGATAGCATTAAGGCTGTTTGAGGATTTAGGGAAAATCTTAGACGATTACTGGATATTCACAAGTTCGAAAGTGAACTGTTAGAGTTTATAAATATACCTGGAAGGATTGTTGAACCCATTGTTGTACAATTGCCTGCATCTGCTTCTCATAAGGGAAAAGAGAAAGTTGTAGGAACTGGCTCGGCATCGACCCCTAAGAAGACTCCTTCAAAAGTTATCGAGATAAAAAGTAAAGACAGTGCCAGTAGCACTAAAAGAAAGGTTGATGATGATGTCCTGTTTAATGACTTTGAGAAAGTCAGAGGCTTCAATGTGGATATAAATTTTCCTGATCCTTTGTTTCAAAACAAAGCACACAGAGATAGATTTGAGTCCTTGAAGCAAAGGGGTGTTATACCTCATAGGGTGTTTGATTTGAAGTACTTTGCTAGAATTGAGATTCCTCTTCGTAAGCCCCTTCAACAGCTCAATCTTGAGAACTTCATAATCCAAAGAAGACAGACCTTTCCTGATCTTGCTGCTTACTTTTACTCCAACCTTCACTTCAGGAACTTCAATTCTCTCTTCTTTACTTTTTGTTAGAAAAACTTATCATCTGCATGTTAATGAACTTGCCTTCTTGATGGGTGTTGATAAGATGGACTTCACACCCTTGGATGTTACTTCTGAGGAAGCATTCTTCTTTCTTACTGGAAAAATAAGTTTTTCAAGAGAGTCAAAGGCTCACATAGCTTACATTGACTTTCCACTTAAACATACTTTGATGCACAAAGTTGTTATTGAAAGTCTTAGACCAAAACCAGCTTCCAAGACTAACATCTCGAAGTATGAAGCCAAACAGTTTGGGGAATGTTGAAGGGAAAGAAAATATCCTTTGCCCATACTATCTTGCTTCACATGTATAGGACAGTCCAAATGGCTAAGGGACAACTTCCATATGCATGCTTGATTCACAGAATGATGAATTTTCTTCAAATCAAGATTCCTACATATCTTCTATAAAATGTGTTGTGGGTAGCGTTATCACCTAAAGGGGGTGAATGGGTGATTATAGTGAAATTTCAATATTTTCTTTCGCGGAATGTCAATTATACAGGCGTTTTATAACGTCTCAGATGATGGCAACACGGTATGACAATATAAACAGTTCGTGTGCACTTCTACTATCACAGTTTATGTAATATAATCAGAGTAAAGGTAGAGAAGACTGCACATAGGGTTTATAGTGGTTCGGCTTTGGTTAAGCCTACGTCCACTTCTTCGGCTATTAGCCAATCGGCTGGATTCCACTAGTAAACTGCTCGAGAGGTTACAGCTTAGTGATTTCCTTGACACGCAGGATACCCCACCTAGTGCTCAACACTCTTGTGTACACCTCCTCACAATTACAATGGATGAATCAAGAAGTGTGTATAAAATGAAGTACTCTCGATCTAAGAATTATAATGACTTTTCCCTCTTAATGTCGATTTTTTGTCCCTTCGACCTTGAGATGTCTTTTATACTCCTCCGCCTCCAATCTACCCATTACAAGGCTTCCAGAAGAGGTCTCTCCAAAACTTCCCATTTGGACAAGACATACCAAAAGAAGATCTCGTAGCCGTTGGGAATCGCCAAAGGAAAGTCTTCCCCGTTCGGATCAAATCGCCCATACAATTTTGATCTTGGGTTTCCATAGATGATTTCACTCATTTGGAAAGTCGTATGTTTGTCTCCTTGATTGCGCATCCTTGATTGATCTCTATCCCCGAGAATCCTCAAGAATGATCCAGCTCGATTGTATCCGTTGTAGTATTTCAAATAAGCACTTTTGAACGTTCTCTTCAAGTTCTGATTACTGCACGTAAATACTGCACTCAGAGCTTGAGCATCAGTCCAACGTCTGAACTATCCCCGCTCAACGTTCAACGTCTAAATTATCCACACTCAACGTCTGAGCTCCAAACAGCGTCTGAGTCCCTCAGAAATTCCATCTAAGCAAAACCTTTTTGACAGATTCAATCATGCGCATCCCCGAACTAAAGGATAATCTGCAAAATAAGTACTCCACGGCATTATCTCGAAAACTTAAGAGTACTTGGATTGTTTTGTCAACTTCAAAATCACCTTGGGGTTTTTCTCAATAATCTCCCCCCTTTTTTGATGATGACAAAATTATCTACAAAAGCAATAATGATTTCAATAAAGAGAGTGAGCAACTAGGATTTAGTTACTCTCAATATAATCTTGCTAATAATGGATTTCAACAATATGTGCTTTGCATTTTCTAGCAAGAATAAGTTCTGAAGTCGATATATTCACAATATAAGCAGTCTCAGAACTTGCGAGAATGCTTAAGACTTAGAGATTAAGCAAAATATAGTTTCAGAGCATTGTCATGTGATTCTATTTGATTTTTCAAGAAATTTAATCACATGTATGACAGTCTTGAGCAACATAGTAATAATGAGCATGTTACTTGTGATATGGAATTTCTACACAAAGGTACAGAACATGCATGTGAGCATGAACTTGAAACTCAATAGCTCAGAGCTTATATATGAGCATATTACAATAGTTCAGAACTTACAGTTTAACACATGCTCAGATCATAATGGTTTTAACATGCTCAAGTTAACCTGTTTTGGCACATGTGTTGCCAAACATAAAAATGCTCGTAGTAAGGAACTTGTTCACCTGTTCGGCTTAAGAGAGAAATTGAATTTCTTTACAAAAATTGTTCTTGTATATGACTCAATGTCACATTTCTGTATATGACTCAATGTCACATTTCTCCTCTGTGTCACATTTATGTATATGACTCAATGTCACATTTTTCCTGTGTGTCACATAAACTTTTGTGTAATTTTCTCCCTCGTTTTGTCATTATCACAAAAAGGGTAAGCGAATTGCTAGCAACAGTAAATGCATGGAGTAATCCTCCCCCTGAATATATGATTCATCTAGTAAGGCATGAAGAGTGGCATAGATACTCTCCCTAAATGATGTAACATTAAGGACATGGTTGTGCAAATAAAATTCAATCAAATAGCCAAAGTTTACAATTACAGTACTAAAGTATAAAATGTCAAGTGAACAATCAAAACATTAACAAAAAAGTTTTGAATAATTCTTTTTATGCAGGTGGTGGTGGCTGAGAGGTAGAAGGTCCAGATGTTGGTTGGTGCTGGCTTGGTTTAAGAGATGCTATGGGTAACTTCAGAGGTGTTGGGAAGATTCAGTATAGAGCTGACGAGCAATAGATTTGATCATTTCAGCAATCTGCAGTTTGATTTCATTTTCCACCTGATTCAATTTCCTTGTAGTTTCTTCAATCGCCAGACAAGTAAGATGGCATTTCTTCCTCATGTCATCACGTAGGCTTCTGCTTTTCAGACTCATTTCTTCTTTGAACTGAGAAAAAGTGATAGTGAAGTCTGAATGAAATTTTCTCAGGTTATCTTTGCATTCGCCCTGTTTGAATAGAATGTCCCATATCATGTCGGAGTCTGAGATATCTTTCACTTTGTCCTTGTTCCAGCAATCACAAGTCAGTTCTTGATCCTTGTCACACTCTTGTTGCTGTATTTCTGCATCTATCTCATCATGCATCTGTAAAGAAAATTTTTCAAGAGCATATATTCCGGTAGAATATAATTGGGATCGAGGCGATTCTCTTGGACAAGACATTTTGCATATTCTTCTCTTGCCATTTCTTGCTCGTTTTCCTTACAAAATCTTAGGAGATCTAGAATCTTGAAATCATGTAACAGTAGAGCAGTTCTGCACTGAACATGCGTTTGTTTAGATGAGGCATTCTTCAACTCTTCTTCAGTTGATTTGGAGGCGAATTCAACTACATCCTCTTTCGAAACGAAATCATTATTTACTATCAGTTCTTTCACAGATCTATTGTTACATCCTTGTTCTTTGATTTCTACAATGGCTTCTCTAATAGCTCTTGCGAGTATAATTTTTCTCTCTAGGTAAAAGACAGCTTTTTCAACAGTGAGAGACTTGACCAGAGTAGAGAGTTGGGTAGACTCATGCGTTGCTTGATTGGAATCTTTCTGAACTGACTCGAACAGTGTGAAGTGATAAGGAAATTTCTTCACAACCATTTTGGAGAATTCTCTCAGTTCACTGTTTATGACTTCTTTGAGTTGTCTCATCCTTGACTCAATGTGATCCACTTTGAGAAGGACAAGGCCAGTCTTCTCAGACAAGTTGTTCAATGACTTGGAGAATTCTTGTGCTAATGTCTCTCGTAACTTCCTGTTTTCTTGAAACAGAGCCTTGTACAATTCATGAGTTTGATGTTTCAGCTCGGTCTGGAAGTATACAACTTCCTTCAGCAGATCAGCATCTGTTTCTTTGTTCAGTTCTTCTTCCTCTTCTTCAGTTTCCATGGCTTCGTTGATTTCATCCAGTTGACTATCATCCTTTCTATTTTCTTGCATGAAGTCATGATATTCATCTAACATTTCTCTGTGGTGAATTTCCTCTCCGTTGAATCTGGCTTTTGATTCAACCTCTTTCTTCTCGTCTTCTATTTTGAAGATAGGATCAGAAGCGATGTGTTTTTCTAAATCACTCAGAGTGATGGTGAGATTGTCAAAGGATTTCTTTGATTCGGATGTGTTTTTAGAGTCCATGGAGGATAATCAAAGGTGTCTAGGAATAGGTATTGTATAAAAGGAATGGAGATGTGTATATTCTTTGAAGACGAATGATATTTAAATAGAGTGATTAAAACTTATTTCGCAGTAGAGATGTCTGAAGATGTGATTGAGGTATCTTTTGGAAAGTTTATATGTAAACAATCAATTTGAATAAATCAACTAATCAATCAATCAATTAAATCAGTTACGGCAATCAACACAATCCACACAATCACAATATTTGCAGAATATTTTAGAAAGATTGTGAAGATGCATACCTTATTTGTTGCCAGAAATATAACTACTTACGCGCCAAAAATTTTACTGATCAAACCTTTATTCGTTCTCCACTCAGAAGATGTTATCTTCAGATGATGCTTTAAGTTCTGAGTTCCTTGTAGTCATAGAGCTTCTTCAGATGAAGCTTTAGCTTCTTTACTTCTTCCAGATATCGCTTTAAGCTTTGAAGCAAGATTTTCCTGCCTAGATAACAACTTAAACAGGCATCATAGTAATACCTAACTCTTGTCTGATATATTCAAATGTGTTTCTATCAAGTGGTTTGGTGAATATGTCAGCTAATTGATGCTTTGAATCAACAAATTGAATACTAATATCACCATTATGCACATGATCACGAATAAAATGATGCTTAATTTCAATATGCTTAGCTCGTGAGTGCAGAATAGGATTCTTGGTGAGATTGATTGCGCTGGTATTGTCACATTGGATTTCAACGCTGTGAGATTAAACACCAAAGTCCTTCAGTTGTTGCTTCATCCATAGGATTTGTGCACAGCAACTCCCTAAGGCAACATACTCAGCTTTTGCAGTTGATAGAGCTACAGTGTTTTGTTTCTTGGAGAACCAGGACACTAGCATTGATCCTAGAAGTTGACATGTTCCTGAAGTACTTTTTCTGTCTAATTTACAACCTGCAATATCATCATATGAATATCCATGTAATATAAGATCTGAGGTCTTAGGATACCATAGTCCTAAATTAGGATAGGTTCCTATGTATTTAATAATTCTTTTAACAGCAGTTAAGTGTGATTCCTTCGGATCTGATTGAAATCTAGCACACATGCATACACTGAAAAGGATGTCAGGTCTAGAAGCAGTTAAATATAGTAGTGAATCAATCATGCTTCTATAAAGCTTCTGATCAACCTGTTTACCATACTCATCCTTATCTAGTTTGGATAAAGAAGACATAGGCAAATCAATTTTCTTGCAATTTTCCTGACTAAACTTCTTTACCAGTTCAAGAGCATATTTCTCTTGATGTACGAATGTGCATTGATTAGTCTGATTGACCTGCAGTCCTAGGAAGAACGTAAGTTCTCCCATCATGCTCATCTCAAATTCATTCTGCAAGATCTAAGAGACTTCCTTGCATAGATTTTTGTTAGAGGAGCCAAATATAATATCATCTACATAAATCTGAATAAGTAGAATTTCGGTACCTTTCCTTTTGATAAATAAAGTTGTGTCAACTTTACCTTTCTCAAAGTCTTGGTTGATAAGGAAATTACTTAACCTTTCATACCATGCACGTGGAGCTTGCTTGAGTCCATAGAGTGCCTTTTTTAAGTTTGAACACATGATTTGGACATTTTGGATCTTCAAACCCTGGAGGTTGATCAACATAGACTTCCTCCTTGATATATCCATTCAGGAATGCACTCTTGACATCCATTTGGTATAGCTTGAAATCATGATAGCAAGCGTAGGCGAGTAGAAGCCTGATGGATTCAAGTCTTGCTACTGGGGCATAGGTTTCATCATAGTCGATTCCTTCTTATTGAGAATATCCCTTGGCAACAAGTCTTGCCTTATTTCTCGTTGACACGCAGGATACCTGTCGCGACCCTCTTGAAATTCGCCATGGGCTCTCGAGGGCTAATGGGCCGTCCAGTCTGGTCGGACGCGGGCCTCTCCCAAGGCCCGTTACCCAAATCGCAACGGAGGTATACGTAGTCGACCTTCAATATGGTCTAGTGATATGTGCTAAGTGTGCATGCCATGGAGTCGCCACCAATCATTTTTTTGGAGGGTATGATTGGACCACCCTATTGAATAGTCGGGAGTTTCTATTCAATTCTGCGATAACCAGGGAAATGGGTTCGGGGACTTAGTTACGTCAACTATCAGAGTTGACGCCCTTTCGGTACCTAAGTTGACTGAGTTTTCTGACTTAAGATTTCATACAGATGAGTGGGGTACGAGTCCTAAATCTAGGAGTTCATGCAGATAGGAATGACTATCCTGGCAATCACAATCAATAATAAAGTGCACAAATCAATGAATTCAAATGTACAAATAAATCACATGGCATTCCTAATAAGGCCATATTGGCCTAGAGAAGCATCAATCAGGCTTAGGAATGATTTAGACATGATTTTGCCCATCAGGGGCAAAATCGTAATTTTGAGACAAATGGGACAATTTGCCCAAAAAGGGCAAAATCATCATTTCGGAATGAATCCGGAGTCAAAACAGGTTTGGTCACTCAATTGACCCATTTCCTATTTTTTGGCAATTTTCGTGATTTTCGAGAATTTTAGAAACCGATTTACCATTCGAAGGGTAAAATCGTCATTTTCTAAAAATGGAAATGAAATGTGGAAATCTTAGACATAAGGTTTAACCACCCATCTGGCTCATCACCAAATTCTAAGCAATTTCCACAATTCATCAGAATATCAAAGACGATTTACCCTTTGAGGGGTGAAATCGCCATTTTGGATTAAATGGGAGAAAATCCCAAAAATGAAAACAAATCAATTTTTTGTCATTTTCAGCCTTGGACAATTTTTAGAATTTTTCTGCAATTTTTTCTCAATTTTTTTTGTTTTTCTTTAATTTTTCCATTTTTTTGGCATTTTTGATTTATTAATATTTTTTATATTTTCAGAAAATATTTTAACAAAAAGCATGTCTTTGACAATAGATAACACTCAACCAGATAAATAAGCTAACCACTAGACTGAAACAAATACATACAAATCAAGTCTATAAATGCAATATTTTAGAAAAATAATCCTGATATACAGATCGGGTACGTAAAACATACCGGATTGGACACCGGCCTTCAATCGCCCAGCCTCAGCCTGCGACCATCCCCATGCCCGTTACCTGTCGATCGCCATTAGAATGTCGATAGTCAATTTCACAAATTAAGACTAAAAAATAAAAATTAAAAAAATTAAATTTAAAAAAAAATTAAAAAATTGGACACTGTTCATGCACTGTTCCGACACTGTTCATGCACTGTTTCGACACTGTTCCGACACTGTTCGGACACTGTTCGGACACGGCTCCGACACGCCCGGACACGCTCCGACACGCTCCGACACGTCCGACACGCCCGGACACGTCCGGACACGCTCCGACGACGGGGTGGTGACCCGAGGCTGTTTCTGGGCTCCACCAGCGGCGCGTAGGCTCCATAAGCTCCGAGGGAGGAGGTAGGACTCCGGGGCTGTCGCCGGAGGCGATAACGCGCTTTGGCGATGACGGATTTGGCCCGATCCGAAACAATCCCGAACCAAACTCCGAAACGGGTGGAGGCCGGAGGTCTTGGGTTGTTCACGGCGGCTTTGAGGTACGACGGCTAGCGACGACGGCGAAAGGGGGGGTTCCATTTTAGGCGTCCACGAAGAAGAAGAAAAGAAAAGGAAGAAGAAGCTACGGGAGAGGAAGGAGAAGAAGAAGAGGAGGAAGAAGAAGAAGAAAAAGAAGAAGCAAGAAGGAAGAAGAGGAGGCGACGGATGATGAGGGGGAGGGGGGAAGAGTAAAATAATAATAAAAATAAAATAATAATAAAAAAATAATATAATAATAATATAATAAAATACTAAAAAGTAAAAATAATAATAAAATAATCAAAAGCGAAGACAAAATGATTAGTCCCCTTTTCCTTTTAAATGATGATGTTTTCACTCATTTTCCTTTTAATCATTATTAATATTTTTGCCAAATTCAATTTTATGGTGATCAGAGAACACCTAAAATCGAACCTGACTTTTACTATTTTATGAGGTCCTAAAGTAAAGAAAATTAAAAATAAAAATACCGACTATTTGTATATATTTTTGTGACCTCGAATACTACTTTTTTATTTTCTTTTTATTTTATATTTTTCGAAAATAATAATAATAAAAAATATGAAAAAATATTTTTTTATCCAAAATGGTCCCTTTAGCTTGGCCAAGGCTACCAAAGTTGATTTTGTAATTTTTCAGCTTTTTATGGATTTTCTATGAATTTTCGAAAAATAAAGGAAAAAAAGTTGATCAAAATTTAGGTGTCAACAATACCCCACCTAGCGCTCAACACTCTTGTGTACACCTCCTCACAACTATAATAGATGAATCAAGAAGTGTGTATAAAATGAAGTACTCTCGATCTAAGAATTATAACGACTTTTCCCTCTTAACGTCGATTTTTTGTCCGTTCGACCTTGAGATGTCTTTTATACTCCTCCGCCTCCAATCTACCCGTTGCAAGGCTTCCAGAAGAGGTCTCTCCAAAACTTCCCGTTTGGACAAGACATACCAAAAGAAGATCTCGTAGCCGTTGGGAATCGCCATAGGAAAGTCTTCCCCGTTTGGATCAAATCGCCCATACAATTTTGATCCTGGGTTTCCATAGATGATTTCACTCATTTGGAAAGTCCTATGTTTGTCTCCTTGATTACGCATCCTTGATTGCTCTCTATCCCCGAGAATCCTCAAGAATGATCCAGCTCGATTGTATCCGTTGTAGTATTTCAAATAAGCGCTTTTGAACGTTCTCTTCAAGTTTGATTACTGCACGTGAATACTCCACTCAGAGCTTGAGCATTAGTCCAACGTCTGAGCTATCCCCGCTCAACGTTCAACGTCTGAGTTATCCCCACTCAACATCTGAGCTCCAAACAGCGTCTGAGTCCCTCAAAAATTCCATCTGAGCAAAACCTTTTTAACAGATTCAATCCTGTGCATCCCCACACCAAAGGATAATCTACAAAATAAGTATTCCACGGCATTATCTCGAAAACTTAAGGCTGCATTTGGTCGCCCGGATTTTTAGTCAAGATAGGATTGGATAGGATATGAAATCCAGGGATTTTGCCATATCCTATCCTGTGTTTGGTGAATCGCAGTAATAGAGCCGGATATGTTCATATAATATCATATTCATTGTTTGGTATATACGATATATCAATGTAAAATGAATTTGAAAAAGCACAAGCGAAAAATATAAGAATCTCTTGTAATTCACTACTGAATCTAGTAAAAGAAAGAAAATATAAACATTCAACTTTTGCTGAAAAGTTTATCTTTTTCACGATATTCGTTAAACCTCAATATGAAACACAAGATTATGGAGGAGAAAAATGTTTGACTCTCTTTATGTTTTCTTAGACTTTTGATATGAACCAGAAAGCTAAGAAGGAGGGTAAATTTCAACTATCTCGCTATTTTCGTAAAGTTTTATAATAAACTATAAAACTACAAAGCAATTATGAAACTTTCACATGAACTAGAGTTAGAAAGACAAAGATGCTATTTTTTTAGAAATTTCATTACTCATTCTCTTCAAGAATTAGAGAAATTGTTTTATTTACTTAAAATCTAGTTTCTTCTACTTCATTTTTATTATTTTTTAATTATAAATCTTTTTTTATTATTATTTTGACTCCCTTCCATCATTTCTTAATAAAAATTTTCATTAAATAACAAATTGTACTATTATACTTAAAATATTTAATGATATAGATACTAAGTGTGTGTGTGTGTATACATGTACAAACTATATATTATAATGAAGAAAGAAATCAAATTATAAATATGATTTATAGAAAATAAAAATTAAAATTAAAATTATTTTTTTTATTATTCTTTCTAACATTAGAATTCAAATTTAATTAAAAATAATTACAATTTAATTTTATTATATAAGAAGTTTGTTATTCAGAAAAATAGTTTTTATACCATAAACAAAAGAAATCCTATCCGCCTTTATCCTACCTCCCCCTTAGGATAATTATATCCGAGCTATATCCCCATTATATCCTGCTATATCCTATCCTGAGTTGGAACCAAACACAGGATAGGATAAATTTTACCCTATCCTGACTTATATCCTGACTGCCAAACGTAGCCTAAGAGTACTTGGATTGTTTTGTCAACTTCAAAATCACCTTGGGGTTTTTCACAACAAAATGAAAGTCCAATGATGATTGCTGGCGAGGAAATGATCAGGAAGATGGGTTTTAAGATGATAGCTAGTGGATGGAGGAACAAGAACTCTGACATAATTCTTGTAGAATTTGAAGATAGGACAGAACAGAGATCCCCAAGAGAAGAAAGGTTATGGCTAGCAAAGGAAGACTAGCAGATACGTCAGATGATGAGGACTTCACAGAAGAAGAAGGTGACATAGAGGGATCAGACTCAGAAGCTACACTCTCGCCTCCTTCTGAAGGTGAAGCAGATGTAGTTAAAGCAGCTGGAGTAGCTGGAAGTCAGTTTGAACAAGAAGTTTCTATTGACAAAGGTGAGGGTCTCCATGGGACACAGCCCACAGATAATGCTGAGTGTGCCGTTGAGATTGCCCAGGAGGAATATCTCCAAATGTGGACTATAGAATCGACTGCAAGAGAAGAGATGGAAAGACAATATAATGAAACACTCATCATTTTTTATGAAGATGAGCTGTGGTGTGCTCAGCCTATTGCAGATGAACAGATGGAAAAGGCAGAAGCACAAGAACTTCCTGAAGCATATTCCAACTCACTTGACAAATTAACTGAATCTCCAGCTCAAGTTGAGACTATTGCACATACAGTTATAGAGTTAAAGGCAGCAACTGCTCAGGAGGAGCAAGTTCTAATAGCTCAGAATGTTTAGTCAGCACAAATGGATATTTATGTGGAAGAAGAAGCTGGTATAAGCACTCAGTCTAAAGGGAAGGAAGCTATGATCTAGGGGAAGCACTTTTTAGCAGAATCTGATGTCATTATGACAGAAATTCTAGCTTCTCAATCTATTCCCCGGCTTCCATCTGAGGGGGAGACACTGCTTAGAAAAGTGCTTGAAACTGACAAACAAGGAAAATCATCCACAACCAAGAAGATGAATCCAGTCGAGACTGTTAATACCTTCATTGGCGAGCTTCTTGAAACCGAATCATCTTAGTTTGAAGTTCAGAAGCAAGTGGAAAATCTTCAACAGATTATCATTCAGAGTTTGGCTGCCATGGAGAAAATGAATGACCAGAAGCTGTCCAGTTTTGAAAAGAAGGTCGATGATAAAATGCAGCGCTTAGCACAGAAGGTGGACACACTCGAGAACTCTCTTGGTCTTTACGGCAAGATGTTCTGTGATGAGGTTGCTAATATGCCAACATACACCCTGGTCCGTAATGACAAGGTAGCCCAAGAACTTCCTCTCTCTCAAGCAGTTAGAGATCATGCACTACAAATGGGAGCAGACTACGTCAGGGATTCTTCCAAGGAGATTGATAAAGAGCTCGAAGATATTCCCTCTTCTTCCAAATCGCATCAACCTCCTTCTATTTAAAAGTTTTTCAGCTCTATTTTTTATTGTGAACAACTCTGTTAGCTGAAGAGACACAAATTATTATCCATTATGCATTGACACTTTTCTTCCATGAATTCTTCTTTTTATTGATGACAAAAAAGGGAGAGGAGTTCTTCAACTTTATATTGTTTGCATGAGTTTCTACTTTATATTATTGCAGGATATAACTCCTGATGATCTGAATGTAACTTCTGATGATTTGGTGATATTTCTACATTCTCTATCCATTAAAAGAGTCACCACTCAACATACTTCTCTATACACTTGTTGATATTACGAAAAGCTTTGTCATCATCAAAAAGGGGAAGATTGTTGTGGAAATTCCCTTTCGATTTTGATTCTGACAAAACTATCAACAAAATCTGTGTAATATTTAAAATATTTTATTGCAGGAAGAATGTGTAAACAGAAGTTTGTATTGCTCCAATTCTGTCACTAAGACTCGAGGAAAGAGTAGCCATATAGTTGCTTTTGAAGATGTTCAGAAGGAATGCTTCTGAAGATGGTCAGATGGAGTGCTTTTAAAGACAACATATGGAGTGCTTCTTCTAAAGACGGTCAGATGGAGTGCTTCTGAAGACGATCAGGTGGAATGCATTTGAAGACATTCAGATGAAGTTGCTTATGAGGGTCAGATGTAACATGATCTATCATTTTGTTGACACCTAAATTTGGATCAGCCTTTTTTAGCCATTTCTTAGAAAATTCATAGAAAATCCATAAAAAGTTAAAAAAATTACAAAATAAACTTTGGTGACCTTGGCCAAGTCTAAGGAACCATTTTTGAACAAAAAATAATTTTCCATATTTTTCGAATTTTTTAGTATTTTTAGATAATAGGAAAATACTAGAAAAATCAGAAAATTAGTATTTGAGGTCACAAAAATATAGGAAAATAGTAAATATTTTTTTTTAATTTTCTTATCATTTTGACCTCATCAAGAGTGAAAATTCAAGTTTAATTTTGTGTGTTTCTTTGTAACGCACATGGTTGAATTTGTCAAAAAAATATATTTTGAGTCCTTTTACTTGCAATCTTTTGAATTTTCCGAGTCTTGACATTCAACTTGATGGCCCGACATTTCAATTTGGTTCAACTGTGCACTGATTTGATCAATTTTGGCTTTAGGGACCTAATCGCATAAAAATCTTTTCATTTTAGTCCCTATAATGCCAATTCTGAAATTAAACTTTTCTAAGGGACACCCATAGAACCCCCAATGCTTCCTCCCTATAGGTTTTGACCCCTTGAATCTAATGGTGGGCTCAATTGGGTCCGATTCGTCCATTAAGAACATCAATTTGGCAAAAATTGATTTCTGATCGTGTCTTAGATTTGGGGCTTTCACACAAATTAAAATCAATTTAGCCATAATTTACATCCTTCAGATGGAATTTGTGCCATGGAGTCTGATCTCATGATCAATTTCGTGATTTATGCTCATTTTGGCATTGAATTTGGGGAAAATATCGAACTGGGTCAACTAGGTCGGGTTGACCCGAACCAGTCAACCCAGTTGACCAAGAAGAACAGAACACTATGTTCTGGTTCTTCTAGTGCACAGTGGGTAGACCGAAAGAAGGGGGAGGAAGAAACGGAAGGATGATCAGTTGATGAAGTCAGTTGAGAGGGGATTCGGTTGGGGGAGTTCCACAAAGGACGACCACAAAAACATACAGAGGGAGCTCGCGAAAAAGAACGGGCGGGCAGAAAAAGGAGAGAGAGAGAGAGAGCTCGTGGAGGGAGAGAGAGAGAGGACCAAAAAGAGAACGAAAGAGGAGAGAGCTCGCGAAGAGAGCAAGAGGCAAGAAAGAGAGCAGAACGACTTCAGAGCCAAAAGAGAGAGAGAGAGAGAGAGAGAGAGAGAGAGAGAGAGAGAGAGATCGGCGCCATGGGAGGAAGGGAACCGCGAGCTCCAAAGGCTCGACCCCGACGAGCGGCACGAAACCGAAGCTTCGGGTACATCCCCCGAGCTTCGTGACACCCCAAAGAATCTCCAGAACCAAGCGGCGTCTCATTTCATCGCCAAATCAGGTGGGACTCCGCTTCGAGCTCGAACTCGGCCTTTAATGGCAACTTAAGCTAGAGTCACTCGTTTGCTGTGATTTTTGTTGCAATCGTTTTGTCTCGCTTCACTGAGCATTTTTGCCTTTGATCGCATGTTATTTCATGGCCTAAATCGCCGAGTCTATCCCCTACCATGGTCGATCGGTCGCGAGCTCCATAGCTCGTTCCACACCAAACCGAAGCTCCGCGAAGGTCAAGTAAGTCCTCTAGAACTCCCTGGATGCTTCCTGATGGTTTAGATTAGTCATGCTACGTGTAGAACGGCTAGGGCGATACTCTCGCCGGAGATTAGCTTCGGCCGGAATTCTGCTGTGTCGAGCGTGATATATGTTGTAGAGGAAGTCACGACGAGTTGAATGCCGTTGGTTTCGCGTCGATCGGATATCGGAAGGTCGAGATATGGCCTTCCGACGAGGCGCCGGCAAGAGAGTGCCGGGGCCGGTCGTCTTCTCCGGCGAGTCTGTTGACTGGTCAACGAAAGTTGATCAGGTCAACGCCTACGTGGCGCTGACGTGGCGCTCACGTGGCAGCCACGATAAAACAAATTTGATCCGACGGTGGAGAGTTAGCCACATGTCGCGATCTCGCTTAAAAAAAATGATTTTCAGAAATTAAAAAATACCTTAGATCGGACGGCCATGGTTCAATCGGACTCTTCAATCTAGGTCGTTGGTTCATTGTGAAGATCAGGCCGTCCGTGCATCAACACGTGGTAAAATCTGAACCGTCGATTTTCAGTCTTAGATCGGGCCGTCCGTAGTCCGCCACGCGGCGCCATTAGGAGCGTCTATTCAAGTTTGGGCGGGAATTCGAAATTTGAAGCGGGAAGGCCGAAAAGGTGCCGTTCCGGTGCGGGTTGGATCCGGGCTGGGCCGGTCGCCCGTGGGTCGTGGGCCGGGTCACCCGACCCGGTCCGAATAATATTTTTTAAATAAAAAAAATCAGAAAATGATTTTAAAAATCAAAAAAATCAAAAAAATTCTAGAAAATTCTAAAAAAAACTACAAAATCCAAGAAAATCCCCAAAAAATATAGGAAAATTTTGGAAAATTCCTAGACATTCCAGAAATCCCAAAAAATTGAGGATTGACCATAGACAACTGGTCAATCCTATTTTTGGGATTTCTTATCCGTTCTTCTTAAAATTGACGATAATGCCCTTTAGGGGTAATTCGTCCCTGCTTCGTGTTTTGAGATAGGTTGAAAATGCCTAGATTAGGATAGGGCCAGTTAGGTGGCGAATCCTTCTGCTAGGGTTTTCGAATCTCACCATTTTCCTTGAAATGACGATTTTACCCCTCAAAGGGTAAATCGCCTTTCCTATTCCAATCGGGTTTTGGAAATTGCTTAAAATTAGGATTTGGGTCAGGTGGTCGACCCATCCTAATGTTTAAGATTTCCAATCCTCATCTTCTTCCAAAATGATGATTTTACCCCTCCAAGGGTAAAATCACTTTTAAATTCTAAAAAAATTCTGAAAATTCCTGAAAAATAGGAAATGGAAGGATTTTATTGTCAATCCCATTTCCACCATCTTTTGACTGCATATTTCATATGAAATTACGATTTTTCCCTTTTGAGGCAAATTATCCCCAAATTTTTCAAAATTACGATTCTGCCCCTCATGGGCGAATCATGTTCAAATCACTCATAAGCCTTGATTGATACTTCTCTAGGCCAATAGGGCCTCATTAGGGATGACATGCTACTTTCATGTATTTTATCCGCATGTATTGGATCCTTGATTTGCGCACTTACTTTTACTGACTGTGAATGATAGGATAGCCATTCATGTCTGCATGAACTCCTAGATTTAGGATCCGTACCCCACTCATCTGTATGAAATCTTAAGGTTAGATAAACCATTCAACTTAGGTACTGAAAGGGCGTCGACTCTGATAGTCGGCGTAACTAAGTCCTCGATCCCACTTCTCTGGTTTCCGTAGAATCGAATAGATCGCTCCCAACTATTCGATAGGGTTTCCGATCGTACCCTCCACGAAACGATTGGTGGCGATTCCTTGGCATGTACACATATCACATGTCACTAGACCACACTGAAGGTCGACCACGTGCATCCAGCCGTTGCGATTTGGGTAATGGACCTTGGGAATGGCCCGCGTCCGATCAAGCGACGATCGAGCGGCCCATTAGCCCCCTCCGGGAAGGAAACCCCGAGAGGGTCGCGACAGACTGGCGACTCCACTGGGGACTATTCTAAACCAGAATCTCCGATTACGAATTCCAGAGGACTTGAGCCGATTAAAAAGTTGTTTGGTTTATCTGACCTTGTTTCTGCAGATGCTCTCGAATGTGAGGTACGTACGCTAACCATTGTGTTAGATGTTTTTGCAGATTGAAGAAATAAGGGGTGGAGTGATTGCTGACCTCTTTCCTGCAGGTTGGAGTTGGGAATGTATATTTATCTTACGCACGTATTGAAGCGGTGTTTGATACGAACTGATGTGCATGACTTGCATTGTGATGATCACGACACATCGTACACACTGGCGGTCAAACCCCGACTACAAACACATTTTAGGTTACCTTAGATAGGGAAATGGTACGAAAGGATCTCGTGTTTGATGGCACTTGAGATTTTCGTGTTCGTTCCCGCTCACGATCTAAATTGGCGATATCTAGCCCTCTTGGGTGGGTACCCTTGGGGAGGAATCTACCTCATTTGGATCGTGGGAACCTGAGCCATAGGTTCCTCACCTGATTTTCTATTTTTAGAGTATACCCCCCCACTTGTCTCATGCGCATGTCTATGGAAGGTTGGTATACCTAAAACCAAAAAAATAAAAAACGAAAAAACAAAAACAAAATCGCGGATCGCTGTAAGTATGATTTCTCCCTCTACTTGTTCATTTCCTAGTGAAATTTCATGATAAGAAATTCATGGAAATCAACCGAATGCCTTGGGTGTTTGAGTTTACAAATGACAATTTTTGATAATGAATTTTAGATACAAAGTTGAAACGCTTCTAAGCCATCCCTACGGAATAGATGGTTCATCCAAATTTTCAACCATGGATTAAGATGACATTTTTTATGTCTAAAATTCTTCCAATTCAAGATTTTGGGGCATAAAGTTAAAGCCATGTTTGCAATCACATTTTGTGTAGTGATTTCCTAAAAACGAGGATCACATGATTTTTACAAGAAAAATGTCACAAAGCAATCTTTCAAGATTAATGCCCACATTTGCGTATTAAACGTTTGGAATTAAATGGGCGTTTGATTGATGACCGTGGATCAATCTTTTAATGATGTCTCCTCTTATATTGAAATCTTGGCGGACATCAGAAGCCCGTAAATAGGAATTATGAGATATGTATTGTCGCCTTGCTTTCATTATAAGAGGCGACCTCATTAAGAGATGTCTTTGCTATGTAAAATGCTAAGTGTGCCTCTGTTCTGACAGGTTATACATGACAGACATTTATTGAAGATTTCTTCATCTAATCGCATGCGAGATGTGATCGAACGATGGTAAAACTGTAATCGTTCCAATAAAAACTTTGAGTGTTATACTTGACTTGCTTGGTTATTTCTTTTGCCAACATGTCAAAATGGCTGAAGGCCAATGATGCGAGACTTGTTTTCCCTGTAACATGAAAGGAAACGCACCTTCATCAGGCGCCATCCATTGGGTTTCCAAAATAAGACGAATCGACTATGATAAACCCAGAACAAGACAACATGAAAAAGGGACAACCTGGTTTGGATCGACCTCTCTAAGTCGAAAAGGGTGTATTCATTCCAAATTAAATTGATTTGTTTATAGGATGACATGGTTACTCACACTTGCAGGTGATTATAAAAAATGAGTGGGGATCGTTAAGGAACGTTCCTTCATCCCTGATGCTCAAAATGATGGGAGCTGAGGAAATATACTCTGGGGATAGTAAATCTGTGATCGTTTCAATTAGGGCTTTTGGTGCAACAATTGACGTATTCATTCCTCATGTCATGTAGGTGAAATAAAAGGATTGTGTGAAGTCGACATTCGACTCAATTGTGAACCCTCAAAACTGGAGGCCAATCTGACATGGCACGATCGCCAATTGAAGCACGTCTCAAGGAGTACAAATACTCGTGTTTCTCACCATGAGATTGATGATCACTCAACCACAAAAGGGTGTATATCGTTCCTCATTTCAATCCTCACAGGATATGAAATGATCATCTCCTTTTCTATATGTAGGGATGAAGAAAACTAAATGTTTATTTGCGAAGCAACACTTCAAGGTGTAAATGTACACAAATAGAGATGAATCTACACTTGTGGATTCCGAGCAGTAGGAGTCTTGAGAAGAGTCATGAAGTCATGACAAATCGAAAAGACCATGAAGAGATTATCTTTGCCCATCTTTGAATCAAGTGGGAGTACTTGTTTTAGTAATTGATTTTCACAATCAAATGTCAAACATTTTTCTTTCTCCTTAAACAGATTGAAATGCATCAATAGAGCGAAAGTGGCGAAAAATCACCCAACCTCAAGAAGGAGACTGACAGAACCCAAGTAATGTCGAACATCGTGGAACATCAAATGCCGAGACCTTCGGATAATTACGATGAAGTTTTATCCTCTGATGTCACAAAAGGGAGTAAATTGTCCCTTATCCTGATTCCATTCCATAAAAATGACTGAGATGTTTCTCATTCATTTACAGAGAATGTTAGTTTAAGACAGGTGTCAGAATAGATTGAAAAATGTCAAACACCAAAATCACCTGACATGGAAGTGATTGACTCAACCAACAGGGAAGGCATTAGCGTGATACAATGGAGCTTCATATGGCTAAATCAGCTAACTCAAGGCGGAATACTCAGTTGCTAGGGGCAAATCGTTTCCCTATCCAGAAAGCATGCCAAAGCCGAAGATATCAGATTCATCATGGTGATAATTGGGGCGAGCCCCCGAAATGATGGTTATCACTCATGGAACGTAATGGAATGAAATCCATCCATTGAATACAAAAAGCATTTCTCCATAGCAACAACGCTTCCAAGAAGAACGATGCCGAGCCATCCCTATTGATAAAAAAAAAAGACGTATCGTTCCTAAATAAGTTTCAATCAGATGTGGGAATAATATTTCCTATATTTTCCCTCTCAGGTGATGAACAGAGTCAAGACACCCAAGAAGCAACGAGTTCAAATGACAGAACATGGAGTACCCATCTTCATGTATCTCATACATGCATTTAGGACAAATGATTGCAAGAGCATCATAATGGCTCAAATTGTGAACAAAATTCTCGAGAAAACTTGAAAAAGTTTCTTAACAATTAGAAATCTCTTTGAAAAGAGCATTTGAAAAGAAAGAATTCAAACTTTATAGATTTACATACTTGATAAAGAGATGCTTTCTGTGGATAAAGTGAAAGGCATGAATCCATTTTTCGTTGCAAACACGAATCATCTTAGATCACTTGCATCACACATATCATGCATGCATCATTTACATGCATATTCTTCCATGAAAGATGTTGACAGGTCGAGGCAAAAGAATCCAAATGAAAGGAAAATGACAAGACCCAAAAGACGAATGTGAAGGGTAAATTGTATCAACTCCAATGGTCCATTTTATATGCCATTTAAACATGACCCTTATTTCCTTTGATAGGGAAACATCTGACACTTCGAAGGCGACTGTGATTGAGAGAATCGCCAAGACGCCATGCAACGAATTCCAAAGCTGTCGAGCTACCGAGAGGTAGATGAAAGTGGCTGAAGACTCATATAGTTGAGATAAATGACCAGAACCAGCTAAGAAGGTTCATTGGGGCAAACCTCACCTTTCCTGTCAAGGACCCAAGCTGGGGGCAAGATTCTCATGTACCACCAAGATAGCATATTGGAGCAAGTTATCAGGCCCAAAGGCGACAAGCATCAAGACATGCCCTATTGGGGCAAAGCAACCAAAAGAGACGATTTCCTTGATCAACGGAAATGCAATACCTCAAAGGGAGTATCGTGTTCTTAAGTGATTCAAATAAAGTCAAACATGGATGAATACTCATTACTTCATGTACAGGTACAAAGACCTCTTCAAATGGGATTGAAAATTGTCAAAGGATATGAAAAATGCTAAGGCATTTGGCCAAGGTAGGCGTCGCCCAACTGGGGCAAATGGATTATTGATGTTACCAACGCCTTCAAGCATGAATGGAGGGATTCGATAAATGTTGTCCATATCAGTACACAATATTGGAATGGACTCAATCAAAAGAGAAATGTCTACAATTGACAAGAGAAGGGTAGTTGGGTGTCGTATCTAATTTACCTCTTTTTCTCGCATTTGCTAATGCAAAACCATTTCTTTCTGTGGCAGAATATGCCGATAGGACATTATCATGGGTCCAATAAGAGGAGGACATCACAAGGCTGGTCACAAGTGACAAGACGCCTGAAGCAAACGATTTTCTCAAACATTGAAAGGATGACACCTCAAAGGTAAAAAGTAAAGTAAAGATCCAAGTAAGAGATATCCCAAATTGGACAGGGTATTGCATGAAAATGCAAAAATGAACAAAGCCATTTAGTTGGGGCAAGCATTACCTAGCCATGACAAGTCACGCCTAAGTGGGGCAAGCGAATCATCTACGCGACCGGATAGAAAAGTGCCATTTCATTCCCAACAAGATCAATAAACGTGATAGAAGAGTCGTTCACATCAGAGTCAAACCTCAAGATACAAACTTGAGTGAAGGGTAACTTTGTGTCGTTCTAATTTGATCCTCAATGATCTTTCTCCTAATATGAATTTGCCCTAATTTCAACAGAAAATTATTGGCGCTCAAAAGAACTCAAAGGGAAAGAACTCACCGACTCAAATTCAAGGCGAAATGATCTTTGGAGATAACGGCTTCGGAAGACAAGCATTCAAGAAATGATCTTTAGCTATAAGATCGAGTGGAGGGTAAAAAGTATCGCTTCCACCCCCACATGCTTTATAATACCTTTTGATAAGAATTCATTTTTCCTTAAATAAGGAACTTCGAAGAATGGCATGGAACAAACCCAAAAGGATGGATGGAGTCATCGAGCAGGATTCATTGCCAGGTACATGCCTTCTTCTCCAAAGACTTAGAAATGGCCGTTCTCTGTAATCTACATATTGGTGTTCAGATTGGAATGCATGATCAAGAGGGCTTACTGTCATGGTGGCCAGGTACATGCCTTCTTCTCCAAAGACTTAGAATTTCAAAAAAAATTAGAACACTTAACCATCTTGTGTTGTTAAGAAAAATGCAGATTTTCATGAATCTATGCACCTCCATTGGAGTACATGATCAATGGTAAGGTGTATCGTTCTAATTTTCTGAAATTCGAGAGCATACACTGACATACTTCCTTTTATATTTTCAGAGATCCCTAGCCACGCTGGGCAGGTAAGTACTCATTCCCCAATCTCTTAGGTTTTGAAACTTCCAGAATGCTTATTACTAGAATTTGAAGGCTTCTTGGAATCTAGCATGCATTCAATTCTCATGTCTAGAAAGACGCAGAATTCTCATAGTCATGTCATTGGCATTCATGTTTAAACTTGGAGGTTATCTGAACATGATTGAAATATGCATTGTACATCATAAATCCCCTTGGAGGGTAAGTTTTGGAGAAAGCGAAAAGAACTTTTCCAACAAGAGTTGTTTAAATTGTTCAAAAGGATGTTTCCTTAGATAAGAGGCAAACCTGATCCAAACACGTCCTCTACACACTTGAGAGAAGAGTGGAGTGGTAAGGATAGCAAGACCTTGACCTACGGACGTAGGGATTATTCGTAGTGATTACATGGATTGGGATGATGGAGGCATTCGTTTCTCTATCATAAACACTACAGGTGACCATTGATGACCCTTTGAACGACGATTTCATTCTTTACCCCTGTCAAGAACCACCCCATATTGGGGTCAACTGGAGGTAAGTCCAGCAGTATCAGGAGGTAAATGGTTTGAAATTCTCTTGCTCAGACTTGCATCAATCTTCGTGTGTTGCTTGTCATTTTAAACTTCTATGGTAATTTAGGTGCTTTAGAATGACGAAAAGTATACGTTTCTCTATCCTATACACTTTTACCCTTTGCACAGCCCAGTTGAGCCTATACGTTCGTTTCATAAACCCGTTGGTGATCATTGCATATTCCAAGACGGAAGCGACGTCACTTCAAGAACGGATGGGTTCAAAAGATAAGAATTATGAAAAATTCCTAGGTTAATGTTTGAGTGCTGAGATTCAGGTTGTACATCTAGCACACCATTTGAAAATCCTGGTTCCCAAAAGAAAGGAAAAGATGGGATTTCAACAAAAGATGAGAAAAAGAAAAAAGAGAGAAAAATCCAATCTTGGGTATCAAGAAAAAGTAAAGTGCCTGGTAAAAGTAAGGCCAATGCCCATCCAAATACTTGTACACTAGTGAATCATGTGTTTGATCTTGTAAATGCCAAAAGATGGCATGATACCTTTGTATAGGTCACTAGTGAGATCTGGTTGTAAAAGAAAATCCCAAGGGAGTTGGACTGCAAAAGATACTCCTAGATTATGTCACATTCAGATGACAAAAGCATAGACAAGATATTGACGCCGTCTTAACATGAGAGAGATGTTCTCTAAAGACAAATGTGCGCCTTGAAGACTGATGATGCTCTCTGAAGATCAGTAATGCTCTCCAAACACAAAGAGTATCCTCAAAAGACTGACGATGCTCTCCAAAGACTATCAATGCACTTCGAAGACTGAAGACGCTCTTTGAACCGGAAGGGACAAGATCGGCGACAAACCTACAGTGATCACCAATGTTAAACCATTCGCGTATTCTGAGCCAAAAACAAGCCTTTTTTGGTCCCCAATCCTACCTACGTTACAACCCTGAAAAGCCTTTTCTGATTAAGGCACTTGGATTGACATAGGGTTTAATGTCTAAGCTTAGCTCGAAGAAGTTTGAGCTAGATTATTTTTTTCTCATTTTGCAGGTTTCTTGACTTGTAAACCTGGAGCAGACGTTGAAGACTTCTCTTCGAAAGCCTTGACTTGCACGCAAGTCCCCCTTTGAAAACCGTTGACCAAGCCCAACTTTACGGTCCCTTGGAAGTCCTCCTGATCGATCGAGGTGTATTCACTGCGAATGATCCTGAACCCTAGGCACAGGTTTGATAGGAAATTCGAGTGCATTCTTGATATAAAACCATTATCTCAAAAATGGTGAGAAGTCCTTTTTGATGAGAATACTCCAATGGACGTTTTAACCAAACTCTTTTGGGTAATTTCAGATTGTTTGATTCAAACTTTCCTCACAAGGAATTTTTTATCACTTCCATATGTTGCAAGGTGTTTTGGATAACCTACCGCATCGTAATGCATTCATTGAAATTTTTTCATGACTATGATATAAGTCATAAAGTGATGTCAGTTTGACATTAGATATCACTTAAAGACCATCGATGTGCCCTTGGTGAGAAAATTTTCAGATTGGAGCTTTTACAAGATTCTTGATGACTTCGGCTCCCAGAATGGCTTGTAGCACTCTTGGTAAGAAACAATTTACATGTCTAAACTTCTGCAGGATTTCTGGTAATCCCAGATCTCAGAAGAACACAACCTCTCTTGGTAAGAAAGAGTTTACATGTTCAAGCTTCTGTAGGACCCCTGGTATCCCCAGACTTCAGAATGCTACTTCTTTTGTGAAGAATAACTTTCAAGTTTAAGCTTCTGCAGAATTTCTGGTAGTCCCAAATCTCAGAAGAACACAACCTCTCTTGGTAAGAAAGAGTTTACATGTTCAAGCTTCTGTAGGGCCCCTGGTATCCCCAGACCTAAGAATGCTACTTCTTTTGTGAAGAATAACTATCAAGTTTAAGCTTCTGTAGAATTTTCGGTAATCTCAGATCTCAGAAGCAACCTCTCTTGGTAAGAAAGAGTTTATATGTTCAAGCTTCTATAGGACCCCTGGTATCCCCAGACCTCAGAATGCTACTTCTTTTGTGAAGAATAACTTTCAAGTTTGAGCTTCTGCTGGATTTCTTGCAACCCCAGATCTTAGGACATATTTCTTGGTAAAGAAAATTTGCTTGTTTAAGCTTATGCAGGATTCCTGGCGATCCCAAATTTCAAAAGAACACAAAACTCTCTTGGATCTCTGATGACCCCAGATCTTAGAAGGACATATTTCTTGGTAAAGAAAATTTGCTTGTTTAAGCTTCCGCAGGATTCCTGGCGATCCCAAATTTCAAAAGAACACAAGCTCTCTTGGATCTCTGATGACCCCAGATCTTAGAAGGACATATTTCTTGGTAAAGAAAATTTGCTTGTTTAAGCTTCCACAAGATTCCTGGCGATCCTAAATTTCAAAAGAACACAAGTTTTCCTGGATCTCTGATGACCCCAGATCTTAGAAGGACATATTTCTTGGTAAAAAAAATTTGCTTGTTTGTAGAATTCCTGGCGATCCCAGATTTCAAAAGAACACAAGCTCTCTTGGATCTCTGATGACCCCAAATCTTAGAAGGACATAACCCTCCTTAGTCAAAGCTTCTGATGGGTTCTTGGTAAACCCAAATCCCAGAATGCTATCTCTCTTGGTTTAAACATATGCAGGACTCATGGCAACCCCAGGTCCCAGAATGACACATTTCTCTGAGAAGAAGAATTTGTATGACTAAGCTTCTGACGGATTCTTAGTAACCCCAGATCCCGGAATGCTATCTCTCTTGGTTTAAATTTCTGCAGGACTCGTGGCAACCCCAAGTCCCAGAATGACACCTTTCTCTGAGAAGAAAAGTTTATATGATTAAGCTTCTGACGGATTCATGGTAACCCCAGATCTCAGAATGCTATCTTTTTTTGTTAAACTTCTACAGAACTCATGGTAGCCCCAGATTCTAGAAGAATGCCTTGCTCTGTGAAGAAGAGCTTTCAAGCTTACTTTTCGGTAGGATCCTTGGTAATCCCGTATCCTAGAAAAATATCTTTTGATGAAATGTTTGTAGGTCTAAGCTTCATGCAGGATACTTGGAGTCCCCAAATCCCGGAATGCCACCTCACATGTCAAAAGGACAATATTCAAAATCTTCTTTCTGCGAGATTTCATTTAACCCATAAATCCTAGAAGAATGTTATAAAAGTTTTGTAGGTTTGAGCTTTCTACAGGATACTTGGAGTTCCCAAATCCCGGAATGCCACCTTACATGTCAAAAGGACAAGTTTCAGAACCTTCTTTCTGCGAGATTTTAGGTAACCCGTAAATTCCAGAAGAATGTTATAAAAGTTTTGTAGGTTTGAGCTTCCTACAGGATACTTGGAGTCCCCAAATTCCGGAATGCCACCTCACATGTCAAAATGACAATTTTCATAATCTTCTTTCTGCGAGATTTCAGGTAACCCTAAATCCTAGAAGAATGTTATAAAAGTTTTTGTAGGTTTGAGCTTTCGGCAGGATACCTGGAGTACCCAGATCCTAGAAAGCCACCTCATATGTCAAAAGGACAAGTTTCAGAATCTTCTTTCTGTGAGATTTCAGGTAACCCTTAAATCCCAGAAAAATCTTATCAGAGTTTTTGTAGGTTTGAGTTTTCTGCAAGATGCCTGGAGTCCCCAGATCTCATAATGTCGCCTAACATGTCGAAAAGACAATCTTCGAAATCATCCCTATGTGAGATTTCAGTTTTATAGGTTTGAGCTTTCTGTAGGATGTTTGGAGTCCCCAGATCCCCAGAATGTCACCTCCAATGTTGAAAGGACAATATTCGAAATCATCCCTCCATGAGATTTAATTTTATAGGTTTGAGCTTTCTGCAAGATGCCTGGAGCCCCCAGATCCCAAAATTTCACCTCCAATGTCGAAAGGACAATATTCAAGATCGACTTTCTGCGAGATTTCAGATAACCTCTGGATCCCAGAAAAATTTTATCAAAGTTTTTTGCAGGTTTTAGTTTTCTGCAGGATACTTGGAGTCCACAAATCCCAGAATAACACATTGCACATCAAAAGAACCATTTTTAGAAACAGCTGTCTGTAAGGTTCTAGGTAATCCCTAGACCCAGAATAGCTCATTTGGTAAGCCTAAAAGTTAGGTACACCTCACTTGTATAGACCCTAGTTAATTCCTCAGAATATAAGATCAGCTTAATGTTCGACAATCCCCACAGGACGGGTGTGTCATCCATAGGTTCCTAGCAGAAAGGAGTCCTATTCTCGGCCTGATCCCCCTGAAGGATCAAAATGTTCGACAATCCCTGCAGAACGGGTGCGTCATCCATAGGTTCCTAGTAGAGAGGAGTCCTATTCTTGGCCTGATCCCCCTGAAGGATCAAAATGTTCGACAATCCCTACAGAATTGGTGCGTCATCCATAGGTTCCTAGTAGAGAGGAGTCCTATTCTCGGCCTGATCCCCCTGAAGGATCAAAATGTTCGACAATCCCTACAAAACGGGTGCGTCATCCATAGGTTCCTAGCAGAGAGAAGTCATATTCTCGGCCTAATCCCCCTGAAGGATCAAAATGTTCGACAATCCCTACAGAACGAGTGCGTCATCCATAGGTTCCTAGTAGAAAGGAATCCTATTCTCGGCCTGATCCCCCTGAAGGATCAAAATGTTCGATAATCCCTACAGAACGGGTGCGTCATCCATAGGTTCATAGCAGAGAGGAGTCATATTCATGATCTGATCCACCATACGGATCAAAACCTCCGACAATCCCTAAGAGACTAGGTGCGTCATTCACAGGTTCCTGTCAATACAGGAATCCCATCCGGGTTTTGCCTACCATACAGGCTAGAGTTTAACCGCCCTGGGATACTCAAAAGACGAGTCCCGAAGTATCCACTTGAAACCGCTGTAGACCGTGCATGCCGCATGAGCGTCAGACAGGTAAGTAATAGGTGAGCATCTCTATCCCGCCTCTCTCTCTCTCTCTCTCTCTCTCTCTCTCTCTCTCTCTCTCTCTCTCTCTCTCTCTCTCTCTCTCTCTCTCTCTCTCTCTCTCTCTCTCTCTCTCTCGTCAGCTAGAACGAAATGAGCAAAACATTCACTAGTGGGACAAGAAAGATTAGATGTCAAGATTCATTTTTCTATTTCCCAGCAGAGTCGATCTAGACTAAGGTGTCACCGATCTTTGAAAGAAACCTCTCGCGAGATTTCTCTCAAAGAGGGGCAGCTGTTGACACCTAAATTTGGATTAGCCCTTCTTAGCCATTTCTTAGAAAATTCATAGAAAATCCATAAAAAGTTAAAAAAAAATTACAAAATCAACTTTGGTGACCTTGGCCATGCCTAAGGAATCATTGTTGACCAAAAAATAATTTTTCATATTTTTCGCATTTTTTAGTATTTTTAGAAAATAGGAAAATACTAGAAAAATCACAAAAAATAGTATTTGAGATCACAAAAATATAAGAAAATAGTCAATATTTTTATTTTAATTTTATTATCATTTTGACCTCATCAAGAGTCGAAATTCAAGTTTAATTTTGTGTGTTTCTTTGTAACGCACATGATTGAATTTGTCAAAAAAAAATATTTTGAGTCCTTTTATTTGCAATCTTTTGCATTTTCCGAGTCTTGACATTCAACTTGATGGCTCGACATTTCAATTTGGTTCAATTGTGTGCTGATTTGATCAATTTTGGCTTTAGGGACCTAACCGCATAAAAATCTTTTCATTTTAGTCCATATAATGCTAATTCTAAAATTTAACTTTTCTGAGGGACACCCAAAGAACCCCAATGCTTCCTCCCTATAGGTTTTGACCCCCTGAATCTAATGGTGGGCTCAATTGGGGCCGATTCGTCCATTAAGAACATCAATTTGGCAAAAATTGATTTCGAATTATGTCTTAGATTTGGGGTTTTCACACAAATTAAAATCAATTTAGCCATAATTTACATCCTTCAGATGGAATTTGTGTCATAGAGTCTGATCTCATGATCAATTTTGTGATTTATGCTCATTTTGGCATTGAATTTGGGGAAAATATCGAACTGGGTCAACTGGGTCGGGTTGACCCGAACCAGTCAACCCAGTTGACCAAGAAGAACAGAACACTATGTTCTGGTTCTTCTCGCGCGCAGTGGGTAGACCGAAAGAAGGGGGAGGAAGAAACGGAATGATGATCAGTTGAGGAAGTCAGTTGAGAGGGGATTCGGTTGGGGGAGTTCCACAACGGACGACCACAAAAACGCACAGAGGGAGCTCGCGGAAAAGAGCAGGCGGGCAGAAAAGGAGAGAGAGAGAGAGAGAGAGAGAGAGAGAGAGAGAGAGAGAGAGAGAGAGAGAGAGAGAGAGAGAGAGCTCACGGAGGGAGAGAGAGAGTGGACCAAAAAGAGAACGAAAGATGAGAGAGCTCGCGAAGAGAGCAAGAGGCAAGAAAGAGAGCAGAACGACTTCAGAGCCAAAAGAGAGAGAGAGATCGGCGCCATGGAAGGAAGGGAACCGCGAGCTCCAAAGGCTCGACCCCAACGAGCAGCGCGAAACCGAAGCTTCGGGTACCTCCCCCAAGCTTTGTGACACCCCAAAGAATTTCCAGAACCAAACGGCGTCTCATTTCATCGCCAAATCAGGTGGGACTCTGCTTCGAGCTCGAACTCAGCCTTTAATGGCAACTTAAACAAGAGTCACTCGTTTGCTGTGATTTTTGTTGCAATCGTTTTGTCTCGCTTCACTGAGCATTTTTGCCTTTAATCGCATGTTATTTCATGGCCTAAATCGCCGAGTCTATCCCCTACCATGGTTGATCGGTCGCGAGCTCCATAGCTCGTTCCACACCAAACCGAAGCTCGGCGATGGTCAGGTAAGTCCTCTAGAACTCCTTGGATGCTTCCTGATGGTTTAGATTAGTCATGCTACGTGTAGAACGGCCAGGGCGATACTCTCGCCGGAGATTAGCTTCGGCCAGAAAAAGCAAGTAGATGAGACTTGATTCTGCTATGTCGAGCGTGATATATGTTGTAGAGGAAGTCACGGCGAGTTCAATGCCGTTGGTTTCGCGTCGATCGGATATCGGAAGGCCGAGATATGGCCTTCCGATGAGGCGCTGGCAAGACAGTGCCGGCGCCGGTCGTCTTCCCCGGTGAGTTTGTTGACTGGTCAACGAAAGTTGACCAGGTCAACGCCAACGTGGCGCTGACGTGGCAGCCACGTCAGCCGTTCGGTTATAACTGAATAAAACAAATTTGATCCGACGGTGGAGAGTTAGCCACGTGTCGCGATCTCATTTTTTTCAAAAAAAAAATGATTTTCAGAAATTAAAAATACCTTAGATCGGACAACCACTGTTCAATCGGACTCTTCAATCTGGGCCATTGGTTGATTGTGAAGATCAGGATGTCCGTGCATCAACACGTGGTAAAATCTGAACCGTCGATTTTCAGTCTTAGATCGGGCCGTCCGTAGTCCGCCACTTGGTGCAATCAGGAGCGTCTGTTAAAGTTTGGGCGGGAATTCGAAATTTGAAGCGGGAGGCCGAAACGGTGCTGTTTTGGCGCAGGTCGGATCCGGGCTGGACCGGTCGCCCGTGTGTCGTGGGCCGGGTCACCCGACCCCGTCTGAATAGTATTTTTTAAATAAAAAAAATCAAGAAATGATTTTAAAAATAAAAAAAAATCAGAAAAATTCTAGAAAATTCTAAAAAATACTAGAAAATCCAAGAAAATCCCAAAAAAATATATGAAAATTGTGGAAAATTCCTAGACATTCCAGAAATCCCCAAAAATTGAGGATTGACCACAGACAATTGATCAATCCTATTTTTGGGATTTCTTATCCGTTCTTCTTAAAATTGACGATAATGCCCTTTAGGGGTAATTCGTCCCTGCTTCGTGTATTGAGATAGGTCGAAAATGCCTAGATTAGGATAGGGCCAGTTAGGTGGCGAATCCTTCTGCTAGGTTTTTCGAATCTCACCATTTTCCTTGAAATGACGATTTTACCCCTCAAAGGGTAAATCGCCTTTCCTATTCCAATCGGGTTTTGGAAATTGCTTAAAATTAGGATTTGGGTCGGGTGGTTGACCAATCCTAATGTTTAAGATTTCCAATCCTCGTCTTCGTCCAAAATGACGATTTTACCCCTCCAAGGATAAAATCACTTTTAAATTCCAGAAAAATTCTGGAAATTCCCGAAAAATAGGAAATAGAAGGATTTTATTGTCAATCCCATTTCCACCATCTTTTGACTGCATATTTCATCTGAAATGACGATTTTTCCCTTTTGAGGCAAATTGTCCCCAAATTTCTCAAAATTACGATTATGCCCCTCATGGGCGAATCATGTCCAAATCACTCATAAGCCTTGATTGATACTTCTCTAGGCCAATAGGGCCTCATTATGGATGTCATGCTGCTTTCATGTGTTTTATCCGCATGTATTGGATCCTTGATTTGTGCACTTACTTTTACTGACTGTGAATGATAGGATAGCCATTCTTGTCTGCATGAACTCCTAGATTTAGGATTCGTATCCCACTCATCTGTATGAAATCTTAAGGTTAGATAAACCATTCAACTTAGGTACCGAAAGGGCGTCGACTCTGACAGTCGGCGTAACTAAGTCCCCGATCCCACTTCTCTGGTTTCCGCCGAATCGAATAGATCGCTCCCAACTATTCGATAGGGTTTCCGATCGTACCCTCCACGAAACGATTGGTGGCGACTCTTTAGCATGTACACATATTACATGTCACTAGACCACACTGAAGGTCGACCACGTGCATCCAGCCGTTGCAATTTGGGTAAAGGACCTTGGGAATGGCCCGCGTCCGATCAGGTGACGATCGGGCGGCCCATTAGCCCCCTCCGGGAAGGCAACCCGCGAGAGGGTCGCGACACATTTGAATGATGATTCGTTTAAAAAACTATATGCAGTGTCAGATGGACTTTATTGAAGCTCAGTATTTCCATTCTAAAATATCTGCTCAGATTCAGAAAGTCTTCTTCTGAGGACTTCTTCTGAGACTGGTCAGATTCTGCACCTATCCAGAAAACAGATTCTGAAGACACATGAATGGCAGGTTTCCGAACAAGGCAAGTTTTATTATGGAAGTATGTAATATTTGATTGACAAGATATTTCTTCAATCAATTATGAGGAAATCTACGATTGGATATTATCTTTCACGAATATCTTTGGTGACTTATTTGAATCTACTCCACTTTTGAAAGCTGAAGATTTGGTTGTATGGGCGGCTGAATCAGAAGGGTTCAAATTCTACTTCAGCGATTATTATATCTTCTTAGATACTGTCTCGTTCAATCACGATTAATGACGTCCAATCAAGGATTGAAGAGCGATCCTTTGATCAATCACCCAACGGCTAGTTTGGACGTAAAGAAGTATAAAAGAGGAATCATGGTGATCTGTGAAGAGAGGAGTGACAAGAATTTCAAAGTGCAAGAGTTGTTTAGATTCTCCAAATTATTCCGAGTGCTCTAAATTCCTTTCACTGTGAGGATTTGTAAGAGAGGTTGAGTGTCCGTGATCACTTGTAACCTTCATCAAATCATTCTAGTGAAATCCAGCCAATTGGCTGTCATCGTGGGAGAGTGGACGTAGGGCTGATAAGCCGAACCACTATAAACTCAACGTGCACATTTCTCTTCTCTAAACTCTACATCTGTGTTTGGATTGTCTACACGTTTTCATATCTATTTTTGAGATTGAAAATTGAAATTGCTTTATTTCCGCGCTAAATTTCAATTAGACCCTGAATCATTTATTCACCCACCCTATGTGATATTACTAGATCCAACAATTGGTATCAGAGCAGGTTACTCTTGTTTAAGAAGTGTCTTTTGACTTTTGAGTTAACGATCTATTATGTCTAGCAATTACTCTTCAGGATTAAGCGATTCGCACTTTGCCAACAAGCCATCATACTTTGATGGAAAGGATTACAATTGTAGAGCAACAAAATGAAATGGTTCTTCAAGGCTTATGACGATCTGATGTGGGATTTTATCACTAATGGTGTCGTACCTGATGCTGCTGCAACTACATCCCCTGGAAATGGAACAACTCATACCACAACAATGACTAATACTGAAAAAGCCAAAAGACGAGGCCTAGATTCTAAGACTGTCAATGCTTTATTTTGTGCCTTATCAACTCCTCTATACAATCGTGTTTCAGAGGAAGAATCTGCAAAAGAAATATGGGATAGACTTCATATTACTTTTCAAGGGACCAACAGAGTGAAAGAAACAAAACTCAGCATTTTACTGAGCGATTATGAAGCATTTCAGATGAAACCATATGAATCTATTGTTGATATGATAGACATGTTTCAAAGTTTCGCAAGTGGTCTAGCAAGACAAGATGCACCCATTGCAGAACCAATGCAAGTCAGAAAGATACTTAGAGACCTCACAGATGATTGGAACTACATCAAACCCTCTATACAAGAATGTCAAACAATCAAACCACTCTCAGTGGATGAACTTAGACCTTGAGATATCTTTTATACTCCTCTTAATGTCGATCTTTTATCCCTTCGATCTTGAGATGTCTTTTATACTCCTCTGCGTCCAATCTAATCGTTGTAAGGCTTCTAGAAGAGGTCCATCCAAAACTTCCTATTTGGACAATACATATACCAAAAGAAGATCTCGTAAACGTTAGGGATCGCCAAAGGAAAGTCTTCCCCGTTCGGATCAAATCGCCCATACAATTATGATCCTGGGTTTCCATAGATGATTTTGTTCATTTGGAAAGTCGTATGTATGTCTCCTTGATTTCACATCCTTGATTGATCTCTATCCCTGAGAATCCTCAAGAATGATCTAGCTCGATTGTATCTGCTGTAATGTATCTAATAAGCACATTTCAAAGTCCTTTTCAAGTTCTGATTACTGCATGTGAATACTCCACTCAAAGCTTGAGCGTCATTCCAATGTCTAAGCTATCCCCACTCAACGTCTGAGCTCGAATAAGCGTTTGAGTCCCTCAGAAATCTCATCTGAACAAAACCTTTATGACTGATTCAATCATGTGCATCCCCACACCAAAGGATAATCTGCAAAATAAGTATTCCACGGCAATATCTCAAAACTTAAGAGTACTTGGATTGTTTTGTCAACTTCAAAATTACTTAGGGTTTTTCTCAACAGATTTTGCTTCTGAGCTTAAAGGAATATATGAAAGAAGCAAAGAATGCCGAAGTTTCATTTGAAGAAGCTCAATGACTACAAGGAACTCAGAACTTAAAGCATCATCTGAGGATGACACCTTCTGAGTGGAAACAACTAAAGGTTTGATCAATCAATTTTTTTACGCATAAGTAGTTATATTTCTTGCAACAAATAAGGTACGAACCATCACAATTTATCTAACTATTCTGTAAATATTATGATTATGTTAATTGTGCTGATTACCATAATTGATTTAATTAATTGACCTTAAATTGATTGAATGAATATAAGATTTCCAAAATTAAATCTTCATACCTTTATCAAACATTCTCTTAAGGCGGCTTCTATCTCCTTAAAAGACAAAAGCTAAGACTGAATCGTCGTCCAAAAGAAACACTCTGTCTCTTATACTTACTCCAACTCTCTCCCAAATAGCAGTTTCACGACTCCTCCATAGAAACCCTAAAATCTCTCAATCAAAATCATTTCACCTTTCTAGCGACAATGGCAGACAAAGCTTCCTCCGTGAAGAAAACCCCATCAACCAGCTCTTGTCGATCTGGTCGACTTGAATCGCGCCATCCTAAAGTCTCAAGTGATGCTCCTACTTCTTACGATCTCACCAACTCACCTAGAAAGGATGAGGCAGAGAAAAGAAGAAAAGAAGCAGAGAAACTGGTGGCAGGAATCAAAATTCAAGGATATCCTGAAGCAATTGAAAGAAGGAAGAAGAAGCTACAAGATCGCCTCACAAAAACGGTAACTCAAACACCTGAGGAAAAAGCAAATCTAGCCACGTCTCATCTGATTAAAGCTATGAGATTACAGGAAAGACTTCCACATGATATTGTTGAACTTGTGTGTAACAATGGGTTCTTTGATGAAGGAGAAGTGCAGAAATTTAGTGAAATCTTGACCCAATTCGAAATTCAGCAAGCTACTAAAGTAGGAAATGAATCTCAGAAAAATTAAATCCTATGAGAAGGGAAAGGAGAAGGTTGGTGAACCTTCTGTTTCTATTAATGAAGAGAATGTTGAGGAAGAAATATACGTGAGTGATCATTTGCGAAACGATGATGAAAAGGCAACATATGCCCATTTTCAGCCTGTGGTTATGAAATTCTTTGCTAGTGAAGAGGAAGTAGATAAACTGTTTAGAACAATAAAGCATAAGAAATGATGTGACGTACTGCTTGCTAGAAGAGTGATGCCCAATAGGCCTATTGACTCTGACTTTTTCGAAAGGAATAGTTTACAAATCCTTTATCCCCTCACACACTTACAATTGCACTCATTATGTTCCCTGAACACTCCTTGCTATCTAGAACTGACTGCATATTTTTACTCAAACTTTACAATGATTGATAGAGATGCAATCCACTTCCCTTTTCGAGAACAAAACATTATTCTGTGTGTTGCATATCTTGTGGACATTCTTCATACTGAGCTCTCTACCTTTATAAAAATTCACATCTCTGATGAAGATGTCTATAAAGAACTGTCTGGTAATCCAAATCTGTCCAAAGCCAACAAGCCTCATGTTGAACACCACCATTTTCCTTTGAGAACCATCATTCTGCACAAAATCGCCATCAATTATATTAGGCTCAAGGGATCATCTAAAACTGATGTCTCAAGGTATGAGGAAAAAGTCATTTGGGCTATTCTGAATGGAAAACCTTTTTCTCTGCCACACTTGATCTTTCTACACATGAGGAGAACAATAAGGATGAACAAAGGACTGCTGCCTTATGGATCCTTGATCAGCAGAATTTTTGAATACTTGAGGATTGTAGTCCCATTACATCTCAGATCATTAGAGTTTCCTCAAGGTATCATTGGTGAGACTATGCTCACTAAAATGGGATACAAAATAGAAGATGGACAGTGGAAGGATAGAAAGAAGCAGGTAGCTCTGATTGATTTGCCACAAAACAAAGAAAATGAGCAATCTGCTAAGGATCGGCCTCTTGCCAAGACTTCACAAGCCAAACCAACAGGACAATTTTCAAAACCCGCTCGAAAGAGGGGATTAAAATGGTGGCTCACAAGCCTACTAGATTAACTCTCAAGAAGAGGAAGTTTGCCAGAGTTTTGCTTGAAAGAATTGAAGGAGAACATGACTCTGATAGCTCTATGGTAAGTGACATAGAACTGGAAGATTTAGTGAGGACAATTGTGAAGTCAACCCATGAGGATGTCTCTACAAACAAATTGGAACATCAAGAAAAAGAAGCCACAGAACAAGAGAAGGCCAGAGAAGAACAGAGAGAGAAGAAAGGGGAAAGAAGCGGTTCGAACACAAAAAGAAGAGATTGACCAGGTCAATATTTCTGACTTTCTCAAAAGTGAAAAGGATATTCTACAAGAAATCATGTCTGAAGGGGAGGATACTCATATAGATATCAATGTTGATGGCATAGCAGTTTCCCCAGGCAAGTCAGTCTCACCATTTGAGAAATATGCTAAGACTTATGGGAGTCTTCCAATGAAGGTACTCAGACTGATGACACAGACAATGCCACTGACTCCGAACTTCTGAGGGATTTGCTATTGAAACAGAGAGAAATGGACCAAAAACTGTTAGATATTTGGACTTCTCTGCACTTAGAAATTGCAGGCCTAAGTGCCAAGGTGGATGCTGAATTTGAACTAAGCAAGAAAACTGCTCAAGATCTCTCAGACTCTCAGATTGGTCAAATGGACGAGGCTATCCTCAATCTCAAGGAAGATATTGATTAGAAATTGAGCAACATATCAAAATATGTCCTGGTCCAAATACCAACCAACCAAGCCCATTCCAATCCAGCCCCATCAACTTCACATCAGGCCCAACCTCCTCAAGACTAAAAATATTTTCATTTCTTTTCAATATTTTTAATCTTTTTGATGTTTGGCACTGATTGTTACTTTGACAAATCATTTTGGTGTTGTACTTGACTTCTCTTGCTTTAAATGTTGATCTTTGATTGGATATTTGCATGCGTACCCATTCTACACTTTAACTGCAATATTCAGATGATATACAGTTCAGGGGAAGTAATTCTCTATACTATGTGATATGCTTCACCTCTTTTGTGCTTTATTAGATGCATCATCAATTCTAGGGGAGTAACACTCCATCTCAATGTTTCTTTAGCATTATTTGATCTTTTTGTGCTGATGACAAAAAGGGAGAGAAGTTACAAAAAGCACTGAACAAATGTTATTGAACTCTGTGAATGTTTTGTCTTTATACTATGCATATATCCTATATCAAGTACAACAGCACTACAGTAAAAATATTGGGCTATGAAAATCATGCTTTGCAAGTACAAACAGGATATGCATGTGAAGAAGTGTATACAGGTTCACAAGTTATCAATATCAATTCTTTCTTGAGACCAACAGGTGAACAAATTTCTTATTTTGAGCATTTCATTAATCTGTAAAGAGTGTTACAAAGGCTATAATCTGAGCATGCAAATTACAAGTTCTGAGCGAATGTGTAGTAATTCTATATCACAAATGTTATGCTCTCACGTATTATACTGCTCAAGATTATCATACATGTGATTAAAATTCTCATAAATCAATTAGAATCACATGGCTATACTTATTAAATTCTATGAAGCTACTTGTTCTTAAATCTTACTTCTTAAGAGTTATAACAAGTTCTGAGATTATATTATGATCTTCAGAACTTATTCTTGCTAGAAGAACAAAGGACATTTTGATCAAATTATCTTTAGCAAGACTCTAATAAGAGTAACTAGACTCTAATTGCTCATCTTTATTATTCAAACAATTATTACTTTTGTGGATAGTTTTGTCCTTAGATAATTTTGAAGTTGACAAAATAATCTAAGTTCTTTTAAGTTTCGAGATATGCCGTGGAATACTTGTTTTGCATATTGTCCTTTGGTGCGGGGATGCACAAGATTGAATCTGACAAAAACGTTTAGCTGAGATGTTGATTTCTGAGAGACTCAGATGCTGTGTCGAACTTAGACGTTGAGCGGGGATAACTCAGACATTGGAATGATGCTCAAGCTCTGAGAGAAGTATTCACATGCAATAATCAAAACTTGAAGATGACTTCAAAATGTACCTCATTTATATATTACAACGGATACAATCGAGCTAGATCATTCTTAAGGATTCTCGGGGATAGAGATCAATCAAGGATGCGAGATCAAGGAGATACCCACGACTTTCCAAATGAGTGAAATCATCTATTGAAACCCAGTATCATAACTGTATGGGCGATTTGATCCGAGCGAGGAAGACTTTCCTTTGGTGATCCCCAACGGTTACAAGATCTTCTTTTGATATTTATCTTGTCCAAACGAGAAATTTTAAAAGAGACCTCTTCTAGAAACCTTGCAACGGTTAGATTGGAGGCGGAGGAGTATAAAAGACATCTCAAGGTCGGAGGGAAATAGATCGGCATTAAGAGGGAAAAGTGTTCATAATTCTTAGATATGAGTACTTCATTTTCATACACACTTCTTGATTCATCCATTGTAATTGTGAGGAGGTGTACACAAGAGTGTTGACCGTTAGATGAGGTATCATACGTCTCAAGGAGATCACTAAGTTGTAATCTCTCAAGCAGTATACTAGTGGAATCCAGCCTATTGACTGATAGCCAAAGAAGTGGACGTAGGCTTAACCAAAACCGAACCACTCTAAACCCTTTGTCCAGTCTTCTCTATCTCTTACTCTGATTATATCCTACATCTTGTGATAGACGAACTTCATATGAATCGTTCATAGTGATACATTGTGTTTCAATCATCTGAGACGTCATAATAATGCATGTGCAATTTGAATTTCGCTATAAATACTGTAATTGCACTATAATCACCAATTCACTCCCTCTAGGTGATAAAGTTAGCCACATCACTTTCAACTTGTAAGCCTCCAAGTCTTATCCCTTACTTCTTAAAGGGACTTCATATTTGTTTCTCTCTCTCGCCACGATATGGGACTAATTTTTTCCACTCTCCAAGCCTATTGGCACGTGAATTTGCACTGTCTAACTCCCTTCCCTCGGTACATTCCCATGTTTTCCAAGGGTTTTTGAAGCCTTTCGTCTAGATTGTCGCTATTGACTTGAATTTTAGTTTAAAAGAACCTACTTTTGTTCTGCCGCATCTCTCTCTTCTCTCTTCTCTCTCATATAGACTATATCTATCTTGCAACTTGAGGCCCTCATTTTTAGTCAAGCTTTTGCATTTTTGAAAGTTAGAATCTATATCTTTCCCTAAACTCATCACGCACATAAGTTCCATCACTTTCCTCTTTGCTTCTTTCTTTTTTCTCTTTTCGGTTCATGTCTATTTTTCTGAGAACATCTTTGTGGGCTTCATTGTTTGAAACCAGCTCTTCATAATTTTACTTGGGATCTGGTTAAAAAATTTTAGGGCGAGGAAGGGGTATAGCTTGAACTGGTGTTGACGAGTCACGACTTGATAGTGATCGATAACAGTGACAAAGGAAAACCTAAAGGAGCTCCTGAATGTTAGGGTATGGTTCATATTCCCCTGCGACAGGAAAGCGTACGGGTCCCGCTCTTATGATTTAAGCCTGTAAATTTTCATTAGTAGTTTGATCTTGGGCTTATGAATAGCTACCATATATATACTCTTGTTCGCTTGTAATTGAGTAATGTAACAAGAGATGTGAGGTGCTGACATAGTGGAATCCTCTGCTGGACGTAGCCCTAGTTTAAGGGTAAATCAGGATAAATCTCGTGTCTCGATTTCTCTTTCCCTCGTCTTTTACTTTGTTGCGATTGTGTGCCGGTCCTAACATCTGGTATCAGAGCAAGGTTTGAGGTTAGGATTTTCTTGGTAAAGAGAGATCCGAAAAATCGAATCTTGGGAAGATGTCGGCTGGTCAATCGTGAATTGAAGTGAAGAAGTTCGGTCAAAAGGGTTTCGAGTTATAGAAGTTGAAAATGGAGGCTTTACTCGTGGACGGAGATCTATGGTACATGATCGAAGAAGATAAACTTGAACTGCCTACTAAGGAGAAAGCGAAGGAGGAAGAGATTCTGTCCACATCCAATCAGGTGAAGGCACGGATTAGCAGCGATCGAAAGACGCGAAGCCTAATCTAGTTGTGCCTCGCTGATAATGTCTTGGTGAATGTGACCTCTGAGAAGATGGCAAAGGATATTTAGACTAAGCTGGGAAACCTCTATCAGAGCAAATCGCTCATGAACAGGTTGTTTCTATGGAAGCGACTGTACAACCTTCAGATGAGTGAAGGTGATTCTTTTTCTACACACTTAAACAAGTTTAATACTGTCTGTAGGCAGCTTGTGTTGATTGACGTTAATCTGGATGAGGAAGATAAAGCATATACTTTGTTGTGTTCACTGCCGAATTCATGGGAACATATAAGTTTTTTCGATTGGTAATGGTATTAGTGCCCTGCCTTGTGAGAACATTGTATCTTCTTTATTGTTTGAGAAGATAAGGAGAGCAGGTTCTGAAAATGCGACGAATGAAGCTCTTTTCATAAGAGGGAGAAGCAGTGAACATCTAAATCCAGATTTAGTCTAAGGAATAAGTCTAGAGGAAGATCTAAAAATCGAGATCGATCTGAAATAAAGTGTTGGAACTACGAAAAAGCTAGACACTTGAAGAAGGACTGGAGAAACAGAAGTGTAGGTCTAGAGAAGCGAGATGAGGCACCATTATCTAGTATAAATAAGGATGGTAACAGTAATGCGGGAGACATGTATCTCGTTTGCAACTCATCGCAGGTTGATCGGGATGCATGGATTATTGATATTGGAGCGTCCTTCCACATGACGCCTCATAGAGGTTGGTTCTTCTGTTATGAGCAATATCAGGGAGGTATAGTGTGGATGGGAGATGATATGACGCTTAATATTATCGATCGCGAAAAAGTGAATCTAAAGATGAAAGATGGGATAGTTAAAAATCTTCCAGATGTGATGCATATTCATGGTCTTACAAGAAATCTTATATCTGTGGAAACTATGGCAAATGTTGGCATTACTTTCACCAGCAACAAGTATTCATGCAAGCTAACCTGTGGATCTATGGTGATTTCTAGAGGCGAACGGGAAGGAAAACTATGGAAATTACTGGGAAGCACGGCGATTAATGCTAAGAGTTATATCACGGAGCAAGTGGAAGAAGATTCTGCGATGTTGTGGTATCGGAGATTGGGTCATATCAGTAAGAAAGGGTTGGTGACCCTTACTTCAAAGAAGATGGTAGATGGAATCCCAAGCTGTTTTATGGGTTTCGGATTTTGTGAACATTGTCTACATAGAAAACAGAATCGGGTATCTTTTGAATCCGTAGGAGGGAGAGCGAAAGGGATTCTGCATTTAATCTACAGTGACGTTTTTGGTCCTACACCTGTAGCAACGTTCGAAAAATCAATGTACTATGTTTCTTTTACTAATGATTTTTCCAAGCATGCGTGGATATATTTCTTGCAGAGAAAAGATGATGTCTTTGAAAAATTTCGTGAGTTCAAATTTAGTGGTGCAGATTTAGCAGCTGAATTTTGGGCAGAAGCAGTGGCTACTACATGTTATCTGAAGAATAGGTCTCTCACATCAGTTTTGAAGGATCATACACCGTTCGAGGCACTGTTCGAGAAGAAGCCAAATGTTTCCCATGTTAAAGTGTTTAGCTGCGAAGCATATGTGCATGTGCCTAGGGAAAAAGGAATAAACTTGAGAGCAATTCAAAGAAATGTATCTTCATTGGGTGCAAGGATGGTACCAAAGGGTATAAGCTTAGCTGTGGAATCCTGATACTAAACGTATCACCAACATAGGGATGTGGTGTTTAAAGAATCTACGACAAATCAGATTGTTTCACAACCTCCTGAAGAACCACATATAATTGAGTTAGATGTTGGTTTACCTGGAGAAACAAAGGCTACACAAGCTGATACAGAAAATTCAGATTTTGAAGCTGATGAGTCGGATGTGGAGGATGATATAGTTGATTCTGATATTGAGTTTGAAATTGAAGTACCATCTGAACCGATCTTGAGGAGGTCCACACGGGTAACAAGACCACCTGAGAGGTATACCCTATTTGCTAATAATGAAAATTATGCTCTGACTGTTACAAGTGATGATCCAAGTACCATTAAGGAAGCAAGAAGTGTCGAAGATGCCAAACAGTGGGAGAAAGCCATGAAAGATGAGATGAACTCATTAGATAAAATAGGACATGGAGTCTAGTAAAACTACTCGAAAATCAAAAGGCAATTGGTTGCAAGTGGGTATTCAAGAAGAAGATATCTACAAATTGAGATATATAACGATATAAAGCTCGTTTGGTCGCAAAAGGGTACTCGTAAATAGAGGGAATCGATTATGGTGAGATTTTTTCTCATGTTGCCAAATTAAGTTGCATGAGACTTGTTTTATCTGCAGCAGATGCATACAATCTGGAGGTAGAGCGACTAGATGTAAAAAATACCTTCCTACATGGTGACTTAGAGGATGATATTTACATGAAGAAATCATATGGGTTTGTGGTCAAAGGAAAAGAAGATTTTTTTTTTTGCAAATTAAATAAGTCTTTGTATGGCCTGAAACAATCTACAAGAATGTAGCACCAAAAGTTTGACTCATATGTCTTAAAGCTTGGCTTCATTCGCTCTGATGCTGATCATTATGTCTATGTGAAGAGATTAGATGATGATTTTATTGTTTTAACCTTATATGTAGATGATATGCTGCTAGTTGGGAATAATATAAGAATGATTAGCACTGTGAAAGGACTGTTGGCCAAATAGTTTGAGATGAAAGATCTAGGTCCAACAAATTTCATCTTGGGCATGCAGATAAAAAGGGAGAGCGAGAACAAGAAGTTGTGGTTAAGCCAGAAGCAATATGTTGAAGATGTGTTGAAAAAGTTCAACATGACATGAAGACCCCTATGTCTACAAGTTCTAAGCTATCAGCGCTCCAATGTCCTAAAACTAAAGAGGAATCTGAAGAGATGGTAACAGTTCCATATGCAAGTGCGGTTGCGAGCTTGATGTATGCCATAGTATGTATTCGTCCAGATATTGCTCAAGCAGTGGAAGTATTGAGTAGATATATGTCCAATCCTGGTAAGCATTGGATAGCTACAAAGAGAGTGCTTCGTTATTTACGCGGTACGTTTGACATGGAGTTATGTTATAAAGGCATGAAAAACTCAAAGGGGCAGCAAACGTTAGAACTGAAGTGTTTTGTCGAGATGCCGATTGAGGAGATGACATTGATAGTAGGAGGTCAACCAGTGGTTATGTTATTTTCTTATTTGGTGGAGCTGTGAGTTGGATGAGTAAGAGACAGAGCATGGTTGATTTATCTACTACCGAAGCAGGGTACATGGGTTTTACTCATGTTGCTAAGGAAGTGATCTGGATGAGCAGATAGTGCAAAGAGCTTGGTTTTACAAAAGGAAAATGAATATTGGGTATGATAGCCAAAGCGTTATATTCTTGGCTAAAAATCCTTCTTTTCATGCAAGAACAAAGTATATTGACATACAATATCATTTCATCCGAGAGAAAGTAGAAGAAAAAGTTGTTGTACTGGAAAAAGTTGACACACAAGTGAATAGTGCAGTTTTTTTACCAAGGCAGTGAGTGCAGAAAAATTTGAATGGTGTACAGCTGAGTTGGGTCTAAAGAAGCATGAGAAATATTCACCAAGTGGGAGAATGTTGAGGTATGGTTCATATTCTCCTACGACAGGAAAGTATATGGGTCCCGCTCCATACTGAGTGGGCGGGGGAACAGGGGAGCCGTCCCTTCGTGGTCTCAAGGGGGCAGCGCCTCCTGGACGCCAAAGGGCTCTTATGATTTAAGCCCATAAATTTTCATTAGTAGTTTGAGTTTTGACTCATGAATAGCTACTGATATATATATTCTTGTTCGCTTGTAATTGAGTAATGTAACGAAAGGTGTGAGGTGTTGACATAGTGAAATCCTCTACTAGACGTAGCTCTAGTTTAAGAGTGAACCAGGACAAATCTCGTGTCTCGATTTCTCTTTCTCTCGTCTTTTACTTTGCTGCGATTGTGTGCCAATCCTAACACTGAACTGCACTCGCTGCTTCTTCTGTATAATGTTATGATTTAGGTATCATTAGATGGTTAACTCCACCACCAGTTGTTCTCTCTTTTCTGCTAAGTTTTGACTTCCACTCGCATCTTGGGGGTAATTCAGACACACAAGCGGGGAACTTTGTGTCAGTTTATTGCCAAACCTTCAAGCAGCAACCTTGGACGTGGGCCGTTCAATGGACAATGACTTTGCTTTGTCTCACATGTGCAGCTGGCTGAGTGGTTCTAAACTGACTTGCGCTCGTGGATCAAGCATAAAGACCCGAGCTCCATTTCAGCACTGTTTAAATTTTAAAAAATCATCTAGGAATTTGAATCAAATTGATTTGATCGAAACAATTATAAAAATAATAATTTATCATGTGGATATAAATATAAACATAATGTAGAACGTGTCCCAACGTTTTAGAATTTTTTATTTCTGATAAATGACGTGTCAACACATCGTATCGTGTCGTGTCGTGTCGCATGTCAGTGTCGGTTATGCTTAAGTTACAATGCGAGACTTTGTGATGGAGGCTCCCACCACACACTCTCTCTAATCGAGCAAAGGGTTTGGAGTAAATAGAGAGAGAGGGTTTTGATTTTTAGTGATATGTTTTCTAAATTCATTTTATTTTAATTGGGCTGTGATTCTGTATTAGTTATTTTTCTAATTTTTATTCTATTCTTTATTAGGGAATAGAGGCTGGGGGCTAATTAGGGCAAATCAAGGATAAATGAATGCTTAGCTGTGAAATGTGAGTAATGATTGGTGTATTTGTCTTCTTTTTTCTATATTTATTATTTATTATTAATTTCTATTTTGGAGGGAAATGGAATTTGTCATTGCGATAGAAATGATAGATCATAGCTTTTAATGTAAATTCATTCTAAGCTTTTTATATTATTTATTTATTTATGAAATCATAAAAATAAAAATTTACCATGTATATATAAAAATATAAATTTAATATACAACGAGTCCCAACATGTTGGAATTATCTATTTTTTGAGAAATCATGTGTCGACATGTTGCGTCATTTCGCATGTCGTGTCGGTGCTACATGCATCTCAATAACGTGGAACTACACATGCACAGCACTAACGAAGGACACTTCATGCTTTTATGTTGAACTTGTTCCATTGGGTCATTGCTTGATTCTGTGTCCGCTATGTTAAAATATGTCTCGAATTTGAGCCCGGAATAAAAATCTGAATTGCGAGATTAAGTAAATAAAGCTTCATTGATTAACGGAAAGTTAGATATTTAGATATTTTGTGGATATCCGAAATTTACTTTTTCGTTGGCGCTGGCTTTTGGTACTTTGGTGTGGAGCTCCAAAATTGAAATTACCGTGAAAGGCAAATATATTATTGATTATGTCCGAGAAAGAAGAAGAAGAAGCAGAATAGTCCATGTTGGATTCACTTTCCTAATGCAAGCCGAAAGGGAAGTCCAAGTGTTGACCGAATATATGGATTTCTTAAATCCATGGAAATTCGGCCGTTGAACGTAATTTATAATATTCCTTGGACTTGGCCGTGTGTCGCAGATAGAAGCACCGTTCGATCGAGTGCTTCGCAAGGATTTATCTTCATTGGTTTTATTCGTGAAATTACATCACGTATTCAAGTGTCGAAGTCGATAAGATTATTTAATTCCTTCATTAGACTGAGAGGTTATTTCTCAAGAAATTGCAGGATAAACATTTTTAGGTTATTTGATGTAATTGGGAGCTAAAAAATATTAAGAGTGTTTGAGTGATTCGAACATGCTTTCTATAATAAAATTTATTGATGCTCTCTCCATGGACCTAGATCTCTATGATCAAACTACGGAAATCTGGTGTTCGATTTGTTTTCTTATTTTGTATATTTATTACTCCATCACTTGCTTCCGCGCAACACGCTATATATATAGCTCAGCGGTATGTGCTCTATTTTTTTCTTTTTTCTAGATGGCTATAAATTTAGCTCGATCTAGATTTCTTCTGGATAAAAGGAGCGAATGGGTCGACCCTTGGCAAATATTCTATGTTGGTTTAGTTTGAACATGACATTAAGGTGATGGGAAAAGAAACGCTGGCACAATCATTAAATCCGTATACATATGCAGAAGACAGACGGTCGCTCTTGAAATTCTGCCAGTAGAGTCGAACTTGTCCTGCAAAGAATACAATACCAACACTCTAGGAATCAAGCATTCAAAATGCAAAGTAAAGACAACTACTACCCAGTAACGCTGGCATGATCATTAGATCCTTCTACATATGCAGAAGACAGATGGTCGCTCTTAAAATTCTGCCAGTAGAGTCGAACTTATCCTGTAAGGAATACAATACCAACACTCTAGGAGTCAAACATTCAAAATGCAAAGTAAAGACTCAAATGCCTTTGAAGAGGAATCTCTACCGTGGAAACGATGGAATAAGCTTACGAACATGCTTGAATAGCACCCATCGATAGTACGGGCTTAGATAGAGAAAAAAAACCACCCCAAGGAATGCCACAACATATGATCCTGCAAAACTCCATAAAAAGGCTTCTCTCCAAGAGTCATCCTCCCTGATATAATTAAAAGATGGCGGTGACCCCGGTTGCTTATTTGAGTCATCACAGCTTGTTAATGGCGTCCCACAAAGAAGAGGATTACCTTCATAACTTGCTTTGCCAAAAGTTCCAAATTGATTTTTTCGATCCGGTGTCCTGCCTGACAAGTTGTTGTGAGCCACTCTAAAATTTGACAAAGTATAGAGCTCCGTTAGTTCCGGAGGGATGGGACCGGTTAAGCTATTGTAGGATAGGTCCAAGCTCTCTACATTCTTCAAACCGGAAAATGTTTTCGGGATCAGTCCTATCAAATGATTGTGTGAAAAGTTCAAGGCTCGAAGTTCACTCGAGTGGCCGATCTCTAGAGGAATAAAACCCGTCAAATTGTTCTCTGATAGATCCATTCCCGACATCATTTGTAGAATTTGGCCCTTGTATGATTCCAACCTGCTCTTTGTCATGAAGGTTACGGCTTCTAATAAATGGTTAACCTTCGTCGTACCCAGACCAATCGCCCAAATCAGCATAAAAGTCTGTAGATACCCCATCGTTTCCAAATGTCAAATCTTTCAAACATGGTGGAATTTTTCCAGAAAGATTATTATTCGAAAGATCCAATATGGTCATGTTTTTCAACAGACATAAATCCAGAGGGATTGAACCTTCAAAATTGTTTCTTTGCAGTAGAAGAGCCTTCAAGTTTTGAAGCGACCCAATCCAGCTGGGGACCTCACCTGACAATGTATTATGTCTCAAATCCAATGTAACAATTGACGAAGCTCTGGAAAGAAACTCAGGAAAATGCCCAGCGAGCATGTCAATTGACAAATGTAAGTACTTCATGAGTGTAACATTGACACAAGGGGGTATTTTTGGCCCAATGTTGTTACTTGAAAGGTCCAAAAGAACGAGACGATGTAAGTTACAGAAGCTCAGCGGTAAAGGACCTCCCAAAAAATTACTTGATAGCATAAGCCCACTCAAGTACGGGATATCTCCGATCCATTTGGGAAGTGTTCCGGAGAGGGAATTATTACTTACATCCAAAACTCGCAAGGAGGGGCTATTCAATATTCCAGGCGATATTTCTCCTGTGAAACGATTGCTTCCCAAATACAAGTATTCCAACCTTCCCATGTTAGAATTCCTCGGTAGCATTGGGCCTTGCAAATTGTTGCCTGACAGTTTCGATGCAAAAAGCAACGAGCAATTCATAATCAGTGTCTCTTGTATCTCTCTAGTGAAGCCATTATCCGATAAGTCCAATATATCCAGTTGACCCATGTTGCCCATTGAGGAGGGGATTCTACCTTTCAATAAGTTGTTTGACAGGTTCAAATATTGCAAATTTGGGAGGATAGAGCTGTTAACACAGAAAGATTTCGAGGAAGAAATCGTATTCCTCAATTTTCTGTATATCTTCTTCATATCTTTTTATAATGACCTGGAGGTATATATATATATATCCTTTAATCTAGATCCTATAATCTCGCTAATTACAACTAATAAGAATCTTCTACGATTATAATATCTTTTACAGCTCATTCTAACACTCCCCCTCAAGTTGGTGCATAAATATCGTGAATGCCCAACTTGCCAAATGAGTTGTAGAAGATCTTGCTTGATACCGCCTTTGTCAAAATATCTGCCAACTGATCTTCAGATCGAACAAATAGAAATTGAATCACATTATTATCCAAGTTTTGCTTGATAAAATAACGGTCCACTTCAACATGTTTGGTACGATCATGTTGAACTGGATTATGTGAGATATCAATTGCTGCTTTGTTGTCACAAAACAACTTCATCTCGGCTCTCGGAGCGAACCCAATCTCAGACATTAATTTCTTCAGCCATAGGAGCTCACACAACCTTTTGGCCATCCCTCTAAATTCGACCTCTGCACTTGATAATGCCACCACCTTCTGTTTCTTGCTTCGCCAGGTAACCAAGTTTCCTCCCACGAAAGTGAAGTATTCTGATGTTGATCTCCAGTCATAGGCACTCCCAGCCCAGTCCGCATCAGTAAACCCTTCGATCTCAAGGTGATCCCTTTTCAAGAATCTCAGACCTCGCCCCGGAGAAGACTTCAAGTAGCGAAGTATATGCAGCACTGCATTCATGTAATCTTCACTCAGAGCATGCTTAAATTGGCTAACAATACTTACCGCATATGCAATGTCAGGACGCGTATGCGATAAATAAATTAGTTTGCCAACTAACCTTTGATATCATTCTTTGTTTGTTGGCACTTAATCTGGATATACCCCGAGTCGACGGTTCTGAATAATTGGTGTGTCTGCAGGTTTACAGTCCAACATTCTCACCTCTGCCAAAAGGTCTAACACATACTTTCTTTGTGAGAGAAATATTCCCCATGTCGATCTTGCAACTTCAATGCCTAGGAAGTATTTCAATCCCCCCAGATTCTTCATCTCAAACTCCTCAGAAAGTTTCTTTTGGAGTTTAGATATTTCGGTCAGATCATCTCCAGTAATAATCATATCATCAACATAGATAATAAGCAATGTTACCTTCCCTTGAGATCGTTTCAGAAATAATGTGTGATCCGAGTCACTTTTGTCACATTCCGAATTACGACCCTCTCGAGGCCGTTGAATGGAAGGATATCGATCGATGTGTTTCAGTTGTAACTTGCTCGGAGTTGGCCACTTCCAAGTTAACTGATCGAAAGGGAAAGACTGACGCGGAGTCGGGTACGTGAACCTGGGGAATTTGAATGAGAAATGGCACTTTCACCATAAGGATTACCGAGGGAATATTTTGGGCTAGTAGAGATCGATCTGGGAACGATCATGGAATATCTTGCTAGCGTTATACGTTGGGACGCGGGTGATTCCGCTTAACCAATGTGTAATTTGCGAGAATTTCCTAAATTAGATTCCAATGATCAGGATCGAAGGAACGAACGATAAACCCTCGCAATTACATGACAATCAAAGTCGCCACAACTTAAGAAAAACCCCAAGGTCGATACGTGTAGCGCTTGCAAGAGTCGCACATCAGTTTGAGATAAACTGAAATTACAGTCGACGAGAGTTCGACATGAAATTGGACCTCGAGATTTGGGTTTTGGACATTGAGGAATTCAAATATTTGAATTGAAATGGACGTCGCCTCATCGAGGGTGGTTTATATTGAAAAATAAAATTTCAGATGAAAAGTGCCAAATGACCATTTTATCCCTTAACCTTTGGCCTTGCCTTAAGAAGTTTATAAGGTAATTTTGGTTATTTTAAAACCCCAAGGGCTGCCGAAAATTTGATGTGGATATGGTCAAAGGAAATCAAAGTCAATGGATCAATCAATGGAAGCTTGCCAAGTGTCAACCAAAGAAGGCCTCATGCATTAAATGCCCATTAATTACCCATCTTATATAATTGACCAAAGTGTATTATTGGGGTGGAAAGCTCTCTCTCTCTCTCTTCATTTTGGCCGGCCACCTCCTCCCCATCTTCTTCATCTTCTTCCTTTTTCTTTCGGCCGAGCAGTTTTCTCGCGGATAGAGAAAAACTGCTTCACTGTTCTAGCCATAACTTTTTCGTCCTAGATTGGATTGAGGAAAAACCACTGCCATCTGAAAGCTTATCGTCTTGCTGTTCCCACAAGGTATTATACGCTCAATTTGGCCCAGCATTTATTCCTGTAGGTCCGTTTGAGTAGGCAAATGTTAGAATCTGATGCGATTTTGGAGAGGAACGATTTTTAGGGGCTTTCGGACTCCAAATGGCTTCAAATTTTTGGTGAGGTCTTCATAACATCTAGTACTCAAGTTATCTGAGCAGAAATGGTAATTTTATTGGATTTTTAGGAGGTTTTCATGGCTGATTTTGGATGATCTCTACAGAAAACTGATCGTCGCGCACTAAGAATAAACCGAACGGTTGGAGGGCTTTGGGTTGTTTCTCTCCAAAATTCTTGGTGAGCTTCCTAAACACCTATATTGAGATGTTAGTAAGTTAAATTCATGAGAATTGGAACCTAGAGTGGAAGTATGGATTGGTATGTGCGGTTTGGATTGAAACCGGTTCTGTTCTGTTTTGGCCGATTCTGTTGGGGATTCTTTAAGTGGTCTTTTGGCTTCAAAATAACTCATGAGACCTTATAAGATGTTGTGTGAGGTGTTAATTGGAAGTATATGAAGTGGAATGGGATTTGGAAGTGATTTAAGGGCTATTTTGAGCATGAAACTTCAAGTTACATGCTGCCCTGCATGTTGCTGCAAAAACCGAATACTTGGAGAGTTCGTGGAGATATTATCGTGTATTCGATCAATTGATAAGGCATCTTGTGTTGCCATTTGATTGGTTATTGAGGATTTGATATAGTGGAAGTGAGAATTGATTGGATTTTGATCCGAAATTGATGAATTTCCTAGGACGGCGCGTGAACTTAGATTGGCCGTACGCTTGTGGAGTTGAGGAAGGTCGATCGGTTAGGACCTTTGCTAATTGCTTAAGGTAAGTGTTTCCTAAACCATTACTTGAACCCTAAGACGCTACTGGATAGTTGTATTGTGTAGCGTGGTAGGGTGATAAAAACATGGTGATTGATAATGTGTGACTTGATTGGCTATGGTGCCCTATTATGGTGTTGGCTTAATACTGATGTTAATTGAACGGGCTTGAGTGCCCTAGAGATCGTTGGCCTGTGGCCCCGGAGATCGTATTGGCTTGGAGCCCTGATGATATTGATTAGCCTGTGGCCCCAGTGATATTAATTGACTATGAATTCCAGTGATACCGATTGGCCTGTGGTCCCGGTGATATCAGTTGGGGAGAGTGCCAGAGGAATACATCGCGGCTTGTAGCCCTGGCGATACATCGCGGCTTGTAGCCTTGGCGATGAGCAATGAAATGTCATCTTGGTAATTCGTGATATTGTGAGTTAAATTGTGCTAATGTGTGAAGCTTGGGTCCTATAGCATGTGGTGTACTTGATGGTGATTTACTGTGCCAAGCATTTTGTGATAAATGAGGCCGAGATGCCATATGCCATTGCTTGACGAATTTTCTGCATTCTTGCATGATTGTGTAGTCTAGTGGGACTAGTGGTTTGGTCTAGGTTGGGTTTCACTTGCTGAGATTTATATCTCACCCCGTTGGGGGCTAACATTTTTCAGGTTCCAGGTGATGGAAACCCGAGGTTGCCATGGATTGGCATGAGAAGAAGTTTCTAAAAGGAAATGGATATAAGCTCATTTGTGATCTTATGAATTTTACTTTGATTTGTGAATTTAAAATTTAACCATGGGTATTGGAGGACTGTAACCAAAGGAAGTGAGTTTGTGATTATTGAGGGGTGTACCTTTTTATGTCCCAAGTCATCTGAATTTTGTATATGTATGGAGATGTCTTCTCGCTCCCGTCTGTTTGTCTGATCATATGAGTTAAACTAAGGGGATCCTGGGAGTCGAGGTAAGGATCAGGGTTTGGGGCGTGACATCCCCCTTTAAGTGGTATCAGAGTAAGGTCAGCTCGATCCAGTGTGATTGAGGTTTGGGGTGATAAGGAGGGATGACTTGAGGACAATTAGATCGTGAGACCTATAGAATTAGGCATTGATTGTTGAATCTTGAGGACTATAGGCTTGAACTTGTGAGGTATTCTAATGGTCCTAGTGTCGATTTAATGGATGATCTTGAGTGATTTTATGGATAAGGCTCACAAGGAAGTGAGTAAAGATTGAAGAGTCATAAGCCTGGACTTGAGGTTGCTAGAGAATAGCTTATGAATGAAGGGTCAATTGGAGTATATGATTGTGATTGTGGTTTGTCAATGATCCAACTTGAGGAGTATGAGTTATAAAGAGACGACCGGTATTATGGGATTTAGGCTTGAATGATGTTATATCTTGATGATTTTAGTTGTCGATTGTTAATGACAACCTTGGATGGTATGAGACGAGATGCATACAAAGGAGCGAATAAGGAATATTTGGATTAAAGGCCAGTTGTGATCGAATGCGTATGGATTTGGCTTGAACAGCGACTAAACTTGAGGTATACGGTTGAGTATAGGCAATTGATCTATGAGATGTGACGGCCATTGGTGGAACTAGATGTTTTCTATAATTGAGGCTTGATGTGGAAACGATTATGGTATGACAAGTGGTGAGAACGAACATGCAGTGCGCGTGTTTGTGGCTTTGAAACAAAAGCTGACGAGGGTGCATGCATGAACTTGTCGCTATTGGACTTAATAAACTGTCGCTCGGTATGGGACAAGTTGATGGGATACCTATAAACCGTAGTGAAGCATGGTATGGGACGTGTGGAACGGGGCTTTCCCCGTAGATGTATGACTTGGGACAATTTGCAACGGCCAGTTCTGATGAGGGTGGGGAGTGATTGCCGGGACAAAAAGGTCCGGACAAGGAGGGGCTCTTGGCAGGCTTCTAAGATGGCAAGAGGCAGGAGTGACCCAAGTCATAACTTAAAAGGGAAAGTCTAGATATCAGGTTGAGTTCAATTGTGGTTAAGAGATGTATGGCACGGGATTGATTCTTGAAGTGAATGTTTGAAAGTGGCATGGCATGTGAAATGACGCCTGTATTTGGCATGGTTAAAAGCTTCGTGCTTGGCAATGGATGCCGTTTGAAAAAGAAAAGTGATGTTGTGATTGGCCTGTTAGACGTGTTTTATGTTTGGCATCATGTGATTGTTATGGCCAAGGTCTAATTGAGAGATTAGACGGTGTGTAGGGAGTTTATACCCCGTTGAACTGATACCTATTGAGAATGAGAAAGCTTGTCGTGTTTGCGATAGAGTGGCAGATGCCTTATGCTTAGAATTTGGGCGATTGACTTATAGAAGTAACGTCTTGAGTATTTGTTGGGTGTTGACCTAGTTGAGTTTTGGCCTAGTTGAGGCTTGTCCAGTAATTAGTTGAAGATTGAGAAATTGCCCCGTTGAGGCTGGCTTGATGAATGGTTGCTAATCAATGATGATTCGGGATCCTTGAATAATTGGTAATTAGTTGAGAATTGCCTAAGAACCATTAGAGAGTTGTTTGGGAACCACTGGGTGGTTGATGGTGAAAGACAATGAGGTGAGCAACCTAAGACTATTAGACTTGAGTAGATGACTTAAGTCTTTAATTCTTGGAGGGAATCATAGTGGTTCAAGTGGCATGAGAACCTGACAAGGTTGAATGATCAAAGTATGGCCGTAGAAGAACATTGAGCTCGAGTGTACCTGGTATGGAAGATCCGAGAACTGAGAGGGATCATGAGAATTGAGTAAAGAGAACCACTGGAGTATGAGTACTGGAAGAGAGTATGGCTCGATTTTGTTAATCGTACGAGACCCAAATGTAATAAGGGGTCGTGAGAACTTTAAATGGAAATGAATAAATTTGATGGGTAGGCAAGCTCGAGAAGAAGATGCCATTGTACCCAAGTCGCTGAGACGACTGATGCTAGTGCTGATGCATTAAGTAACGGAAGTCACGAGAAAGGTGACTCTGAGTTATTTCATTCTAAAGTTAATGTGTGAGAAAACCTGCGAGAGTTTTGAAAGGCTTGTGAAGTTATGTGTAAGGTTGAGATTGATTGAGTTGGTGGAATAATGGAATTTGAAACTGTCTTCTTTTAAATTGAGGGTTATGTGAGAAAACTTTAGCGGTTTTGGGTATACCGAAGAAAGAAAGTGACCCTGGCAATTACTGACCTTAAGAGGTTGTTGACGATTGGTGAAATGTCACCAAAGGAAAAGTTTTCCTCGAAGGCATGATATCTGTCTGGATCGCCTTCATTGAGTTGTTTAATGAAAGTACTTTCCTGGGGTTGCCTTAAAGCAAAGGTTGTTTGGATCTTGATAATTTTACAAGGATCAGAGGATGATTGACCAATGTGAGACAGAATTCTCAAGGTCGCCTAAGTATATCAAGAGTGGTCGAGGACCCTTGAATAAGATAAGTAAATCCCTTAGTGGATTGGAACTTGAAAGCCTTATGACTAGTTGTTATTCTTGATTTTGAGGAATGGTAATGGGACTCAGTAAAATAACAGAATGATCGAAAGACTTATAAGTAAGAGAACCCCTGCTCATGGATTACGAGCAAAAAGATGTTCATTATGGAACATGGAACGCGCCTACAAGAAATGGTTGTGACCATGGTGTAAGGCTTGAAATGAGAGATTGATGTTTCGTTTCTTCCGTCACAGGGAAAAATTTAGAAAAGGGTTATGTCAATTGTCTGACATTGTTGATTAAAATGAGAATGATTGAGATTGAAACGGAACCATTGGAAGTGGCATTACGAACTATCACCCCTAACGAGTAGGGTGTCATCTTTAAAGGGCGATTGGACCATGAGATGGTTGTTGAGGGAAGGGAAAGTGAATGGATTTGATAGTCCTGGCTGTTTGTAATTCTAGTGAACGGTTGAGTAAGCGAAAAGAGCGCTTAGAGAGTAATTGCAGAGTGATTTAAGGTGGTCGAATTGAGTATTCGATACGTGAATTGGCGGAGACCAAAGATGAACGAATCTCGTCACTTGCGGTGACTGAGTTACTAGAAGAAGAATGTCAAGTATGGTGACAATTGGGAATCTTGGAGTAAAAACACCGCTGTTGGCGTAGTCTTCAAGATTGACGTCCTATGGAATAGGAAGAATAAGGTGGATTCGAAGTGAGAGAATGACACTGAAGGGTATAGTTCCTTAAAAGGGTGAGAGACCCTAGTGTGGAAGAAAGAGGAAATCCTAATTGTCTCGGTATTGAGATTGAGCGTCTAGACTGAGAAAGAAGACGCAGAACTTGAATAATTCCTTAAATGAAAGTTCGAGAAACTGTCCTGTAGACAATGTTGAATTCTAGGATGATGTCGACATTCAGTTGAACGAACGGGATTGGGATAAAGTTGCATTAACTGGTTATGGAAACCAGCGGTTAAGATAAGAGTGCTTCCTCAGGGAAGAGTGACAAAAATAAACAAAATGTTGCATGGTCCTAGTGGAGACCCGTGGCAACAGAGGGCCAAAGTTTGAGCTCTCAAGTGAAAAGTGTAAGGAACAGTTTGAAAGATTCAACATTTGGCAGAAGTTGATAATAGTCAGATTAAGTGCCCAAGGAATGAATGAATTTATTGTTACCGTCTTGAGAGACGATGATTGGACTCACTTAAGGAGTCATGAAAAACATGAATAACCTGCGAGAGTGTCCTATGAACTTTAAGGAGATGCTCGTTATATGTGGAATATGAAAAGCACGAGCTATGGACCTGATGATGTAAGATTCCTCAATCGTGAAATTTCTAGTAAGTGAAATCCTTGTGGAGTCTTGGAGTATTGGTATAAGTGATGAATCGACTAGAGTTGATGTGGGTTGCTGGAACTTGAAGTTTACTAGGATTGATGGATTGTTATAGATGGATTGTGGAAAGATTTCCCACGAGAGTTGTCCCCTTGACGAAATGGACCCAGGACGAGATATAACGTGAATGGGTAAATGAACGTGATGAGTCTTCGAGGACTTGAGTCAAGTTGATGATTACACTGATAATGGTGTTCCTGTTTGGAATCAAAAAAGTCGATAGAATCTTAATGATGCGACGTGGAAAGGAAATTTGAGGCGTAACAAGGCGATTTAAAATGGGTATTGCATGTATGTCATGATAGTAAGGCCACGTGAGTCGGAATGCTTAGAGCATGATTGGAGTTGGTTTGCAAATGTCATTGTGACAAAGTTTGGGAAACATGGTTTGGGTGGAAGAAGATTTTGAGTCTATATCTACCACAAGGAAATAAGATAGTAGTTTCCCGAGAAGAATCGAAAGAGAGGCAATGCTGAGGTATGTAATTGCTTATGAATATGAGAGAGTCACTTGTATAAAGAAAGACCTCGAAGTTATGTGAACTATAAGAGGATGAGAGTTGAGCATTGTGTAATTGGTGATGGAGGGACAGATCTTCCCTCGAGAAATAAGAGATTCAACTTCTAAATTGGGATTTCGTCAATGGACTAGCCTGATGGCTATTTGAAGCGTCAAATCTGATGGTCAGAAAAGAATCGAGATATTGCCATGATCGGACCCTGATATCTAAGGGGATGGAAATGAATAGAATATGGAGAATTAAGGTGTTCCTTGGGATGGCACAAAGGTGTGCCAAGATTGCCTTATTACTATCGATGATGTGAATCGAATGTTGAATTAGTCTAATGTGTGGTTGAGCATTAGACAGGCCGACAAGAGAAAAAGACGTGGCAACGAAAGTTGATGAATCATGATGATCATTAGAGATTTTCGAGTGGAATCGAGAGGGCTATACCTCGATTTGGATAATAAAGGGCAAGTTGATAAAGCCCTTAAATCTCTGATATTAAGTGAGAACGTTTGAAGAGGGTGACATGTCAAGTGGCATGAGGGCTAAAAAGCGTGTTATTGCAAGGGTTTTGTAAGGAACATAGTTATTTTGACAAATGAGAATGCGATAAGGCGTTTGTACCCCGTGAGATTGTGTCACGCCCCGACCCCGGCGGGTACGCCAACATCCCACACAGCCGTCAATCTTAATAAGACAACCCAGGATCCAACGGCTTTACTTGTGGAGCGCGATATGAAAAACGCATGCGGGAGCGAAACAAAACCCCAGACATAAAAGAAAAAGACATAAGGCGACATAGGATTTAAAAACAACACACATCGTTTCCCAGTTAAAAGGTCTAGTACATCAAAAGACAGAAGGGTTCAGAGAAAGGCACTATGGGACTACAAAAGAAGAACTTCAAAAAGAAATCCACAAACTAGACAGACACGTCTTCATCTTCTCCCTTCCCTTCTTCATCACCTCTGAGGCTTCCTTTAAGGCTTTGGGTCTGAAATGTTGGTCTCACGATGAGGTGAGATAATAATCTTAGTAAGTTAACCCTAAGCTAGACTATTGGTACCTCCAGGCACGTTTGAAAATAAGCAAGTTTTGACAAAATGCTTTTCACACATGACACTCAAGCAATTGGCATAAATAAGCAACTCAGGCATATCAGGCACCAGGTTCATTTCTTTCTTACTTTCACTTTCCAATCTGAGTTTCTCAAGCCATACAGGCATAATAAACATTCCATGCACTCTAGGCATTTCAGGCGTTCCAGCCAATTCAAGCATACAGACTCGGAAACATATCAAGAATCATGTTTCAGTCTTTTATCTTCTTTACGCCCATCAAAGGCCCCTTGCAAGATGATTCGGTCAATCATATGACTCTCGACGTCTTATCGAGATGATTCGGTCATCATGACTCTCGCTGCGAGATGATTCGATCTCTATAGCGACTCTCGACATTCCGCGACATCGAGATGATTCGGTCGACTATAGGACTCTCGCGTCCGGACCTAGAGATGATTCGGTCGCTACCTGACTCTCGATTCTTACAGCCTTCGAGATAATTCGGTCAAGGTAGGACTCTCTAGCCGCACGACCTCGTCAGGTCAATGGGAGTAACTCCCTCCCCGGCTCAATGCATTGGCCATAAAAATAAACAGTTATTCTTTCTCATTAAGCCATTTATCACAATCACAGGCAATTCATGGCATCATGTCATCTCATCGCCATTCAAGGCACACGGTTCAATCACAACCAATTCACCATTTCAAGCATATCATTCGGCCATCAAGCATATGCATATCACTACATTAGGCCTCATGCAACATCGAGTGGAAAACCAAGCATTAAAGCCTTCAAAGGAACCCCATTAATCATCACATGCCCAAATTCACACACAGCATATCATTACCAAACAACCACAGCATCATATCAACGCTCCCTAGGCATGTTAAAGGGGCATTCAATCAAGAAAAGTCATCAATGACCCCAAACCACAAAAATGCTCACCACGATCAGGTTCAATCTCGAGAAAACTGAAATTTTTCTACTAACTTTTTGGGAAAAAAAATTCATAGTATTAAACTTCAAGATCTTACGGTCGTGTGGGCGAAAACGGTGCTCAATTTGGACATCGGATGAATTAGAACGGGTCGTTTTAAAATCGGTGTGCGCAGAAAACGGGATTTGAACGGTTTCGGGTCTCACGGGTATTTCTCACCAAATCAGTCCTTTAAACCCTTTTAATTCAATCAAAATTCCACCCTTTAGTGACTCAACATCCTAACAAAAGGTTAGAAGTCTTCTTACCTAGCTAATTAAGCAACAAACTCCTTCAAGAACCGCTACAACCCTCGGTTCCCAATCTGTCCGGCGCAAGACAGATTCTGTTCCTAGGAATCACCATGCAAACCGGCCATCAAAACTTCAATCTAACTCACCAATCCTTTACTAACATGTAATAACATTTCTTAGGGTAGCTTACCAACAAATTTTGGGGCAAGGCGATGCTTCCACGGCTTCCAAAGGCGCTCGGTTCCCAGACTCGTCGGAGAGGACAGATTCTGTCTTTAAGAAAATCATCCAAGTTCCACCATTAAAACCCATCTATCATCAACCAAACTTATTCAACCTTAATACTATGTCTTAAGGAGGTCTCACCTTAATTTGGAAGCAAGATAAACCTTCTAAACCGGTCTAAAGGAGCTCATGGCCTGGTTCGCTCCGATTCTGACCTAGGCGGGTTCCGGCGGCTCCACGGGTCAAATGGAGTAACGAATCGACGAACGGTTACTTGGAGGTTGTTGGCAAGACATCAAGGAGTGTTGTGGTGGTTGGAGTTGGGTCGAATGGTGCCCGGAAGCCGGCGTTGAAGCGAGCGAACGGCGAGGGCAAAAGCTGGTCGGGTGGAAGAAAGGAAGAGAGGGAGAGAGAGAGCGTGAGATTGGGAGAGTGAAGAGAAATTGGCTGAGCAAGGAATGAAGAGGGGGAGGTCTTCTCAATTTTTTCTTGGTCCCCAAGGCAAAGAGAGTGGTTGAATGGTAGGTGAGGGAGATTGGACAACCATTTAATGCCAACCTAGAGCTCTAACCTAACCTACTCAAACACATCACCTCTCATTAATGTCCTTGACTTTTCTTCATAAATATCTAGAGCGCAATTAACTATAATACCCTCAAATTTTCGGCCACTAGGAGAGGAAGTCAATTGACTATTTTGCCCTTGCTTATTCTTAAGAGAAAGAATGTCCTTTGAGGGGTAAAAGGGTAATTTTCCACTTTCAGTCCAAATTTCACTTTTCTCAATCTAAATTACCCTCGATGAGGCAACGTCCAAATTCTTTTCTAATGTTGGAATTCTTCATTTCCATTTGCCAATTTTGAGCTTCCATTGCATGATCAATCTTTTGTCATTTGTATCTTCAGTTTATCTCGAACTAATGGGCGACTTTTGCAGACGTTACGCGTATCGACTCTGTGACTCTCGTCACACTTACGACGACTCAAGTTACGATGACTTTGGTTGTCATGTAATTGCAAGGGTTCATTGCTAGTTCCGACGATCTCGATCGTCATTGTTCGATTTAGGAAAACTTCGCAAATTATACATTGGTTAAACGGCATCACCTGTGCTCCAATCGTATAACGCTAGCAATGGATTCCTTTTTCGTTATTTGATCGGCCTTTAATGGTTCTAAATGTTCCCTCGACAATCCTTATGGTCAAAGCATCATTTCCTTTTTCGAGTTTCCCAGGTCCACGTACTTGTCATGCGTTAGCCTTTCCCTTTTTGGTCAGTTAACTCGAATTGATCAGGTCCGAGCGAGATAAAACTGAAATACATCGATAGGTACTTCTCATTCCATAGTCTCAAAATGGCAGAAATTCAGAATGTCACAGATTGGATAATTGGAAAATTGTAAATTTCGAGGACGGAATTTCTTTAAGGGGGAAGAATTGTAACATTCCGAATTCCGGTCCTCTCGAGGCCATTGAATGGAAGGATATCGATCGATGTGTTTCAGTTGTAACTCGCTCGGAGTTGGCGACTCTCGAGTTAACTGACCGAAAGGGAAAGACTGACGCGGAGTCGGGTACGTGAACCTAGGGAATTTGAATGAGAAATAGCAATTTGACCATAAGGATTGCCGAGGGAATATTTTCGGCTAGCAGAGATCGATTTGGGAACGATCATGGAATGTCTTACTAGCGTTATACGATGGGACGCGGGTGATTCCGCTTAACCAATGTGTAATTTGCGAGAATTTCCTAAATCAGATTCCAATGATCATGATTGAAGGAACGAACGACAAACCCTCGCAATTACATAACAATCAAAGTCGCCACAACTTAAGAAAAACCCCAAGGTCGATACACGTAGCGCCTACAAGAGTCGCCCGTCAGTTTGAGATAAACTGGAATTACAGTCGATGAGAGTTCGACATGAAATTGGACCTCGAGATTTGGGTATTGGACATTGAGGAATTCAAATATTTGAATTGAAATGGACGTCGCCTCATCGAGGGTGGTTTATATTGAAAAAATGGAATTTCGGACGAAAAGTGTCAAATAATCATTTTACACCTCAACCTTTGGCCTTACTTTAAGAAGTTTATAAGGTCATTTTAGTTATTTTAAACCCCCAAGGGCTGTCGAAAATTTGATGTGGATATGGTCAAAGGAAGTCAAAATCAATGGATCAACCAATGGAAGCTTGCCAAGTGTCAACCAAAGAAGGCCTCATGCATTAAATGCCCATTAATTACCCATCTTATCTAATTGACCAAAGTGTATTATTGGGGTGGAAAGCTCTCTCTCTCTCTCTTCATTTTGGCTGGCCACCTCCTCCCCATCTTCTTCTTCTTTTTCCTTTTTCTTTCGGCCGAGCAGTTTTCTTGCGAACAGAGAAAAACTACTTCACTGTTCTGGCCATAACTTTGTCGTCCGATATTGGATTGAGGTAAAACCACCGTCATCTGAAATCTTATCGTCTTGCCGTTCCAAGAAGATATTATAAACTCAATTTGGCCTAGTATTTATTCCCGTAGGTCCGTTTGAGTGGGTAAAGGTTAGAATCTGCCCCGTTTTGGAGAGAGACGGTTTTTTGGGGCTTCCGGACTCCAAATGGCTCCAAATTTTCGGTGAGGTCTTCATAACATTTAGTACTCGAGTTATTTGAGCAGCAATGGTAATTTTATTGGAGGTTTAAATGGTTTTCATGGCAGATTTTGGATGATCTTTACTGAACAGAAAACTGATCGTCGCGCACCAAGAAGAAACCGAACTGTTGGAGGGCTTTGGGTTATTGTTTCTCTCCAAAATTCTTGGTGAGCTTCCTAAACACCTATATTGAGATGTTAGTAGGTTAAATTCATGAGAATTGAAACCTAGAGTGGAAGTATGGATTGGTATGTTCAGTTTAGATTGAAACCGATTATGTTCTGTTTCTGTTCTGTTTTGGCCGATTCTGATGGGGATTCTTTTAGTGGTATTTTGGCTTCAAAATAACTCATGAGACCTTATAAGATGTTGTGTGAGGTGTTAATTGGAAGTATATGAAGTGGAGTGGGATTTGGAAGTGATTTAAGGGCTATTTTGAGCATGAAACTTCAAGTTACATTATGCCCTGCATGTTGCTGCAAGAATCGAATACTTAGAGAGTTTGTAGAGGTATTGTCATGTATTCGATCAATTGTAAGGCATCTTGTGTTACCATTTGATTGGTTATTGAGGAATTGGTATAGTGGAAGTGAGAATTGATTAGATTTTGATCCGAAATTGATAAATTTCCTGGGACGGCGCGTGAACTTGGATTGGCCGTACGCTTGTGGAGTTGAGGAAGATCGATCGATTAGGACCTTTGCTAATTGCTTAAGGTAAGTGTTTCCTAAACCCTTACTTGAACTCTAGGACTCTACTGGATAGTTGTATTGTGTAGCGTGGTAGGGTGATAAAAACATGGTGATTGATAATGCGTGACTTGATTGGCTATGGTGCCCTATTATGGTGTTGGCTTAATACTGATGTTAATTGAACGGGCTTGAGTGCCCCAGCGATCATTGGCCTGTGGCCTCGGAAATCGCATTGGCTTAGAGCTCTGATGATATCGATTGGCCTGTGGCCCCAGTGATATCAATTGACTATGAATTCCAGTGATATCGATTGGCCTGTGGCCCCGGTGGTATCAAGTGGCAATGAGCCCTAGAGGTACCGATTGGCTTGTGGCCCCAGTGGTACCAGATGATATCGATTGGCCTGTGGCCCCGGTGATATCAGTTGGGGAGAGTGCCAGAGGAATACATCGCGGCTTGTAGCCCTGGCGATGATTGAGTAACTATATCGCGGCTTGTAGCCCTGGCGATACATCGCGGCTTATAGCCCTGGCGATGAGCAATGAAATGTCATCTTGGTAATTTATGATATTGTGAGTTAAATTATGTTAATGTATGAAGCTTGGGTCCTATAGCATGTGGTGTACTTGATGATGATTTGTTGTGCCAAGCATTTTGTGATAAATGAGGTCGAGATGCCATATGCCATTGCTTGACGAATTTTCTGCATTCTTGCATGATTGTGTAGTCTAGTGGGACTGGTGGTTTGGTCTAGGTTGGGTTTCACTTGCTGAGATTTATATCTCACCTCGTTGGGGACTAACATTTTTCAGGTTTCAGGCGATGGAAACCCGAGGTTGCCATGGATTGGCATGAGAAGAAATTTCTAAAAGGAAATGGATATAAACTCATTTGTGATCTTAGGAATTTTACTTTGATTTGTGGATTTAGAATTGAACCATGGGTATTGGAGGACTGTAACCAAAGGAAGTGAGTTTGTGATTATTGAGGGGTGTACCCTTTTATATCCCAAGTCATCTGAATTTTGATGCCTTCTCGCTCCCGTCTGTTTGTCTGATCATATGAGTTGTAACCTAAGGGGATCTTGGGAGTCGAGGTAAGGATCAGGGTTTGGGGCGTGACAACTTTGGGAATATCCATATCTCCTCATTGCCAAAGTAAACCGAAGCAACGGTAATAGGCGATAGACCCCAAATGTCTGAATGGATTAAAGAGAAAGGAACTTCACTTTTATTCAAACTAATAGGAAACGGAACTCTATGACTCTTAGCCAATATGCAAGTCTTACATTGTAAGTCTGAATCCCTCAAATTCAAAAAAAGATCAGGAAGTAACCGCTTCATATAACCAAATGACAGATGTCCCAATAGTCAATGCCAAAGCCATATCTGTTTCTCCTTAATGATGGATGTACTTCGAGCATTATTTGCACTCCCAGAACTGAAGTCATCCATGTAATACAGCCCCCCTCTCTTAGTACCACGCCCAATTATCTCCTTCGTGAGAATATCCTGAAATAAACAAAATTGAGGATACATTATAACAGCACAATTCAAATCCTCAGTAACTTGTCCAACCGAAATTAATTTAGTCAATAAGGAGGGGACAAGCAACGTGTTAGGAAGAGAAAAGGTATGGGAGATCGCAACAACTCCAGCCTCAGTCACCGGATAGGTGAATCCATTAGCATTTGAAATACTGTGTCGTCATGGGTTTGAGGTACGAACAAAGTCATCAAGGGCAAAAGTCATATATATGTGGCTCCTGAATCAATGATCCAATCATTGCAATTGACCTGACTACGGCTAGCCAAATCAATTCCATGGTTACCTTCTGGCATCACATTCTGTGGACGCATCGAACTAGCATCGTCTGAGGCTCAGCAACCATTTGATAAGCTTTCCCTTTTCCTTCTGCTTGCTTTCTATTCTGAAGCTCCTTCCACCAATCTGGATACCCATGAAGTTTAAAGCACGTCTCCCTAGTATGCTTAGAATTTCCACAATTCGAGTAACCTCCCCCAGGAGAAGTTTTCTGGCGTGATGCTAAGCTAGGCCTTCCTCCTTCCTGTTCAATTTTAGGCTTAGCTATTTGTAGCAATGATTCTTGATTTATTTTGATGTTCGCCCTATTTCCTCGAGATATCAGGGCTGCCGAATCATGGACAATGTCACTGTTTGTCAGCATCACACTTTGTCTCATATCTTCCCGTCGGACACGCGCATAAACTTGTTCAACCGTAGGAAATGGCTGCATCTGCAAGACATCCGCTCTGACCTTGTCAAGACGGTCATCCAACCCATCAAGGAATATGTAAACCTGATCTTCTTGTATAGCCATATTGTGTCTCGCAATGTCTTCGGGACATCGCATTGGGTTCGGATGATGAAAGTCGATCTCCCTCCACAACCCTTGAAGGTTGTTGTAATATGCCTCAATCGGCCCTCCTCCTTGTCGTATCCGAGTCACACGCCTCTTCAAGTCATAAACTTGAGAGGCATCTGTTCCGTCAAAGAAAGTCGTTGCAACTGCATCCCAAACAGATTTCATCGTTGGGAAGCGAATGAAATTGCCAATCAACGCCGAATCCATGGAGTTGATAAGCCAGCCTTTCATAGTCGAATCTTCGATTTTCCACCTCCGAAAGCCAGGATCTGTAGGCAGTGGCTGAGGGAGGTCTCCGTTGATATATCCCAGTTTGTCTTTGCCGGTGACATACATCTCGACAACCTGAGACCATAATCCATAGTTGGCTCTATCCAGTTTAATTGTAATATGAGATGAAGCCGAATCATGCTGGGATATTGATGCTGAAGGAGCAGTGTGGTTCTGAGTCAGGATCTGATTTAATCGGGTAGTCAGATTCTCCAAGAAATTTTCCGTGGTCGAATTCCCCCCTTGATTCTAGGTGGGAACCAATGGTTCGGTAGGGTTTGGATCCGCCATGGATTCAAGGCAGACCACAAGAAAGATGAAGATGAAGTCGGCGTACAGTACTCCCAAGGATCAACCCTAAGGCTCTGATACCATGTTAGCACAGAGAGATTTCGAGGAAGAAATCGTATTCATCTATTTTCTGTATATCTTCTTCATATCTTTTTACAATGACCTGGAGGTATATATATATATATATATAAAGGAAAGAATTCTAAAAGATATATCCTCTAATCTAGATCCTATAATCTCGCTAATTACAATTAATAAGAATCTTCTACGATTACAATATCTTTTACAGCTCATTCTAACAAGAGCCAATCCAGGATGGAAGCACTCCTTCAATTCTATTAGCAGACAAATCGACGCGGACCATGCTGACAAGGTTCAAATCAGAAGGCAATTGAAAAGCACCAGACAAATTGTTGCCTCTGAGCTCGAACCATTCTAGGTCTACATTGTTGACCGATAGCCAATTGGTGAACACGTTTCAAGTGTGAATGAGTTGAACACGTTTCAAGTCATGCTGTTCTTTCAGAAAGCTCGGAATCACGCCATTTGCATGCATCTTTGTTGAGCACGCAGTTTGATAAGCCAAACTCCTCCAGTTGAAATGAAGGAAACCAAGCGGGCTCTTCTGTATTTACTTCCAGACAATTTCGGTTGTCGACAAGTTCAAATACCTTTAGGTTAGAATTATTAGCCAGGGAAGCAAGCGAAAATGAGCCTTCAATAGCATTCCCGGAAAACTCAATATATTCGAGTGACTTGAGATTGTAGAAGAGAGATGAAGGAATAGCCCCGCTAAAATAGTTATATGCCGCATCAACCGCACGGAGTGAGGTAATATTGCAGAAGCAAGAAGGAAGAGGACCCCAAAATCCATTACCCCTAATATGCAACTCTTCAAGGTTCCTCGACGCGCACAAGCATGTTGAAGTGGACACTGCAACTATCAGTGTTGTCACTAAATTGACTTGCCTACTCAAGATCATGGTTGGTGTCGAGAACACAGGATAGAAAGATTGTGCAATCAAAAATCGAAAGTACAAATTAAAAAAAAAAAAGATAAGATGAAGCTTTATAGTTGACTTGCATCACCACAATGCTTCATTTCCACTGTTCTGTAAATTACATTAATTAGAACAAAAAGGGAGAAGCTTAATTACTTCTTTTAAAATTCGATTTTTTTTTGTTTGAGATAAAGTCATGAGATTGAAATCATTTTTAAAATGAGATCTAAGCACCAGAAAAAGTTTTCTCTCATATATCACCAAACAAAAAATAATAATCGTTTTCCTGAAAATTAATTTTCCTGAAAGTATTTTCCTTTGTCATGAAGTTTTCCACCAAACAAACGCACCCTAAATGTAACTAATTTATTAGACTATTGTAAATTGTTCGTTAGATAAGCCATATTCTAAAAAAAATTGTTCTTAATGTGATTCATATCATTTAATCACATATTTCAAATTTTCCATATCACTTTTTCCAAATTTAAACTCAATAAGACATGAAATTTTGAGACCGCCAAAGCAACTAGTTACATAGCCCGTGCTTTGCGAGGTAGCAGCAAGTAGTTTCAGGTTCCATACAGGTTCTACCTATATCTTAATTGAACCTACCTTAACACAGGTTTCAATATCAGTTTTAGGGCCTATTCATGTTCCACCTGTACTCTTAATTGAATGATTGCAGTGAATCATTACCTTTAATAACCACTATTTGTTGTTACAACTCACTAACCACAACTCATATTTATACACACAAATAAATATGAAACATTAACAAAATAAAAGTTTCAATCATAAATATCGTTGAACATGAAAACTCAGAGTAGTGCTTTTAGATTACACAGTCATCATCGAACGACATGGAATACCGCAGGATCCACAAAGACATTACTCAAAGAAAAACACAAAAAGTTGTTGCAGGTTCCGCCGATGACCTTGGAACCATGCTCACCCCAAAGGGGCATATATTGTTGGGAAAGATATTTTTACATATGTTTATCCTTTTCACTATCAACGGTAAGTTTTGCATTTGTATCATTTGGGGTTGTCACTCAATAGGTATGAAATATAGCAACTAAAAATATTCGTTAAATTGGACAAGCAAAACGTGGTAGTAAAGTTTAAACTGAAAGTATATTTATAATCATGTGATGAAATAAGCTAAATTTGAATTGATAAGTGTTGACACCTAAATTTCAACTAATCTTTATCAGTCATCTTCACAAAAAAAAATCTTTAAAAAAATTAATTAGAGCTAATTTTAATTCTAAACAAAAATCATCCCTCATATTTATTTTGCATGCACTGCATTTACATTTAATTGAACCCAGGACACGGGACAAAGCTAGTACAAAAAAGAAGCATTTAAAGCCTTCTCTTTCTGGTCACAGCTATGAGTGCGATTTATGGAGGATCCGAGCAAGAGGAGAGATTCGTGGGAAGGATTTCTCTAAAGAGAACTCAAAAGCACTCAAGTGCACTTAAGTGCACTCAAATGCACTCATTTGGTCAAAAGCAAGAAGGGGACACCATCATGGGGGAGTTCTTCGTTTCTTCAAGAGGAGGGGGGATCTCGACAGTAAAGAAAAGAGGGGGTATCAACTTCTCCTATGCGTTAAAGGGAATGGCAAGGAAGTCCTATAAATATCCAACCGTCGAGGGCACCAAAGGGGGGGAAGATTTAAAATTTAAAAAAAAAAAAAAAAAAAAAAAAAAAAAAAGAGAGAGACAATACCCTTCTCATAGTGTTTCGTTTCTTGTGCTTCCATCCGAAGACTTTTTGTAATTCTTTCGTCGATGTAATCAGCCTCCTCATTGTGGCATATTATGCTCGTGTTGACATAACGCAAGTTGCAGCTTGTACGAGCAAAGTTTTTTGAAGAAGGCAACTCTCTATCACTTTAGTATGCAAAGATGTGATTGATGGCTTGAGCTCGTATATTATTTGGGTTTGTCTTTTTTTTAATCGAACGAGCATCGTTATCAGCAGGTAGACGTTAGCCTTGTCCAAATCAGTAGATAAGCTTATTCTCTTATCATTTTTGGTAATCACAATAATCTTATCCGAAATTGCCAACGAAATCAGTGCACACGAACATATCTCCAGGCCATTAAAATCACGGAATCTTTCGAGGTTCAAAGATATTTTTCTGCTATTGGCTTAACCTGTTTGCATTGGCATATCATTTTTACCTTGATTGGAATTGATTTAATTGTTATTTTAGAGTATATTCGTCATTTATAATCATCTTAAAAAAATTGCATAAAATATATATATATATATATATATATCATTTGCATTGCATTGCATTCAATAAAAGTGTGCTTTTTCTATATTTCGCCTATCAGATCCAGAATCGGAAAGCCAAGCCTCCTATTGGTGTTCAAGGCATTGTGTTCATTTATTTTATGCAAATTATATTGTGCTACCCCAGAATCGGAAGGCCGAGCCTCCTGCTGGTGGTTTATGTCCCCATATCTTATTGCACGAACACCGATGGTCGTCGTAAAATTCACCGGATCCTACCCCCCTTTCTTTATATTTATGTTCTTTTAATGTCTTTTTTATTTTATTATAACTTGCATTGCATTGCATTTTATAAAAGAGAAAACCCTAAACATTCATAAGAAAACCCAAAAAAAGTATTGCAAAAATCAGAAAAGTTGCATCTTCGAAAATTCATCAAATTTTCCAAAATCAGAATTTTTCATGAAAAGGGTACCGAAAGGGCATTAATTGAAAAATTAATGTAACCAAGTCCCCGAACTCAAAATCTCTGGTTCGCAGGAATAAAATAGTTCTCTCGCTATTTTATTTAGGTTTCTAATCAACCTGCCAATAATGATTAGTAGCGACTCCAAAACATATCTTTGCATGAAATTGATTTTAAGTTGCGAATTGGTAGGGCTTGGGGGGAGTCCGTGTTAGATTAGTTAATTTAATTAACCTAATAATCCATTAGCCTAGAAAATTTCAATCTATTTTTTTAGGTCGTGACAGCTTGGCGACTCCACTGGGGAAGTGCTTTAATTTTTTTCAAAAAAAATTTCAAGACTTAATTGGTTCACTTGAATCTTTTCGAAAAATAAAAGCCTTAGAGGATTTAGGCCTGATGAAAATTCCATGGATGTCTCGCTTTTGGCGATCTTGTTTGAATCTAATCTTCAGGTGTTAAATGGTTTTGCAAAAAGGGAGTTATAAGGGGTGGAGTAATTGGCTAACCCTTTGTTTTGCAGGCTTGGTGAATTGAAAATTCTGTTTTAATTTATGAACTATTGGAGCGGTGTTTGCATTTAAATGTTGTGCATGTATTTACAGTATTTGTACTACACCACATTCAAATCGTGATCGGACCCGGGTTACCCAATAGTTTTAGATGGTATTTAATTGGTTCTTTAACCTTGGCTGTCAGGCTTCGCTAAAGGTTATCCCACTTGGATCCCGAAATCTTCCAAAAAATGGCTCAAGGGTCGTTCTCATGCACGCGAGGTGGCAATGCATGGGCGTTGTCCTTGTCGACCGAACCAAGCCGGAATGATTGGACTCGACTAGTCATGACTACGTATGCGAGGCAGCAACTATGTCATGGTGAAACGTGCGCGAGGCTGCGACGTGTCGTTCTGTCCTTCATTTCATTTTGCTAAGAATTAAAATTGAATCCACGATTCATGTGCATGTCTTTGTGATTGACATTTTCTATCCTCAATGGCGGTAACTTCTTGTACTTTATCTCATTGTCATCTCATTTCATTTTGGGGTCGGTCCATGATCTAGGTTGGTTTGTCTTGGTGTGTGATCTATATACAAATGGGTCGTGACGATATCCATTTCATGCCTACTCCAAAGCTAGAGCTCAAGAAGTTATGGCGGCAGTTGAAGCCGGATGGTCAGCGGTATGTGCTCGAGCGTATTGGATTCATGTTGCCAATACTTGACATTGATATTCAGAGCGGGATCATGCATGCACTTGCTCACTTTTGGTGCCCTAAGACGACCACATTTGTGCTGGGAGGTAAGTTTGAGCTCACACCCACTCTAGAGGAATACAGCGTTGCCATTGGAAAATCAATTGGGCTAGATATAGTTGAACCTCCCATTCGAGCAGACCCTGTGGTAGCACTTACTGAATTTTTGGGTTTGACTAAAAAGACAATTGAAAAGGTGCTGAAGGGTAATTGTCAGGCATGTCCATTGTCTTTCCTCATCGAATATTTTGAAAATAATGATGACCTCATGAGGTCTAGGATTTTTATCTTGGCCTTTTTCAGACTTATCATTTTTTCATTCCGTCAGAACACTATTGACCCGGTGATAGCCTGAACAGTAAAACAGATTTGTGGAGGAGTTAATTTTGTAAATACTATTCTTGCTGAAACTTTCATTTCCTTGGCACGTTTCAAATCTTTAAATAAAGAACAAAGCAAGAAAGGAAAAGATAAGACTCTTCGGGCTCCAATTGAGCTTTTACAAATCTGGTTTTTCTCACATCTTTCTCAATTTGGGGAAGGCATGACTGTATTTGAAATGGGTATGACTGATAATCATATTTTAAGATTTAAACAAATACAAAATCAAACTAGGAAGTTGCACTACTCGCAATGGGTCGAGCTATTCAAGAATCCGAACTCTAAGATTTTCCTTTAGCAAGCTGTATGGTTCCGAGTGGTTGAGGCCCGGCTATGCCATGGTGATCAGAAACCCATACCATTGATGGGCATTTACGGGGCAACCAGCTATCAGCCTCTTCGAGTTGCGCGACAATTTCGAGTTCTGTAAGATATCTCGCCTTCACTTGGGCCCAATGAATTTCAAGTCCAGTTCGAGAAAGGCGAGAACTACAAAGCCGAACTCAGGCGTCATTTTGAAGCTTGGCAGAAATGGTCCAATCGAAAACTGATTTGGCCTATATATGAGCCAACCAGAAAGATGAAGAACTACTTCGCCACGGCCCAGTACATTCAGTGTTAGTTCATTTGCTCGAAAAACATGATGACATGTATAACTGTTGCAAATGCAATGTTATATGCCAGAAAAGTTTTGTGTGCTTTTGCTAACATTATAAAGCTCCACTGGGGAATTTTGTCAATAGGGAAGCCTATCTGATCTTTCTGACAATTCTGACCAATTTAAAAGAGGGACTTCAGTTGGAAGGGACTTTTCAGTCATGAAAAAGGCTTTTGAGAACCGATCATTAATGCGGGTAATAGAATCGCTCAGAGCTGTCATTGTCATGTTTGACAAGGGTCTGGATATTCTCGCAATTAGTATGACCTAGACCAATCTATGAGGTTTTTTTATAAGGATTGTAATTCGGGCTTGGTCAAAGGCTATTCGAAGGGGACTCATGCGAGTCGTTAGGTTATGAAACAGAACCTTCATCAGCTGCATTGGGTTTACAAGTCAGGAACCTTGCGAAATGATATAAAGATAATCCTGCTCGCACTTCTTCGAGCGGTATTCATAAGCATTTGAAACCCTGCGTTAACCCAAATGCCCTAATCTGAAGAGACTTTTGGTAAGGGTGGTGGGCTTAGAAATGAAAGATTTATTTTCCACAAAGGGTTGTATGATAAGCAAATTGGTGATCATCTGTCTTTGTCACTTTGCAGCTCATAAATGAACATTTTTCGGAAAGTATATTTTTTTGAACCAATTCGAGTAAGATTCTTAATGTGCCTCTCTAGAAAAGTTTGTGAAATAATTTTCATAGTTTCGAGTATAGTTGTGACTTGGCAATCACATTTTTATTAATATTGTTAAGCTAACAGTAACACGGAATTTACAATTTATTGCGTAAATGGATAATTATAAAATTCAAGTGGCAGTAGCAGCAGCCACTGCAGCAATCATGAATCACAGTAGATATGGATGATGATGATAATTTTGAGAACTACATATCAAGAGAGCATCGTGTGAATCGAGATCATGAGAGGGAAATGTATATGAATCTGATCCTATACAATGGAGATACCCATTGAATAAACCAAATACGGATGACACCGAACACTTTTTTAGAACTCTGCAAAACACAGTGCAAGGAACTTGTTGCACTCCACAGTAAATGTTTCTATCAAGGAGCAACTTCTAGTTTTTTGCAATATCATTGGACAAAATGTGAGGTTTAGAGTCATTGGAGGGGCATTCCATAGGTCAACAGAGACTGTGCACAGATATTTCAAAACCGTTTTGCAGGCGATCTTGAAATTATACAAACCTGTTGTGAAAGAACCAAGCAATTCCACTCATCCAAAGGCAAGTAATAGTAGAAGGTTTTATCCATATTTGAAGGTATGACATTTGGAATGAAAATCTAGGTATTTTGCTTGAAAAGTTTCACTAGTATTTGGTTGATAACTACTTTGATTAACTGAGGATTGTGTCACAACAATAGATGGAACTCATGTACGCGCATCAATTCTTTTGGAAATTCAAGGACGATTTCATGGTCGGAAGAAAGGAACAGGAACAACACAAAATGCATTAGCTGCTGTTACATTTGACTTAAAATTTTCTTATATATTAGCTGACTAGGAGGGAACTGCACATGATTCACGTGTTTTAGCTAATGCACTTTCAAAGCCGAATGGATTGAATGTTTGTCACGCCCCGCTCACAAAATCGCGCAAGCGCGACCTTCGTAAAGTCATGCTCTCGATTCCCAGGATTCACAAAGCACGAGATGCATGAGTAAACGAGCAAGCGGAAACGAAAAGGAAAACTTCTCCGTACGCAAATAAAGGGGACCTGGATAACGAGATCATAAAATAACTAGAAACATATCAAGAGTTCTTACAAAAGAGTAGAATTACTAAGACTACTGACGGTTGGGTTGGTTGGGACTTAACAAAAAATGCCACTATACCTAAGCCCCCAAAAGATTACAGACCAACGAGGGTAACAACCAAAAGACGAAAAGTAAAGGCTGGAAACCCCTAGGTCGAACCACTAGACCCATCAGTCGCATCGGCATCCTCGGTAGGCTCGTAGTCCGAAAAGGTCTCGGAGCGTACGTCCACGGTGTCATCCATCTCATCATCCTCCAGCTCATCCTCTGAGGCCTCGATCACAATCACCTCAACCGTGCCCTCCTTAGACAGGGTCTTCTCTGGCACGTTTCTCGAACCCGCAACGGATAACTCTACCTCAAAAAAATCTCGGGTGGGATGACACCAGCTCGGGACGACTCGTCGTGGCACCTCCGTGGACTTCAACGGACCAGTGGTGACATCACCTACCCTACGGAACCAAGCCTCGAACCTATGTGGTTTTCAGTCTTTACCTCTCTCGTCGACCCACACAACTGTACACTTACTCACAAATACGGTACCCCGACCGTCAGGAAACTCATCAAAATATGCAGTCATCTCCTTGGGATCACCTAGACGTGTCGGCAGCATCCTCAAGGCTTAGGGTCTGAAAAGTAAGGTCCCGCGACAGGGTGAGATTTATATATCAGTAAAAAGTCCTAATCCTAGGTCAGGCCAATAGTACACCCAGATGAATGCAAATACAGAACAAGAACATGCATCAACAAAACAGAGCACTCATCAGACGTAGGATACCAAAAATACACAAGAGATGCACAGTCGTACGATCAAGCCACCATAACACATCAATAAGTCCGGTATGAAGCACTAGGTTAAGCCATACATTTCACCCCTTTAGGATTCTCTATAAAATTCACGCCCGCGTCAATACGCCTCAGGCTTGATCCGCGTCATTATGCCTCAAATCAATAAATCGACAAACCTGCGTTAAACGCATCAGGTTTTCCATGCCATTTCGGCTTTCCATCAACACATATAAACCTCGTCCCGCGTCTCAACGCCTCAGGACACCACTAGTTTCCAAGCATGCCAAGTTTCACTTCCGCTCAAGACTTCATGATCGAATATAAGCCCATGCAAGGATTAAGTGTTTACGGTACGTGAGACAATCAATTTCATTATCCCTAAAGTGGCATCATCATAAGGCATAAGTACTTGACAAGCACTCGAGCGATCATCAATTCACCATAACAAATATCAAACAACCACGCATTTACTCATAAAAATTCATTCCAATCAAGACCAATTCATCCAGTCGATGCCTATCCTCCTCGCCAAGGGTTAGAAACTCCTTACCTTGTGCTAGAATGAACAAATTTCCCTTTCCAAGCACCTCAAATAACCGGCCCCAAGATATCCGAAACAAGGCAGCTTTGTACCTAAAGGAATTCTACCCGTTTCGTCAATATTCCTTCGTCCAATCGTCGAACTATCAAGTAAAAACCTTAATAACATATCCATTGACATTCTAGTACGTCTCAGCGATGAAATTGGAGCTCAATTTCCCCCCCAAATAGCCCCCAAGAACTCGGCAAGAACAGAACCAAACAGGGTATATTTTCGATTCTGTTTAGTTCCTTACTAATCAGCCCATAAGCTATTCTTATACCTCTAATTAATCACTAATATACTTGTTAACATGTAGTTCTAGGGGTTGGGAAGCCTCACCGAAAAATTGATGTCAAGGCGACGCCAAATGGTCCACGAACGGCGCTGGTCTTCCCAAGTCCTCAACCGGGCAGATTCTGTCCTCCAATCACAGCACCCATTTGGGGTCAAAACTTTATCAAACTCAGTCTAAATTTTTACCACAACTCAGTATACAAGTTCCCTAGATGTCCACAAAATTTGAACGAAAGATTCAAACGATTCGAGGTCATACGAGGTCCAAACAGCAGCTTACCTCTAGTTGCGACGATTTTCGTCGACTCGCGGGAAAACAGTTGAACGGGGCTCCTCAGTAGGTCAAATGCTGAGCTTCAAGTTGGAGTAGGTCGGCAAGAGGATGAGGAAAGTGATGGTGGCTGGCTCGACGGCTGGAAGTCGCCGGCGGTGACGATCGGGCAGTACGAAACCGGCGGCCGGGTCTGATCGGGCGTGGAGCTCTCGGCGTGGAAGAAGAAAAGAAGAAGAAGAAGAAGAATGAAGATGGCAGATGAAGATGGTGTTCGGCCAAGGGAGCCGAAAAGGGAGTCCACCCTCTAATTTTGATGGTCAACTATGAAGAATGGTAGGTTAAAAGTGAGTCATTAATTACCAATGCCTAATCTAAAGACTCTTGTCCACTAGTCAATCAAAGGCTTATCCAAGGGCTGTCAATTTCTCCAATTTTCGGCAGCCATGGAGCATTGCAAAAGATCAAAATGCCCTTGTCCAATTATAAAGAAAAAGCCAAGACTTGAGGGGCAAAATGGTAACTTCGTCCTAGTCGTTCGAAACGTCTTTTTTCCAATATAAAATTTCCTTCGGCGAGGCGACGTCCAAATAAAGAAAATGTTGGAATTCTAAATTTTCCATTTCCCAATTTCGAAACTTATCTATGGGTCATTTCTCTAACGAATGAAATTTCAGGCTATCCCGAACTGACGAGCGGCTTTTGCAGACTTTACGCATATTGACTCTGTGATTCTCCTCACACTTAGGACTCGACAGTTAATGGCTACTTTGGTTGTCATGTAATTGCGAGGGCCTATTACTAGTTCCGACGGCCTCGATCGTCATCGTTCGACTTAGGAAAATTTTGCAAATCATATATTGGCTAAACGGTATCACCCGTGTCCTAATCGTACAACGCTCGCAATGTCTTCCTTAATCATTCTTAGATCGACCCTTAATGGTTCTAAATATTCCCTTGTCAATTCTTATGGTCAAAATCCCACTTCTATTCGAGTTCCTTAGGTCCACGTACCTTGTCCTACGTTAGCCTTTCCCTTTATGGTCGGTTAACTCGTGATTGATCAGATCCGAGCGAGATAAAACTGAATTACACCGTTAGATACATTCTCAATAAAAGTCTCGAAGTGGCAGGAAAACCAGAATGTCACAACTCTTCCCCCCTTACAAAAATTTCTTCCTCGAAATTTACAGTAAACCCAGTTACTCAAACAAATGGAGGTAATGACATCTCATCGTTTCCTCGTTTTCCTAGGTAGCGCCTTCTGTTCCATGGTGCTCCCAAACTACTTTGACCAGTGGTATCGTCTTGTGTCTCAAAACTTGCTCTTTTCTATCTTCAATTCTGCCTGGCTTTTCCACATAGGACACCCTGTCGTCAACCTCGATAGTTTCATAATCCAATACGTGTGTCGGGTCCGGTTCATATTTCCTCAACATTGACACATGGAAGACGATGTGCACTTTAGACAAATTAGACGGAAAGGCAAGCCTGTAGGCTAGGGTTCCAATCCGTTCCAAAATCTCGAATGGGCCTACGTATCTCGGACTTAGTTTCCCTTTCTTCCCAAACCGGGATAAACCTCGCATCGATGACACCTTAAGGAAAACATGATCGCCTACTTGAAACTCCAAAGGTTTACGTCGTTTATTCGCATAACTCTTCTGGCGACTCTGTGCCGTCTTCAGTCTATCTCGTATTATCTTCACGGCCTCCACCGACTGCTCTACTAACTCTGGGCCCGTAATCCTTTTTTCTCCAACTTCGTTCCAGCAAATCGGCGTTCTACACGATCTTCCATAGAGTGCCTCAAAAGGTGTCATTCGTATACTCTGCTGATAACTATTATTATATGCAAACTCTACCAAATGTAATCGATCCTGCCATCCACCTTTGAAATCTATAACATATGCTCGTAACATATCCTTGAGTGTTTGAATTGTCCTTTCCGATTGTCCGTCCGTCTGCGGATGATACGCCGTACTATACTGCAATCGAGTTCCCATGGCATCCTGAAAACTTTTCCAAAAATTAGCCGTAAACTTGGGATCTCGATCCGATGTAATCGTCACGGGTACTCCATGTAATCTCACTATATGTCGCATATATAGCCAAGCATACCTGTCCATCGCGAAATCCTTTCGCACAGGAATGAAATATGCAGACTTGGTCAACCTATCCACAATTACCCAAATAGAATCGTGACCTCTTTGGCTCCTTGGTAATCCCATAACAAAGTCCATTGTCACATGTTCCCACTTCCATTCAGGAATCTCCAACGGTTGTAGCAATCCGCCAGGCTTACAGTGCTGCGCTTTCACCTGTTGACACGTCAAGCACTTTGCTACATACTTAGCCACATCCACTTTCATTCCGTTCCACCAATAATGCTGACGTAGATTCTGGTACATTTTCGTGCTACCTGGATGGATACTATAGTTGCTTTTGTGAGCCTCTGATAAAATCTTTTCTCTGAGTTCTTCGTCCTTGGGCACGCATAGACTTCCTCGAAATCTCAAGATTCCACCCTCTAACACTTGTAACTCCGGTTTCCTCTTTGTAGCGTCTACCTCTAGGATTTTTTGAATTTCTGGGTCCGTAGGCTGCAAGGCTTTTATCCTTTCTTGGATCTCAGGTTCGATTCTCAGTGTGGCTACCAAACTGGATAACTGACAGACTTCCATTCTGAATTCAGAATCCCTCAAATTTTCAAATAACATCCACCCTTTAACTAGTAGACAAGCGATACTTGATTTCCGACTGAGCGCATCTGCGACTCTGTTCGCTTTCCCAGGGTGATATAAAATGTCGCAATCATAATCCTTAAGTAACTCCATCCACCGACGATGTCTCATGTTCAACTCCTTTTGAGAGAATAAATATTTCAAACTCTGATGGTCCGTGAATATTTGAAACCTTTCACCACATAAGTAATGCCTCCAAATTTTTAAGGCGAAGTCGTGCGTCGGATAGTTCATTTCATGGGGTCTCAACTGTCACAAGGCATACGCTACTACCCTTCCGTGTTGCATAAGTACGCATCCCAATCCTTTTAGCGAAGCATCGCTATAAATCTTGAAGCCTCCGAGCCCAGAAGGAATTGTAAGTACATGGTCGGTCGTCAACCGATGCTTAAGCTCTCGAAAACTCCTTTCACATTTGTCCGTCCATTCAAACTTCGTAAGCTTCTTAGTTAACTGCGTCAACGGCATAACTATAGACAAAAACTTTTCTACGAAACGCCTATAATAGCCAGCTAATCCCAGAAAACTCTGAACTTCCGTGACTATCGTAGACCTAGGCCAATTAACCACTGCCTCAATCTTCGTAGGGTCTATGGATATCCCTTCTCCAGATATTACATGGCCAAAAAATGCCACCTTATTCAGCCAAAACTCACACTTGCTAAACTTAGCGTACAGCGAGTGTTCCCTTAGGGTCTGTAAAACAATTCTCAAATGCCTTTCATGTTCCCCATTACTTCCTGAATAAATCAAAATATCATCAATAAACACTATGACAAAGTGGTCCAGATAACCCTTAAACACTCGACGCATCAGGTCCATAAATGCAGCTGGAGCATTAGTTAAGCCAAAAGGCATCACCGTAAACTCAAAATGTCCATATCTCGTTCTAAAAGCCATCTTCGGAATATCATCTTTCTTAATCCTCAACTGATGATACCCTGTCCTCAAATCTATTTTAGAAAATACCGAAGCCCCCTGTAATTGGTCAAATAGATCATCAATCCTCGGCAACGGATACTTATTCTTAACGGTTACTTGGTTCAGTTGTCGATAATCAATATACAACCGCAAGGATCCATCATTTTTCCTTACAAATAACACTGGTGCTCCCCAGGGCGATGCACTCAGTCTAATGAATCCTTTGTCTAGCAACTCTTGCATTTGCACCTTTAGTTCCTTTAATTCCGATAATGCCATTCTATAAGGTGCCTTCGAGATTGGCTCCGTCCTAGGAGCTAACTCAATAACAAACTCAGTCTCCCGCTCAGGTGGTAGTCCAGGCAATTCTTGGGGAAAGACATCCGGAAATTCACGTACCACCAGTATATCTTCTAGCTTCGGTTCCCCAACCGTTATATCTACCACTGCAACCAAATAAGCTTGGCATCCCTCATCTATCAACTTTGTCGCTTCGAGCAACGTAACCAATGGAATAGAAATTCCTCCACGACTTCCTTTAAACTCGAAGCTAGGCGACCATCCGGATAAAAACGGATCACTCTACTACCACAATCAACTACTGCCCCTAGCTTGCCCAACCAATCCATTCCTATAATCGCATCAAAGTCATACATGGGCAACACAGCCAAATCTATATTTTCTTCGTTACTACCAATGACTATCTTACAGTTCTCACAGCCTAAAGAAACCAACACATTATCCTTCAACGGAGTAGCAACATGCAATAACACACTTAACGGTTTCAACTTCATATTAACCAATTCAGCAAATTGAGCACACACGAAGGAATGTGAAGCACCAGGATCAAACAACGCATAAGCAGCTTGGTCGCACAAATAAACTGTACCTGTGACTACGCCAGGCGTTTCCTTCGCTTCCCTGCGTGCTACAGCATAGACTCTACCCTGGGCTGGGGATCGGTTCTACTTGTTCTAGGGCACAGCATTTGGTGGTCCTGCCTGTGGTCATTGCCCTTAAGGCCTAGCCATTGGAGTTTGGTTGGGGCAAGATCTCATATAATGGTCCATCTGACCACACTTGAAGCATGCGCTTGTCCTAGTCGGGCAAGGCCCATTTCCATGTCTCCTTCCACAAAGACGATAATTCGGGTTGTACTGATGCGGTGGCTTATTGATATCTTCCTCACGGGTGGGACAAAGCGTCTAGTATTCACCATAGGCCTCTTTCCCAACTGGCGATTATCTTGAAACGAAGGGAATCGCGATCCAGACGCAGCTGTTCTTTCTCTCATGTCTCGTTCTATCATCTGCCCCCGCTCATAGATTTCCTTATAAGTTCTCAGGTTCACTGTCACAATATGACTGCGAAGTTCGGGTCGCAACCCGTCTCGAAATTTCCTCACCTTCTCTAGCGAATCTTTAACATAACGTGGCGCGTACCTCGACAGTCTAGCAAATTCAGCTTCATACTGATCCACTGTCATGTTACCCTGCCGCAGATTCTGAAATTCCACTAGCTTGCTTTCTTGCGCAGTTTTTGAGAAATACTTGTCATTGAAGGCCGTAGTGAAAATAGTCCAATTCAGGGCAATGCCTTCAGGAAATACTCCGTCTTTCATAGCCTTCCACCAGTCATTCGCGGTACCATCCAACTGGTAAACCGCCAAGAGTACTTTCTCCTCATCATTACACCTTAAAGCCCCGAAAATCTTTTCGAGCTTTTCTATCCACCTAGGCGCCAACTCATGGTCACCAGTTCCATTAAACTGAAGTGGCTTTAACTTCACAAATTATTCCACCAGTTGGCCTATATCCCTAGGCACAATATTAATACCCGACGTGTTACCTACTTCCACTCCCTGGCCACTGTTCTCATTAGTTCAGACATTACTTGTTCCAACACCTTGGCCAACATTTTCATTAACTCCACTTCCCACATTAACACCAGTCGCAGCATTGACGGTAGCTAAGGCAGCCCCAACAGCTTGGGTAATGGAAACATCTCTACCTTGGGCTTGTCTATCTATCAAGTTTCAAATTCGTTCCAATGCCCTCAGTACGTCACCCATTCCAGGATTCTCTACGACAGGTGGCCTCAAACTAGAAGCTCCACCTCTAGGTTTTCTGCGTCTAACAGGTCGATCGATTATTCTTACACTACCTGTACCACTATAATTCCACCACGGAATTAGAGACTTAGCTCAACCACACAAGTCCAGTGGTTCTATGCTACACAGCAAGCAGCACTTACACTAAGAAACCATTCACCCAGCCATCCTCATGAGCACAATAATTAAGAACATACATTCATACTTCAAGCTCCAACAAGACCCCCAACATTTCATCAAGCCAGCATCCACAATTTTCTATGCACATAACAAGTACGAAGCTTAGTCACTATCAATTCATCATAACCACACCACTTTCACAATGTCAATCACATGCGCCAAGTCATATGTCATGCATTTCTAACTCAACTCTAATGATTCCTCATACGGTCTCACTACCCAGTCATCCCAAATCTCATTTCTCCTTATCACTCCAGTCCTCAATCAACTTGGATTGAGCTAACGAAGCTCTGATACCACTTCAACTGGGATGTCACGCCCCGCTCACAAAATCACGCAAGCTCGACCTCCGTAAAGTCATGCTCTCGATTTCCAAGATTCACAAAGCACGAGATGCATGAGTAAACAAGCAAGCGGAAATGAAAAGGAAAACTTCTCCGTACGCAAATAAAGGGGACCTGGATAACGAGATCATAAAATAACTAGAAACATATCAAGAGTTCTTACAAAAGAGTAGAATTACTAAGACTACTGACGGTTGGGTTGGTCGGGACTTAACAAAAAATGCCACTATACCTAAGCCCCCAAAAGATTACAGACCAATGAGGGTAACAACCAAAAGTCGAAAAGCAAAGGCTGGAAACCCCTAGGTCGAACCACTAGACCCATCAGTCGCATCTGCATCCTCGGTAGGCTCGTAGTCCGAAAAGGTCTCGGAGCGTACATCAACGGTGTCATCCATCTCATCATCCTCCAGCTCAGCCTCTGAGGCCTCGATTACAATCACCTCAATCGTGTCCTCCTTAGACGGGGTCTTCTCCGGCACATTTCTCGAAGCCGCAACGGATACCTCTACCTCAACAGAATCCCGAGTGGGATGACACCAGCTCAGGACGACTCGTCGTGGCACCTTCGTGGACTTCAACGGACCAGTGGTGACATCACCTATCCTACGGAACCAAGCCTCGAACCTATGTGGTTTCCAGTCTTTACCTCCCTCGTCGACCCACACAACTGTACACTTCCTCACAAATACGATACCTCGCCCGTCAGGAAACTCATCAAAATATGCAGTCATCTCCTTGGGATCACCTAGACGTGTCGGCAGCATCCTTAAGGCTTGGGGTCTGAAAAGTAAGGTCCCGCGACGGGGTGAGATTTATATCTCAGTAAAAAGTCCTAACCCTAGGTCAGGCCAATAGTACACCCAGATGAATGCAAATACAGAACAAGAACATGCATCAACACGACAGAGCACTCATCAGACGAAGGATACCAAAAATGCACAAGAGATGGACAGTCATACAATCAAGCCACCATAACACATCAATAAGTCCGGTATGAAGCACTAGGTTAAGCCATGCATTTCACCCCTTTAGGATTCTCTATAAAATTCACGCCCGCGTCAATACGCCTCAGGCTTGATCTGCGTCATTACACCTCAGATCAATAAATCGACAAACCCGCGTTAAACGCATCAGGTTTTCCATGCCATTTCGGCTTTCCATCAACACATATAAACCTCATCCCGCGTCTCAACGCCTCAGGACACCACTAGTTTCCAAGCATGCCAAGTTTCACTTCCGCTCAAGACTTCATGATCGAATATAAGCTCATGCAAGGATTAAATGTCTACGGCACGCGAGACAATCAATTTCATTATCCCTAAAGTGGCATCATCATAAGGCATAAGTACTTAACAAGCACTCGAACGATCATCAATTCACCATAATAAATATCAAACAACCACGCATTTACTCATAAAAATTCATTCCAATCGAGACCAATTCATCCAGTCGAGGCCTATCCTCCTCGCCAAGGGTTAGAAACTTCTTACCTTGTGCTAGAATCAACAAATTTCCCTTTCCAAGCACCTCAAATAACCAGCCCCAAGAGATCCGAAACAGGGCAGCTTTGTACCTAAAGGAATTCCACCCGTTTCGTCAATATTCCTTCGTCCAATCGTCGAACTATCAAGTAAAAACCTTAATAACATATCCATCGACATTCTAGTATGTCTCAGCGATGAAATTGGAGCTCAATTTCCCCCCAAACAGCCCCCAAGAACTCGGCAAGAACAGAACCGAACAGGGTATATTTTCAGTTCTGTTTAGTTCCTTACTAATCAGCCCACAAGCTATTCTTATACCTCTAATTAATCACTAATCTACTTGCTAACATGTAGTTCTAGGGGTTGGGAAGCCTCACCGAAAAATTGATGTCAAGGCGACGCCAAATGGTCCACGAACGATGCCGGTCTTCCCAAGTCCTCAGCCGGGCAGATTCTGTCCTCCAATCACAGCACCCATTTGGGGTCAAAACTTTATCAAACTCAGCCCAAATTTTTACCACAACTCAGTATACAAGTGCCCTAGATGTCTACAAAATTTGAACGAAAGATTCAAACGATTCGAGGTCCTACGGGGTCCAAACAGTAGCTTATCTCTTGCAGCGACGGTTTTCGTCGACTCGCGGGAAAACGGTTGAACGGGGCTCCTCAGTAGGTCAAATGCTGAGCTTCAAGTTGGAGTAGGTCGGCAAGAGGATGAGGAAAGTGATGGTGGCTGGCTAGATGGCTGGAAGTCGCCGGTGGTGGCGTTCGAGCAGTGCGAAACCGGCGGCCGGGTCTGATCGGGCGTGGAGCTCTCGGCGTGGAAGAAGAAAAGAAGAAGAAGAATGAAGATGGCAGATGAAGATGGTGTTCAGCCAAGGGAGCTGAGGAGGGAGTCCACCCTCTAATTTTGATGGTCAACTATGAAGAATGGTAGGTTAAAAGTGAGTCATTAATTACCAATGCCTAATTTAAAGACACTTGTCCACTAGTCAATCAAAGGCTTATCCAAGGGCTGTCAATTTCTCCAATTTTCGGCAGCCATGGAGCATTGCAAAAGATCAAAATGCCATTGTCCAATTATAAAGAAAAAGCCAAGACTTGAGGGGCAAAATGGTAACTTCGTCCTAGTCGTTCGAAACGTCGTTTTTTCGATATAAAATTTCCTTCGGCAAGGCGACGTCCAAAGAAAGAAAATGTTGGAATTCTAAATTTTCCATTTCCCAATTTCGAAACTCATCTTTGGGTCATTTCTCTAACGAATGAAATTTCAAGCTATCCCGAACTGACAGGCGGCTTTTGCAGACTTTACGCGTATCGACCCTGTGATTCTCATCACACTTAGGACTCGACAGTTCATGACGACTTTGGTTGTCATGTAATTGCGAGGGCCTATTACTAGTTCCGACGGCCTCGATCGTCATCGTTTGACTTATGAAAATTTTGCAAATCATACATTGGCTAAACGGTATCACACGTGTCCCAATCGTACAACACTCGCAATGTCTTCCTTAATCGTTCTTAGATCGACCCTTAATGGTTCTAAATATTCCCTCGTCAATTCTTATGGTTAAAGTGCCACTTCCTATTCGAGTTCCTTAGGTCCACGTACCTTGTCCTGCGTTAGCCTTTCCCTTTATGGTCGGTTAACTCGTGATTGATCAGATCTGAGTGAGATAAGACTGAATTACACCGTTAGATACATTCTCAATAAATGTCTCGAAGTGACAGGAAAACCAAAATGTCACAATGTTCCTAGAGGTAAGAAAATAGAGTTCAACATAATGGTTGAATTGAGTTTAGTATGTTACTGATAAGCTTATTTATATCTTGCAGGAAAGTATTATCTTGCTAATGTTGGCTATGGAACTAAAGTGGATTCATCTCTCCACATCGTGATGTTAGACACCATTTGAAGGAGTTCGGTGATCGCCCACCTAAAAATGAGAAAGAATTATTCAATCTACGTCATTCATCTCTAAGAATGACGGTTGAAAGAGCGTTTGGGGTGTTAAAGAAGCGGTTTTCAATTATTAGATTATGAACCTTTTTGGTCTTTCAAAACACAAGTCGATGGGTAAAAGTACACTTTTATTGCCAAAAGTACGGAGATCACTTTGGTGCCAAAAGTTTCAACCGGATCACTTTAGTGCTAGCTTTTTTTAAAAACAATCACTTTGATGCCAAGTCCGATTTGCTTCGCCGAAATTCTGACGTGGCTCGCCGGCGGTCCACCATGGCATTATTATTAAAATTTAAATTTTTTATTTAACATAATTTGAGAAATAAGCCGAAAATTTCAAAAAAAAATGCTAGTAATCCACAAAAAAAAAAACTACAGGCGCTACCGCTGCCGTCCCACCATCACTAGCAATGGCCGGCAACCCTTGTCGGCCTCAGGCGAGGGCCTGCAAACCCCCGCTAGCGGTCCTCCACCAGACCTTGGCGAGGGCAGGCGACCCTTGCCCAGATATGGGCGAGGGTCCGCAGGCCCTCTCCTGAGGCCGGCGGCGGTCGCCGACCCCAGGCTGGGGCTCGACAACGGCGAGGGTTGTAATAGCCCTCGTAGCCCGCCTTTTTTTTTTAGTTTTTTGCTTATTTTTCAGCTTATTTTAATTTATTTCAAATAAATTTTTTATTTTAAAAATTTTATCTTAGTTTTTATTTTTTATTTCTTTTTTTAAAATTTTCAAGTCCACGTGGAACCAATGCAGACTTCATTTTATACAAAAATGCTAATTAAAATTAAAAAATTAATTAAAAATGCCACGGGGCAATTTTGGCTTGAATTTTTTTTCGGAAACACCAAAATCACCTTTTTTTTTTCTCCGATTTGGCACTAAAGTGATCAAATTGAAACTTTTGGTATCAAAGTGATCTTCGTACATAATTTTTGACACTAAAAGTGTACTTTTGCCCAAGTTGATGTTGCCCTAGCATGTTGTACCATTCACAATTTTATCATGGGATTTGATCCCAACGACTCTATCATGGAAGAGATGAATAGCCAAATGGATTTCAAACAGAAAATCCAAGAGTCCTTAGAACAGCTCCTGATGCACTAATTTGACTAGGAGATGTGAGGTTTATGCATGTGTTTCCTTCCATTCAAAGCTCTTCATTTTGACTGGATGAGAGAGACTCAATCCTTACTACTGCCCATACTCTTCCTGTAATGCTTATCCTTATTTTTATTTTTTTTACACTTCTCCTAGAGGTCTCTGCCTTTGCATTTTCATTCCAAGCCAAATTCCTCTGTCTCTCCCTGAGCTATTTCTATTGTTACTTCTTGCTGGTTTTTAATCCTGAGGAGATATGGATATATAGATAGAGTATGGGCAAGGCTTAGGGCTCGCTGGCCTCGGGCGAGTCTGAGATCGTCAGGACCAGCCGAGCCTCAAGCTAGGGGAGAAGTGTAAAAAAAAAAAGTACTAAACCTATGGTATTTGTGCTAATTTAGTCCTAAATCTTTTTTTGGTGTCAATTAAGTCCAAAACATTTTGCATTTGTACCAATTAAGTTCTAAACCTTTTGCATTTGTATCAATTCAGTCACAATCCTTTTGCATTGATACTAATTCAGTCCTAAATCATTTATATTTATGTCAATTGAGTTAATTAGGCTAATTCTGGCTGAAAATGACTGATGTGGACATTGACTGTCTTACTTGGCACGGAAAACGCTGACTTGGATATTTTTTTCAATATTATTCTATTAATTTTAAATAATTTTTAAGTCCTTTTTTTGTTTTTAAAAAATTATTTAAAATATAAAAATAAAATAAAAATATCTATGTTAGCACAAGTAGTGCCACGTAGGTCAATTGATGTTCGCGCCAACGCTTTCCGTCTATAATTGGCCGAATTGACTCAATTGGCAAAGATACAAAATATTTAGGACTAAGGCTCCGTTTGTTTTACGGAAAATATGAGACTTATGAAAAATATTTTCTAGAATTTTATTTTCTAAGAAAATGACAATATTTTCCAGTGTTTGGCTAAACTATGAAAAAGATCGGAAAATATTTTTCGTTGTTTGGTATGAAAAATCAAATTCTTTTTAATAAATTTTTTTTCTTTTCCCCTTCTTCCTCCACGTCCTTTGGTCACCGCTACTTCCTCCTCCCTCCGGCCGCCCTGCGATTGACCACGACTCGGCCCCGCGAGCTCGAGGAGACCGGTCCCGGCAATCTCGGGCTTGCCAGATCCAGGCGAGCTCAAGCTCAGCCGCGGCCGGTGTTCCTGGCCTCGCTCGAGCTCGAGTTGATCGAGTAATGAATCTTGAACAAATTCCCAACCCGGTGCGAGAGCATACTCATGACATAAGCAAGCACCACGGATGAGATCCTCGCCGTCATGAAGGACGTCTTCACGCTCTTGGCCCAATTCTTATCGAGGACGAGATCCATGAGAGCACGATCCCGACCCCCCCCCCCCCCCAGGAAGAACATGAACCCAGAGAGAGACCCTCGATGATGTACTGGCCATTGACCCGACCGGGCATGAACACGACGGGGCGGACGGATCCGGTATAAGGGTCATGGGTGGAGCCGATGCCGGGGGGCTCGACGATGATGTCGTAGACGATCCCGGAGACGACCATGAAGTAGGTGAGGAGGACGAGGGAGTAGACGGTCATGGGGGAAGGGAGGGTGAGGGTGGGCAGCTTCAGACGGAGGCGCGGCGGCCGAAGGAGGGAGAAAGGAAGGATCTTTAGGATGTGGAAAAGGGGGTCGATGGAGACGGGGGTCGAGGACGGAGGGTCGAGGGTGGAGTGCGGCGAAATCGGCGTCTCCGGCTTCGGGGCCATCTTTCCTGAGCGCCATCATCTTCTTCCAGAACCAATTGAGATTAGCCTTCGTGAGGAGAGAGAGAGAGAGGAAGAGGAGAGAGAGAGAGGAAGATTTCCTTTGATTTCCTTTCAGAGACGCACGAGAGGAGAGAGAGAGAGAGATTTCCTTTGATTTCCTTTCAGAGACGCACAAGAGAGGAGCGTGGACATAGAGGGGAAAGTGATTTCCGTTTCTCAAAAATGGAAATCAATTTCCTCTATTTTAAAAGGAAATTTTACTTTGACCTTAAAATATTTTCCATTGACCACATATTTTCCGCTCCCAAACGCCGAAAATTGAGGAAAATATTTTTCAAAAAAATCTTTTTCGTGAAACAAACGGAGCCTAAATTGGCACTAATGCAAAAGATTTAGGACTGAATTGATACTAATAAAATATTTAGGACCAAATTGACATAGTATAAAATGTTTAGGATTGAATTGGCACTAAAAAAAATTTGGGACTGAATTGGCCGTAATGCAATATGTTTATGATTTTTTTGACACTTTCCTCCTTGAGCTCGTCATCAGAAGGGAAAAAAAGAGTAAAAAGAAAAAGATAAATAATTAAAAGAATTTTTTAAAATATCAAAAATGAATATATATAGTGTCCCGGAGGAAAATCAAATTCCCATGCCAAACAAACGACGGAAAACATTCTCTAGGTCCTTTTCAGATTTCGCCCGACTGGTTCGGACGAAAAGCCGATTGCCCGTTGCGCGCTCGCTAACATCCGGAGAGAGCCCCGCTTGGAATCACAATCACAGAGGCGAGGGCCGAAGATGGAAGGAGAAGAAGGAGAGGGGTTGAGGCTGAGCAAGAGGTTTTCGGACAAAGCAATCGGCGGAGAAGTGGACTACAAGACCAAGGCGGGCACGGCTTGGAGCCACTCCTACCTCAACCAGAAGCCCTGGCACCCCCTCTCCTACCCTAACCAGCGCCGCAAGTGGATCGCTGAGCAGCTCGACGCCGAGCATCAGCGCCGCGCCGACGACGTCGCTCGCGAGGTCCCCCCTCCCTCCCTGTTCGCCTCGTGCTTTTCCGATTTGTTTCTTGTGTGATTTCGATTAATTGGTTGGCTTGTTTCTGCAGTATGCACAAGAGCAGGAGTTCTTTCGCCAGGCTTCTCTCATCTCCAAGAAAGAGAAGGAGAAGGTACGGTTTTGGCTCTTTATGTTTCGTATTACTATCCTGTTATCGCTGGTGTAGATTATCGCAATACTATGCGGCTCCAATTTTTAGGCTTGTTTTGCTGCACAGGATGTTTTCTTCTATCCTTTGGGTAGTTAACTGTTATGCTTTGTCACCTTTAAGTTTCTTGCACCGATTCGGGATAACTTCGTCGAATTGGTGGTTTGACCTTGTTCTTGATTGGGTTTCCTGAAGAGGCCTGAAAGGGAATTTATACTTGAGAGACATGAATGAAGCAATACTAGCTACTTCCTAGGGACACTTGACAGACAGTGAGAACAACACCTGCTTTGCAATGTCTGGTGGTTTAATAAGATGGTTACTAAAATGCTAATTTTATCTTCATGAGGATTAGAAATGCGCAACCTTATTCATATCCTGCTATTTTCGCGGTTTATGATGATCTTTTCTTTTAAGTAATGTAGGTGGAGATTATGAAGGCTGTTAGCTTCATGTATGTTAGACCACCAGGCTTCAATCCTGAAAGCGCCAAAGCTGCGGAAATCGAGGATGAACGGAAAAGGCTGGAGCTGAGTAATCCAACTCAGGACCCACTCATCAGCGGAGCCTCCAGTTCAATGTACTATGCATTTGCATACACTTCTTGGAGACTCCTTTTTGTTTTTTGTTACTGGTGATTACCGGCACATGCCTTTAATATGTTAGTTACTAGTTCCATTCTGTGACTGGCAGGCCTCCTGAGCAAAGAGATCATCCTGCTGAAGAAAAGAAAAAACCTAGGCCAAAAGATGTTTTCGGGCGTCCTTTGCCGACAGAAGAAGAGTTTGGGATCCTTAAAAATGCTCCACGGTACCTTTTGATGCTTGCTCTATCTCAGTTCAATTGCAATGTCTTTCCATGAAAAGTAGGGTAGCAAGTTTCCTGAAGGGAGATTCTTCTTTTTCCATTTGAGGATTCTCCTTTTGGCAATGATTTTGAGCATCTGTATAAAGCACCAGGAGAGCGTTTAAATCAGCAATCTTCTTCTTGATAATAGGACTATTACCCCATGTTTGATTCTAGAATGTTGAATTGACCTTGTTCATATTGATTTTTTGTAGTCTTTGCAATGGTCAGGTCAAACTGTTGCTTGATGTAGCACGTTGTAGCCATTAGTACTAAGATTTCACCAAAATTGGTTTAGATGATTTGTAAGCATGTTCATGGTGTACTTTGCTATGTCAGTTGACTTCTTCCGAACAGCAAATTGTTGAGAAAAACAGTTAAATGTACATGATACTAAACCTTCAGGTTAAGGGTTTGAATCTTAGCACTTCCTCGTGTATGCTTGTAAACTGTAATTGTGTTCCCATCGCACGTGCCTTGTGTAAGTTTTGGCTTAATGCCAAGGGCGAATAATTGGATAAATGCTCGATATGCATAGTGGGTTAGTTTTCCAGTAGTGTTGTAAAAATTGTTTAGTTCACCCTACGATCAATTCATCTCGCACTCGTGAATCATCAGAGTGCATGTAATTATAAGCAAATTGCATGTTCCAATGCATATTGTAGAATACTTTACGGTTTAGGAGAACAATGACAATTTGCACTGTTGTGCTTTATAGTAGAGGTTGGGCTAAAAAAAGTATTGGGCATTAAATGAGTTGAAAATTGAAAAAAGCAACTATAATAGGAAAAAAAAAGGAAAAAAAGATAAGAAAAGAAATGTGAAAACAGGCCAACTGACTTGGTTCACTCAGGCCTCAGGCTAGTTGAAAACCTGCTGGACTGCTTGTTGTCGGCTCTCGACTAGCCGTCACCTTGTTCCCAACCAGCCATTGGCCGACAGTCACAGCTTGAGTATTTATGATTGGTGTCTTCTCTTTACCTGGCTTCAATAGACTATAATAAATATTTTTATACTTTTGTCTGCGATGATTCTTTTTAAGGTATTGTTTGAAAGTTTGCTTTTTTCTTTTAAGTGCTTTGGGACATTTTATTTTAATCCTTTATAACATTCAGAGTTTAGAAGTTAGATTGGGCATTGACAATAGAGCAGTGTCAGTTTTGGGTATAATTCTCGACAATATTTATATAAAATGCTTTATGTGTTTTTCAATTAACAACACTGTTCCAGACAGCTTAAGTTCTAGAGAAAAAACAGTTAATTCACACTGAACATACTGATTACATCGTCAATTTCTAGCTTGATGTTTATCATCCGCAACTGTTCTTGCAATGCATATGCATGTAGCTCTCAAATTCCTTGATGTATGTACATGCGGCATGGCTCTATGCCAGTGTTGATTAGTGCACAATTCATTTCCCACAGCCATGGAAAGAGATTCATTTGTTTTAGACATGGGCTTTCCACAGTTGGAGCTTTTGAAGTAAGCAGATCTTCTCAGATTATGTTAGAGATTTTAATGCCTCTTGGAATAGTTGTAAGAAATTCATTAAATCAAGTGAATTCTTGAGTGTCGGCTAGTCTTACAACTCCTACGGAAGATCTCATACATAAAGGCTATAGGTGCACAGGAGGATTCATGTTTCTGACTCTAATTTGTAGGTGAAGGTTTGCATGTGTTATTATCAATCTTACTTATTTTTCGCATGTGATTTCAGGTACTCTCAGCTTTATCTTCTATAGCATCTTCTGCTGTGTTTGTTCTTGCATTTATTCATGTAAAAGAAGTTAACCTGTCATCGGGACCAGTTTCATATGCAGATTGCTCTCTGATTGTATTTTACAGGCTGGAAACAGGTGCTCCTGCAAGGGTGAAGCCATTTGGGATTGAAATACGAAATGTCAAATGTTTGAGATGTGGGAACTTTGGTCACCAAAGCGGTGATCGTGAATGTCCATTGAAGGATGCCATAATGCCAAATGAAGAGAGTCGACTAAGAAGAGATGATCCGTTGACTGCCATCCTGGCCCACACGGATCCAACTGAGGTCAGGATAAATTTTATAGGTTGTGTTGGAATTATCAACATGTTGACCAGTCCATTTCTTGATTACCAACTTTTTTCTGGCCCTTCTCACTAACTAGACTGATATTCTGTAAGATAAATATCAAATTTCAATGTAATATTGGTAATTAATAATCTTAAATAATCTCAGTTTTTGGCCTATCATCATGAATTTTTTGTTCTTGCTAACTGATGAAATGCCTTTATTATTTCAATTTGAGAGTTCATTTTTTCTGTGCACATGTTTAACCCTTCATCTTGGGTTCATTGAGGATATATCTGCCACATTGCTCATCTCACGTTTATTTGCTCAGAATTAATCATGCAGCTTGATATTATACTGAATACGGAATGCCTTGTGTCTTTTTCTTATTGATAACCCTTTGGCTTTGCAGCCTCTGAAATGGGAACTGAAACAGAAACCTGGTATGAGTCCCCCACGTGGAGGTTTTAATCCTGATGATCCAAACCAGCAAATTGTCGCTGAGGACATATTCGACGAGTATGGAGGTACAAATTTCCCACCAGCAAAACAGTGACATACTGTTACCTAATGTCATGCTAATCATGGTCATCTTCAAATGGATAGGTTTTCTTGGCGCCAATAATATTCCAGATCTGCTGACCAACTTTCCAGCAAGTAAATCGAAGAAAATGAAATCCTCAAAGAGGCAAAGGCACAGAAGGCAGTCATCTCCTGACAGTAGAGAGGACTTTGAAGAAGATGGATCCTCTTCACTTTCTGATCATGGGGAGAGAAAGTCCAAGAAGGAGAAGAACAAACATAAAAAGAAGCGCAATCGCTCTGAATCAAGTTCTTCTGATGATTCAGAAGCCAATAAGAAGCATCGCAAAAGGAGCAGGCGCAAGCATCCATATTTTTCCGAGGATTCCGATGTTGATAGGCATCATATTAGTAAAAGGAGCAAAAAGAAGCAGTCGCACTCTAGGGATTTTGAAAATAAAGAAGTTGATAAAGGCCATAGGCATGCAAGGAGCAGGCGGGTCGGGAACCATTCTTCTCAGGATTTTGATTCTTTTAGCCGCCAGAGAAGTAGACACCATCACCATTAGCGCCTTGCACTGAAAACACTTTCAACTTAGATTTCATTATGGTCCAACTGCTTCATACAGGGAACGAGTGGAGTGGGTATGTGATAAGACACTGTCTGGGAAGCCATGTGGGTTATCGATGAAGTAAGGAAATCTGAAGTGAATACTCTTGTATTGTGAATAGCTGCTTCCAAACCTGAAGGCCTGTCAAAGCTGTCCCGGCTTGACCAAAAAAAAAACCGAACTGTCCCGGTTTATGGTTTCTCCAAGACGTGGGTTTTGAGCGGATGCGGTGAGCTGTATCACCACCATCTTACTATGTATTTGATTTGCCTTACATATTTAGAAGTCTTGTTGTAGTGATCATTCTGTGAGGAAGAAAGTCTCCATCTGGACTCCACTGTGGTTGAGGAAATGCAGAGGAGGTCTATAGAAACTTTGCTAGAAAGGTGAGATGAAGTATAAAGTCCTTCCATCCTTGATGACAGTATTCTTTGTGGAAGTGAAAAAAAAAAGTAGCCTGATTTGCTCTCCATACAGTTTTTAAGACTAGAAAGCCGTGTGCAGAAATGGTTCACAGTTTAGACCGTCAAACCAAATTGATCGAAGTTGTCGACACTGTTCTACTTGAGGAGGTTGCCGTCAGTTTGGTTTGCGTATGAAGAAATTTGTTATCCTTCGAACGAGGGTTTTTTTTTATGGGAAATTTTGATATTGAACAAGGGTTTTCTTAATAAGTGCTCTTAGACACTAATTAACTCAATAGCACTTTCGAGAAGTTTTGGAAATTAGAGAAGTGCGCGTCTTAAGGGAGCTAATTACTTCAAATACAAGATTTAGACCATATTTGATAAGATTAACATGTGGCCTAAGATACTTTCTTCCTAAACGGATTGATAAAATTCAGTTACCAATTTTCAAACAACGTCTCATTTCTATTTTCGACACTTCAAAATTATCTACACTTAAAATTTTGTACTCAAATTCGCCACACTTAATTTCCGGCTTTAATAACCTAGTCATTTTTTCATGGGACGTAGCAACTTCTCATATTAGAAAAGTGAGAATACATGTAGGGACAAGTGAATTTGTCTGGAGTGACTTCTACTTTTGATTTTATTTTTCGCCCCTTCAAATCTTGCGGCGTGCGCACTTGAAAATCTTAACAATGTATACGGATCTTCAAAATTCAAAGGAAAATTATTTTGACTTTTTGTAAATCCAGACCAACAAATCCAAGTCTTTGTGATAGTAACTTGAGCAAGAAAACCACTTCCGACAAAATAAAAGTTGGAAGCATCTCCGGCGACTTGCTTACTAATTTTTTTCATGGTAGAGAAAAAGGTACATAGCAATAGTCGATTAGTGACTGTCCTAAAGAACAAGCAGTTGTCAATCATCCAATAGTATTTAACTCCTCAACTTGATTAGTAATGAAAACAAATCTGAAGGCATTGATTAATTAAGTTAAGTTAAATTTTAACCATGGCTGACGATGGTCGGCAATGGGCGACCGACGATTAGCAACCGAGGACCGAAGACAGGCGGTCAGCGAACGGAGAGAGAGAGAGTGAGTAATGAGAAGATTTTTTTTCTGTTCTAAATTTATTTCTGGGCAAATAATTTATCCCGAAAATAGAAAAATGAAATTGCGTTACCAAGTTAATATCTATTCCAAGCATATCTTCGACACATAAAAATAGAAAAACAGGAAAATTGAACTGTTGTCACACACTATGTAGCATTAACACTCTCCGAAGGCCAGCGTGTTGTGTCCGACACTCTCCAACATCCGACCGGCACATGGTCAATCCATACAAACCAGAGACATGCAAGTCCAGTATCCCAACATGCACGAGGACAATTTTAAGCAATTTTAATAAATTAAATATATATTATTAAAAATATATATACTTAGGTTATGTATCCAACCACCATAATTAATACACTCGGTCAGTTAAAAAAAACTAATTATGAATTCCTAACAAAAGAAGAAGAATAGATTCGATTTATAGCGTATATATAAAAATGTACATTCAATATACAATGTGTCCGAACATATCCGAATTTGCTATTTTTCTAAGAATCATGTGTTAGCGTGTTTTGTCGCGTCATGTCGTGTTGTATGTCACATGTGCGCCTTATTATGCCTAGTGACTTGTCATATTGGAAATGCCAGACACTCCCTGACATCCGACCGACACATGGTCAATGCTCCATACAAACCAAAGGCATGCAAGTCCAGCATCCCAACATACACAAGGACAATTTTAAGCAATTTCAATAAATTAAATATATATTATTAAAATATATATACTTAAATCATATATCCAACCACCATAATTAATATACTCGGTCAGTTAAAAAAAACTAATTATGAATTCCTAACAAAAGAAGAAGAATATATTCGATTTGTCGCATATATATAAAAATATACATTCAATACACATTGTGTCCGAAAATATCCAAATTTCCTATTTTTTAAGAAATCACATGTTAACGTGTTTTGTCGCGTCATGTCATGTTGTGTGTCACATACGCGCCCTTATTATGCCTAGTGACTTGTCATATTGGAAATGCCAACATATAACTATGAATAACCAGTAACTATTTCACTATAGTAACAATATTTCATAGTGAAAGACAACTTTCAACGTGTCAAATGTTTGTAAGTTACTCTCCATAATAATTTCGAACATATCATCCTTTTTTCTTCTTATGGTGAGTAACTTCCATTTTGGCAAGAATCTGAACATTGGGACCAACTTTAGGCTGCCTATTCAAGCGATGAGTGAACGTCAATGTAATGAAAGCACTATCGACTAATGCACAATCAATATTATTGATATTTAATTTGTGATTTTTTAAAATATGGAGTAAGCTTTTATTTGATGGCATATCAATAAATTCTTCACTTACCTCGATAATATCGAGCCTCAATTACGATTGATAAGATTTTACTTAGACGAATACTTTTAAAATACCCATACAAAAAAAATACTTTTATAATACCTGTCAAATATATATTTAAAAAAAATGATTTTTGTTGATGTATTAAAATTGTAATCTTTTCTCAATTAGTGATTACTGGGGTATCAACGGGTTGGGTCTCGGCTTGGCCCGAGTCGGCCTGAAACTGAATAGTACCTCAGCTTGACCCGAGCACAAATTACATATGCCCGAACTCTTCGGGCCTGGTCGAGTCAGGTTGGTTTCTTTTTTCTTTCTTTTTTTAAATCAAAATCACTTGATAAGCTCGTCGAATGAAAGAATATAAAAAATTAAAAATTAAAATAAATTAAATTAGAAAGAAAACATGAGTGCAAAAAAAAAATCGAAATCGGGCCGGTCCGATCCAATTTTCGGGCCTTTTCGGGCCGGCCTTGGTACTGTTTGCGGCCGGATTGGATCGGCCCGATTTCGATTTTTTTTTTTTTTTTTTGACACCCCCAGGACTGATTAGCGACTAGCGAGTACATGTGTTCCGCCTCGAAAGTGACCGCGACATAGGCTTGATCGGAAACCTAAGAAAGAAGCTTGGAGCTATCGAAAGCAGAACAAACATGGCGGTCACGAGGATATTGGCGTCGGCGGCGAAGAGGGGCGGCGCCAAGTTCCGTCCCACCTCCGGTAGATTGGCACGGGCCAAAGGTCTGTCAAAAGGAAAAGAAGCGGAGCAACCATCGGCTTCCTCAGAGCTGGGCAATTTCATGGGCATCCCCGAGGTTACTCGTTCCGAAACTGCCGTCTTAGTCTCCAGGTTCATTAAGCTCCATACTCGTCAGGTCCTCTCTCTCTCTCTCTCTCTCTCTCTCTCTCTCTCTCGCGCGCGCGCGCGCGCGCGCGTTTATTTGGTCTGTTGTTCTTATGTACTTCAGATGTTCGATGAATTTACTGTGAGAATGAGGAACGCAGATAGAGAAAGAGATGGTTGAAAAAAAAAAACCAAAAGCTTTCTTTTTGCTCGAGATAAGAAAGACATTTCTCTGTAGATCGAAATGTTCCACCGAGCGGTCATTGATAATAATGTGGTTACTTATGCTGAATCTTGATCAGTCTTGTTAATCGAAACCAGATTTGCCTCCTTGGAGCTGAAATGATGGTGCAGAGCCAATTGAAGTTCTAGGTTGATGGTTTTAGCATTAGAGACTAAGAATTTGGTTCCTTTATTTATGTGACCCCTTGGTATAAATTGCTTGGATGATGGAACTTTTCATTCATCTTGTTCACTAATTGTGGCACATGGAGTTGGATTGTATTCCTTTCTAATTGCTTTTTGTTGGGATTCATTGAATTCCTCGGGTTAGCATCAGAATTGCTTGAGCCGCCACAGTTAGTATGGTGATTGTGAGTCTAGTTTCATTGGATCATCATGTCCTTGAGACTTTTCCTGTGCAGAAAATCGCGTCGAGCTAAAACCTCAGAGTAACTTCAGTTCAGTCGAAATGGATTTTATCCTTCGCTTACGAGGGGCTCCTTGTGCAGACCATAGGTTGTGAGTAACAAGCAAGTTTTCTGCCACAGATGTCGGAATGATACTTCATACCGACGCCTGACAAGTACTTGAAACTACTTTAGTGTTGCCATATACTCTTCATTCTCATCACATGGTGATAATAGTGATGAGACCATATACCTACACTAATACCTCTTCGGCTTACCTACCATTCTGGCCCTTTGGATTTTTGGAGTTCAGTTCTTATTTATGCAGCTTGACACTGTCATGTTACCTGCAGAACCCTGGAATCAAGAAGGACGTTCTTTGCGAGGAGAAGTTATATAGCATCTTGGAAGGGAAAGACAGGGTGGGTATTTCGGAGATTGTTAAACTGCTATCATCGCAACCTGTCAGAGCGCGATGATTGCTTCCTCGGCCTGGTTAGATTTTTCTATGTAGATGTCTGGCTGGTATGACTATTACTTTGCAGACAGCTTAAGATATGAAAAGGGGGTTGGATTGCATCTTTTCTACGGGTTATACAGCTTCATTTACTAGCTTGTTGCTTTTTTAAGCATTTTGAGTTCGGTTGCTCTAGTCATGGCAATACTTATATTCATTTGCTAAGCCTGATTCCATCTTCTGTCAGAAGAATACTTGCTGCTTGCTTATTTTTCTTACGGAAAGGATGAGAACTCGAGCATCCAAAAATCAGGAAACATACATGGAATACAAATGCTGCTTGAGATGATCGGTTAACTTATCAATAGGTCTGGCAAATGGTGATGTTTTAAACCTTTGTAAAACACACACAAACAGGCATTACGCTAAAGGCTCGTCTGGTACCATGAACACAAAGGGGAAGGAAAAGATTGGTAAGATAGAATTGGCACAACCGTCCCTTTGCTGGTTTCTGTTATCAAATGATCTGGACATAGAGCAAGAAAAGCACAATGACACAAAGGCTTGTTCTAGATTATAGATTTTAGGTTTCATGTTTCAGGTATTTAGAACCTATCCGTCCAAACTGATTTCCCAATTTTTGCAATACAAAACCTGCCTTATATACCCTGAAAGTTGGTACCAGACCAGTTCTCACTTGTCCAGTTCTCCTATTACCTATTCTATCATGAAACCATGCTTTTGACTCGAGAATTTGAACTTATGATCTAGGTAGACTCCAACGAGGGTAAGCCTCCTATTCAACTCGACCAGCCATCTCCCTTCATCGGTTAATGTTTTGACCATGATTGTAGCTGCGTTGTGCCTACGCGACTTAGAAATTTTCAGAGAAAGCAGGTGTTGACAAGTCGGAGAGCCCGCATCGTGAAGTTCTTTGCTAGTTCAAGATAAAGTTAATATCTTCCCTTTTTTCTAGCGAGAAACTCCCAAAAGTCAACAAGGTTTATCCGTTCCAACATTATCGTTTTTTCATGGTAAAGAACTTGATTTTAATTGTGTTTTCGTTCTGCAAAAAATAAGTAATTTAAAAAATATTTTTCGAAAAATGATTGCTTATATCTTTTAAAAAATATTTTCATCGTAGATAACAATTTATGTTTATCTATTTTTGTAAGCGATGAAAAAAAATTCATTCATTTATTTTTGTAAGCAATTTTTTTTTAAAAACATTTTTCAAATCACTATCTTCCACATCTTAAGAGTGCTTCTTGAGGAATGCTTGATTTTGGCTGTACCATGCAAATCTTTCTTTATTGAGTTCTTTCATAAGCGTTAGGGTTGGTGTGAGCGGATCGTCTGACCTTCCAAATGAAGGTCAGACATGTCCTCACAAGATCGTGGCCGTCCGATTAACAACGGACGGCCACGATCGCTCAAAATTACGGCTGCCAAAAAATAATAAAAAAATGGCAGCCGCAATTTTGAGCGATCGTGGCCGTCCGTTGTTAATCGGACGGCCACGATCGCTTGAGGACATGTCTGACCTTCATTTTGAAGGTCAGACGATCCGGATCCAGGGTTGGTACCTTGAGCTCATACTGTAAATAAAAATCCAAAAATGATTTTTGTATCAAATTACCATCGGTACATTTCATGGAACTTTCCATATATTACAGGGGTAAGTTTAACTTTTGTAGACAAAAACTTGTATTGGAAACTTCAATTAAGCCCTAAAAAAATTCAATTTGGACAATCAGGTCCTAAAAGTTGTTCAATTTGTCCATATTTGAGCAATTATGTATATCCATTAACTTTGTCCAATTTGAGCTACGAAAAAATATAAACATGTTCCTATTAATGTCTTTTGATGACATGCAACATTGACTTGAAAAACTAAAAAATAAGATAGAGAGACGATCGCTTTGAGGTCTCTCATGATGGCCGAGGTTGCTTGAACGTGGCGACATTGTCTCCCCACCTACGCCAATCCCAATCAAAGGCCAATGGCATTCTTTGCAAGCAGGCGAGAGCCTGCAAGCTCTCTCCCAGCTTTGCCACCACCACACAAGGGTCAATACTCTCGACCCTGATGCAGCGTCGGCCCGCCGCCGCTGACGAGGCACCACTACCATGAACGAGGGCTACTAGTCCTCGCGGGATGCCGCCACTCCGTTGAAAGACCAACAATTGGTACTCCGTTGAAAGTCCAACGATCTGTCTCTCTCCAGTTTTTTTTTTCCTTAGGATAATTTTTCCTTTTTTTTTTTTTGCTGACACGACATTAGTTTGGTGCTAAATCAGCGTCACATGGTCTCCAAAACATTACAAAAAAGCCACATCAGCATTTTTTTTTTTTGCTTTAGATTGGATGGGACCAATGAAAGTACTTGATCGCACAAATTTGGTAAGTCTTCAAACTTGATTTTTTTTTTTGGGGGGTCTATTTGGATTCGATTTCATAAATTGAATTTTTTTAAAATGTGATTACATTTTCGTAATAAGGTTTAGGACTATACTTAGAGACAAAGTGAATCTTCAAACGTAAAAACGTAATGATTAAGGCCGTTCCTTGATTCTCTTTGACTTTCTCCATCTACACATGATAAAGATCTGATTGCATTTCCGTGCGGGGGCGAATTTCGTGAATAATTAATTATTGGCCAAAAGAATTTCTTTAAAAGAATTTAAGATTTTTTTTTTCTTTTACGCCGTCCGTGTACAAGTGGCATGGCCCATGCAAAAAATGCTCGGGGACGCGTCGTTTTACGCGTATTTCGGACGCGTTCATCCAAAGGCCTAAGATAGAATAAACTATATATACGCCCGGCCCGGTCCTTATCTTCCCTCCTCATTCTTGCCATCGCTTTTTTCGCAATTTCAGCCTGCAAATTCCGGCAGGTACGAACCAAGGGAAAAACATCTCCTTTCTCTGTCTATGGCGACCTCGGGCTCTTTGGGTCATCTGGGTCCTTTCGTTGTAGATGTGATTTGTGGAAATTCTCCCTTGATTTGATTGACTGTTGGATTTTCTTCGGGAGGTCGTGTTACCCTTTTTGTCGCTGCTTTTGTTTATGCTCGAAATTTTGCGTCTTGCTGTGATTCCACGGTTCATTACGCGTCCACGATCGGCCAGAGAGTGGTTCGGATTGGAGAAACTCTGAATGTTTGAGTCGGTCGCCCTGTGTTAGCGATGAGAAAATTGTTAACACGGATGCATCTGTCGGCTCAACTGTTGGGATCTCGAAGATTAGGACGATGGTTGGTGAGGGAGGGAGAGAGATCAGACCCGATCTGCCCTGTATGAGGGACGTTCCTTTGGTTTATATAGTTGTATGACAAAAGGATGTTTGGTCTTAACGCTGAGTCAGGACCATGATAGAGTTGGGCGAATGCTTGTTACTGTGATCTGTTTTCTTTTCAACTGGTTGGAGTTTTGCAGATCATTGTGTTCATCAACTGAGTCCTGTTTTGATGGAATTGTGATGTTGTTATGAATTGGGAAGTGAGAGAAGGGGTGTTTACATGAGAAAATGTCTGGGGTGTTGTTTAGGAAAAGGGGGTGGTGCTTAACTCTCTCTCGATTGAGGTAGATTTTAGGTAGATTTTCCGATCTGTGAAATGGAGACTAGCTTCGTGAAGTTGTCTCCTTTGTCTCCTTTTTTAGCATTTGTCGCGCTGGAATAGATTCTCCAATTTCTTTTTCTGGGGTTAGCATCGGCTTATGATCCGACATTCTGAGTTTGGGTTCTAAATTGCTAGTGGTTCTCTCTTTTCGGCATATTATTTGTTCGGTTTACTTCATGTGATTATAGCGCTTCCTTAATTTTCCGATGAGGTTGTGTCTGGCTGATCAGATGATAGTATGCAGACGATACTGTGGAGATCTTTGTGGGTGATTGATCATTGTTAGAATTAGCATTACATCAGTACTCATCTTTTAGGGAGGGCCAATTTATGTAATTTTCTCATGTTAACTCTTGTCTGCTGTATCCTTCAATCTGTATTGATACTACAAAAATCTATTCGGGGATTTCGCTCATCAAACTGCTAATAATTCGTGGATGTTCTGCTTAGGTGATATTTCTTGTGTTTGTAATTTCTACTTCATCTTAAGAGATTACGTTTCTCCTGGCAGTGAAGTAGACTGTGATTTTTCTGAAACAATGGGAGGCGGAAAGGACAAGCACGAAGAATCTGACAAAGGGCTCTTCAGCCACCTAGCGCATGGCGCTTCCCATGGATACCCTCCTGGCCAGTACCCTCCACCTGGTGGGTACCCTCCTCAAGGAGGTTATCCTCCTCAAGGATACCCTCCTCAAGGAGGTTATCCACCGCAAGGATATCCCCCACAAGCAGGATATCCTCCGCAAGGATACCCTCCTCAAGGAGGTTATCCACCGCAAGGATATCCCCCACAAGCAGGATATCCCCCTGCAGGCCATTCTGGCCATTCAGGTATAATTTTTATCTCACTCGGTTACTTCTCAAATTTGTGTAATCGCAGTAATGCTTTCTCAGTTTGTCATGTTTACATCATCATATATTTTTCTAGCCTTGGGTTTTCTGCTATTGGAGCACTTCTACGGTAGCGACTCTTTTTAGCTAAACCCGAAATCGGTATGGGACGGCCATTGGGAGTTTGCTTCTTGTTGGTATTGCTTGAATTGTTCTTTTGTTAGCTCTAGGTGTATCACCGTATTTCATATCGATGTCCAGTTTGATTCTTCAGGTCTTGAAGTTGAGAATTTGATCGTAGTTGAAATGTTATGTTTTGGTGAGTCATGGAGATAGTCAATATAATGGGTTCTCTCTTTCAACTTCTTTTAATGTAGGGCACGGAGCCGGAGGTATGGGGACTCTTTTAGCTGGAGGAGCTGCCGCTGCTGCAGCTGCTTACGGTGCCCACAAGATGTCTCATGGCGCCCATCACGTCTCGCATGGCGCCCCCTTCGTCGGCGGGTATGGCTATGGCCACGGCCACGGCCACGGCCACGGGAAGTTCAAGCACGGGAAATTCGGCAAGCACGGGAAGCACGGGAAGTTTGGGAAGGGCAAGCACGGGATGTTTGGAGGGAAGTTCAAGAAGTGGAAGTGATTAACCGGGTGATGAAGTTGAAGTGAATGATTACCTCAAAACTCTTATATGCTTGACTGATGACTATAGTGGTCTGTTTGAATAAACCATGCTTTTCTAACATGGATAGTAACCTCCTACATCCGATGCATAGATGTTTTTCTCTTTCCTTCTTGTACTTGGCTTGTACATGTACCATCCTTTTCTGACAAAAGCTGGTCTCCTAGCGGCGGAATCGGCGGATTGATTGGTTCTTCCCGAATCATGCTGCTTTTCCTTTTGTTTTAAGGCAAACGCTTGCGTTCGCATCAACTTCACGATCTCTTGAGAAAAGTGAGGTCCTGGTCTAGTGGGCATTGCTGGTCTGGGCTGTGGAAACGAGATCGACAACACGGTGCGTCGCCTATCGTCGGGGAGAATGGGTTTCACGGGGATTGCACTTCAGTTCGAGGAGAGTACATTCCGATCATTCTTTTCAACGCGGAGAGAATAAGTCGTCCTAGTTGCTTTCTTTGGTTTCAAAAGGAAAGATTTTTAATCTCAATAAAAAGCTTAGGGTGGTGCGCATGTTAACATTTTCTGAAAGTGGATTTTTTTTTTCTTCATAAATCCGTTTGGTAATGTAATTTTTTAAGCAAAAATTCGTTTGATAAAAATTTTACGCCTGAAAGAAATTTTCACTTCTGAAGTTATTTTTCCCCCAATTTGAAAAGTTTAAAAAAATAGTTTCTTCAATTCAAGAAGTATTTCTCGTTTCACTCTCTTTTTGTTATGCCCTCTCCCTCTTTTCAATCATACCCACCTCCGAGGCCGCCACTACCTAGGAGTGTGCAAACTGGACCGAATCGGCCCAATTCGGACGGAGACCAACCCGGACCAACAAAGTTGGTCCGGTCCTTGAGGTGGAAGGTCCGGTCGCCGGTTCCATGTGTTAGGACCGCACCGGCCCGGTTCGGCCCGGACTATATATATATATTTGAAAACAAAACAAAATAATAATTTAAAAAAACTTACCTACCAAACAGATCTAAATAACCTAATTTCATAAAAAAAAAAAGTTGGCCAGTCTTGTCGATGAGGAATTTAAGTCTGACAAATTTCCTTTTGCGAAGAGATATGCAGTCGTTTTGAATGGAAGATCTCCTTTCAGAGAGCTTAACAGTTAGCTCCATTTCAAGATAGAGACTTTCAATGCCAGGTTTCGATTTTGGTCAAGGAACCTGTTTGTGCCACTATTTCCAAATATGATCGCCGACATTTAACCAAGGTTATATAGTCCAACATGTTTTTTCATTCAACTGAGGTTATATTAGTGGTTAGGTCGGGAGCGGGACCGAACCGGACCACCGGTCCTAGTCCAGTCCTTGGTCCCGAAAATATGGAGACTGAGACTATTGGTCTAATCCTCGGTTCCATGCCGGGACTGGACCGCCCCTGACCATGCACACCCCTACCGCCGCCCATCGTAAACCTCCAATGGCCGCCGCCCACGACCACCGCTGACCATCGCCTGCCCCGCCCACAGCAGATCTCCGTCTGAAGCCGCCATCTGCCGCCCTTCTCCGGTAGCCAACCACCCACTGACCTCCGCCGGCCGTTGCTCGCAATCGCCGCCAATCACCGACCGTCGATTTTCACCGGTCGCGACCGCCGCTAACCTCCGCCCCTACGCCAATCATTGAACCATTGCGCTGGCCGTTATCGCCGAGTCGCCGTCTCCATCCATCAGAGTAAAAAATAAATAATAAACTTTTATTTTTAAAAAATAAATAATATTTTAATAATAAAATTTATTTTTAAAGAAAATTTAAACAATAAAATAGAAATTTTTTAGTCGCCGATAATAATTTCTCATAGAAGATTTTGTGTTAATAATGTTTTAAAAGTATAAATTTTCAATCGTTACCAAACGAATTTCTCTTATCATAAATAATTTCTGGAGCAAAAGTAGAAAAATCAACTTTTGCTTCTAAAGAGAAGTAGAAAAATTAACTTATGGCCAGAAGTTATTTCTGAAGCAGAAGTATTATCATGCGCGCCCTTAACGTACCTTTCGATAGTGCTTGTTGTTGTTGTTGTTGTGGTCTTTTAGTTGGATCAATCAGCTAATGTCTACGGGGTTGATGTGGCAAAACTTTAACAATATTTTGATAGTATTTTAATTTTTTTCATATTTTTTTAATTAATCCTTTTTATTTCCTTTTTATTTTTTGTTCTTCCTTTTTTGCTTTCTATTTGTGGCTGGCAAGGGCCGGCAGAGCTCGCCGATCATTGGGCAATGGCAGTGAAGCCCTCGACGGTTACTAGCGAGAGCACCCTCGGCCGCCCACTTGGGCCAGGCATGATATCCTATTTTGATGCCAACAAACAAAATTATTTCTCAAAATAAAAATACTTCACCTTAGAAATGATATGCACGATCTTGATATCGAATCGTTGATATTAGCACACCTACGAAAAGTCACCGTTCGCATCACAATGTCCTTCTTTTTCTATGATTCAACAATAAACTTTTGATATTTTTTCTTTTCCAAAAAGCATATTAATGGATAAAATTCATCTCCTTTATACGATTTCATCGAAACCCTAATAAGATGATCAAAATTCACCAATTAAGGAGGGTTGAATGACTGAGTAACAAAAATCCCATGGAGTTTTGGTCAAAGTTTCACTTCAGAGGTTGCCTTAGGAAATAACTTTGAATAGTCTAAGGACAAAAAGGGATTTAATTAAATTCAAAATTTAATGTCATTGAGTGATTCAAATTCGTATCATTACTTGCACCACCACTAAACTTTTATCTGTTGATTTATTACTCCACATATTAATCTTTTAAAACTAAATCAAAATCTGACCTTAAAAACTATAAAAAAAAATACATATATTTTATTCGTGTGTAAAGCTTTACAATTTGAACTCTGAACCTTAGTTAAATTTAGTGTGTGATAAACGGCTAGAAACACAAGATATATTGAAAAAAAAGAATCATGTGAATATATTTAATTGTGCTCGTGCGACATATTTACCTCAAATTTGTACTCGTGTCGTAATTTTTTGTGACACGAGAAATTCAAACTTGTATTCATGTGACACGTTTAGCCCACACTTATTTTTCATGACACTAAAGATTCCAAACTCAGATGTGCGCCACACATTTATCCGGGTTTTTTTTTTCAATTTAATATTTAAAAAAAAAATTTACAAATTTAATTACTATTTTAAAATATTTATCATTTTAGGTCTCGCGCACTGGGCCGGGCAGCGCGTGAGACCCGAGATCTACTTGGGCCAGCGCGCAACGGTCGCTGGCCGAAGCAGCGCGCGACTGCCGGGCCTAGCGCGACTGTCGGCCGCGCAAAACCCACAGTTGCGCGACGCCACGTGTCGCGCGACTGTGGGGGGCCTGAGGAGGCTCTCTGCCTTTCCAGGCTCTTGCGCCTGTGAGCCTGAAAAGGCTCTCCGCTTGCGCCCGGCAGAGCCTTAAAGGCTCTGCCATGCATTTTGAACGCCCACTTGCTTGCATTGCCTTGCCTTCTTCTTCTTCTTTTCATTTTCGCTTGCATTGCCTTCTTCTGCTCTTCTGTTTTCGCTCTCGTTCGCCTTGTCTCGTGAGCATTCATTTTTCCTCGCCGTCGTTCTCTCTCTAGGTATTATTTCGACTCTCGTGTTGTATTTTTTGTCTGTTCATTAATATTTTTATAATGTTTCAATTAATTTATGAATTTTTTACTTTGCATTTCCTATTGCTGGTACTTAAAGTTTCATGTGCGACCTCTTGGAGGAATACTAAAAAATTGGTTTCACTCCTTCAAATAACTTGTGAATTTTTTACTTTGTAGAATTTGAGATAAAAAAAAAAATCCAACAGGCGTCCTCACTCCGCGCGTGCACTCCGTTAGCAGTTTGAGGTAAATTCCTACGTAGTAATTTTTTTCAACTTGTTGGGTTTAGATAGATATTTATTTTTATTATTCATAGATGAATAAAACTGTGTCGCCCTCTCCTCTTGGCATCGCTTCTGCTTTCAACAATTCGAAAGGACAAGCTATGAGTCATTTGAGTTGAGTTAAATTAAAAAAAAAAAAAAATGCCCCTGAGCTGATGGAAATCACTTATTGTGCAGTTGCCTTGATAGTTCTGGAGTCAGTGGTGAGATTCCGTCGACATTTTCCAAGCTTAAAAATCTTAATCAAGTGTGAGAGCTTCGTTCCTCCTTTGATAATCTGTGAGAAGAAAAAACTATGAACAGGAATATCTTTGCGATATAATTTCTCAGGAGAAATACTTTTTTCCGGTTGCAGATGGGCATCGGATAACAACCTCACTGGCGAAATACCAGAATTCATAGGAAATTGGTCGCAGCTTACACAGCTGTAAGTCCATATATATGTTCAATTTTCCTCTGACCTTGCTTAGGACTATGTCTGTGTACCTTTCACTGTAGTTTGTAGGCTCTGGAAATTGAAATTTAACGAATTATATAGAATTAATTTTGTATTTATATTATCGCTCGCCATTATAGATTATGTGACAAATTTGTCCAATTTCTTCTTAATGTATTTTGTTTGCAGGTTTCTTCAAGGAAAGAATTTCGAAGGTTCCATTCCTTCAACATTTTCCAATTTAACTGCTCTGAAAGACTTGTGAGTGGAGCCATGTACTAGACATGGCCGGTTCGACGGAACCGCCGATTCCGGTTCAGGAACCGGCGGTTCCGGTTCCACGAAAAGGTGGAACCGGCGGTTCCGGGACGGTTCCCGGTTCCGTGTCCGGTTCCGACCGGATTTTAAAAAAAAAATGAAAGGGAAGAGCCGCGCTTCCCCCGCTCTTCCCCTAAGGGGGGCTCACGTGGGCTCTTCCCCAGGCGAGGGGGCCCCACGTGGGTCCCCCCAGGGGAAGAGCCGTGGCTCTTCCCCCAAACCTATTTAAAAAAAAAAAATCCGGTTCGGAATCGGCCCGAAACCGGCGGTTCCGGGCTGGTTCCGACAAATTGGGAACCGGAACCGGCCCTTGAAGGCCGGTTCCGGTTCCGGTTCGGAACCACTGGCCCGGTCAACGGATCGGTTCCGGGTTCGCGGTTCCGTTTGGCCATGTCTGCCATGTACTCTCTGTCTCTATGCTTGTAAACCAAACTTACCACAGCCGTGAATAAATTGACAATGAGTTGAGTACATAATGCAGGAGGATAAGTGACGTATCTAATGTGAGCTCTTTCACTGGAATTCATCAGGAATATGAAGAATCTGTCTATTCTGTAAGACGTTGTTTTACAGGAGCATGTAGCAGACTTTCTTTTCCTTTTTTTTTTTTTCTGTTTCGGCACTTAACGCAAAATGAATAAAAAATTATTTACGTTTGTTATAGATTTATAGTATTGTTAATATTTTTGGAAATGTTTCAAATAATTTGTGAATTTTTTACTTTGTAGAATTTGAGATTAAAAAAAAAAAAATCCAATAGGCGTCCTCACTCCGCGCGTGCACTTCGTCAGCAGTTTGAGGTAAATTCCTACGTAGTAATTTTTTTCAATTTGTTGGGTTTAGATAGATATTTATTTTTATTATTCATAGATGAATAAAAATTTATTTACGTTAGTTATAGTATTGTTGTTATTATTTTTGGAAATGTTTCAAATAATTTGTGAATTTTTTACTTTGTAGAATTTGAGATAAAAAAATGGAGTTGATTACCATGTGTACGTAGATGAATGCTACTCGTTGGATAAAACCATTCAGTGCTATCCATACATGTTTTACCCGTTGGGGCATCCTGATTACTGGTCTAGACATGGCGACCTGCCATTAAGACCAGACCCGAGGCGTATTAGAACGAAAGGAATGCCTCGTACAACACGAATACGTAATGAGATGGACTGGAAGACTGCGAGCAGTAGTAATGCACGTAACCATTGTAGCAACTGTCGAAAGCCAAGGCACAATAGAAAAACCTGTGCAGTGAGATCTACCCGACAATAAATCACACTTGTGTGAATTATGTACGATTTTTTATTGTAATGTTATAATATGACAATTTACGATATTGATTCAGTTCCTCTTTCAATTATGTGTAACATTGATTGCCGAAATTTTTTGTAATGATAGAATATGACAATTGCGCGATAATTATTTACTCCGTTCGTCCGTGTTATGTGCACATGATACATGTGAATTTCTTGTAGTGTTATAATTGACAAATGTGTGATATTTATTGGGATCCTCTGTAATGTATTCGTAGATATGGATCAGAGAACGTACATTCAGCCGGGACCTGCGGATAATTCGTTACTTACACGACAGGATAGACATAGATCGCAGGCCATATGGAGCGCTAAGGTAATTAACTAATTTAACAGTTGATCTGTCACTTGTAACATCATTGTCAATATTCATAAAAACACTTCTCCATGTCACATTTCACAGGGTCATCATGATCAAGCGCTTATGTGTCGGAGATCGACGATACATGTACCTGAAGTTGATCCGCGCATAGTCCCATGTCTACAAGCTTCGGGCTTTTTATCATGTTTATATGATGGGCTTTTTCTAGCTGGATTGGCATATAATTACTGCACTGGTCGAGCGGTGGAGGCCGGAGACGCACACCTTTCATATGCCGGATGGTGAATGCACGATCACGCTGCAGGATATTTCGGTGCTGACAGGTCTTCCCATTGATGGACAGGCAGTTACTGGCCCTACTAATAGGAATTGGGGCGTTCTCTGCGACAAGCTACTGGGTGCTCGTCCAGACAATCTACGTGGCACGCAGTTGAGGTTGGCCTGGCTGAGAGAACACTTTGCTGAGATTCCAGACAATGCCAATGAAGTCACCATGCAGCAGCATGCTAGAGCATTCATTCTCCGGTTGCTTGGAGGTTCTATTTTTGCTGACAAATCATCCTCCATGATTAGTTTGCTATTTCTTCCATTACTGGAGAACCTTAACGACCCTACCTCGTACAGTTGGGGTTCAGCCGCACTTGCGTGGCTGTATCGAGAACTGTGCAGTGCAACTGATCCAGACACAAAGCAGATCGACGGTGCCCTACATGTTTTCCAGATTTGGGCGTGAGAGCGTTTCAAATGTATCTCCCCATCCCTGAGGAACCGTAATCCTTTTCCAGATAGACCTCTCGGTAGCCGATATGTAAGTTAATGCTTTTTCAGTTCGTGAGTCATTAATTCTTTCTAGTACGGATAATATATTAAGATCTCGTTTTGTCATGCAGATGGAGTAGGGCACGACAGACAACGGAGGTGCCCACACATACTTTGCTACATTTGCACTACTTACTTGATAGAATGTCATTTGAAGATGTAAGTAATGATAGCAACAAACAAGTTTATTACGATGTTAACTATTACATTAATTCTTCGTTTAATTTGATATGTTTTATTGCGATAACAGATTACTTGGCTACCCTACACCAATGAAATTATGCAGCAATTACTAAATTACTGCCAGCAGGGGCATCATATTTGGACGGCTCGTGTCCCACTCATATGTTACTAGATAGTTGAGTGGCATTATCCAGATCGAGTACTACGACAGTTTTCTATGCATCAACCAATACCGATAGCTCCTAGCGTTCATACGGCCTTACATGATATTGAATTAAGGCCAGTTGTGAGGGATTGGATAGCCACGCACATACAGCACATCGGCATATGGGATGATTATAATAGATATATAGTCCAAGAAGCTCATGAAGAGGAGCTACTTTACTTTCATTCAGCATGTATGGAGTGGTTCCGTAGACATACACGAATGTGGATTTTCGTTCCCGGAGTCGGATTTTCAATTTAAATCTTACTTTTTTATTAACATAAGTTATTGACATTTATAAAATTTTGTGGTTTTTAATATTGTTACCAGAGTGATGGTGTCGAACGTGCCTTACATATTTTGGACACCGCCAATCCATCTCGTCAAGCTTGGAGAGAAGTACAGCGAATACTTAGGGCGACGTTATATGCCCAGCGTGAGGAGAGACGGATAACAATGATGCCACCACCCCAGCCAGCAACTACATCCGCACCAGTTGGGCCACAAGATAATGACCCGCTTGAGACTGTTTAGCCGACCCGGAGGACCACTCGAGCTCATCTAGATGGTAATGTTGTCCCATAAGCTGTGGAATATCATACATCATATTTCGGTCCAGGGTATACTCCAGGGTTTGCCCAGACAAATTTCGATACAGGGTTCGGCTAGACAAATTTTGCTACAGGGTCCGCCCACTTTGCTGGCCCATCTCAGGGAGGTTCTACTTATCAATATGGTGACAATCAAGAGCCGCATACGCCCGCTACTTCTCCGATTTCATGGGATTCCGATCTCCCTCCTCAATTTCAAGCCCATCCTACAGTAGGCCATGCACAGTCTGGCCATGGCATATTTTCGGACTTTGATGATGCGGCTCCATTACAGATTCATGAGCCATCACAACATATGCCTTCGTCATCTACACGTCCTGCTCTTCCGGATGCTCGTTCTCATCGTTACAACACCAGACTCACCCATCGACGGAGAGCACCTGATTGCGGTACAGGAGGCCATGTAGGAGAACGACATCATTAGTGCAATTCGGATTGAGAATTGTTCTTTTTGGGGTGAGGTAAATTGAGATTGATGATTGTTATTTATCAAACTCTTAACTCTGGGTATGTCGTATTTTACCATAATGTTATGCATATTTTTATTTAAAAATGCATGTATTTATATTAAATTAATAGGGCCGGTGGGGGTGGCGTGACGGGCCGCGGGGGCGCGGCAGGCGGCCGGCCAGCGTGGGGGCGCGGCAGGCAGTCGCGCGCGCGCTCGCCCAAGCAGATCCCGGGTCTTGCGCGCTGCCCGACCCAGCGCGTGAGACCTAAAATGGTAAATATTTTAAAATAGTAATTAAATTTGTAAATATATTTTTTAAAATATTAAATTGGAAAAAAAACCCCATTTATCCTCCCTCAAGATTTTTTTTTAACCTTTCTCCTTCATTTTCGTCGCCACCGCTATCCTCACCGTTGCCTAATCAAGAAAGAAAATGAAGGAAGTTACGATAAGAAAATGGAAAATGAGAACGAGAAAAGAAAAACATACGATAAGTTGGCATATTACATCAGTACCATCTGCTTTTAGTCTTCCATATAAATAGCCACATAAGATGTTTTTTCTTTTTTTTTTTATCAGAAGCCACATAACGTTAGCAAAATTTTGACTGATATTAAGTGTATCACACGGGTACAAGTTTAGGGTTGTTGATACCATAGAAAAAAAATCTAGGATAAATGTATTGCGATATACATAATTTTTTTTTTGACTTTTCCCCAAAAAGAATATAAGTGGCAAGCCACAAAAACATTATTGGACACCAGTCACACCACAAAGTTGCAAATCACCGGAGCGGGTTAGAAGGAACGGGTCGGACTCAGTAGGAGAAAACCCTAGGCGGACTTGAAGCGTGTCTCTGCTCAGCTTTGGCACCACGCCCGAAAACGTTCCCAGCACACGCCCGGCCTCCTCGATCATCATCGTCTCTCTCTCTCTCAGAGTCTCGCTGGTAATTTGGCCTTTCGGTTTGAGCTCGAGGTTTCATCTTCTTGTCGGTATTGCTGTCTTAGCTTTTGCCGCTTTCTGGTTTCCACTATTCAGTGGTTGATCGGTGCAGATTCATCAGCTAGAGTCTTAAGAGAGGGGGACTGCGCGCGAGAGATGGCGGATCGGCTCACGCGTATCGCTATAGTGAGCTCCGACAGGTGCAAGCCCAAGAAGTGCCGCCAGGAATGCAAGAAGAGCTGCCCCGTCGTCAAAACCGGTACCTTTTCTTTTTCCCTGCACGAGCTGTAAAAATTGGGGATTGATTCCGGATGGTGATACGACTACGGATGGTTTTTTGAATCGAGGGTTTTGATTGGAATCCTTATGTGTTTTGTTTGATTTGTAATCAATTACTGGTAAATGATCTGAATTCAAGTCCCTTTTAACAAGCCGGAAGTATAGCATGACCGACTTGGAGATGAAGCGCACTCATGCCATATCCTGCAGACATATGGATAAATCAAATTAGTATGAGAGCAGAGTGATGCAGATCATGAGTTCTCAAATATTATATCTTACGAGCCTTTCTAATGTATACAACTTTTGGATTTTCTGAACTTGAAAATTTCCTATGGAATTTACTGATTTTGGGTTCATCTACTTCTTGCCAATGTTTTGAGGAGAGAGTTGCTGAGTCATGATGAATTTCTGAAATAAGATAAGGGCTTGCCACAGAAATTCCATAAGTCGGTTGATTCTCTTCTTGGGAAAATGCATATTCCTTTCCTGATCTAATAGATTCCCCTTTAACTGCAACCACAACAGAAGGGGCTGGCGTCTTCAAAAAAAAAAAAAAAAAACAGAAGGGGCTGGGGGTGCACGCAGTTTTGACTTTTATTCAACGACACTGGAAGCATTTATAAATCTACAAATGTCGAAGCATAGGTTCACAAAGAATTTTTTCGTGAATTTTTAACGTTTGAACAATTATTTAGATTTTAGTAGGAAAGCAAAAAATTGCAGTTTCTCCATTTATAACCCCCTAACAAATGCACCTTGCTGATCTACCTCTGAGATAAGCATTTCCTCCATTTTATTTATTGGCTGGAAAAAGTGTCACTATAAATTGTCTTTTCTTTCTGTAAGTATATGATGATTCTAATTATGTTTATAACATTAGATGGGTTTACTTCTAGCTCTTAGGCTAATACTAGTAAGTAGTGGCTTACAAATGTAATTCTAGGGAATGAATTGTGAGAATTCCTTGATGCGCCTCTACGATTTCTTATGATCAAGTACGTAAAGATTCGTAGTTTTAATGCTGATTTTGAACATGTCATGTCTCTCTGTGGTGAATTAGCATAGTCTGTAACTCCCGTGGTGCTTGTTCATATGCAGGTAAACTGTGTATTGAGGTTACTCCTCAGTCAAGGATTGCATTCATTTCTGAAGAATTGTGCATAGGATGTGGTATATGTGTTAAGGTGTGTCATGAAGCGATGTTTGCTGTTAGATTCATTATGCTTGTGGTCAACTTCACTGAGCTGTGATTTTATTTTACAGAAATGTCCCTTTGAGGCAATCCAGATAATAAACTTGCCTAAAGATTTGGATAAAGATACTACTCATCGATATGGACCAAACACATTTAAGTTGCACAGGTAGTCACCAATTGCATTTGATTTGAAATTGTGGTTTTAGTTGCCCCATGGGTTGGATACTCGGCTATTTTGTATGGTGAAGCCACGGAATTTCTTATTACAGGTTGCCGGTCCCGCGGCCAGGCCAGGTTCTCGGTTTGGTTGGAACAAATGGGATTGGAAAGTCTACCGCCCTTAAAATCTTAGCTGGAAGACTAAAGCCTAATTTGGGTCGCTTTGAGGTATGCTGTCTTTAGATGTACATATTCCTGCTGCTTCTAAGTTCCTTTTTGTTACCTGACATCCTGGACCCTTTCTGTTGCAGAATCCTCCCGATTGGCAGGAAATCTTGACATACTTTCGTGGGTCTGAGTTGCAAAATTATTTCACCCGGATTTTGGAGGATAATTTGAAGGTGCAGATGGACTTGATTCTGACTGCTCTCTTTTATGTCTATGACATATTATAGTGATGCATATTTTTAAAGAGTACAGTTACAGAAATAATGTTCAGGTTAGAGAACTTGTCAGAGTAAATTGTGAATGTCCTTGAAAAAGTTTTATCTGAGGCGAGTTCTAGTTGCAGCTACTCCACTCATGGTGAATCATTTAATTGAGTGTACTAGTCTTATGACTTTGTCATTTAGTTGTTATCCCCTAAGATTTACTCTCTTAGATTGGTTTGTACTTCTTGTGAACTATTGGTTACCTTGTCGTTCCAAATATTTTATGCTGGGGATAATCCCTGAGTGTGTCATTTCTTCGTCTTGATCTTAGCACTGTATGTTGCGTTTTCCTCCTGCTAAACTGTACCCTCCATACGCAGGCTATTATAAAGCCCCAATATGTTGATCATATTCCAAAGGCTGTTCAAGGCAACGTGGGACAGGTGCTCGACCAAAAGGATGAAAGGGATATGAAAGAGGAACTCTGTGTTGACCTTGAATTGAATCAGGTTAAAGATCGGAATGTTGGGGATTTATCAGGTGGAGAGCTCCAGAGGTTTGCCATTGCTGTCGTTGCAATACAAAGTGCTGAAATATATATGTTCGATGAACCTTCAAGTTATCTTGATGTGAAACAGAGGCTCAAAGCGGCCCAAGTTGTGCGATCTTTGCTTAGGCCTAACAGGTTTGTCTTTGTTTGATAATCTAATTTGTTTGCTTCCTACTTTGTTACGTCTGCATCTTGATGTGTGATATTCTGTTGATGCTTCTCAGCTATGTAATCGTTGTGGAGCATGACCTTAGCGTCCTCGATTACTTATCAGACTTTATTTGCTGCTTATATGGGAAACCCGGTGCGTATGGAGTTGTAACCCTTCCCTTCTCCGTTAGAGAAGGAATAAATATCTTCCTAGCTGGATTTGTTCCCACTGAGAATCTGCGGTTCCGTGACGAGTCTCTTACTTTCAAGGTGTCAATTCTATCACTTCACGTGGATAGAGTTCTTTCTGGCGTGGAGGACTTGTGTAATTCTGGTTGTTGCTCTTCCTAGGTTGCTGAGACTCCACAGGAACCCACTGAGGATGTCGAGACTTATGCACGGTACAAATACCCCACTATGACAAAAATTCAGGGAAACTTCAAGCTAAAGGTCATAGAGGGTGAATTTACTGACTCACAGATTATAGTGATGCTGGGGGAGAATGGTACTGGAAAGACCACTTTTATTAGAATGCTGGTAATGAATATTTCTTGTTTTAGTTGCATGCAGTGCTTCCATTGCTTCTAACATACCAATTATACTGTTGATCCGACGATCATGCAAAGTAGTTGCGGTTTGTAGGCTGGTTTGCTGAAACCTGACAGCGTTGAAGGCGACGATGTGGAGATACCTGAATTCAACGTCTCTTACAAGCCTCAGAAGATCAGTCCCAGATTTCCAGCTTCTGTTAGACATTTGCTGCACCAAAAAATACGTGATTCTTATATGCATCCTCAGTTTGTATCAGATGTAATGAAACCTCTTCTCATTGAACAACTGATGGATCAAGAAGTCGTGAATCTGTCTGGTGGAGAGTTGCAAAGAGTTGCATTATGTCTCTGTCTTGGAAAGGTAAATCATCGTAGTTGTGATGGAATCTCATTGATGGGTCCTTTACAGGGTTTATTTTAGATAAAATCCTACAAGAATGCAATTTTTGAGTTGTCAAGAGGTAGTGCCATGGTTTTTCTTGAGCTTTACAAGGGAATGTTCATTTGCGCTGAGCATATATGTAGCATGTTCCTGAATATGGACATTGGAATCAACTTATCATTTGCTTTGAGTTTTAAAAAGCTTTTGCAATGAATTTCTGGACCTCTTCCTTTGCATTGTTTTTTTTTTTTTTTGGGTAAGGTTCTTCCTTTGCATTGTTTTTCTCTCACTTGATCCTTTTTCAGATTTTCTCTCTTTTCATGCCTTAGGGGGTGTGGAGAAGGGTAGATGACCTGTGCATCGTTGCATTATACCAATTTCTAGATTTCGTTGTGGCATGGCTTTCTGTAGTTTCCATCCTATCTGACACATCATTTTGACATTTTCTGGTAGCAATCAATCATTGTATAGATTGTCACTTAACTAAGTAAACTATAATTTGGTAAACATCTTATGCTTTGTACCAAAGAAGCATTAGCAATTAGTCCCATGGATTGTATTACTTTTGCAGTTTTTTCTGCGCAGTTTCTGCTCATTTTCTGAAAGCTCCAAAAAGCCTTAGATATTACTGGCCCGTGGATGACTAACATCTGGTGGATAGTGGCAGAGATCAAGTTGTTTCATTGGATACCAGCCTGAAATTTGTAGCATCTTGACTAACCTGTTGTATACAGCTTTTGTATTGTAAGGGATGCAGTTTAGTCTGTTCTGTCTACCTCTTGACAATACAGTATGAATAATGTAACCATGGGAATGTAGATGCGTAATGGTGTAATATTTTGTCTTGTCTAATTTCTGCAGCCGGCAGACATTTACCTAATAGATGAACCAAGTGCATATCTGGACTCCGAGCAGCGTATTGTTGCTTCGAAAGTTATCAAGAGATTCATCCTCCACGCGAAGAAGACTGCTTTTGTGGTTGAGCATGATTTCATTATGGCATCTTACTTGGCTGATAGAGTGATTGTGTACGAGGGGAGGCCTTCTGTGGATTGTATTGCCAATTCTCCTCAGTCACTGTTGACCGGGATGAATCTTTTCTTATCTGTAAGTATTCCCAACCACCTTTTTCATGCTATGCGTGATGCTAACTGTGAATATCACTGGCAAAATCTTCAGAGGAGGAGAAGAGGAAATAGGAAATATGTGTGGTGTTATTTACGGTCATCAATATGTTAGTTTTTGCTGGTTTGATGGAAAAGTATGGTCGTAGTTTAGTGGCAGAATCTCAATGTGTTTTTTCCATTTTTCGTATCTACTCCTTTTTGACATTTCCGATTTTCGTGGATACTTCTTAAAGTAACATTATTTCTACATGGTTTCACTCCCCTCTGAAAAAGGAAAAGAAAAGAAAAGAAAAGAGAACCCGGGAATATGCTGATTTGCATGTTTACTCTTTGCACTTGCAGCATTTGGATATAACTTTCAGACGGGACCCGACTAATTATCGTCCGAGGATCAATAAATTAGACTCTACCAAGGATAGGGAGCAGAAATCGGCTGGATCCTACTATTACTTGGATGATTAATATCCCCGTTGGCAGGTTTGTCTTACTCGATCATGCTCAAACATCACGTAGTCCTTCACTTGCAGACTTAAATTTTGGTTGGTGGGTCTGCATTTGCAGTTTTGGGTCGTTTGAAGCTTGAAGGGCACATGAAGGCGATGTGGCAGCGGAGGACTAACAATGGAAACCACAGTGCCATCCAAGAGTTGATGCCTGTTTTCTCGAACAGCCTGCGAGCCCTTCAATGACGCAGCTTCGATGCAGTTGACCCTTCAATATGCCCTTCTGCGTCCACCATTTTTGTTTCTGTTGTCTGATGATATAGCTTAAAAAAAATTGCAACTTGGTTTTATCATTACCTGTTGCATTAAATTATTTGCTTGGTGTTTGAAATATGTAGAGGAACAGGGAAAGATGTGAATCTGAGTAATAGAGGGTACGTGCCTGTTTGTTTTGCAAGTGCTTCTACTTTGCAGTATTTGGCTGACACCCAAGAATGCCCATTCTCGCGACGGAAACAAAGTGCACCTATTAGATATTTTTGGACTTGTAGTTTCTGCTGTTGTCATTTTTCTATGTGCTAGACAGATTGCTTGCCGGTAGGCATGAGTTAATAAGGTTATGAGATTTAGCATTTTTGAATGTTGGAATGTGATTTCGTTCTGTTTTGGTAAGTGAAGTGTGACTGGACTTAGCTGTGAAAAGATGTTAGCAATATAGTTTGGGATGATGACAGCACAAGTGCCTTGACTTTTAATCGAGCACTTAATTTAAGTACCTCAAATGTGGGTCATTGTGAAATTTTTATTGGACTTGCGGATAGAAAATGCCAATTTGAACACTGAAACTGTTATTATTCACATAGGCATCTAATCTGATCTTTTGTTAATAATTGGCAAAGACAGATAGGACGGTTGCAATTGCCCTTGTCGGTTGTCGCCCTACTCATCACTTGAGACTCAACTAAACGAATTACGTTATTAATTGGACTTAAATTGTGCCTAGTAAACCGAGTCGCATTAGCAAACAAAATTACATGGCATGGCACTTTACTCAGAGATCTTTGATTAAACTAAATTTAGAATGTTGAGGTACTCCGTTGATGAAAGAGAAAAGATTTCAAGTGCTCAGATTATAAAACATACAAAAGTTACAAGTACTTGCGGTCTTTATCCCAATCGTTTAATGACGGGCGGTCCGAGGCCAGAGCAAATCCTCGTCGTGAGTCTTTTCATGCCATTGCCCTTGATTTTGCAGAGAACGTGAACAAACTTTGTAGAGGAATATTTACAGTAGGTGCTCTCTCTCACATGTTTCCTTCATCTTCTCATTCCACTTCCAAGTATTCCATCGCGGGTTTTAACCCATAGTTTTCGACTGATCGCATCTTCTCGCCAGGGAATCCAAACACCATTACATATGACAACTATCTAGCAAAGTCATTTCTTTTAAATGTTATCATTCCTTATGTGCCAAAGGTGCAATGAAGCATTCACATATCAGATGCACGTGCCTGGTGCATAATGCTTAAACGGTCAGACATTTTAGTGCCATAACAAAAATTGCCAGCCTTACGAAACTCATATCAAAATCGAATTTTGCCTGAAAGCTTAAGTAACATCGATGGGATTTCTGCATTCTTCTTTTCTCCTATTTGTGATCGCAAGGTCACTTTTTTGTTTTGGGCTTCTTATTATTTCCACTTAATTCGTCTATAACTTCAATGCCGCTGCATCATTGTAAAATTAGCTGGCCCCCTACATTACAAACAGATTATTCTTAGAAGTATCTTTCTGCAAGCGAACATGATCGAATTGACTGTTTAAGGTATACACACTATACCATTCTTAACAATATAAACATGTGCCAATGAAAAATTGAGAGCAGATGCAATGCAAAATGGTGCCTGCATCTCTGTGGTTCCATCACCCTTGGTGGATATTAATCCTTATTAACCAATTTCTAAAATGCTGTACCCAATCGGCTTCCTTAACCCTTTCTCTTGAATCAATTCACGTAACTTCACAGCGTCAATCCATCCCCCTGCAGCAGTATACATATTTGACAGTGCAATGTAATACCCGGAATTTTCGGGTTCCATTTCAAAAAGCAGCTCTGCAACTTCTCTTCCCATCTCTATATTGCCATGGTAGTTGCAGGAACTTAGTAAAGCGCCCCATATGCCCGGCTTGGGCCGAGTTTTCATCTTCTTGATCAGTTCATAAGCCTCAAACAGCTTTCCCGAACGGCCAAGCATGTCAACCACACAAAGATGATGCTCTGTAACAGGTTCAACTCCATATTTGTCCTCCATATGCTCATAATACCAGAGACCTTCTTTAACTAATCCAGCATGACTGCAAGCTGATAGAAGGCTTATAAAAGTGGTTTTAGTCGCTCTTATCCCGGATTCATGCATTTTCTCGAAAAGTTTCAGTGCTTTCTTACCATCACTGTGGTACCCATGGGCAGAAATCATGGAATTCCAAGCTGCAATGGACTTCTCAGGCGAGTTTCTGAATACTCGAAGAGCAACATCCAATTTCCCACAGTTGCTGTACATATCAACAAGAGCTGCAGATATAAAAGAATTCTTATGAAACCCTAATCTGAAAACTCGAGAATGAATTTGTGTTCCTAGCTGCATGAGGCCAAGCTGTGTACAGGCTGAGAGAATGTTGACAACAGTGATCTCATCATATTCAAATCCAAGATGTCCAAAGAGTTCAACTGCTTCCTTAGCAGCCTTGTTCTGACACAAGGCAGAAATCAGACAATTCCACGAACATAAATTGCTATTACAAATGGCGTTGAAGACTAATCTCGCACTTGCAATATCTGTGCATCGTCCATACATAGTAATAATCGCATTACACACACGGGTGTCTGATCCTATTGGAGTTTTGAGAGCAAGCCCATGGATCAATCTCCCTTCAAGAAACAGCTCAAGATTTCCACAAGCTGAAAAAACATTGACAAGTGTGATGGAATCAAAAGAGATATTATGTTCATCCCTCATTCTGTTGAATGCTTCTAAAGCTTCCCAAAAGAAGCCACTCTTTGAGCAGCCTGCAATGAAAGTGTTCCAACAAGTAAGATCTTCATGAACTGAACACGTCGTCAATAACTTCCATGCTGCTCTAATATCTCCACTAACAACATACATGTACATGACGGAATTTAAAGCAACAACGTTGTGTGAAAATCCAAGTTTCAACTGCAGACAGTGGATCGATTCACCGAATCTGAGGTATTCAGGGGAATTACAGGAAGGAAGAATGGCTAACAGAGTAGGTAAGCTGCATCCTGAGCAACATAGCAGCATTTCTTTGAATGAACTTTGAGCTTTCTCAGATAGGTCATTCTGGGAATACCCACAGATCATTGTGTTCCATGAGATCACGTCTCTCTCTGAAGTGGAATCAAACAAAATCTCAGCTTTCCTCACAGCACCGCATCTCAAGTACATATTCATAAGACTGTTCGTCACTCGCGGATCAGGTCCCATCCCTCTGCGAGTAATGTAGCCATGAAGTGTTTTTCCCTCTATCAGTAGCATTGCATCTGCACAAACTGAAATTAGAGTAAGAAGAGTCACTGAATCGGGCTGGACGGGTGCTATTAACTGCATTTCATGCAGAAGATAGAAAGCTTCCAGAATCATTCCATTTGAGGCATAACCGTCGATCATTGTGTTCCAAGAAACAATGTCGTGCAGAGTCATTGCTCCTCTAAAAATAGCCTCGGCATCCTCCCTGTGCCCACACTGAAAATAGAACGCAATAAGAGAGTTGGCAACTGAAATGCGGGGGCATTGGTCGTAACCAACTTTGATCGCCAAACCGTGCAAATTACTACCACAACTCAGTTCTCCCAACGATGCTGCAGCTGAAATAGCACACGAGATACTTATAATGTCCCCCATTTCCTCATACAGTGCTCTCTCTTTAAAGTAGAGTAGGCACCTTTTAGGATTGTTGTTGTGAAGACATCCACTGATTATCGAATTCCAAGCAATATCATCCCTATAACGGCTGCTGACAAAAATGCTCTCTGATGAGCTTAGATCACCACATTTTGCATACATATCCATAAGTGCATTACACAGCGAATAATCGGATAGCATCCCTGACTTCATGCTTAAGCTGTGAACAATACGACCCTGAATCAACTGATTTGTGCGCGTGAATATTGACGAAACAATTAAAAGAGAAGTGGCATCAAAACCACTTCCACCTTCCATCATCTTGGCAAATAGATCCAGGGCCTGAACAAAACACTGGTTATCAGCCAAGGAAGTGATCATCGCATTCCAAGTAATCACATCTTTGTCGGGAATTTCGTCAAAGAAAGCTCGTAAAGCACTCAGGTCCGCAGCCCGTGAGTAGGCCATGAGCAGAGAGGTTGCAATGGGCAAGTGAGCGAGAGCCCCAATCTTGAGGGCCGAACAATGGGCAATTGAGACACCTTCTTTGTCACCTCTCACGGCGGACGTTTTGACGAAACCAAGAACTCGGTGAAAACGGCCATCTCGCGAATGCCATTCCCTGTCACCCATTTCGTCGAACAGGTCGCAGACGGAGGAGAAACTGACAGATTGCGGAAACGCACGGCGAGATTTAAGCATGTGAGAATCATGGATTCCGCCGGGTTGCAAACCATATTTGCGGCTGAAATCAACATTTTCAGGAAATGGGTGCAGAAGACCGGTTCTCAAAGACAAGCCGGTCGATGTTTTCTCAACAGCAGTTTTCTTTGCTTCTCCGAGCGCCGCCTTTTCTTTACACGGACGAAAGGTGGAGACTTCAAGATCGGACAGCAAGCAGATGCGCTTGGACAGTCGTGCTCGTCCGGACCGAGTGGGAACCTTCGGACAGAACGGATATAGGAACAAGCTCCAGCGACCCATAAACCATGCTCGCTGGTCAATGATTCCGCCACAGACGGGTCGTTCATTATGCAGGTGAGTTGAAAAGAGAAAACGACATAAATGGTCTTTAAATTTAAATTTTGACCTAGTATATAACTTGGTTCATGAATTTTTTTTTAATTTTATCAATATAATTTTTGAATTTTAACTCAATATGTGACGCGATATTTAAACTTTCTGTTCAACTTTTAATCTCCTAGCTTTTAGAATAAGTTTAATTTAGTCCCCCAATTATAAAGAGATATCTAATGCCATTCTTGAACTTGAATTAATAGAAGCACTGCATTGAGCATCCTTTTATAGTTCAGGAATTAAGTTGAATATGTTTTTATTGCGCGTCAAATTCCCTCGGCTGGGTCCGATTGATCTCTCAAGATTCGGCCCAAAAAGGTAGAAGCCCAAGAGGATTGATAACGCAGGAAATCCTTTATCGAACGTTAGCAATTCGTTAAGTAAGAAGGGTTCCGGGCAAGTTTTGAACATAGAGTGTCAAATGCAGGATATTTATTGATAAAGGCGTGTCTTTTGACAGACAAACTTTTCAAATGCTTCGACGTAATCGTAACCAAGATACAACACCGGAATTTAATCGACAATATTGGACCTTACTATAGGACACGATGCCGGAATTTAATTTACGACACCAGATATGTGGAAATGTAGGACACAACACCGGAATTTAATCGACGGTATTGGACGGGGGGATGAACCAATACAACACCGAAATTTAATCAACGGGACTGAACTAGGCGAGCAGACGCCAGAATCTAATCGACGACACCTAACTCTGGATATGAAACACGTCGGAATTAAATCAACGACGAGAATCTGAAAACTACAGCTAAGCTAATAGCTAATTGAAAGATAAAGACTTGTTTGTTGTGTTATGTGTGTGTCTTCCGTGTTGGGTACCTTTAGGTATTTATAGGCGTGCTTTGGTAACCGTCGAACAGTCATTGCCTTGGGCTCCAAGCACGTTCTCCTTCGATGACTAAGCGTGCTTTGGTAACCATCGAACATTCATTGCCTTAGGCTCCAAGCACTCCCGCGATGACTCCTGTGGATAAGGCCTTCAACGGTTTCTGCGCCTTTCTCGCTCCGTTTTACGAGATTGCCGCCAAATTCGATTGTGTCTTCTTTTGCCAGCCTTTTCCCTTAGCTTTTGGGATAAATACCCAAAATTACCCCTTACACGTGGCGTCTCCGTAGTCAATCTTCACCTAGCCCGCGCTCACCTTTCCGTAGCTAATCATTCTTCTTCTGCGTGCGTATCATGTGATCCTTAGGGTAATTTTTAGTGTCAACAAATGCCCCCTTTAAAAGATATAAATCGAAGATTTATGTCTTTTAAGTGACGTCCTATGATTTGACGGCCACTAGTCACAGGACACTTTCTAATTTCCTTTTCCCGAAGCGTAATCATTCCAACTTTTCTACGACGCATCGATTTTCTAGTCTGTAGTGCCTCTTCGGATAGAAAGCTCTCAATCGTCGTCTTTCTCTGTCGTCTTAAAACCCTAAACCGCTTCTGGTTCTTTGCCTCATCCTTTTTCATGGCGTCTTCATCTTCTGCTCCTGACCCGAAACAACTTATCAGCCGCTTCGATAAACTGAAGGACGAAAGCAAAGGTGATTGCTTCTTCGAACTATTGAATACTTCTAAGGAATATTTTGGGTTTATTCTGGGACCCAGTCTTCGAACCCATTTATCTGTTCCAGTGCCTCTCCAAGCTTGTTTTCCAATACGTCGGAGTGAGAAATTCCCTATTCAAGCTTCCCCTTTGCGAGACACCTGGTCGCTTCTGTCTCCGCAATTCCGAAGCTTTCCGTTGCCTGATGAGACATTCTTTGCCTGGTTTCATCGACTTAAAATCGACCTACTGACTTCCGTTGCTTGGGCAACATCAAACATAAGGACATCTCTTGAGGTTAGTTTGCTGTCTCATGACTTAAACAGAGGTATATTAGGCTTCATTACAAGCTTCTGGTCCTCATTAACCAACAGCTTCTTTTTCTCGTGGGGCACCATGTCGATAGCCCTTCTGGATGTTTTTACCATCGCTGGTCTGGCTACCCATGGTACGTCTGTCGTAAATTTGGAAACCTTAGAGGATTGCTCTACTCCTCATGCTTTCTTTGCCTACGGAAAGTTCTTGCATCTTCATTGCAAAACCTATGGTACTGTCACACTTGCTGAGCGAACAGCCTTCCTCCTTTTTTGGTTGTCGAAATACTTGTTCTTTAGCCCAACCGTAAAGGTATCTAAAGATTACCTCGTTCTTGCGTCCAATCTCGCGAGAGGAAGGTATGTTGCTCTAGGCCCCTAGCTTTGGTTGTTCTTTATAGAAGCATTACCCATGCTTCTCAGTCGATGGTGACATATAAGAAGGATATCGTGTTGTCTGGCCGATTCCGAATCCTTCAAGCCTGGATAGCATTGTGCTTTCCTTTTTATGTTTGCGAATGTACGAAAACCCCGAAAAGGTAGTGGGCCCTCGAGTTTCCTTAGAGTCATTCCATTGGAGGTTTCTGCTAATGTTGCACCTTTGCTTTTCTATCTCCAGCAGATCCTGTCCTGTGACTCGGATGAGGTTGATATGTTCCCATATTGTTCGGCCGAGCTCAGCTTCCTTATAGACCCAAAAACACATGAGCCTTTCAGTTTTCGTGATGTCTTGATCTCTGTCCTCTCTCCTAAGGATCTTCCCATTCGGCTATGCCTTAAAGGCAGGTTTTATCCTGGGTTCGAACCTTATTCTCCTCAGTATTGTGCTCGGCAGTTTGGCCTTCGACATGCTGCTCTTATGCCTATTCCTTATCTCATGAACTTTCCATTGATGGACAAAAAGCATACAAGCTTGATGATGATGATTCTTTCGCTTGTTGGACCCAAGTAACTACTCCGATGCACTAGCGCTTTTCTAAGAACAGCATTGGAACCCTTCGATTTGGTCCTGGGGTTACTTCAGATTACAAGACCTGGTGGTTATCATTTAGCTTCGAAAGTCCTTATGAAGCAACTATCTCCTCACTTCTTAGCGAGAATCGGATTAAGCTTGCTGATTCGACTATGAAAGAAACAGACCCAAAGGGCAAAAGGAAAACTTTCCAACATGATATTCCCAAGCATTCAACTTTTCCCGCAGGTTAGAAAGGATCCCATTTTTTTTCTTTTATTTTAACAGCTTGTCAAAATTCTGGATACTTACTTGCCTTTGCTTGTTAGATGATAATCCAAACGATGGAGATGATGAACCCATCATTTCCCTTCATCGGAAAAAATGTCTTCAGCCTTTGGTCGAGCCTTCAATTACCTTCCTTAGTGCTGACGAATCTCCAGCCGTTCCTCTTCAGAATCCTTCGCCGGATGTTGCACAAACTGGTGGAGAATTTGATGGCGGTTCTTCTATCAACAAGTTGCCTATTCTTGTTGCATCGTCCAGCACTCCAAATCCACCATCTCTAGAAGTTCATGACAAGTCTTCGCTAATTCTTGCTACCTGTCAGGCAGATTCATCCAGTAATCGTCTAGTAATTGAGGAGCCACTTGATGAACTCCCTTCTTCGGCACCCATTGCCTCTCTGTCACCTGTAGCTGTTGATCCTTCGTCTGCTGAGACTATTCCAGATTTGTTTGTAGCTCAGGCACCATTGGAGGACATCCAAGCTTATTTCGCAGAGCCTACTCATTCCTCATATCCTCGTGATACATGCCAAAAAAGTATTTCTCCATCCGCAGAAGCTTTGGGCCAGTTGAAGCTTAAGTTGTCTTGCTCTCTAGACCTCCTCTTCTCTAGGGTTTCTTCCTTCGTAGACAATCCTTGGGCGCTTGAACGCATCAAGTCTATGACGGCGGAGCTGACCAAGGAAGAGTTTATCGCATTGCTTCCTTCGGGTGTGGCTCATTGCATGAAGAGCTTTTTAGTTAACTTCTCAACTGGCTTCTCTCACTATAGGGAATGCTGAGACCGAGTGGTTTCTTTGACCAGCTTCATTAATTACTCCTTCAGTGCTGAAACTAGACATGGCCAAACGGAACAGCGGACTCGAAATCGTCCCATTGACCGGCCTTCAAGGGCCAGTTCCGGTTCCAAAATTTTTGGAACCGTCGATTTTAAAAAAAAAAAAAAAACTGTGGGCCCTGCCCGCCCTTCGGGAAAGAGCCGTTTGGCTCTTCCCCCATGGGAAGAGCAGCTGTTGGCTCTTCCCCCGGGGGCCCAACGGCCTTCGGGCCGTTGCAAAAATTGCAACTGTTCGAAGGCCGTTGCTTAAAAAATGTAAAAAGAATCTATAAAAACCTCTCAATCCCTCTTTATTTTTTATCACAATTTCTCTCACTTCTCTTTAATATTCTCAACTCTCAAATCTCAATCTCTTAAATTCTCTCAATCCGCTAGTCTCTCTCAATTCCGTCTCAATTTTCCGATCAATTTTCTCAAAAAATGGCAAGCGGAAGCAGAAATACTAGAAAGGGAAAGAGCCCGATGCCGATGGAGATGGGAGAATCCGATTATCTCATTCGTGAGTATGATCCTCGTGAATATGCATGTTGGGAAGACCACGATGCTCCCAATCCCAACGCCGAGCACGTCCCAATGCAAGAAAGTCTTCATCCTCGTTGTGTCAAATAATCGTCGATAGCAAAAAAGCCGGGACGGAAGAGCCGAGAATCCGACTTATGGCTACACTTCAACAAAGTATGGAATGAAAACGAAGGCAAGTTTGATATAAGCTGTAAATATTATCTGCAAACATACAAACTTGGTAAAGGAGATGGCTATGGAACATTTCGTCGGCATTTGACGAAAAAACATCCAACGCAAGCGGGGATCGACACTAACCAACAACAAATTTTCGGGTTCGCCAATCCTAACGCTCATCCTTTATTCCGTTTCACTAATGCACTTTACAAAGAAACATTAGCTGAATATGTTGCCCTTGAGCATGCTCCGTTTAATACTGGTGAAAATTTTAATTTTAGATATTTGGTGAACACTGCGTTGGTTCCGCAAGCACCATCTGTTTCGAGAACTACTCCTAAACGCGAACTTGACCATGTTTATAAAAAACAAAAAAGGAAATTGACAAGATTTTTTGGAGAATTCAATGGACGTGTACATATAGGTAGTGATATTTGGACTGATTCTTGAAATATTAATTCTTATATGGGTGTCACGTGCCATTGGACATGTGATGATTAGGTTATTCAAAAAAGACTTCTTGCATTTCGAATTTTTCCTGAAAGGCATACGGCCCATAATATTTATAGACTAATTAGACAAGTTTTAGAAGAATATGATTTTATTAATAAAATTTTTTCAATTGGTTTTGATAATGCCGCTGCAAATACGGCTTCCATTTCTGAGTTAGAAAAAAATTTGTAAACCCTCTTTTGGCAGATAATTTTTTCACATTAGATGTGCTTGCCATGTTTTGAATTTATGTGTACAAGATGGTTTACGAGTTCTTGCAACTTCTCTCAACCCAATAAATATTGCAATTAGATTTTTATGGAGCCGTCCTCATCTTATTAAAGCGAGGGGAAAATTTTGTAAACAATATGGGAGAAGGGAAAAAATGTTTCCAAAAGATGTTCCGACTCGTTGGAATTCTACCTACGAGATGCTTCTACAAACTTTTGATTACAAAGATTTATTATGTTCATTTATTTCGAATATTATTCCCGATATTGCTTTACTTCCGCAACATTGGGACGTTTGCAAAAAAAAAAAATTAGATTTTTTAAAAGTTTTTAATGATGCTACTAATATTTTATTTGGTGTGTATTATCCTACTACGCATTTATTTTTAACAGAGTGTGTTAATATTGCTGGTGTTTTTAATGAATATGGAAAAGATACTAAATTAGCTTCGAGTGTTTTATTAATGCGAGAAAAATGGTTGCATTATTATTTCAACATTCCTCTTGTCTATTTAGTTGGTATTATTTTTGATCAACGTACTAAATTAGATGGTTTATTAGATTATCTGAATACTTATTATTATGATTATTTACATTTGAATGAAGTAATAGATATTTCAATTATACAAGTAGAGGTTAAAAAAGCTATAGTAGAATTATATAATAAATTTTGTAGTAAATATGGTTTAAGTGATAGTGGATGTGAATCTGCCCAACATAGTGTCTCACGAAGCGATACGGGTATTTAACTTGGTAGATGGTATAAAATACTCATGAGTAGGCAAAAAAAATAAAAATAAAAAGAGAGAACATGTAGTATTTCCGAATTAGAAAACTATTTAACAATTTATTTTGAGTTTAGTGATTTCGAACACAGCGCAGATTTCAAGATTCTTGAGTGGTGGAAGAACCATTCAACTCAATTTCCAGTTCTCTCCCTCATCGCAAGACAAATATTAGCGACCCATTCTTCAACAGTGGCAGTTGAACAAGCATTTAGTACTAGAGGATTAATTTTGGACTCCCGCCGTTCAAGATTAAGTCCGAAAAGTGTGGAGATTCAAGCTTGTGTCGATGATTGGACAATGGCTAAATTTCGACAACAAGAGCTGGATCGAGAACATGAATTCTTCAGTGATGACTGTGGAGATACTACCGCCACCACAACAACAGGTAGCGACGATTGACGATGAGGTAAGTTGGGGTTACCAAAGGTAAGAGAACTACATGAGCTTTGATTCTTCTATCCCCAAGAAGATATGTAGGCGCTTAATGGTAATTCATTAAGTTCAAGCTCATTCCTCATATTTTTTTTTTCAAATTTTATTACAATGTACAATTTGATTATAATTTTTAATTAATAATTTATTAATTTAATTTTATTATTTTAAAAATAAAATTAAAAGTTCAGAACCGGAACCGGAACCGGGAACCAGCGGTTCCACGAAACCGCCCATCTCTAGCTGAAACCCAAGCAGCAGAGCAATTAGTGAGCCAAGAGCGACAATCTCTTCGGGATATCGCCAAAGAAGTAGCTGAGCTGAATGAGAGAGAACAACCTCTTGAGTAGCAAAGGTTGGCGATAGAAAAAGGAGATAGAAGAGACACGCCTCCGACGATCGGCCATGCTTTCTCGTCGATCAGTAGTTGAAGATCGTCTGACGGCATTCATTGCTTCTCTAAAGGAAAAGAGACAAGAGGACCTGGTTAAGCTACCGTAGGAGGAGACCCGATGGTGCCAGACTAGGAGTGAATCCATAGCTCGTAACAAGAGATTTGAGTCTTCATTGTACAAACTTTTCTTGGATATCAAAGATTTATTGTATCCCAAGAAACCTTAATGAAACCGTCTTTGGCTTCTCTTTACCATTCGCGCCAAAATATCGACCACCATCCTACGTTCGCGTAATATTTTGATTCGGTTTTTTTGCCGTCCTCTATATAAATGTGGGTACTGTGGTATGTCTTGGACTCACTTCGTTATGGCAAACCACCATTAAACCCTCGTTGGCTCTCAAGCAGATTTTTATTTGTCACGCCTAAATGATCTTTTGATCTACGAAGACAAAGGAGACGTGTCTCTTTCCCGTATGGATCGTCAGTCCGAAAACGGTCATATTGTCCTAGGTTCTCAGGTTAAGCGATTACCTCATCCTCCAATATTAGTAGAATGTTTCCCTCGCCATTGCGAAGAATCCTGCCCATTAGACGATCCTTTATTTGTGCTTCTGATTGGGTAATTTACAACCATCAGTTTGTCTCTTACCCATCTTTTGATGGGTAATTTTTCAGCTGGTACCAACGATTGAGGAGGTCTTTTTTTCATTGTGTGGGAAAGAGCTATGATCGATAAACTATTGGCGTTCTGCGGCATATCTATCGATCCTGCGGAATGTGGTTTGATTGGCAGCATGTGTTGCTTCTGGTCATCCTCATCGCACTGTTTCTTCTTTCCCACCGGTCCTGTGACTATCACTCTTCTTGATGTCTAGTTCTTAACCGGTCTTTCACCTTTTGTCGAATGTAACGTCTGACATATGGATGACCACCTTCATCCTGACGCATTCCATTATGTCAATTCTCCTTATGATGTGTTTATGAGTTACTATAGTAACTCCACAGGTACTCCTTCGACAAAGGAACATATTGCTTTCCTTTTATACTGGCTTTGCCGATGTGTCTTCTGCCTTCCTACTCTTCGAGTATTCACAGAGTTCCTAGACATTGCCTGCATACTGGCATGTGGCATCGATGTGGGATTAGGTCGAATGGTACTTGCATCACTATATCGAGGTTTGACGAATGCACAAAGTTCCTTGACAGGGGGTCATTTGACCCCTTTTTCTGGCCCACTATGGCTCTTACATGGTTGACTTCGAATTCGTTTTCCTCGATTGTTCCATGAAGAGGATCCTTCAATAGTAGGGCCATCCATAAACAACTCTAGACCTGAAGTATTCAACCGTGCACTTCGACAAGTACCGGACGGCTCCACTTCTTTCGACAACTTTCTCCTTGTCTTGCTGTCCGTTATCGAATTTGACTTTTTCAAGTTGCCTGTTAAGGACATTATTTACAGCTCTCTTAGTGCTAGTCCAGATGCACACCTGTTCTGGATGAGTGTTTTGACTCCGTCCGATATCGCTCTGACCTTATCGAATGGAGGCGAGTTTTCTTCTGGTTTTGAGATCTATAATCCCTATTACTGTGCTCGCCAGTTCGGGCTTACTCAAGGTATCTCGATGCCAATGGTATCTTCGATGATCTTTCTTTTATCCCCTGGTCGAGCAGCAAATTTGGATCTGATCTGCCACATGGAGATTGCCCAAGTTTTTTTTATAGCCGCCTTACCTTCATCAATTTCTCGGGTCATCCATGCAGCCTGGTATCCTTCGACAAGTAGTGGGCTGACTATCAGCTCTCTCTTTTCCCGAATGATGTTAATGACATTCTCTCAAAGATTTATCTACTTCCATTGGGCCCATTGCTTCCTTTCAAGAGGCCTGTCCCACTATCCACGTTGAATGTCATTGTTGAGCCATCGCCTAATGATTGTACCCTTGATTTCTTTTCTTTTCGGCTGTGCTCAATCGTATTTTCGTTAACCCTTTTCTCAATGCAGATGACTCGCTGGCTTCAGATGGTTGTACAGAGGGTTTTCCTGGCAACCCGTTGGTGATCTCTACCAACCTTGTCCGTGCCTCAAGTGGCCCGTTGAACATGTCTAGTGATCATTATCACCTTGTTTATGCCAGATGGTCGCGGCTCTATGACTTATTGGAAGAAGGGTATGCTGCCATTTGTAATAGCACAGCCGCTGAGGATGAAGTAAAAGCCCTTCTTGCTTTCTTGGCTCATTTTCCTTGCTCGGTTCAATGTCGTGCACTCCAACCTGCTGTTAATGAGCTCTTCCTTATATTCAGCTCGACTTTGAGGTCATTCAGGGTAAGACAAGACGACTTGAAGGTGATTGCCAGATTAGAGGAAGATACCTTCTTGCCGATGAGAAGCTTGTTCATCCGCTCCAAATTCTAGACATGTTGAACAATGATGGGCACACACCTTTGCAAACTTTGTCTGTTCAATTGAAAGTTATTAAGAAGCAGGAGGCAACCTGCGAGTGCCTGCACCTTGAGCTGCTGAAGGCTAATTATCAAAAGGATGCCATTAATGATGCTAATTGTAATAGTGAGATGCAACTTTATGGCTTTATTGCGAGCATCAAGCAATATGTGCTGTAACTTACTTATATCAACATCACATTTATTTTCCCCAATGAATATTAATCTTTAGCGTCGTATGTTCATGATTCACTGCAATCAGAATTCACTTCTCCTTTTCGGTATATAATGCCAGACGCCATTTCAGATTTTCCCTAGAATTCGTATCATCATGACACTTCGGGGAAAAAAATAGGTAATTGGGAGATTATTGTCCACGTCACTAGGGTTAACCGTACCTTCCACTTTCCCATGACGCATTTGATTGCCTCGTAACTCGGTATTTGTCCATTATTTCAACTGCTCCGGTTACTGAATGGTCGTGGCCGGATACTTCGCATCATGGGTAAATATGTTCCTGGGGTTTTGTCTATAAATAGCACTGCTCATGCTAAGTGAGTCCTCATCCAAAACCCTCCATCCTTGAATATCCGAGCAGACTTCTCCTCTTGCAACCATGAAGCCTACACCTTCTGCATCTTCATATGTCTCCCCTCCTTTAGTTTTCACTCACGAGTTTTCTTCTCTTTGGAAAGAGATTATCTTCTTCCTAGGCTATACTTACACCATGTTGGTGACACGCCCCAAAGCCCTCGAGAAATTGAACAACCTTCTGCAGCGTTCCGCCTCTGATCACCTCCCCACCGATCACCCTTTTCGGGAGGACTTTGATGAGTTCTCCACCACATTTGCCTACAGGGTTGACAAGTTTCCGTACAACTTAACGGCAATCTCCCGTCACGATCTCACCGACCATGAAGTGTGGTGCAAGATTGAGGAGATCAAGAACGGTGAGGGGTCATATAAGGAGTTTTGCAACGCCCGAGAAGCTGTCTTTTCCTCTTTCTCCAGTGTTCTTCAACTTCGAGGTCTTAGCTCCGATTGGTTTGCAGGAAGCCGGTGGCACCTGTCGAAGCCTTTAAAGGATGTTGAGAGACAAGAGTATGAGCTGGGTGAAGGCTGTGAGGCCCGTTTCTTGGCTTTTGTCGACGGTCATGTTGAGGCTCTGAAGACGATCCTGAATACCCTCGATGACAAGGTGCAGGCCTAGATAAAGCACCTTTAGAAGCTGGAGCGGGAGTGAGATGGCCTAGAGGCTTCCTTGGACGAGCTGGTTAAGGCCAAGCATTATGCTGAGGAGGAGAACAGGAAGTTGGAGGACCGTTTCCGCCACTTCATCGTATGCTTCAAGGAGCACCTTAGGCAGAAGTGAGGGTGGACCAGGCAGAACTGGGGAGGAGAAGAGAGGAGAAGAGAAGAAGAAGAGAGAGAGAGAGAGAGAGAGAGAGAGAGAGAGAGAGAGAGAGAGAGAGAGAGAGGTGAGAGTATGTTGACACCTGATTTTTGACCAATCTATTATTGTGATTTTTATTCTTTAAAATTAATTAAAAATATCAAAAAAAGGTCATAAAATCACAAAATCAACTTTGGAAGCCTTGGCCTAGACTCGGGGACCAATTTTGAACAAAAAATATTTTTTGGTATTTTATAATATTTTTCGAATTTATTTAATTATAAAAATACCCAAAAAATCAGAAAAATACCATTCGTGGTCAGAAAAATACACAAAAATATTCAATAATTTTGTTTTAATTTCCTCTTAAAGTGTGTCACTTTAAATCTCAAAAATTCGGCTCGGGTCATTATGTTCCTTAACAAACATAAACCCGAACCGAGCCCAAAAATTCTTTTTCAAGTCTTTTAATTTTCAATTTCCACTTCTTATAAGCTATGACATTGGATTCTAAAGTCTTGAAGTGCAATTAGGTCAATTTGCCCTCCAATTTGATCAATTTTAACCAAAAGGGCTTAATTGCATAAAAATCTTTCAATTTAGTCCCCGGTTTCGCAATTCTTGAAATTAAATTTCATACGGGCATACCCATTGAAATTAAACACCTCTACCCTATGGGTTTCATCATGATGAATCCACTGATGGCCTTAATTTGGACTAATTTGATCGTTTGGGCCCTCAATTTGGCGATAATCATTTTCGGATCCTAGGGACAATTTGGGGTTTTTACTAAATTTCAACCAATTGGTTCACAAAAATACCCCTATTTGATGGAAAACATGTCAAGGAACCCGATTTTGGTATCAATTTCATGAAAAGTGGTCGATTTGGGGGCCCAATTTTGCAAAATTGGTCGAATCGGGCCGGTCGGGTCAGACCCGACCCGACCCGGTCCGAACCGGGTCTGCAACTCAGTTGCAGACCCGCTTGGAGGGACCGGCCGACGCAAAAAAAAAACAGGGGAGGGGGACAACGAGCAATGGGGATCGATTTGTTTAAGAAAAGGGGGAAACAAGTGCGGGGGACCAAAAGCAGCGGTGGAGGGTCGACTTGGTGGACCGGCAGCCACCAGAACCGGTCGGCCAGAGACAAAAACAAAGAAAAAAAAAAGGAGCTCGGCTAAGAGAGAAAGTTTTGGCCGAGAGAAAATGGGGAAGCTTTTTTTTGGGGCAACCGGCATCGAAGGAGCTTCCTCGAGACTTCAGTAGCCCGGACCGATCATCACGAAGACATTCTTGGGCGTCGCCGAGCCCATGACAGGTCGGTTTTACTCCCCGACTACCCTTTTCTTATCCGCACGGAATCTGTTTGACGAAATGCCTAAATGGGCATTCGAATTCCCGAGCCTCGGCCGAGCCTCTCACACGCTCTATTTGTGCTAAACTCACCCTTAAGCCTCATTAGAACTTGTTCTAAGCCCGTGCTCGTCTTCTTTTTGCATTGAAATGTACCGGGGAATCGGGGTCGAAGCTCGCCGAGGTTTATCCGAGCATGGAGCTCGGTCTGGCACGAAGGGCGGTCGGCGAACTTCAAATGAACTCAGGCAAGCTTCTTGACACCCATTTGATGCCATTTGAACGTCCAAAATCGATCTTAGAGTAAAAAAAATTTTTTCTGCAAAAACCTCGCCGGCGCCGGCTCAGACGACGCCCGTTTGGTCGGTTCCCGGCGTTGCTTTCGCCATGTCGTCGTTGGATATTGATATGGGGATTGAGGGGGTTCGACAGGTATCGAAATCGGGGCTCAAAATGGAGGTTTTTACGTCAGTTTGGGGTCTCCGGCGAGAATCGCCGGCGCCGGTCGTCTTCTCCGGCGGCTCTGGTCAGGCGTTGACCAATCAACGCTAACGTGGCTTGCCACGTCAGCAGCCACGTCAGCGTGGGGGGGCCACGTCCGAATAAATAAACGCCCAGATCGGACGGCCGTGGCTTCGCCACGTGTCGCGATCTGGGATTTTTGGATAATTTAAAATATTTTCAGAATTTATAAAGGATTTTCGAATAATATAAAAAATTTAGATCGGACGGCTCAGATTGGGCCACGTGGTTCCCCGAGGAGCGTCTGATCTTGTTAGAGATCGAACGCACCACAAGTGACCACGTGGTACAATCTGGTGCGTCCGTTTCTTTTTCTTTTCTAATAAATTAAGAAAATGATAAAAAAATCAATAAATGCAAAACGGTGTCGTTTTAGGCCGGTTCTGACCCGTATGTTCGGGTCGGGCGCCCGAGAGGCGCGGGCCAGGTCTGACCCGGCCCGGAAAATAATTTTAAAAATTAAAAAAAATTCAGAAAATAATAAAAAATAATAAAAAATTCAAAAATTCAATAAAAAAAATGAAAAATCATAAAAAATTCAAGGAAATTCGAAAAATCCAAAAAAATTCTAAAAAAATTCCAGAAAATAGAAAATGGCCACATTCAACTGGCCATGACCTGTTTCGGGTCTTTTGACCCCCGAACCTTCTAGAAATGACGGTTTTGCCCTTCCGGCAAACCGTCTTCCAAAAAAATTCTAAAAAATCCAGGAAAATCCCAAAAAAAAAAAAAAATAGGAAATGGCCACAGACAACTGGCCAAGACTCATTCCGGGTGTTTTGAACCCCCGACCCTTCTTAAAATGACGATTTCGCCCTTTGGGCGAATCGTCTTCCAAAAATTGATTGTGATTGATAGGAATAGTCGTCCAATCTGCATGAAACCCTGAATCAAACCTATCTCACCCAAACTTGCGCCTGCATGAACTCTTAGCTAGGAAAATCACTCGCGTTAGGTACCGAAAGGGCGTTGGTAATGACACCAGCGTAACCAAGTCCCCGAACCCAAAATCTCTGGTTCCGCAGAACTGATCGACCTCTCCCAATCGGTCAGTAAGGTTTCCGGTCTACCCTCCAAGAAAGACCGGTGGCGACTCCAAATGCATGCACAATTTGCACATGCCACCACGACCACACTAAAGGTCGAAAGCGATCGACTCGAATCCCTCAGAAAAATACTCCCGCCGCGATTTGGTATGGGCCTGGGAGGGCTCGCGCCGATCCAAGACCTGCGATCGGTAATCCATTAGCCGCGTCCGCCTTCGGACGGGTCGCGATAGAGTAGAGAGGAGACAGAGAAAGAAATGTACTCAGTTCCCCTTTTTTGATGAATAAAAAGTGTTTCCTTCAATCCCTGCCTCCTTGTTCTTCTATATTCTCTCGCATTTCCCACATTGATACATAGAACCTCTTCAAATATTTTTCATTGATTGATCGTAGTAGCTTTTTTCCATCAATCTCCATCATTCGGTATGCGTTTCTTGGAAGAACATTGGTTATCAAGTATGGTCCTTCCCATTTTGACGACCACTTGTCGAACTTCTCATTATCAAGACTCGTGGGAAGAATAGTCTTCCAAACCAAGTCGCCCACATCGAAACGCTTGATCTTTACGTGCCTATTATAAGCTATGGCAACTCTTTGTTTCTGAGCCATCAATTTTTCAAGCGCTAAGGCTTGGTTTTCTCCCAACTCGTCGATGTTCGCATATATTGTTTCGTCATATTGTTCCTTCGACATGTTGCCTTGGAGCTTCACCCTTAATGATTGCATAGTGATTTCGAGAGGAAGAACGATTTCTTGTCCATACAACATGTACAGACTGATGTCGGTACTTGATCTTTTCGATGTTCGGTAGGCCTACAAGCATGTTGATAACAATGAATCCCACTCCCTTGGGTTGTCTTCCAAATACTTTTTTATCAAGCCAATGATAATCTTGTTCGAAGTTTCAGCTTGATCGTTGGCCTAGGCATAATAAGGCGTTGAATGGATTATCTTGATCCCTCTTGATTTAATGAAATTCAATATCTCTCGCCCTGTGAAGACTGTTCCCTGAACATCAGTAATAGTCTTTGGTTTCCCAAATCTGTGAATGATCTGCTCTTCGATGAAATTTTTGACGACCTTTTGCGTAACATTCTTGTAAGAGGCTGCTTCAACCCACCTAGTGAAATAATCTGTGGCCACAAAGATGAAACTATGCTTCGTCAACGAGGGTGGATAAATCTTTCCTATCACGTTCATCGCCCATTCGCGAAAAGGCCGCGGTTTGACAATGGGGTTCATTAATGCAGTAGGGATGTGTTGGACTGGCCCTTGTCTTTGGCACGGTTGACATCCTTTGGCATAACCGATGCAATCTTTTATGATTGTTGGCCAAAAGTATCCATGGCACCTTAAGAACCATTTTGTCTTCAAGCCAGCCTGGTGTGCTCCATAGATCCCATCATGAACCTTTGTCATTGCGAGCATAACTTCTTGCTGCCCTAGGCATTTAAGGAGTAACCCATCGACCGTCCTCCGATACAGCTCGTCATCAATCAGGAGATAATTCAAGGCTTGCCTTTTAAAGTCTTTGCTACAAGGGCCTAGGTTTCTCAAATAACATATCAGAAGGCTTCTCCAATCTTGTTCATCAGGAACCTGTCTTGAGCCCTCGGCTATTTCTTGCTGAACCATCATTATTTGGGTCTCTATTGAGGGCAAAACCTTTGTTTGAGTAATAATGTGGCTAGCTAGTTCTTTCGATATCTTGTATCCGGATGCCATCTGGGCTAATTCGTTGGCTTCCGAGTTTTCGCCTCTCCTGATGTGAATAAAGTCATATTCGATGAAGTTCGACAGCAATTTCTTTGCCAAATCATGGTGTAGTATGATGTTCTCACTAAGACATTGATAATCACCCTTGTGTTGTCTTATCACTAATTGAGAATCACATTTGATTTTGACTGATCGAACCTTCATGTCAATTAAGACATTCAACCCCATAATCAGGGCCTTATATTCGGCCTGATAATTTGAGCAATCAAAATCAATCTTGAGCATGAGCTTCGTTTTTTGTTGGTAGGAGGAGACGATCATGATTCCAGCCCTTGACGATTCTGACGTTACTAGCCCATCGAAATAAAGCACCCAGGGTGCAATACAAAGATGATTTTCATCATCATCTATTTTCAAACCTGTTGGTCATTCGGTGATGAAATCGGATATTGCCTGCCCCTTTATTACTTTGAGCGGCACATACATCAGATTGATCTCTGTTAAAGTAAATGCCCATTTTGCGATCCGGCCTTTTATAATTTGCCTGGATAACATGTAATTTATTATATATGTTTTGAAAATTACATGCACCGTAGTCGGTAGCATATAATGACGTAATTTCATACAAGCATGATACAAAGAGAGACATAACTTCTCAATGGGTGTGTATCTTGTCTCCGTGTAGTTGAACATCCTGCTTAAGTAGTACACAACATCTTCTTTTCCTTCATCATTCTCCTGGGCCAACATACTTCCAACCGTGGTATCGATCGCAGATAAGTACAACTTCAATGGCCTACTTGCTTTCGGTGGCATCAAAATCGGTGGCTTGATCAAATAATTTTTTAACTGATCAAAAGCTGACTGATGTTTTTCTTTCCATATAAACTCTTGCTCGTTCTTCAACTTGACTTAGGGAGAAAATACTTCAATTTTTCCTAACAAGTTAGCTATGAAGCGCCGCAATAAATTCAATTTTCCAATCAACATTTGGAGTTACCTTTTGTTAGTGGGGGGGGAGGGAGGGTAATTCTAGCATAGCCTTAGCTTTGTTTTTATCCACCTCAATTCCTCTTTGATGAACTAAGAAGCTTGGGAAATTACCAGCCTTTATCCCAAAAGCGCATTTTAATGGATTCGTTTTTAACTTAAACTTGCGCATTCTAACAAAAACTTGCTCAAGATGGTTTAGATGATTTACTTGGTCAGTTTTGACTATCACGTCATCAATGTAGACTCTATGAACTCTCCGTTCATGTCATGGATGATAACATTTATCGCCCATGAGTAGGTGGTTTCGGCATTCTTTAATTCGAATGGCATGACAACCCATTCGAATGTTCCAATAGCTCCGGGACACTTGAAAGCCGTCTTGTGAACATCTTCTGTAGCTATGAAGATCTGGTTATACCTTGAATGTCCATCCATAAGAGACATAACTTCGTTGCTGGCGGCTAAATCAATCAGCATATCGGCCATAGGCATCTGATACTCATCTTTTGGTGTAGCAGCGTTCAGGTCACGAAATTCGATGCAGACCTTTAGCTTGCCATTCTTTTTCTTGATTGGGATGATGTTTGACAGCCATTCGACATATTTAGCCGTCCTTATAAATCCCGCAGAGATGAGTCGCTCGATCTCCTCATTGACCTTGAGAGTTACCTTAGGCGCGAACCTCCTTGGTGACTATTGATGCAGTCGAAACCCTTTCTTAATCGGTACTCGATGCTCGACTATGTTTCTTGCTAGACCAGGCATCTCATGATAATTCCAAGCAAAGTAGTCTCAACGAGATCTTGTGACAATCTCTGATCCTCCATCAGCAAATTCCTCGAGCTATACCGCCGGTTCCTTCCTAGGGACCCATTCAGTGTTTCCCTTGTCGAAACGACAGAAAGCAATATCCCTTGAATCAACCTCATGGGGTCTTGATATGCGTAGGCAATCATCTGGCATGACCTGATCTCGTCCTAATATTTGAGTCCACGTGACACAAGTCTGATGATTAGCTTTTACATACTCCACCTTATACCCATTCCATAATGATAACATCTGATGTAGTGTCGAAAAGACATACTGGTTTCTGTGTATCCAATCCCTTCCTAGTAGTAGATTGTATGAGCCATCAGCATCTACCACACAGAAAGATGTTCTTGATGTCTTTAATCCCACGGTCAGATTTGCGACATATATTCCTTTTACCTCGGTGATATCACCGGTGAAATTTGACAATTGAATATTTGATGAGATAATCTCATCGTCAGTTCTCCCTATCTTCTTAAAGAACCTGTACGGGATGAGATTTAGTGTCGAACCACCATCCACCAGAACTTTCATCACTGGTCGCCCATTTATCTTGGCATTAATATTGAGTGACCTTAAGTGATTGGAGATTTCTTCGAGAGGCTTCTTGAATCCATGGTCTCTTCGTTGTCGAAACAAAACTGGGCACCCTCCTTCTCTTGTATCGTAACATTATCATCATGGTTGACCGAAGTTGACTCAAGTCAGAACTCATTAGGCAGTTTAACTTGTTCCATACAAGAGCTTAATGGAGAAACTGACCTGCTTATATAAGTCTTGAATCGGGGCTCTGGCTTTGATGATTCCAGAAATTCGGATTGCCCGTGGTCCTGCTCCTACGCTGGTTGTGGCTCCTCCAGTTTGCGTTTCCGAACTAAGTTTATGGCCCTTCAAAATGTAGGGCGCTCTGGAAACAACGTTACCGGCTCGGGATCAAGCACGGCAACTTGCTGTTGCAGTAGACAGACCTTTCTTGTCCTCTGTGCTCTTCTTTTCTTGGTACGGGTCATGATTTCTTCTTTCTTTTGGGCGTCTGTAACCTCGTACCATGATCCTTTTACCGGGTTACCGAGGATTTTTAGAGTTCGATGGTGATGTGGTCTGGCTAAGACGTAGCAATTTCGACGTGTGTTGTCATGGAATTCTTTTCTCCTTGAGTGAGAAACTCTTTCCTGAGTACGGACTGGCAGAGGACCATAGCTCACATAGTAATCGAACTTTCCACTAGGTTATCCTAACGTGCTGACTGTGGGATCCCTTTCCTCGTACCTCTGCTTGAACGACTTATAAGCCTTTCGTTGGATAGCAGTTTTCTTGGGGGCCGCTTCTTCAACCTGTGGTAACTTCCAGTTCTTCGGGTTAGTGTGGTCATTCCACTAATGCTTCTTTTGGTTTCGGTTTGTATTTTCCAGTCTCTGCTTACAGCACTTGCATAGATTCAACGACTTGTGCCCCTTGCCTGATTGCATTAGGGATACCATCCTAGTCATCATAGAAAATGGGTCAGTGTCGATGTCCATGGGAGACTTTCCCTTGTCATCGGCAAACTTGATCTTTCCTTGTCGGATTGCTTCTTGGATGTTTTTCTTAAGAACTAAACAATCCGAAGTATTATGGCTCCATGAATGATGCCACTTACAGTATTTTTTCTCGACTAAATCCTCTTTAGACGATATCTATTGAAATTATGTTAGCCTGATTTGTCCATCATCTAATAGCATGTCGAAAATCTCTTCCATCCGATTTGCATCGAACGAGTAATATACTGCCTCTTTGGCCTTGGCCATAATAGTTGATTTCTCCTTCATCTTTGCTGGCCTTAGCGCTTGACAAGTGTATGGTTTATCTATAATCAGCTGAGCCAGTGCGATTTCAACGGGGTGTGTCTGTCCTTCATCGAAATCGGATGTTTCGACAAGATTTGCATTTCCTTTTCGAGTATGTCTTTTATCTTTTTCTCTAAGTAGACTCTCATGTTTGACGGCCATGGTTGATAATTCGAACAGATCTGCACATGGATGGCCCACCATTATGTCCGAAATTTCAAACTTCAATCCGTTGAAGGCGAATTCTGTGAACGTTTTCTCTAGCAAGGGAACCAAATATTTGTTCCTAGCTCGCTTGAATCTTGTGATGAACTAGTCAACTGACTCGTTGTACATTTGCTTCATCGTTGACAAGTCAGCTATTGACAAATTTGGCACAGCTCGCTGGAACTGCCCATGGAAAAGTCATTCTATTTGTTCTCATGTTAACACCGAATTAAGTGATAACGCATTATACCAGGTGAATGATGTTCTTGATAGAGAAAGTGGAAACAATCTTAGCTTCCAATGGTCAGCATGGGTGGCGTCTCCGCACAATATTAGGAAGCGATTGACGTGTTCATAAGTGGACTGATCCTCTTCACTGGTAAACAGCGTGAACTTTGGTATCTTGAATCCCCTTGGGTATGGGATTGTGTCCATCCAATCAGGGTATGGCTTTCGATATACATTAATCCTGTATCTTGCCATAGAATCATTATACCCTACCATTAGTTCGGCGACCAGTTGATTCTGGTGTACCGATTGGTACGGTATCTGATATCCTGACTAGGCTTGGTATGTTGGCTGCTGCGCCTGATATACTAGTGGTATGGCAGGCATCAGTAGCACATGTTGATGTGCGTGCGGCTACAGTATTTGATTCGCCTGCTGATGCCCTGGGTGTATGAACTGCTGATGGAATACGGGCTGAAAAAGTTGATATGGCCCTCTGATATGAGGAAACTGATCTTGCCCCCTAACCTGCCACTGCCCCCTCGGGGGAGTTGGTATTGTCCCATAGTTTTCGACGACCATAGGCACGGGTTGCTCACTTACAGGTAAGGGATTTGCTTGGGTAACAGTCTCATATTGGGCAAGAGGTACATCTTGTCGAGAAGAATAGCCTGGGAACATACCTGGATCATTTGTTTGAGGATTGGGCTCATTGATTGGTAGCACCTCTCCCTGTTGTAGAATCCTAACAGGTGTATCCAACGGCATATTCTGGCCAACCAATCCTGTATTTGCTAACGGAGGCACCAACAATGAAGCACTTATTGTTGGGATGTGAACATTCCCAATTTGAGGTTGCGGCAAGTTCGGCGATCATTCATGCTGTTATGACGTACATTCATGATAAGTGTTGATGATTAGAGGTCTAACAACGTTAGTCATGCGTTGGACCATGTAATCAGTAATCTCATGTTGGGTTTCTTCAATGGTACGTCTTATCGACGATAGCATTAGTGGTGAAATCTCGAGATTTCCTCTCGTTTCTCCGACGTGATGCCGAAGAATCTCGCCATCTTCGACCTGAGTCTACTTTTGGACTCCCAGGATGGTTGAGGACTCTGCTCGTGGTATTTCTTCCATGATTTCGTCGCCTTCTAGGTTGTTGCGACTTCTTGTTCGTGGCATAACACACTCTCGAACTTGACACCTTGGTCTCACTAGGCGTGTCAAAAAAGATTGTTGCTCATCAAATTCCCTCGGTTGGGTCCGATTGATCTCTCAAGGTTCAGCCCAAAAAGGTAGAAGTCCAAGATGGTTGATAACACGGGAAATCCTTTATCTAACGTTAGCAGTTCGTTAAGTAAGAAGGGTTCCGGGTAAGTTTTGGACAGAGAGTGTCAAATGCAGTATATTTATTGATAAATGCGCTTCTTTCGACATCTTTGTACAAACTTTCGACAGACCTCTTGGTGACGTTTCGATAAAACTTGTCGAATGCTTCGACGTAATCGTAACCAAGATGCAACACCGGAATTTAATCGACGATGCTAGATCTTATTGTAGGACATTATGCCGGAATTTAATCTACGACACCGGACATGTGAAAATGTAGGACACAACATCGTAATTTAATCGACGGTACTAGACGGGTGGATGAACCAATACAACACCGAAATTTAATCAACGGCACTGGATTGGGCGAGCAGACACGGGAATATAATCGACGACACCTAACTCTAAATATGAAACATGTCGGAATTGAATTGACGACGAGAATCTGAAAAATACAGCTAAACTAAGAGCTAATTAAAAGATAAAGACTTGTTTGTCGTGTTGTGTGTGTGTCTTCCGTGTTGGGTACCCTTAGGCATTTATAGGCGTGCTTTGGTAACCGTCGAACAATCATTGACTTGGGCTTCAAGCACGTTCTCCTTCAATGACTAGGCGTGCTCTGGTAACCGTCGAACAGTCGTTGCCTTGGGCTCCAAGCACTCTCTCGATGACTCCTATGGATAAGGCCTTCAACGGTTTTTGCGCCTTTCTCGCTCCATTTTACGGGATTGCCGCCAAATTCGATTGTGTCTTCTTTTGCGCGCCTTTTCCCTTATCTTTTGGGATAAATACAGCCAAAATTACCCCTTACACGTGGCGTCTCCGTAGTCAATCTTCACGTGGCCTGCGATCATCTTTCCCTAGCTAATCATTCTTCTTCCGCGTGTGCATCATGTGATCCCTAGGGTAATTTTTTTTTTGGTAAAAGTAAGATATATAGATGCAAAGGGCGCTAATTACAACCAAACCTCCGCCGCACACCACCAAAGTGTTGCAAAAAGCATAAGGGCGGCTCGGGTTGGAGGAAACAGAAGAACAAGAAGCTATGCAAGATAGCAGCTACACATATACAAAATACCTGTGTAACCTATACATGCACCTATACAAAAGGAAAGACAGCCAAAACAAGGCGGCCAAAATAGCAGGAAGGAGGTTTAAAACTCCACCAACATCAGTCAAAAATAGCCGATGAGATGTTCCAAGAAGCTTGAATTCTACGATTCTGAGAGGTGTCATCAACTTGGTTGAAAGTGAGAGCATTGTCCTTAACAACCCTCTGGAGGCGTTCTTTAAGTTCGGATATGTTGAGTTGCTTGCTACGGAATAGGATATGATTTCTTTCCGTCCAGATCATATGGCACAAGGCGCCAAAGGAGAATCTAGCTATGCATTGGTAGAAGGAGTGGCCTCGGATGTGACTCATCGCCCATCGAATATTGTCTTGCCAAGAGGCGTTACGCCAGGCCAAGTTGCATTTGGCCGACCAAAACATAGCAAGGGCATTTGTAGTTCGACAGCCGAAGAATAAGTGGTCTACCGAATCAGGCCTGCGGTTGCAAAAGACACAAGTACCTTCTGTAATACGACGATAGGTAAGGAGAAGAACCTGAGTAGGCAATCTCTTGAGAGTGGCCAGCCACAATAAGAAAGAATGCCGAGGAGCAAGTTGGCGGTCCCATACAAAAGAGTGCCAGAGAACAACCTGTCCTTTATGCCGAAAAGACTCCCATGCCGAGGCTGAGGAGAAAACGCCGGAGGGATGGCCAAGCCAAAGTAAGGTATCCGTATCCTTCCCGTTCTCAGGGGTGAGAGACGGCATGGGGTCCGACTAAGATCCCATGACGGTGATCACCCTCGAGGGAAAGTGGGTGGTTGATAAGAAGTTCCGAACTGTGGCGTTTCTAGGGATACCAGACCTATATATATCAAGATCAGAAAATAATTTATATAAAGAACCCTTGGGATGCCAAGAGTCGAACCAGAAGGAAATATTGCCTCTCTTAACCCGCCAGCGGAAAATATGCTGGCTATCATGACGGAGATCAAGAATCTTTTTCCAAGACCAAGAGCAAAAGGTCGGACGCTTGGCAACCCAGAAGTTCTTGTGCTTCAGGAAATTCGTATGGATCTAGGGTAATTTTTGGTGTCAACAGTTTCAAAAATTTAGGAATCATATTGATTAAGTTAAAAATTTACAGATCACATTATTTCTTTCTTTTTATGATTAATATTATTAGATTTACGACGAAAAACTTCATGATTTAGATAGAACGTCCTATAATGTTGAAAAAAATTTCGCTGGCCGGATTGTGGAATCACTGAGTATGGCACGGGGAATTGAACACGTTTAGTTTTCGGGATGCTCCGGCTCGAAATGTTGACGGGGAAGAGGAATGCTCGAGGACATGCTCGGAGTACTGCGGACCGGCGTTTCGTGCTCGTAAGCAATTGCATTCCATCAAGGAAAAAAGTAACGTAAAGATTGGTAACTTTTTGGACAAACATGGTGACACGATCCGCCGAGAGAAATATGAGCTGCGAAGTAGAATGACAGACTGTGAGAGAGAGAGAGAGAGAGAGAGAGAGAGAGAAAGAGAGAGAGAGAGAGAGAGAGAGAGAGAGAGAGAGGAGAGATTGACATAACTCTGATCTATTCGACCCCCTTGATCTGCAAAATCGAACGGTTTCTGGAGATGAAACTAATGTGGGTGGCTCGGTTCGTGAACATTTAAGGTTTAAGGCTGATGTCCGATTAACTGTGAAGTTTTGGTTCGAGGTTTATTGTTTTGCTGATATCTGAACTTCTGATATCTGAAAGTGATAAGAGATCTTTAACAGGACTCAGTGATGGAGATCACGATTCATCTGCTGTTGTGTTGTACACTTGGTGCCGACCAGAAGATTTGTTGCAGTAAGAGGGTGAAATTGAAAAGCAAGGAGAACAAAGAGAAGAATGCGATCTGCGTATCCATGACCATCATTGCCTGCTCTTCTTCCTCCTGAGAGCTTCAAGAACCGATTGTGCGGTGCAATACGCGATCGCCTGGACGGTGACCATTGGATTCACGCCCAGAGCCGTTGGAAAAACGCTGCTGTCAGCCACATACAGCCCTTCCACTTCCCACGTCTCGCCCATCGGGTTCACTGCAGAGCTTCTCGGGTCGGGCCCCATCCGACAGCTCCCCATCTGGTGGGCAGAGCATATCGGGGTCGACAGGCCCTTTATCGGCCTCGCGCTCTCCTCCTTCACGAACCGCTCGAACTCGTGGTAGCTCACTCGCTTCACGTTCAGTGTTTTCCCTCCCTTGTGGTGCGTCCCAATCTCTTCGGCCCCGGCTGCTGCAAGTATCCTCAGCACCTTCTCCAGCCCCTTCTGCAGATTCTGCTCGTCCGCGTCCTCCATCTTGTAACTAATAGAGTTCGACGATGCAATCATCCCCGATCCTTTATCCCTCGCGAGCGCGAATAGGTGGGCTGTCCTGGAGAACTTGGTCATCCTTTCTTTCATGTCTAGGCCGGACGTCCAGGGCATTAGTGCCGAAAACATGCCCGGGTGCAAAGCCGGGGTCTGAATCACTGCGCCATACCCGGACTTGTCGAAATTCCCTACAACTGTGGACATTGCCGTCATTATGCCTCCTTCGTAGCTCTTCTTCTCCTTCTCCAGCCATAGACCTGCCGTCTTTGTTTCTGGGAAGTAGCCCCACGCCATCGTCACCGGATGGAGATGCAAATTCTTCCCGATAGTGGGATTTACCAGGCCACTTCTCTTTAGCAATGCCGGCGTGCTAAGAGCCCCGCATGCCACGATGGTGACCTTGGACTCAATGACGCAGACCTCCTTGATCCCGTTATGCTCAAACTCGAACGCGACCCCGGTCGCGGTGTCCCTCTCTCTTCCGCTTCGCCTTGTGCGTAGGACCTTGATGGCTTCGCATCCGGGTAGGATCGCCCCATTACCGGACTCCACTAAATCCACCAGCCATGTCTCCGCGGTGCCCTTTTTCTTCCCGTCCTTGCAGCCCAAGCCACACCAACCGCAGTGGTGATCCGTGGGTGAGTTCCGAGGAATGTTGTTCACAGGATAGCCCAATTCATGACACCCTTTTCGCAGCACTGCATTGTTGAACCCTTCTTCGGCGATTGCTGACTGAACTCCCATTCTCCTGCAGACTACGTCCAACGCCTCGCGGTACAACTTGCTGTCGAACAGCTCTAGATCATACTTGCTCGACCACTCATTCATGACATGCTGCGGTGTCCTGATGGAGGCGGACCAGTTGATCGTGGAGCCCCCTCCAACGGTAGACCCCGCGAGTACCAGTGTGCTCATATCTTTGGTTGCTAGGAGACCGCCGGAGAGGTACATTTGATCCATGGTAGGCCCTTCGAGCAGGGAGAGATTGCTCCTGGCACAGTAGCTTCCCTTTTCCAGGACAAGCACCTTGTGGCCCGCCTTTGCAAGCATGCCAGCCACGACCCCCCCACCCGAGCCCGAACCGATCACCACCGCATCGCACTGGATGCTCAAAGATGGGAAACAATGCTTCCGTACATTATAATTCGAGGGACAAACGAGGACAGGGAACCCGAACTGCTGGAGACTTTTCGCAACGATGTCTCGTGGGTGCACCATGTGGACAAGACCTCGATGAAGAGGTCCGAAGACAGCTTCATCTTCATAACCATTCTTGTCTGTCGCTTGTTCTTGGTCTTGCTGTTCATCTGCTGAGATTTGGCAAGACAAACGCTTTAATTTCTTGGAGTTTTCGAACTCCGGATCTGGCCCAGCATAGCCGATCGCTTTCCAGGAAAGGTTGCGATCCTTCTCGTCGACCTGAAAACAAAATCGAAACCCATCATTCTCGTGGAAGCTCATTCCCACTGATTAAAAAGAATGATCTGCACTGAAAGAATTCTCTACATTGTTCAATCAAAAGGAGGGGCAAAACACAACCATATTCCTATTTTATAGCTAATTTATTGTGCTGGATCAAATCACTTAATAAGAGTGAGGGGAAAATGGGTCTCCCCCGATTCGAATCATCACTAGACATTAATATTTGTTCTTTATGCTGCTGTTGTTTCCTGTTGTTATGATCGATTATGTTCATCATATTAAAATAAGTAATTACATCTATCTTACCACTTGCAAAATCACTAAATATATGTTTCTTTTGTTTTCATATAGAAAAAATATTCAATGTTGTGCAAGTGTTACTAGTATTTACAAACATTCAATTTGTTGAGATAGAATGGATAGAGCAAGTGGGAGCTAAATTCTGTAGATTTGGCCTTGGCAGATTCCACGTTAAAGCCTTGGATGTGCCACATGGGCATCTAACTGACAGGGACCAACAGCACAGGGACTCATAATGGACACGTGCTTGAAAAACAGGAGGAGACAACTCAAAATCATTAGATACGATTAAAATAAATAAATAAAATTCTAAATTTCTTTTAATGAATTTACTGAGATCGAGTCCTATCCCCTCTCTTGCAATTGCAGCCGACACATTTATGGGAAGCCATTCAGTTTTTGTTCCCTGGAGGAATATAAATTTCTTCAGAAGTCTTCAGACGATGTGTCTGATCTGAACATCTTGGTGTCTCCAGCTATAAGGAACGCTCAAATTTCACAAAAAAAGAAAAAAGAAAAAAAAAGAATATTTTCCTGATAGTGTAACAGTATTGTCAGTTATTTCCCACTATAGATTCACATACCATCATCGTCTGTTTTGCACTTATTAATTGAAATATCGTGGAGTCAAAAATAATAATAATACTGTTAGACTATTAACCCATGCATTCAATTTCTGATCAGAAATTGATTTCGCTAATGTTCCTCAAAAGCAGAAGTTGATTTTTGCCACATGGGGAGAGAATACGATCAAATTTGGCCGATCTGAAGTATATTTCTTCTGATCGTATTCGTTCGGATCTCCCATCTTGCGAGTATCTAAACTGACCTATGTAGGAATTTGAAAAACCCCCCGTTTTGAGGAGGACGACAATCCGACACGCTGTTGCACCATCTAATGATTTTTCCTTCATTTTCTTCATATCTATAGTTAGTTGATCAAAAAAGTAGTTGATACTATTCGAGACTTGACAAGAACAAACGTGTCTTTTAAAAAAACAAAAAACACAGTAATTTGTAAAGATTCACTTTCTTATTCCAAACATTGTCAATGGAAGAACTATTAATCTATTTTCGCTCTAGCAATAACATGGCTCGCGCTTCCTCAGCGACGTTTTCCGTAGCAACTCATCAATTTATGTTGATCCTAATTTCGAAAATGGGTTTGTGCAAAAAATCTCTTGCAAAAGTCCCTCGTTGCCTCGGTGGTATAACACTTGTCAACAACCTAGCCTGGGGCTGTGTCACATCTGTCGGAATAAGTTACACACTTTTGGAGAGAATATTGCATACAGACCAAGGAAAGCTCATGTGGTCCAAAGAACCATTTATTTTCGGGGATCCACCTCTTCTTTCTCCCCGTCTTCCCTCTGTTTTCTCGTCCCCTCTCTCTCCTCGTCTCCCTTCTGTTCGCTCGTCTTCTCCTCCATGGCTCGCGGCCGCCATGGCCAAGGAGCGCTAGCATGGCCATGGACATGGACATCGAGCTCCACAGCCATGGTAGCTGCGGACGGGGAAGACGTCGGTGACGCTGGCGAGACGCTCATCCATGGCCGACGTCTTCTCTATCCCCGTTCGCGGAGCTCGAGCTCACGACTCGCGGCCGCCATGGCTATGGAGCTCGCGGCCGCCAGCCGTGGAGCTCGAGGTCGGTTGCCATGGTGGCCGCTAGCCGTGGGCTTGTGCTCCTTGGCCATGGCGGCCGCGAGCCTTAGGCTCGAGTTTCGCCAGAGAAGACGGCTTGCGGCCGCCATGTCCATGAATCTTAATTTCGGTTTTGGCCGGAGGAGAGAGGGGACGAGAGAGCAGGGATAAAAAAGCTAAGCAGGAGAAGAGAACAGAAGGGAAACGGGAGGAGAGAGAGGACGAGAGAACAGAGGGAAGACGAGGACAGAGAAGAGATAGACCCGCGTTCGACACGTGTCGAATAATAAATGGTTCTTTGGACCACATCAGCTTTCCCTCTGCCTTATTTTTTTTTAGGCAGCAGATCCCACTCTTGATAGTGCTCTCCCCCCTATATCAAGGGTGGGGATCCCTCTACCTTAAAAAAAATAAGGCAGAGGATCCGGATCCTCCCCCATCCGTATACAATATTTTCTCCATGTGTTTTTTTGGTCCAGACGTCAAGTGGTCATCACTTTAAGAAGACGCAGAAGAACGGCATATAAGCCAAGCACAAAGCCCCAAGTTATTTAGTGCTTACCCCTATAATAATTCCGATACAAATATGACCAAACAGCACATGGCATGCATGCATGCAGCTCAGCGTCGCGATGAAGTTGACACGTTGCTACTCTCTTCGTCATACATAACTCATATCTTTTTCTTTTATTTTAACATTATTGATATATCTCGCTTGGGAAAAAAGAAGAAGAAATGTTCTCTGTCCCTTAAAGTTCAAGATGCTCATTTAAGAGAGTTGCTAGATAGAAAGTCCGATAGTATTGTCAATTATTTCTAATCACACGATTTTTAAATTAATGAGTATTTTATATAAAAACACGCGATGATGACATGTGAATCTATGATTGAAAATGTACTGTCAATGACAGTATCGTCAGAAAAGAATTCTCTCTCATTAGCTATACAAATCGTAAAACATTAATATGAGAAAAATTACCAAAAAAATAAAATCTATAGTAATTTTAAACCTTTTTGTATTTGTGCTAATTTAGTTTGTGCGACGCTAACATAGACGTCGGCTGGCATTGATGTGGCACTATCAACATTGACGTGATAATTCTTAATAATTATTTTTTATTCTTTTCCTTCTTCATCCAACTCACCACACTTCCCTTATTTTTCAGAGAGTACGACAAGATTCGGTGCAATAAGTTTTAAGAGGCCAGTTTTGGAAAAATTTCCCTCCATGGAAACGCTCCAGTACAAGGTGAAAAGAATGTGGATCCGGAAAGCGTCCGCACCTGAGTGAAGAAGACGAGGAGGGTGAGAAACTTGACGGCTCGCGCCATCATCCGGAGCTGAGGGAAGACGCTACGAGACCACCGCCGCACGATCTCCTCCCTCCGCCGCTGTGGGATCTCGGAGAATCTCTGCACGTATGGGAAGCGGCGGCTTGAGAAGCATTCTCGGCCGCACAAGAGGAGGGTTCCGACGCAGGTGGAGAGGATCCACAAGGTGAGGCGGAGCATCCATAGCTTCGGGTGTTTCATCCTCTCGCTGATGAGCCCCCCTAGCTGCACGACACATCAAACAGAAAGAAGCAAACCCGACGTTTAGGGTTACCCTATCAAAGCCGGTGGTTGTGTTCGGGTTTCACTTTGCTTTGCTGATAAACTATTAACGTGAATAGAAAGGCCTATCTTTTCATCCATTCCTAGCCGGAGGGAACCGGATAGGTAACACACCGATCAGAAGAATGGTTCTGAGGGGAGAAATGTTTGCTTCGGCCTTCGACCGGAACGAAGTAAAGCAAGGCCCGAGAAGAGAAGTAAAATTTAGATGAAAATCAAGTTACCTTCTCCGGAGTACCGGCCATGGAAGCTGAGGTTTGATAGAACTTAGCGACCTCCTCGTCGCAGGAGGCGGTGTCCGAAGGATGATGAGGCTGAGCAATGGAGGGCAAGAAAGTGTCGCAGAGAGCGGTGAGCGTGTCCATCTGACGAGGAGAGAGAGAATTCACATAACCGACTCGTCGTCTCTCTCCTCCTGCTGCTGCTGCTGATCCGATGAGCTTTTCGTCATGGCCGAGCTCGATTGCCACTGTGTGATGATCATGATCGCCTCGCAGTTTCGCGTTTCCCTTCTCGGTCTGCCCCATTATCTCTCTCTCTCTCTCTCTCTCTCTCTCTCTATATGTGAAGAAAGCTTGTGAGAAGAAATGGCGAACTAAGCCGTCAATTTGTAGTCGCAGGCACCGCATTAAAAGGTTGGGGGGTTGGGGTGGGGGTGGTGGGGGGGTGGGGGGGGGGGGGGGGGGGGGTGAAGAGGGAGACAGAGACAAAGGGTTACATCTTCGCTTCTCAAAGCCCATTCATCAGCCAAGTAGACAGTTGGTGTGCATTGGTGTTGCACTCGGGAGAGAGAGAGAGAGAGCAGCGTGGTGAAGATGACGAACCAAAGCTGTGGGGATCACAGCTTAGTTGCGTCAACGGAAACGTGTGCATGAACAGAGACAGGTGCTAGAAAATATACATATTAATTCACCCGGTTTAAATTCTTACAATAATTTGCAGTGGTATCACAAAACCATGGGAGGTTCCCATGGTATCAAAGTAGGACATCATGTGTTCGAATCTCTCATGTCTTTATTTGCCTATTCAATTGCATGTTTCACGCTTTAGGCTTAGACCAAAGTCCAACCTAAGAGGGAATATGTTGAAATATATAAATGTTAAATCACGCATTCATCTAATAATTTAAGTTTTTATCTCTTTATTAATCATCAATTCTGCTTTGTTAATCAGGTTGCGGTTCTGCGTCAGCGAGAAAGCCCACTTTAATAGATACGAGCGACGAATAAGTTGTGATCCTGCTCAGTTTGGATACCAGCTCGAACTGAGATGTCGGAATACAAGTTCAAGGAAAATGAAATCAGACAAGATTGAATTATAAGTTCGAGCCAGCTCGAGCCAAACTCATATCTTATCATCTTCGGATCGATCCACACAATAGTGATAACTACACGGAAGAATGTAGTGCGTTGTCTTTGCAGTTTGAATTGCGCTTGTTGCTGTAATAACTTTAGGTAAATAGTTTTCTGTGTTTATGCATATAAGGTTCGCTTAAATATATGAGTACCGAAAGAATTCATGGTTTCAATATGTCTGGCCGGTCAAGATGATAAATCGGTAAACTGAAATGGTCACTCTTAATTTGTTCTGTTTATATAACGTGGGCGCCATAGACCTCAACATGATTACGCTTGGTCATTCGTGCTCTGCCTTGCATCGTTGTTGAAGATTGTTGCTTAAATTAAAGAGATAAGTGCACTGAAAGTTCTAAAACTTATAATGAAAGCATAATTGAGTTCTAAAACTTTCAAGTCAAGTCTTAGAACTTGTTTGACCAAAAAAAAAAATTTAGAACTTGTAACGAAAATGCAATAGAGTCCTAAAACTTTCAAAAGGTGTAATCAATTTCTAAAACTTATCAAAAAGTGCAATTGAGTCCTAAAATAATCAAAAAGCGCAATTCACAAAAGGATTTGATTGGACCAATTTGATAAATTTTAGGATTTGATTGCATTTTTTTGAAAGTTTTACGACGACAAATTTTAGGTCTTTCAATGCATTTATCCCCAGATTAAATTACGAAAATTCATTGATATGTGCAATAGTTTTAGGAGGTGGCGCCCCAGTTGGTACTTCATAACTCAATGCAACTGCCGTTCATTAAATTGACTTGCAATAGCTGAATCCCCTCCTCATTCCATCGCCTGCATGCGTGAATGCAATGTGGCCCTATTAGTTATTGTAGAGGCAAGTTGTGGCAATGACCACTAGCTAGCAAAGGCTGAATCTTAAGTCAAACAAATTGTTGTTTTAAAAAAAAATCAAATGAATTAATATTTTTTTATGCTTTAACTTATTGATTCACTTGCATTATCTTAAAGCTCAAATTCATGCCCAATTGATGCTCTACCTGCACAAATCTTCACCCAATTCGTCCAACCTTGGAGATGAAGGAGGATTTGTGAATGACCCTTGGTGTGATTGGGTCATGGAACCAAAGCTTCTGTCACTTCTCAGGCCCTCTTGTTGCTCTACTCGTTAAAGAATTAAATATGGGTTGACTGTTTCAATTTGAACCGGAGATAATTGTGGCCCTAGTAGCAAAATACTATTAAAAAGTGAGGACAAAAAATTACAAAGAGAGAGAGAGAGAGAGGGAGAGACTAGAGTGTACAATAGTTGCAGCAGTATGTTGCACATGTTTTCGATTCATTTTCTAACAATTTAGGACTTCGTAAAAGAAGAAAAAAAGAGACTATTTATCTAACGCGATATTGGAGCACATGCCCTGCTCGTGTTTTTATGAGAAATCTTTGGCCAATCTCCCTATAAAAGATCTTTATTAACATCAAGTGGATTGAGTTCTCATCCCAAGACTTCTGTTATGTTCGTCTTGCAAGTTTCCGTTTCTTCAATCTTCTGTTTAGTACGGTTACATTAGTCTCTTTTATATATTGCTCGTGTAAGGATTGGTTCACCCGTGGAATAAAATTCTAACTAGGGCAAACGTACTATATATATATACAGAGAGAGAGAGAGAGAGAGAGAGAGAGAGAGAGAGAGATTTGTCAACTCTTTTTCTAATCGTTTGATTAATTCATTTCTCATTCCTAATAAACAAGAGAAATCGCTTGACGATTGCCAACCGTTGGAGGCCATAAAATAGAGAAGGGCTGGCCTTTGAGAGTGACCTTGGAAAATGGCAACTGTCAATCAATATCAATTACATAATTTAGTCAATGAGGTCACGCTCGAGCTGTCTAAGATGTTTTCCGCAATTTCTACGCCTAATGACATAATGAATTCGACTGAACGAGTCTTCCTTTGACTTTCAGACGCGGTCACAATTTACTTACATAGAATATAATGAAACCTCCAATGGAGAAGGGTCGGCACATCTTGTTTCCCTAACATAACATATCGTTCGATCTTGTCTTTTATATACTAATGACAGAGAAAAACTACGGTGAATTCTCTATTCTAATTTGAAGTTGAACCGACCCTTTCGATTATTGTTAATCGGAGGTGCCGCATAGTGTCGCGGCTTAGAAATTGACTTGTGTGCGCGAGACATGATTCACCACACCTTCTAGACTTTGTACCCCCGACGATATTTAAGAAAATGGCTCGATCAAACTGTCTGGAACCTCTATATAACTTAAGGTCCAAAAGTCTCTTTTTTGTAATATTTTGGGTGGTTTTCATAGTATTTGTCTCGAATCTCCTCTTCAATATGCAACTTGAGACCGAGATGTCACTCGGTGAAAATCATATTGCACTTGTTGTCTTGATAGCCTTGGGGCATGAGCGCAGAGGTTTGGCTATTTGGACCTTGAATGTTCTCCTCCTATGAGAACCACCTTCTATGAACTTTCGAGTTCAATTATGTACCAGAAGTACTGGTAGATACTTAATGAAATCCATATGGTATGGAAATGGTTCGAATCATGATAAAACCTCTCACGTAATATGAATAACGTTGTCTGCTTTTTGAGCTTCGACCAAGACGTTTGAAACGGCAAATCAAGGGATAATCGATCGGCATACCTCTACGAACACAACCAAGTTCTTTACATGGATGTTACCAACAAATGTTTCACCACTGATTTTGTTCTTCTCTTGACACAAACTTTCGCAGGATAAAGGAAGACATTGCCGACCGTTGAAGAGGATTAATGGGACAAAAGCGTATGTTTCGAGTGACTGGTGAAGGACTAATCTTCTGTTTGCACTTGCGGTGAATGTGGCTCCAAAGAAAGAAGAGTTTACTTTGCAAGCCCCAATTTCAAGACAGGGGAAATGTGTTCTATGAAAATCATTTTCAGGAAAAACAGTTAATTTCATTTATTTGGTGATTTAGGAAAAATGGTTTCTTCTTACCAGAAGGAAAATTCGTTTCCTTCCCAAGTGTGCTTGTTTCAGGGTAAGTGTTCTCCCGAAATTAGTTTTCCGGACTTTCATCCGTTTTGTTCATCGAAAAATGACTCAGTCAACACAAAACACTTTCCAATTAACGGAAAGTTCATGTACAAAATCAAGAAAGTGAATTTCCCCAATCTACAGGTGAAAAGTCGAAAAACTAACTTTCCAAATACAATTTTGCCCGAAACAAACCAACCCTTAACTTCACTTTATTCCTCTTTCTTTTTGTTTCTTCTTCCTTCGTACACGTCCCCGGCAGCACAGCATCTCCTCCATAATCCACCACCATCCACCATCACTATCCCAACCACGAAACATGGTCGACCCACCATCCAAGGTCCACCACCCTAAATGGGGTTATCTTAATCGCCACCTCACCATCCAAGGAAGAATTTTGCCTCTAGCGAGTCCCCATTGTTTGGGGGGGGGGGGGGGGGGGGGGGGGCGCGCAGAAACTTCCCATTTCAGCTGGGGAATTCATATCTCGGTATGTATAATTGGTGAATTTTGTTGTCCTTTTCCCCTTTAAATGGCGAGAAACAGATGGCTTCTGGGTTCAGTGGTCTCAATTATCGTCCATCGGATGAGACATCCTTGTCGTCACTCGTCAGTGGTGGTTGTCTGGTGATCATAATTAAACCGCTTCGACAGATCTTACGAAGATGATTAGTGAACTGATTCCGACGAGGCGCGGTTGTCATGATCGGTGAATTGATCGTGCGCAACACCTCTTCGGCTTGTAAGAGAATTAATGCATTTAAGTGATGAGGAGTGAGGACCCCCCCACCCACCCACCCACTAATCTATCCATGATGACGTGGCGGGTTTATCTATCTGGGGGTGGAGGGAGGCTCCCCTGAGAGCAAATCTAACGGCTTTGTGACGTAGGACAATTAGCGTGTAGTTGCCGAGAGAAATGTGATCGAGTCGTTTAGATATCTTTTCGGATAATTTTTTCTATTTTAGGAAATTAAGCTATATCTTTAATCGTAATATTTGATTTAGAATTCCGTTTGATTATATTAGATTTATATTTATTTTAGTATTATCTTTTGCAATCTTATTTCCTTTATGAGTCTTATCTATATAAATGACGTCCTTCATTTGTAATGGACACGTTACCATTCAATCAAATTTGAGTTTTCCTTTAAAATTGCTTTCCAAGTTATTGCTTCCCTGCGTCATTTGGTATCAGAGCGAGGTTTCTCCTGGCGATGATGTCTCATAACGTGAATCGATATACTTCCGTAGTTGAGGGCCATCTTGGTGAGCCTATTGCACGGAAGGTGTTTATCTAGTTTGCCGAGGAAACTTGACGAGCTCTGCAAGACCGCCGACGGACGATGCAAGACTTGCTTGCCGCTACCCAACGGTTGTCTACAAACCCAAGCTACACACATGACGTTCTTCCAGCCGAGCGAATTTCTGTCGTTCGTGATCCCGAAGTAGCTATGGATGGTGGGGCAAATCACCGACGTCACCGACAAAGGCGACAAGCCTATGTCGAGGATTTTGAAGAAGATTTCCAAGACGTCCCTATTTGAGGAGGTCGCAGATATGGTGGATTTCAGGATGAGCATGTTCATGGAGGTCGACGATATGTAGGTTACCCGACGATATCCTGAACAATATCAATTGAATGTTAATATCTCTACCTTCAATGGCAATTCGGATATCGAAAACTTTCTGGAGTGGCTCTGGGAGGTTGAGAAGTTCTTTGAAGCCATGGAAATCGATGAGAAAGATCAAGTGAAATTCGTGGCAAAAAAGTTGAGGCGCGAAGCTTTAGACTGGTGGGAGCAGACATAAATATCCCGACGCCGACAAGGAAAATCGCCCATCCGAACGTGGAGACGGATGAAACAAATGTTAAAGGTTCGGTTCGTTCCCTGCGTCATCTCGTTAAAAACGCCACCATCTAGTTCCACGTACAATTATTTTTTCACACAAAGGGCGGAAGAGATCAATTTCATAAGCGGTGTCCTGCTGGTGACATTGTCATCTTTATTAGGAAAATTGTCCAGAAAATCCCAAACTTATTGCACTTTTTGTCAATTCAGTCCTAAACATTTTAATTTTGCTAATTGAGTCTATTTGGCCAATTTTGGTTGGAAATCACTGATGTAGACAATGACCGTCTAACGTGGCAAAGCCAGCAATAATATGGACAATTTTTATTAATATATTAATATATTTTTTTTCCATGTTTTCCTATTAGTGAAAGAACCCCAAAGATCGGGTGAATACATCGTTATTTTTTTTCTTTTTTCCTTCGCCAGCCATCGCCGGGCTTCGTCAATGGGTGGTGAAGGTCGTTGCCTTGGGCGATTAACGCCTAGTCCTAGGCTGGCGAGGGCTAGCCTCGTTTAATTAGGTTATGGGTGGCCTTAGCCCGACCAGGTGAGGGTGACCCTCGTTAGGGGCTGGCGAGGGGTCGGCGGATGAGGAATTGCGATGGTAGGTTAAGGGAAAAATAAAAAAAGTAAAGTAAAAAAAAAAACAGAAAAACAGAAAAATTAATAAAAATATTGAAAAACATTACCAAAAATTATCCACATTAGCGTCAATAATGTCACATAAGAAGATCGGCGCTCATGTTAGCGATTTTAGGCTAAAATTGACTGGATAGAATCAAATGGCAAAACGTGAAAAGATATAGGACTGAAGTGGCAAAAGTTATCAAACCTTTAATATTTAGTTATGGAAGCTCACTTTTTTCTGACCAATTTTTTTTTTTTTTGGCAAAAGTGCAATAGGTTTATGACTTTTGGACAATTTTCTCATTTTATTATAATATTCTAATCTTAATTCTTGTCATTCCTATCCATGGTCTATTTAAAATTGTCTTCTTCAATATCTTACATTCCATTTAATCAAAATTTTAACTCCATCAAGTTATTGGTTGTTGTAATTCTATAAATGCACTACTAAGTACTAACTTTATCTTATCATTCATCGTAAATCAATGCACAAATTGAAAAGGAAAGCCAATTACGTAACATCTTATAGCCGAAATAGTGATTTTATCCAAATTACATATACACATGAAAAAGCTTAAATTTGGCTAATGAGGTTGATATGAATTTTGATAGATTGGATTAAAAATGAAATTATTTTAGTAAATATGTCGGGTCGGACATGAATTGAGTATGAGTAAATCAAGTCTGAGTCATTAAATTTGCATCATATTTGAAAAAATAATTTTTGGGTCGCAATAATTTTTTTTTAATCCGATTGGATTCACTCGTTCGACGGGTCCTACCGACGACACCGGATCTAATGCCATACGGGAAAAAGCGATTTTGTTTTTCAAACTGACAGCAACTCTAACAACCGTCTTTTCCATCAATTAATGTTAAGGCTCAACAGCTTTATAAAAGTCCACTCACAACGGAGCATACACTGGGGCTTAGACAGGGCATTTAAGCGCATGTGTCTTTTTCCTAGGTCATCGAAGGACAAAAGGGGAAAGAAGAGAGCCCCACTTGGAATCTTCCTTTGACAATTCTTACCCATGTTACACAGACTCCCCACTTTTTAATTTTTTCCCGAGTCGGACTCGGACACCGTCCGACTCGTTCAGATACACTTCGGACACGCTCCACAGTTCAGATACACTTCGGACACGCTCCACAGTGCCTAAAGTCAATCTTCCACAATTTTTGTACTTAAAATTCCCAAAAGCACTGGTCCATCAGGCCTACCGGCTCAACTGTCCACCCCTCGCTGCCCAACAAACCTGTGGATAGTGGCTCTCAATTATAAGAAGCTCTTCCCACTTCTTTTGTTCTCCAGCTAATGTGGGACTCAATCGTGCAGTGCCTCCCTTTTATATGAAGCATTTCCCATCACTTCCTTTGTCTGCAATCGATGTGGGACTTCCAAAATTACATTTTTGCTGACCTTTCCCTTCAAGAGTGGACTCCTTGAATTTAGAAGAGCACGAGCGGGAGCTAGATACTACTCCACAGTGCTGGAAGTCTCCGGGAAAGAAATAAATACAGCACAAATGCCCTCAAAGTCACATAAATTTCTCATAAAAAAAAGAAAATGAAGAAATAAATAAAGATGCACATATATAAGGGAAAAATCACTTATGGGACCACTTATCAATGGCACTTTGATTGTGTATATATAAAAATATATATTTAATATACAACGTGTCCCAGCGAGTCGAAATTCTCTATTTTTTGAGAACTGCCGTGTCGGCGTATCGTGTCGTGTCGTGTCGTGTCGTGTCGTGTCGTGTCGTATCGCGAGTCGTGTCCCGTGTCCGTGTAACATAGATTCATACAGCCCCATCTACTAGAAAAGTCACGTGGACATCATTTTGCTGATTACGTTCTCATTGCCGTGGACAGAGACAGTCGAACGAACCGATAACGCCGTGTCCCGTCAAGAATTTCATGCATAGTGTTAGCAATATTACAAATATTTAATTAATTCAGTATATCTTTTAGGATTATGCATATATCTCTTTTAATAGTGTATATCCTTAATTGATTATATTTCATTTCATATTTTTGTTTATCTTATTACCTTATTTAGCTTTCTAATAAAGCCTAATAATAGGCTGTTCATGTACTCTTTTCTATGCACATCGAGATATGCAGAAATTCAATTTTCCGCATCTTTCTCAACTCATAGTGCAGAACTAGTTTCTACTTTTGACCCAGCTTGACTTGGATTAGGTGCACAAGGAAGCTCGGCCAGGATATCGCCATGATTGGGGATAATTAGAGGTGTCCGACCAACAAAAAAAAATAGTAGAGGTGTCAATAAGGGTTCAAAACTCATATTTGACCACTTTATTGGATATGGGTGATGTAGGACAACTGACGTCATAATTTTGTAATAGGCATTTTTCAATTTTAGGAAACTTATCGATAAATCACAATATTTGATTTGTATTTCGTTTGATTAGATTAGATTTGATGCGATAACTGGAAAAGCTTTCCAACGGGTTTACTGAAATTGATAGAATGATATTGTGTAGATTACATAAGGCATGCAGACGTCCTTTATATATATAGCACTCCTTTTATGAATTAGAAATATTCAAAGATAATATTAAACAAATCTAATCTAATCTAATCAAACCGAATACAAATCAAATATTGCGATTATCTATATTGCTAAGTTTCCTAAAATTGAAAAATGCAAAATTACGTTAGGAAAGCGATAATTGAAAAAAGTTTCTAAAGGGTTTATTAAAATTGATAGAATGATATTGTGTAGATTACATAGGGCGGACGTCCTTTATATAGAAGGACTCCTTTAGAAATTAGAAATATTAAAAGATTGCATTTGCACTTATCGGAATGGCAACAAGGAATTAAACTCAAAATCGACAATCGTCTGAACTCGAATTTATATGAAAAATTCTGCTGAAGGCATGATGAGGTGCGCCATAAATTTGAGAAAGTTTGAACTTAGCTCATTTAAAGTTCGGGAAAAGAAAGGCTATAATTAATTGACCAATTGTTCGGATAAAGCTTTAAATCAAGCCCGAAAATAATGAGACTGTATATGTGCCAGATTTTTCATCGAAAATGGGCATGTTAAAATAATCAATTTATTAAATGGCATTACTTGGAAAATAATTCCGAAAACTATAACCCTAGACTTGTCTCTATAAATAGATGTGTTTAGGGTTGACAAAAGGGGGGCCACATAATTTACACATACGGCACATTGAGAGAGAGTACGTTCTCCTTCTCCGGAGGTCGGCAATTGCTCAAGAAAATTTTCAGAGCTTAGACAAAGAGGCAAAAGGAGCATCGGGGATGAGCACCCACCTACTCGACGACGACTTTTGCTTCGCAATGATTCCTCCGTGACCAACCCACTGGGACTGGGTTTTCACGTTATAGTGAATTGGTGCTCAAGTGGCGGCTGTGAATCGAGCCCAACCGAAGACACAAAATCGCTTCCGTTGAGCCTCCTGTCCTAATCCGCTAATCCGTGCACAAGCTTTTTCGCCCGGTTCTTGGAGCCCAAACTTGGTACTCAGGATTTCGGTTCAAATTCACATCAGGCACAATGGACGATTCCAAGAAACCGAGAGAGAATTTTCACATCCTTCATGCTCAAGAAGTAGAGTGGTGGTGGTGATGAAATAACCAAGTGAAGACAAAAGCGTTGCAGTTTCTCCACGAAGGCACCAATCCCTCAAGAATTATAGCGACTCTAAAGGGAGTTCTCGATTTCCTGTGTAGTTGTGACTTTGTTTTTTCTTTCTGTGAAAATAATGCACGAGAGGCACATCATGTCCACATGGACACATGACAATAAATGGAACAAATTACCGGGAGGAGTCAATCATCCAATGAACAGGTGTTCAGTTAGAAAGCATGAAGCACTGACTTGTTTTCCTCTGATTGTCTAGGTGTGATAAAGCAATTCGGCATTTCCATCGAAGGATTTCTTTCCGATGCCCAATCCGCGATCCGCAAGATATCCTTGGAGTTCGTGCATCTTTAGTTTGAGGTAAAAATCTCATCTTGAAAAATTCGAACATTTGAAAATTGCCTAATTTGAAAGATTGCACGTCAAAAATTGAATCTTGGATATGCTTGAAAATTTTGAAATATATAATTCACTTGCCGGATTGAGGAGATTTCATATTAGAATTTTTATTTTATTTTTTGGTGAAATCTTGTGATTATTTGAAAATCTATTCAAGATACTCAAGATATCAAAATCTTTTCAAAATGTGATCGATTAGGAAACTTTTCTAATCCACAACTGTGACATCCTGAATTCCGACCCCATCTCGAAGCTTGTTAATGAATGAATGTCTATCGATGTATTCCAGTAAATCTCGCTCAGAATTGATCACTCTTGAGTCGACTAACCAAAGGGGAATTGCTAGATAGGAATTAAAGTACGTGGACCAAAGAACTTGACCACGAGTCGATGCTTTGACCATAAGGATTGCCGAGAGAATATTTTGGACCACTAAAGGTCGATCTAAGAATGGCTTTAGAATAATTTGCTAGTGTTGTGCGAATGGTTCACGGGTGATTCCGTATGACCAAGGCATGATTTGCGAATTAACCTAAACCAATTCCCAACGATCGTAACCTACGGGACTAGCAATTGACCCTCGCAATTACATGACAACCAAAGCCGCCGTGGCTCGAGTAACTCTTAAACGCGACGTCGGTCGCGGGTCAATACGCGTAGCTCCTAAGAGCCGCCCGTTAGTCTGAGACGCGCTGGAATGGCAGACGACTGAATTTAGCCATGGATTGGACTTCAGGATTGGAGGCCGGAAATTCGAGGATTACAACAGGAACAAATTGGACGTCGCCTCGTCGAGGATCCTTAGGATTAAGATTAGTCCATTAGCATTTAGAAAATTAAGTTTGGGTCGATGGTTAAGAAATTACCCTTTTACCCTAGATAAATACCCATTCCTTTAAAAATAGACAAGGGCAAAATGGACATTTGCCTAGCCCTAGCCTTGGCCGAAAATTTGGGGATAGTTTGGTCATTTACCCCCTTGAATTATTGGATGGATGAGTTGACTTGAATGAGTGACAAGATTTGGATGAGATTTGATTGACCTCTTTGACCAACTCTCTCTCTCTATGGTCATTCCACTACACTATTCATTTGTACTTCTTTCCAACCACTCCCTCTTTTGGATTTTGAATGGTTGAAGCTCTCCTCCTCTTCTTGGAGGCAACCGGCCGAACCCCCCTTCATCTTCCCTCACTCTCACTCTCTCTCTCTCTCTCTCTCTCTCTCTCTCTCTCTCTCTCTCTCTCTCTCTCTCTCTCTCTCTCTCATTTTCTCTCCTTTTCCTCCTCCTCTCAAGCTCACGTTCTCTCTCTCTCTCTCTCTTGCCGTTTCCTCTCCCTCACACTCTCGGCTCCCTCTCGCTCGCTCTCCCCCACGGCCGACCGCCGCCTTGACTCCCCTCCTCGCCGGTCTTCAAGCTTCGTTGGTGAGCGCCGCGAGCTCTTTTCCCTTGATTTGAACCTCGAGCTTCGCCGTCCTAGCTTGCTTGATAGCTTTGTAAGTTAACTCTAAACCCTTATTAGGACCTTGGGTTACCGAAGGATGTGTTAGAGTAGTTATTTAGCAAAGTTCGTGATTGAATCTCCGATGAATTGTGTCTGGCCGAATCTGCCCTAGAAGAAAGGAAGTGGTGTTGTCGTCCTATGGCTTGATTCCATTGCTATTTGAAGGCTTGTGATGCTAAGGGTTTGGATAAGAGTGAACCATGGAAGCCTAGCTTACATAGGAGTGTCCTTTAATGAAAAATCGCTTGAGTGATTTGCTTAAATGCTTGACTCGCCCATGGTGTGTTCGGCCGTGAGCTTCATTGTAAGAAAATTTTGATTTAATTGATTGATTGAGGCCTAGGAGTGTTCGGCCATGAGGAAATCTTGGGGGTCTTGCCTAATTAAAATGATCAATGCTCCTAATATTGCCTAGACCGTGTGCCAAGAGGATGAATTAATGATTGGTTCGTCTAGAATTCGAAATCGAGGCCTAGGTATATTTGGCATGTGGAATATTTACGTGGAGTATTTGACACGTAGATTAGTTGGCATGTGAATTAATTGGCACGTGGAATATTTACGTGGAATATTTATGTGGAATATTGGGCACGTGGATTATTTGATTTGGCAATTGGCTATAATAATATGATAATGACCACGTGACAAAATATTAATGGATGCCTAGAATTGTTAATGTGCTCAATTGATTGTCTTTGGCCATACGTGTTTAATGATGAATTTATGTGAGCATGGAATCCTGATGCGCCTATATGACGCGGGATTGGTTAATGGAATCCTGATGCGCATATATGACGCGGGATTGGCCAAAGTGGAAAATGCCTGAGGCGCCTATACGACGCGGGCTCGAGAAATAAGAATTTCCTGATGTGCCTATACGACGCGGGATTGAGTAATGTGGTAAATGCCTGATGCGCCTTTATGACGTGGGCTAAGTAATGGGAAATGCCTGAGACGCCTATATGACGCGGGCCTAGTCATGGAATTTATGGGGATATTAAATGTGAGCACCCTGTTTATGATATGAATGTTCTAGTGCCAAAGTACGAAGTCTAGCCTGGTTTTGAAATTTGCTGTTAAAGCTTTGCTTACTTGAGTTGTTTCATGCCAGTTGTTGCATTTTGGGTTTTGTTGGCTATTGCATGTGTTAGGTAGCATCTGGACGTACTGAGTGCCTAGTTTGAGTTTAGGGTTAGCTTATTGAGATTTTATCTCACCCCGTCGTGGGACCAACATTTTCAGGTCCCGAATGACGAGGTCCCTGGAGTATTGTGGACTGACTTTTGAAGATACCCTTTTGAAGTAGATGAACCGTTAACCTTACCCGACGATGTTTCTTTTTAAAGTCTTAGAGAGCTGCTTTCTTATTTTTGGGTTGTACACGCCTATATAGCTCTGTAGGGTTAAACTTCATCTACCGTTGTTTTATTAAAGGAAGTTGTGTTTTGGGAAATGACAAGTTGTAATCTTGTACTGTATTTGATGTTCTTAAGGAATGTATGAAACAAGTTTTAAATCCCTCTTTTCATCCTGAGTCATTATGTTCGGAAAAGAAAACTGTTGGTATGGAGTTGTGTATGTCGCTTCCGCATGTGCACTTGCATCTACCGCATATCGCAGGTCGTTTGATCCTGGGTACATTCGTAGCAAGAAACAACGCTAGCGGGATGTCGGCGCGCTCGTTGGGACGCGGGGCGTGACATCCCCGTTTGTTTGGTATCAGAGCGAGGTTGGCTCGATCCAAGTTGGTTGAGGACTGGAGTAATAAGGTGTGACGACTTTGAGGATGACTAGGTAGCGAGACCTTAGGGATTCGTTAGAGTTGGCATGAAATGCATGACATATGAATGGCGCTTGTGATTGGCATATCGAATTGACATCACCTTGTGTGATTCTAGGGCTATAAGACTTCATACTTGGCACTAGGTGTTGTTTGCTGAATGTTTGATTGGATCGTTGATTGTGATTTCACTAAGTTGCAGATGCGTTTGGACTCGAGGTAAGATGGTGGTTTTCTTGTTGTGATGCTTCTGATGGTTGCTTGAGTAATGGGTACTTGATTGTGATTGCTACTGTGAGAGTAGCATAGCCTTGCTAGACTTAAGTAGATTGCTTAGGTCTCTAATTCCTAGATGGAATTATAGTGGCTCAGGTGTTGTGAGGCTTAGCGAGATGAGCAACCGAACCAGAGGTACAGGGAGAGCGTCTAGCTCTAGGCCACCAGTAGTAGAGGACCCTAGGTATGATGGGGTCATGAGGATACTAGAAGAAATTGGAAACCTGATGGGCAGACAGGCCGAGGAAAGAGATGCTGCTGTTGCCCAAGCAGCGGTAGCTGCTGTTGCTGCTGCCAATCTGGCAAATGGAAACAATGGGAACAATGGTCAGGGCAATGATGGTGATAATGCCCAAGGTGCTGGAAATTGTGGGATGGGTCAACTGGTAGAACACTTCATGAAGCTGAAGCCGCCTAAGTTTGACGGCACATGGGATCCTGAGGCTACCCCTAAGTGGACTGAGGAACTGGAGAAAACCTTTGAGGTTTTAGGGTGCACTGAGGCTGAAAAAGTGACCTTAGCAGTTGTCGCGACCCTCTTGAGGTTGTCGGGCTCTCGAGGGCTAATGGGCCGTCCTGTCTGGTCGGACGCGGGCCTCTCCCAAGGCCCATTACCCAAATCGCAACGGAGGTATGCGTGATCGACTTTTAGTGTGGTCTAGTGACATGTGCTAAGTGTGCATGCCATGGAGTCGCCACCAATCATTTTTTTAGGGTATGATTGGACCACCCAATCGAATAGTTGGGAGTTTCTATTCAATTCTGCGAGAACCAGAGAAATGGTTTCGGGGACTTAGTTACACCAACTGTCAGAGTTGACGCCCTTTCGGTACCTAAGTTGACTGAATTTTCTAGCCTGAGATTCATGCGGATGAGTAAGGTATGAACCCTAAATCTAGAAATTCATGTAGATAAGAGTGATTATCCTAACAATCACAATCAGTAATAAAATGCCCAACTCAAGGAATCTAGATATGCAAATAAATCACATGGCATTCCTAGTAAGGTCCTATTTATCAATCACAGCTCAAAAATGATTTAGCTGTCCTAGCCATTCTACACACGATCTAACCTAAGAAAAGCATTAGGAAGCATCGAAGGAGTTCGAGAGTACTCACATGGGGTTCGCCGTGCCCTGGTTTGGTCTTGGACGAGCTATCGAGCTCATGCCGACCCGATTATATTTGGGGATCCACTCGGCGTTTTACACCATGAAATCATGTGAAACAAAAACGAAAATATTCAGCAAGGGGCATTTATTGTAGATGATGGTCGATCTAATTGGACGTCAAGACTAAAAAAGATGTAGAAATTTACAAATTAAAATACTCGAATGACATTTTTTTGCCAAATTCAACTCTATGCGTCGTGAAGAAACACATGCAATTGAACTTGAATTTTGACTATTTATAAGTTCAAAATGTAAAAGAAATTAAAATAAAAATATTGACTATTTTTCTATATTTTTACGACATCGAACGCTATTTTTCTTCATTTTTCATGTATTTTTCTATTTTTGGAAAATATTAAAAAATATTTAAAAATATGAAAAATTATTTTTTTTTATCAAAAATGGTTCCTTTAGCTTGGTCAAGGCTACCAAAGATGATTTTTTAATTTTTTTTAACTTTTTATAGATTTTTTATGAATTTTTTAAAAATAAACTATGAAAGACTGATCAAAAATCAAGTGTCAACAGCTGCCCCTCTTTGAGAGGAATTTCGTCAGAGGTTTCTCTCAAAGACAAGGTGACACCTGTGTTCCGATCAACTCGACTGGGAAAAGAAAAGGAATCATGACATCCAATTTTCATGCCCATCAATGTGTGCTTTTCCTTAAAAAGAGATGTGCTCATTCAATTCCCTGATATGATGTAAGAAAGTTAAGGAGTAGATAGACTTCCCTGCCCCTTACCTGCCGAATGCTTGCGGCATTTGCTGTGTCTGATGGGTTCAAGTAGATTCCTAAGGACTTGTCATCGGAGTGTCCTGGGGATGTTAAGCTCTGACCTGTATGGTAGGTCAAACCATAATGGGATTCCTAACTGATAGGAACCTAAGGAAGACGCATCCCACATTTGGGAATTTGCCAAGGGTTTTGATCCGTGTGGTGGACTAAACTAGAAATGGCTTGCCTAATGTAAGGCTTATTAGGGAAAACGACTCCTCCCGCGTTCGGGATTCATCAAGGTTTTGATCCGTATGGTGGATCGGACCATTGGGTTGATCCTTCAGGCGGTCTCTACCAGTCCTTTGACCCTTCAGGCGGTTTCTACCATTCATTGACCCTTCATGCGGTTTCTACCATTGAGTTGACCCTTCAGGCGGTTTCTACCATTGGTTGACCCTTCAGGCGGTTTCTACCATACATTGACCCTTCAGGCGGTCTCTACCATTGTTTTGACCCTTCAGGCGGTTTCTACCATACATTGACCCTTCGGGCGGTTTCTACCATTGTGTTGACCCTTCAGGCGGTTTCTACCATTGATTGACCCTTCAGGCGGTTTCTACCATTGAGTTGACCCTTCAGGCGGTTTCTACCATTTATGAGATTCCAAATTGATATGAATCAAAGGATGACGTACCCGCTCTTCGGGGCTAGTCGGAGACTCGATCATTCTGTGGATCGGTCTTAGAAAAGATTTGCCTACTAAAAGGCTTCACCTAAGGATGACGCACCCAGTCTTTGGGGTGGCCAAAAGTCCTGTAGAAAGCTTAGACCTGAAAAAATTTTCCTCGCCAAGAAGATATTAGTAATCTTTGGGAAGACAATAATTGTCTAACTGACAAAATTCTACGACTTAAGTTTTAGTCATGAAATGTGCATTTTGATTGTTGGAGGTTATCCAAAACATTCCTGCCATATACAGATGTGATCATAAATTCCTTGCACGGAAACTCTAGATCAAACAATTTGAAAATTTCAAAAAGAGTTTGCTCAAAACATCCATTGGAGTATTTCTCACCCAAGAAGGCTCCTCACTGCTCTGTGATAATGATCTTTAATAGGGAAAGTGCTCAATTTCCTACCGACCTGTGCCTGGGTTTCAGGATCATTCGCAACGCATACATTTCGACCGATCAGGAGGTCTTTCACGGGACCGTAGTGTTAGGCTTGGATATCGGTTTCCAAGGGGGACTCACTTTTGAGTCAAGGCCGTTGAACGAAATTTTTCACTATCTGCTCCGGGTTTACAAGTCAAGAACCCTGCAAAATGAGAAAGAAATAGTCTTGCTCGTACTTCTTTGAGCTAAGTTATACATTAACCCAAGTGTCTTAGTCAGATAAGACTACTTCAGGGTTGTAACATTGGAAGGATTGGGGACCGAAAAAGGCTTATTTTTTGCCTAGAAATTGTGAAGGGTTTGACATTGGTGATCATTGCAAATTTGCCACATGTCCTTCGAAGAACATCTCTATTTCTTGAAGTGTACACTCCTCTTTTAGAGCGCACAAGGATGTTTAAAAGCGTCTCTTGTTACATTAAGAGACCGTCTGTTTGTGTGTTTGCAATTTGAGCACGACAACATTTGGAGAGTAGTCATCTTGATCTAACTCATTTGCATGGTCTTTTCATCGTCTCTCTAGACTTTACTGGGGATATTTTGAATAGACATCAGCCTTGCTTTTTACCAGGCACTTTGCTTTTTCTTGATGTCTAGGGATTTTTCTTTTCCCCCTTTTTTTAATCCCGTGTTTTTCTTTTATTTTGGAGCTAGGATTTTCGGCAATCATGCTAGATATGCAACTTAAACTTTGGCACGCTTCCATTCCTAGAGTGATGTTGCCTTTGCTTTGGAATATGCAATGATCACCAATAGGTTGATGAAATGAATTTGCTGGCTCAACTTGGTTGTGCAAAGGATAACAGTGTGTAGGATAGAGAAATGAATCATTCTCGTCATCCTATGACACTTGGATTATCATATAAACAACACACAAAGATTTATGTTAGTCCGAGCAAGAAAATTTCTAACCATTTACTTTATGATACTGTTGGACTAACCTTCATTTACCCCAATGTGGGGTGGTTCTTGACAGGGTTGAGAATGAAAATCGCCGTTCAATGGGGTTCTCAATGGGCATTTGTAGTGTTTGGAATGAAGAAATAAATGCCTCTGTCATCTCGATCCATATAATCGTTGCGAATGACCCTTATATCCATAGGTTAAGGTTTCGCTATCATTTCCAATCTCCTCATCTCTCAAGTGTGTATGGGACGTGTTTGGATTAGGCTCGCTTCTCTTATGAGAAAATACCCTTTTGAACAGTTCAAACGACTCTTATTGGAAAAATTCATTTCATTTCATCAAGATTTATCCTTCAAAGGGATTTTATGATGCACCATACATGTGTAATTCATGTTCAGACAATCTCATGTTTTAAAACATGAATGTCAATGAAGTAAGAATTCTATGTCTTTTTAGATGTGAGAATCGAATTAATTCTGAAAGTTTTTAATCTCCAATGAATTGGGAAAAGGGATACTTACCTGCCCATCGAGGCTGGAGATCCTGGAGATATAAAAGGGATATGTCATTGTATATTCTAAAACTTTACAAAAATTGGAACGATACATCTTACCCTTGGTCATATGCTCCAACGAGTGTACAAGGGTTGTGAAAATCTGCACTTCACATAGTAACACAAGATTGTTGGGTGTTCTAAAGTTCTTTCGACTTCTTGGTTTTTGGAGAAAAATGAAACTTACATGTCTGCCTTGATGGCGAGCTCCTGCCAAGGATAAATATTAAGCATTATTTTGGGTTTCCAAATTCAAAACAAATTGGGACGATACTACTTTACTCTTGATTTGAATTCCTTATGCATGCCAATGTGCGGATTGTAGAAGCCGGCCGTCAAGCTTGTGGCCATGATTTCTTCGTCTGGTTGGGCAACGAATCCACCTCGAGGATTTACGTCGGAGGAGATTCATTCATCTTTTTGGGCGTGTTTCATGCACTGTTTTGTTATTTGAATGCATGGCTTCTTGGGTACCTCATCTCTGTTCATCACCTGAGAGGAAAATGAGAGAACATTATCCCCGCATCTGATTGAAAATCATTTAGGAACGATACGTTCTTTTTACCAAATGGGTGGCTCCGCGGCCAAATGTGTTTTACATTGAAAGGATGGATTTCATTACGCTCTGCGGATGATAACTATCGCTTCGGGGACTTGCCCCACGGATCAAACGATGAATTTGATGTCTTCGGCTTCGACATGCTTTCCAGATGTAGGAATGGTTTGCCCCCATTTTCAGTGGAGATGGGTTTTGTCGAGTGGGCAAGATCAAAAACTCATCCTAGATTTGGCTTTAGTCGAAGGTTGAAATCCCGACCTTGGATAAGCGAATCATGATTCATCTCCTTCTGCTTCGGATTTGTCATTTGCGTGCTTCACATTTTACAATACCAACTTCGCCGCTTGATGAAAATGAATCGATGATTTTCGAATTGCCCCAAGTTCTATAGTCATCTGCGTCGAATCTCTTTGAACTTCATCGGGTGATAGACAAACTGATAAAATGATTTTTCAATCCTGAGATCGAACTCCTGACGTTTCGTACCACTTCCAGTTCACTGACTACCAGGACAAAGCACTATTGGCGTCCCTAACTGGTTCGTTTTTTGTTATAAAATTCTTGAAGCAGTTAGCGACCCCCATCGAGAATGAAACAAGCTCAATTTAGAGTTCATAACGACTAAAGGTCCCTTAGAACGATACAGAGCTAACCGTCTTTGAGCTCGCTCGGGCTTTTGCTCGCATTTTCCTATGTGAAGCCTTTAAATGTTTTTCTTCGTGGCGTTCAATTGATTCGCCTCGACTCTAATCTAACAAGGGATTGTTGTACTCAAGCATGATGATGCTCGCAGGTAGTACTGATCGCTGCCCCAGATTAACTCTAGGCATTAAGGAAGATTATCTTGCATGGAAGACTTTATGATAGAAAGATTAATGATACATCCATTCACATGTGCCTAGTTCCCTTGAGGATTCTCGGTGATCAGCCAGCTACACCATGAATCAGACATATAATCGTCATTTTGGATCATAACTTCATAAGTCCATCAGTTCTAAACTGATCGATCCAGATATGGAGCTCCTCATCAAGGAAATCTTTTGATTCTTCGAGCAACTGATATTCGGGTTGACCATCATCGCTTGGCGTTGAAGGATTCCTGTTTCTGTTGTGGGCGATCTGATTCTTCGAGCTAGAACCTTCGTCGTTGCTCGAGATTATAAGAGGATGATTGATCGGTTCACTATCAAAAGCACCTTCCATTTGGGAATGGGAGAAACAAAAATCTTCAAAGCATCCGCCCGCTTGATCTTCCGAAATCATATGCCCAAGCCGGGCAGATCTTTGAACACTAGGCGCAATATGTTGATCGGGGATAGGAAGAGCACTAGCGAAAAGTTGCTGCTCAAACCAAGGAGTTCGTACCTGCTGCACTTGTGGCATATACTCATGAGGGGTGCTGAGATGATTCGGGGGAATATTCTGATTAGCGCCCAAGTAGTCGATGGTGCTGCTACCAGCTTGGTCGGTGCATAGATTCGGCAGGGTATTTCTTACTTCAGGGGCATTGTAGTTATAGCCATGCCTAGTGTTTAGGCACAAGTTGAGTTCTTTCAGGTTCAGTGTTGTGTGGCGCTGTCTTAGCGCCCTTCTGTAGCTCTTGAGGTGACTCGCGACTCCATCTTTAGTGAGTCCTGGTATGTTCATGATCTCAAGTATGCGCGTTGGATATGCTGAGTTGATCCCTAGTTGCTGAACCGCACTAAGGAACTTGAGATGAAGCTCGGGGGACCAATTGACCCTCGTCTTCTTGCGACCCGGAATAGTGTTGACAACTTGGCTATTGCTCTCTGGCCTATTTCCAGTAGAATTTGATCGAGCCAGAAATTGTTGTGGAGGGAATTCATCAGCTTTGGATTGGTCGGTCGTGATAGTAAGCTCATCGTTAAGGAAACTCCAATCATGGTGACGCATATCACATCCTTTAGAAGGCATCGATATTGACTTCGTAGAATTGATTTGTTCATGCATATCTCCAACAAAATCCGATTGTATCGAAGATGGTTCGAGGGAGTGGGGTGGTGAATGAGCATTTTCAATCCTCATATAAGGCTTATCAAGGAACATTTCGCCGAGAGTGATAGGGCCACCGCAATTAAGGCAAGCGATAGTGCTGGGAGCTTTCTTATACCTCATGTTCTCCGCTCGAAGCTTTTCGTTTTCCTCCTTTAGAATCGCAAGTTCTTGACGTCTGTGTTGAGCCCTCAATTTGGCTCGCTTATTTTGAAACCAAAACTTGACCCTCAAAGGTTTCATCCCTAGCTTCTGGCCCAATTCATTTCTTTGTTTCATGTTCGGGAGAGGGCATTCACTAAAGAAAGCTTCAAGCTCTTGGATTTCATTCTGAGTGTGGCACTGGCGACGTTTCCTTTTTCGAGATTGACCATCGCTGCTGCTGTTGTCGTCGCTGCTGAGCTCCTGAACTTCGTTGCCGAAAGGGTTGGGTTCTGTGGTTCTGGTACCAGACGCCATCCTGGAATCTTCGAGATCTCTCAGTAGTTCATTTTCTGAGATTTTTGGATCAGTCGCCTCTAGCAACTGATGGTAACCCTCAAACATGTTGGATCGAGAAATGTTCGATCAATTTTTGCTCACTCAGGGTTCTCTACTCTCTCATGTATGCTCACTCTCTCTAAATTTTCTTTTGAGTGGTTCTGTATGCCCATGAAACGTTCTTTAAACATGGATGAAGATCATCAGGCAAGCGTTGCTCCCAAGATTTCGTATTTCCCGCTTTGTCGTCTTCTTTCTTCTTTTCAACGTGGAGGGACACCAAATCGATTTCCTTTTCTCGATATCCATGTCTGTCTCCCACTTATTTTCAAAAAGGTGGAACTACGCTCGCCTCCTGCTCAGTTTTTTAATATGATGGGACCGCCAAATCCTTTCGCAACTTTTTTCGATAGTTGCGCTTAACTCCCGCTCAATTTTAATATGGTGACACCGACATATCTTTTTACAACTTTTTTAGGTTTATCAAGCCTGAAATCGCGGACTGGGACAGATCTGATGGTTCACCGAAAGAGCCACCACTGCTTTACCCAATTAACTTGGCTCCACGAGCATTATTGCTATGCCTTTCTTCATTCTCGAGTTGCTATAAAAGGAGGAGTTAATGCAGAGAAGATTAACACTCTTACATAATTGCCTTTTCTTATTTTAATCACTCTACCACACTCATCTTCTTCTCCCTCACTCCAACGAAAATGACCTCCTCTCCTATTCGCGCTTTCTCGGCCGAAAATTTGGCCCAGTGGGAAAAACTCTATAACCTCCTCGGTCGAGGCTATGCTCATATAGCCGATCACCCAGAAACTGAAGATGAAATCCGCATTTTGCTCGTGGAAATAGACACCACCTCCATCGAGGGCACTAATTTAGAGAGGGAATATAGAATCTTCCCAACCCTCTTTATAAACTTTTTAGAGACTTACCGTGTCGCTCATCGAAAAGCTACCGTGGCTCACGTTTTGCGAGCTCGCTATGAGGATCGGTCCAACTGCTTGGTGTTGGCCAACCTTGTGGCCGATAGTCACAGAAAGGCTGTTGAGTTCGCCAACAAGCGAGTCTCGATGTTGCTTCGCGAGAGGGGAAATTTGGTGGAGCGCTTGGCCTTATCCCTGACCACCTATGAGCACGACCGTCGTAATGTCGTGTTGAAGTTTCAATGTGAGTGGCAGGAAGAAAGGCTTGACAGCATTACCGCGGATATAGCCCATGGGAGAGGACTAGTTCGGGACCTGGAAATAGCCGCCGAAGATCACGGGACCAAGGTTGCCGAGCTTAAAGGGGAATGTAAACGCCTTCTTCTTAAGCTTGCAGATCTCGAGTCTCGAGGTGGTGAGTATAAGCAAAGCATCAATAATATGGAGGGCCAACTTGGTTCCTTTGTGATGCTAATTAGGGCTCATTGCGGTTTTATGTTTCCACCCCGATGATTTGTATGATCTGCTTTTAAGGTCCCTCGATTGAGCGAAATGAATGAAAGCTCTAATGTGTGTGTCTCAACTTCTGTATGGCTGACTTTCTCGAACACCTGACCACTCTCAACCTAGGCAAGCTGCGCTTTGACATTGATGATTCGAGCGTGTACATCTTGATTTTTTAATCTTGCTTATGATCGGATAAAGGAACCTCCCACCACGATTATCCACAAAAAGACTTCTCTTCTCTACTTGTTTTTAACCTGTTTCAAATGAAAAGGCAGAATCAGAAGAAAGAATTTGAAAAATAAAGCATAAATCCTTTCAATTTTATGTTTACTTGTGATTAATAGGGATAAGAGCTTTTACAAGGGTTTTGACCTTGTGCAAAAGCTTTTATCAATATTCCTCAAAGGAAAGCATATCATTGAAAGGAATGTAATTCACGATAATCGCCTTTGATCAATTCCAAGAAAATCAATGGAATGTTCAAAAGTACACAATTACGATGTGTTTTAAATTCAATTGAAAATACGGTATCCAAATTAAAGCCGTTTGCTAAGAACGAGAGTAATTTGGATATCTATCTTTTCATTAAATTTGAAAAACACGAATACTCTTGATCAATTATTGTGGATTACCAATGATGCAAAATATGCATGAACCAATTCAAGTTTATAGTTCCTTCTGGCGAAATTGGGATTGTATTGCCCTATACGGCCAAAAGGTTGTATAAGACTTCCAATTTCAATTTCATCCAAAGGAATTATAAAATTGATTTTGGAGTATTCGAGTGATTAGAAGAAATGCCACTATCACATTCCAATGACAAGTCAATAGAAATACAACAAATTTCAACCTAAATGTATATAAACACAAATAGATCCCTAATACAATCAATCTAAGGGATCAGATAGAGAGGATCTCAGCAAAATAAATCCTATACAAGAAGGCTAGAAATGAAAATTAAAACAAAGGAATGTGATCTTAATACTTAGAGATGCCCCAGTTTCGATCTTTGAGATGTGACTTCAGGATCACCTATTCCAAATCGTCATCTTCATTAGATGATACCTCAATGATGTCCATAGCAGGCTCTTCTTGTCCACTTGGCGCTCGTAATGGGATGACACCATCTTCATCTTCCATCAAGAACATTGGGAGGAAAACACACCTATCTATCCTCAAAATGGAATTTAATCCAATCACCGGAATTATGCAATGAATATAATGATTAAGAGCTGTAACAAGTTCGAGGGATAGAAAAGTCTTACCAACCAAACTTAAGAGAAAATCAAGCTTCTCTGTATTTTTAGCAGTGTTAGGTATACTAACCTTCCATAGACAAACGCATGAGACAAGTGAGGGAAAACTCCTAAAAATCAAAAGATAGGGCTTGGTACCTAAAGCCAAGGTTCTCACCTCGAATTCTGGGAAGAGCCGATTCCATTGCACAACTATCGTTGCATTGGGACTCAATCCATAGTTCGAAGTGAGCGGAATTGAAAAGTGGATTACCCCATATTTTTCCTCACGGAGATTCCATTTTCAATTCCTTCTATTGTGTTCCTAAAGAGGGCGTCTGGGGTTTTAGGCGCAATTGTGTGTATTCATTGTGTCGTGCTAAAGCAAAAGACATGCATTTTATTTAACAATCACCGCTTCAATATAAACATCCACACAATCATACATCCAAAACTCCTGCCTGCATAAAACAAAGTTAACAAGCACTTCACCCCTTATTTCTCTCGTCTACAAAAACATCTAACACATTCGTTAGCATATATACCTCACTTTCGAGAGCATCTGCATAAAATTAGGTTAGAAGAGTCAATCAACTTTTTAATCGACTCAAGTCCACTAAATGGTTAAGAACCATTCCCCAGCGGAGTCGCCAGTCTGTCGCGACCCTCTTGAGGTTGTCGGGCTCTCGAGGGCTAATGGGCCGTCCTGTCTGGTCGGACGCGGGCCTCTCCCAAGGCCCATTACCCAAATCGCAACGGAGGTATGCGTGATCGACTTTTAGTGTGGTCTAGTGACATGTGCTAAGTGTGCATGCCATGGAGTCGCCACCAATCATTTTTTTAGGGTATGATTGGACCACCCAATCGAATAGTTGGGAGTTTCTATTCAATTCTGCGAGAACCAGAGAAATGGTTTCGGGGACTTAGTTACACCAACTGTCAGAGTTGACGCCCTTTCGGTACCTAAGTTGACTGAATTTTCTAGCCTGAGATTCATGCGGATGAGTAAGGTATGAACCCTAAATCTAGAAATTCATGTAGATAAGAGTGATTATCCTAGCAATCACAATCAGTAATAAAATGCCCAACTCAAGGAATCTAGATATGCAAATAAATCACATGGCATTCCTAGTAAGGTCATATTTATCAATCACAGCTCAAAAATGATTTAGCTGTCCTAGCCATTCTACACACGATCTAACCTAAGAAAAGCATTAGGAAGCATCGAAGGAGTTCGAGAGTACTCACATGGGGTTCGCCGTGCCCTGGTTTGGTCTTGGACGAGCTATCGAGCTCATGCCGACCCGATTATATTTGGGGATCCACTCGGTGTTTTACACCATGAAATCATGTGAAACAAAAACGAAAATATTCAGCAAGGGGCATTTATTGTAGATGGTGGTCGATCTAATTGGACGTCAAGACTAAAAAAGATGTAGAAATTTACAAATTAAAATACTCGAATGACATTTTTTTGCCAAATTCAACTCTATGCGTCGTGAAGAAACACATGCAATTGAACTTGAATTTTGACTATTTATAAGTTCAAAATGTAAAAGAAATTAAAATAAAAATATTGACTATTTTTCTATATTTTTACGACATCGAATGCTATTTTTCTTCATTTTTCATGTATTTTTCTATTTTTGGAAAATATTAAAAAATATTTAAAAATATGAAAAATTATTTTTTTTTATCAAAAATGGTTCCTTTAGCTTGGTCAAGGCTACCAAAGATGATTTTTTAATTTTTTTTAACTTTTTATAGATTTTTTATGAATTTTTTAAAAATAAACTATGAAAGACTGATCAAAAATCAGGTGTCAACAGCAGTCTATCAACTCCGTGGAACGGCGAATGACTGGTGGAAGGCCACCAAGGGCAGAATTTTTCCTGAAGGTACGGTGCCAACCTGGACCGTCTTCTCTGAGGTCTTTAACGCAAAGTATTTCTCGAAAGCAGCACAAGAACAGAAGCTAGTGGAATTCCAGAACCTTCGCCAGAATCAGATGACTATCGAGCAGTATGAGGCTGCGTTTGCAAGATTGTCTAAGTATGCCCCAAGGATGGTTGAGAATCCTGAGGACAGGGCAAGGAGGTTTAGAGACGGACTAAGGCCTGACCTTCGTAGTCAGTTAGTACTTTTGGATCTACAAGGCTATGATGTGATTTATGAAAGGGGCCAGCTTGTTGAACGAGACATGAGAGAAAGGAGGACTGCCCCTGTACCGCGGTTTGCTCTAGCGAGGGACAACCGCCAGTTTGACAAGGGGCCAATGTCAAGCAATAGACGCTTTGTCCCTCCAATTAAGAAGGGAATTGGGAAGCCAGCTCACCAGACGAATTGGAACTGCCGCCTGTGTGGGAGAAAGCACGGAAATGGGCCTTGCCCGAGCAAGACGGGTGCTTGCTTCAAGTGTGGCCAGCTGGGTCACCAGATAAGGACTTGCCCGAATCAAGCCCCAGGCCCTCAATTCCAAGGACAACGACCGCCAGCAGGACCACCGGCGGGAGCCCCACAGGGCAACTTGAACAGACCGCCAGCATAAGGAAGAGTGTATGCTGTGGCGCGCAGAGAGGTGGAGCAGGTGCCTGGCATGGTCACAGGTACGGTTACCTTATGCAATCATGCTGCCTATGCTTTGTTTGACCTTAGAGCATCGCATTCGTTCATATCTGCTCAGTTTGCTGATTTGGTTGGGATTGAATTGAAACTGTTAGATATGGTATTGCATGTTACTACCCCGTTAGAAGATAAAGTGTTAGTCTCGCTAGGTTGTTCGGACTGTAAGTTAGTCATTGGTGGTAGCGAGGAACGAATAGATCTAGCAGTGCTGCCCATGTATGATTTTGACGTTATTGTTGGAATGGATTGGCTGAGTAAGCAGCAAGCTGTTGTTGATTGTGGTAGTAGGGTGATCCATTTCCATCCGAATGATCACCCTAGATTCGAGTTTGTAGGAAGTCGAGGAGGAATCTCGATTCCTTTAATTTCATCACTTGAGGTGACCAAGTTGTTGGATGATGGGTGTTAAGTGTACTTAGCTACTGTGGTTGACCCGATGATGGAGGAACCCAAGCTAGAGGACATAGCTGTGGTATGTGATTTTCCAGATGTCTTTCCTTAAGAGTTACCAGGGTTGCCGCCAGAAAGGGAAATAGAGTTTGTGATTGAGTTAGCTCCTGGAACGGAGCCGATCTCAAAGGCGCCCTATAGGATGTCCTTATTAGAGTTAAAGGAATTAAAGGTTCAGATGCAAGAGTTGCTGGACAAAGGATTTATTCGTCCAAGTGCTTCGCCTTGGGGAGCGCCAGTCCTATTTGTAAGAAAGAAGGATTGATCCTTGCGTTTGTGCATCGATTATAGGCAATTGAATCAGGTGACGATCAAGAACAAATATCCGTTGCCAAGGATAGACGACCTGTTTGATCAACTACAAGGAGCATTTGTATTCTCAAAGATAGACCTGAGGACGGGTTATCACCAATTGAGGATTAAGAAGGATGATATACCAAAGACTGCCTTTCGGACGAGGTATGGGCATTATGAGTTTACAGTCATGCCATTTGGATTGACTAATGCCCCAGCTGCTTTCATGGATTTGATGCACCGAGTGTTCAAGGAGTACCTGGACCAGTTCGTCATAGTCTTCATAGATGACATCTTGATATATTCAAGAACCCTGAGGAGCATGAGAAGCAACTGAGTATAGTTCTACGGACGTTAAGAGAACATTCAATTTACGCCAAGTTTAGTAAGTGTGAGTTTTGGCTTAGCAAGGTTGCGTTCCTTGGACATGTCATCTCTGGAAATGGGATTTCAGTGGACCCAGCAAAGATTGAGGCCGTAACGAATTGGCCTAGACCTACGTCAGTAACAGAGGTCCAAAGCTTTCTAGGTTTGGCAGGCTACTACCGGAGGTTTGTGGAAAAGTTCTCCTCTATAGCCACTCCTTTGACGAGGTTGACAAAGAAGGATACCCGGTTTGAGTGGATGGATAAGTGTGAAAGGAGTTTTCAGGAACTCAAGCATCGTTTGACGACTGCACCAGTATTGACGATTCCTTCTGGACCTAGAGGTTATGAGATTTATAGATATGCGTCCTAAAGGGATTGGGATGCGTCCTGATGCAGCATGGAAGAGTTGTTGCTTACGCATCGCGACAGTTAAGACCTCACGAGATGAACTACCCGACGCACGATTTGGAATTGGCAGCTATCATCTTCGCGTTGAAAATTTGGAGGCACTACTTGTGTGGGGAAAGGTTTCAGATTTATACGGACCATCAGAGTTTGAAGTACCTGTTTTCCCAAAAGGAGTTGAACATGAGGCAACGTCGATGGATGGAGTTGCTTAAGGATTATGATTGTGACATTTTGTACCACCCTGGGAAGGCAAATAAGGTTGCGGATGCACTTAGTCGGAAATCGAGCATCGCATACATAATGGTTAAAGAATGGACTCTATTGGAAGGAATAAGGGATTCAGAGTTCAAGTTTGAGATTTGCCAATTGTCGAGTCTGCTAGCTACGTTGAGAATCGAACCGAAAATCCAGGAAAAGGTTAAAGCTTTGCAGTCTAGGGACCCTGACATCCAAAAGGTCCTGGAGATGGATGCCGCGAAAAGAAAACCTGACTTTCAAGTGTCAGAGGATGGAGTTCTGAAGTTTCGAGGACGCCTATGTATACCCAATGACGAGGAATTAAAGGAAAGGATCTTTTCGGAAGCTCATAGGAGCAACTACAGTATTCATCCGGGTAGCACCAAAATGTATCAGAATCTGCGTCAGCATTACTGGTGGAACGGAATGAAAGTAGACGTCGCCAAACATGTAGCTAAGTGTCTGATGTGCCAGCAAGTTAAGGCACAGCATTGTAAGCCTGGTGGAATGTTGCAGCCCTTGGAGATTCCGAGTGGAAATGGGAACACATCACTATGGACTTTGTGATGGGCTTACCGAGAAGTCAGAAAGGACATGACTCGATATGGTTAATAGTGGATATATTGACTAAGTCCGCGCATTTCCTGGCAGTGAGAAAGGATTTCGCCATGGATAAGTATGCAGAATTGTACATGAGGTACGTAGTTCGTCTCCATGGAGTCCTCGTAATAATCACTTCAAATAGAGATCCCAAGTTCACCGCTTCACTTTGGAAAAGCCTACAGGAGGCTTTGGGGACGAAACTGCAGTATAGTACGACCTATCACCCTCAGACGGACGGACGGACAGTCGGAAAGGACGATTCAGACGTTGGAGGATATGCTAAGAGCCTGTGTGATAGATTTCAAAGGAGGTTGGGAAGACCAGCTACACTTGGTAGAGTTTTCTTACAACAACAGTTACCAGCAGAGTATCGGAATGGCACCTTTTGAGGCATTGTATGGTAGAGCCTGCAGAACTCCAGTATGTTGGGATGAGATTGGTGAAAGAAGTATAACAGGCCCAGAGTTAGTAGAACAGTCGATGGAGGCAGTAAAGGTTATCAGAGAGAGATTGAAAACCGCGCAGAGTCACCAGAAAAGCTATGCCGATAAGCGACGCAGGCCTTCGGAATTTCAGGTGGGCGACCATGTTTTCCTGAAAGTGTCATCGATGAAGGGATTATCTCGGTTCGGGAAGAAAGGAAAGCTGAGTCCGAGGTATATAGGCCCTTTTGAAATATTAGAATGGATTGGAACTCTGGCCTACAGGCTCGCTTTGCCGCCGAGTTTGTCGCAGGTCCACAATGTATTCCATGTTTTGATGTTGAGGAAGTATGAACCGGACGCAACTCATGTGCTGGACCATGAAGTGATAGAAGTGGACGATCGAGTGTCGTATGTGGAAAAGCCGATCAAGATCGAAGACAGGAAAGAGCAAGTCCTAAGGAACAAGACGATCTCGTTAGAGAATGTGATCTGGGAACACCACATGACTGAAGGAGCTACATGGGAAAGCGAAGAAGCGATGAGGCGCCAGCACCCCCACTTGTTTGAGTAGATGGATGTAATGTAAATTTCGAGGACGAAATTTTTGTAAGGGGGGAAGAGTTGTGACATCCTGAATTCCGACCCCATCTCGAAGCTTGTTAATGAATGAATGTCTATCGATGTATTCCAGTAAATATCGCTCAGAATTGATCACTCTTGAGTCGACTAACCAAAGGGGAATGGCTAGATAGGAATTAAAGTACGTGGACCAAAGAACTTGACCACGAGTCGATGCTTTGACCATAAGGATTGCCGAGAGAATATTTTCGACCACTAAAGGTCGATCTAAGAATGGCTTTAGAATGATTTGCTAGTGTTGTGCGAATGGTTCACGGGTGATTCCGTATGACCATGGCATGATTTGTGAATTAACCTAAACCAATTCCCAACGATCGTAACCTACGGGACTAGTAATTGACCCTCGCAATTACATGACAACCAAAGCCGCCGTGGCTCGAGTAACTCTTAAACGCGACGTCGGTCGCGGGTCAATACGCGTAGCTCCTAAGAGCCGCCCGTTAGTCTAAGACGTGTTGGAATGGCAGACGACTGAATTTAGCCATGGATTGGACTTCGGGATTGGAGGCCGGAAATTCGAGGATTACAACATGAACAAATTGGACGTCGCCTCGTCGAGGATCCTTAGGATTAAGATTAGTCCATTAGCATTTAGAAAATTAAGTTTGGGTCGATGGTTAAGAAATTACCCTTTTACCCTAGATAATTACCCATTTCTTTAAAAATAGACAAGGGCAAAATGGACATTTGCCTAACCCTAGCCTTGGCCGAAAATTTGGGGGTAGTTTGGTCATTTACCCCCTTGAATTATTGGATGGATGAGTTGACTTGAATGAGTGACAAGATTTGGATGAGATTTGATTGACCTCTTTGACCAACTCTCTCTCTCTATGGTCATTCCACTACACTATTCATTTGTACTTCTTTCCAACCACTCCCTCTTTTGGATTTTGAATGGTTGAAGCTCTCCTCCTCTTCTTGGAGGCAACCGGCCGAACCCCCCTTCATCTTCCTCTCCCTCACACTCTCGGCTCCCTCTCGCTCGCTCTCCCCCACGGCCGACCGCCGCCTTGACTCCCCTCCTCGCTGGTCTTCAAGCTTTGTTGGTGAGCGCCGCGAGCTCTTTTCCCTTGATTTGAACCTCGAGCTTCGCCGTCCTAGCTTGCTTGATAGCTTTGTAAGTTAACTCTAAACCCTTATTAGGACCTTGGGTTACCGAAGGATGTGTTAGAGTAGTTATTTAGCAAAGTTCGTGATTGAATCTTCGATGAATTGTGTCTGGCCGAATCTGCCCTAGAAGAAAGGAAGTGGTGTTGTCGTCCTACGGCTTGATTCCATTGCTATTTGAAGGCTTGTGATGCTAAGGGTTTGGATAAGAGTGAACCATGGAAGCCTAGCTTACATAGGAGTGTCCTTTAATGAAAAATCGCTTGAGTGATTTGCTTAAATGCTTGACTCGCCCATGGTGTTCGGCCGTGAGCTTCATTGTAAGACAAATTTGATTTAATTGATTGATCAAGGCCTAGGAGTGTTCGGCCATGAGGAAATCTTGGAGGTTTTGCCTAATTAAAATGATCAATGCTCCTAATATTGCCTAGACCGTGTGCCAAGAGGATGAATTACTGAGTGGTTCGTCTAGAATTCGAAATCGAGGCCTAGGTATATTTGGCATGTGAATTAATTGGCACGTGGAATATTTACGTGGAATATTTATGTGGAATATTGGGCACGTGGATTATTTGATTTGGCAATTGGCTATAATAATATGATAATGACCACGTGACAAAATATTAATGGATGCCTAGAATTGTTAATGTGCTCAATTGATTGTCTTTGGCCATACGTGTTTAATGATGAATTTATGTGAGCATGGAATCCTGATGCGCCTATATGACGCGGGATTGGTTAATGGAATCCTGATGCGCATATATGACGCGGGATTGGCCAAAGTGGAAAATGCCTGAGGCGCCTATACGACGCGGGCTCGAGAAATAAGAATTTCCTGATGCGCCTATACGACGCGGGATTGAGTAATGTTGTAAATGCCTGATGCGCCTTTATGACGTGGGCTAAGTAATGGGAAATGCCTGAGGCGCCTATATGACGCGGGCCTAGTCATGGAATTTATGGGGATATTAAATGTGAGCACTCTGTTTATGATATGAATGTTCTAGTGCCAAAGTACGAAGTCTAGCCTCGTTTTGAAATTTGCTGTTAAAGCTTTGCTTACTTGAGTTGTTTCATGCCAGTTGTTGCATTTTGGGTTTTGTTGGCTATTGCATGTGTTAGGTAGCATCTGGACGTACTGAGTGCCTAGTTTGAGTTTAGGGTTAGCTTATTGAGATTTTATCTCACCCCGTCGTGGGACCAACATTTTCAGGTCCCGAATGACGAGGTCCCTAGAGTACTGTGGACTGACTTTTGAAGATACCCTTTTGAAGTAGATGAACCGTTAACCTTACCCGACGATGTTTCTTTTTAAAGTCTTAGAGAGCTGCTTTCTTATTTTTGGGTTGTACACGCCTATATAGCTCTGTAGGGTTAAACTTCATCTACCGTTGTTTTATTAAAGGAAGTTGTGTTTTGGGAAATGACAAGTTGTAATCTTGTACTGTATTTGATGTTCTTAAGGAATGTATGAAACAAGTTTTAAATCCCTCTTTTCATCCTGAGTCATTATGTTCGGAAAAGAAAACTGTTGGTATGGAGTTGTGTATGTCGCTTCCGCATGTGCACTGTCGCGACCCGTCCGAAAGCGGACGCGGCTAATGGATTACCAATCGCGGGTCTTGGATCGGCGCGAGCCCTCCCAGGCCCATACCAAATCGCGGCGGGAGTATTTTTCAGAAGGATTCGACGATAAGAGTCGATCGCTTTCGACCTTAGTGTGGTCGTGGTGGCATGTGCAACTTGTGCATGCATTTGGAGTCGCCACCGGTCTTTCTTGGAGGGTAGACCGGAAACCTTACTGATCGATTGGGAGATATCGATCAGTTCTACGGAACCAGAGTTTTTGGGTTCGGGGACTTGGTTACGCTGGTGTCGTTACCAACGCCCTTTCGGTACCTAACGCTAGTGATTTTCCTAACTAGGATTTCATGCAGGCGCAATTTTGGGTGATGTAAGTCTGACTTTGCACATTAACCAGTTTAACATGCTCACGTAATCATAATAAATAAATAGATGTCAATCACATAAACATCTATCCTACGTGGTGATCATGGAATTATGATTTAATGGGTCTCGAGCCAATGAGACCACATTTAATCATTTTAATATTTTAATAACGGAGAGCCGCTCTTCGCTTCTTCTTGGTTTCTTGAACTCTTCAAGAATTGGGCCCCAAAGAGCTCGCCGACTTAAAAGGCTCCCCCACGTAATCCTCGTAGCATTTACATCAACAATTGACTATGCTAAAAATAAAGATTACATGAAAAATAAAAGGAGTACGCAGCCTCCATTTAATAATTACAACCCCAAATATATAAATAATCATCATACATTCATATATACATCAATCACATTGATTAGGGATTTTTCCATGATCACCACCCTTCCACGTAAGTAATAAATTCACAATTTAAAACTTAGGAAGGCACAATAAAAATTCTACGTTGAATCATATTCAGAATTTTTACGTAAAATAAGATAGCCATAAATTTTCGATTCAAAATTGATTTAGTCTCAATTTTTGCTACGTTGATTAATTTATCATATAAAAACAATCAACCTCCATTAGCCATGTAAGACGAACAATTCGTTAATACATATTGGCCATAGTATTGCAAAAATTGCAAAAATCAATTAAATGCACGAAAACGCCTAAGGATTGGCTCTGATACCACTGTTGGGATCCACGTAACACGTAGCGGAAATAAATAACAACCCATACATGTATCTCCAGAGGCGTACTTCGTGCATTTCAATCGGAAAAAAAATCACAAAGCCTCAAAGGGAGTAAATAGATTACCTCTCGTAGCGTGCTTGAACGGAGGTGTCGGTTCGATGTTCTTCGATCTCAGCCTCCACAAGTGTTAGGCATCTAGTTCGGACGCACCACCAATTGACGAACGGGGAGACGACTAATAACTCCACAACAATTGTGCTAGCAATATGCGGAATCAATATTCCGAACTTAGTATATTTTGCTCACTCAAGATGATGAGAATATAGAGAGTGTTTGTGTTCTTCTCTCTAAGCTCTCAAAAATTTGCACACTCTACAAAATGTCTCCCCCTTCAACCTCAAAACTCTTGCCATCCTTTTATAGCCAAAAATACCTTCCAATAAATTGTATTTAAAAATAGCACTAACAATTATAAATTCTATCTAAAAATAGCACTGACAAATAAATGACATTTAAAAATAGCACTAACAATAGCACTCACAATTTATAATACAAAAATGCTATTTAAAAATAGCACTAACAATAGCACTCACAATTTATAATACAAAAATGCTATTTAAAAATAGCACTAACAATTATAAATTCTATCTAATAATAGCACTCACAATTTATGATAAATAAATGCCATTTAAAAATAGCACTAACAATAGCACTCACAATTTATGATAAATAAATGTCATTTAAAAATAGCACTAACAATAGCACTCACAATTTATAATACAAAAATGCTATTTAAAAATAGCACTAGCAATAGCACTCACAATACAAAAATGCTAAAAAAAAAAAAAGGCACTAACAAAGGTGTTAAAAATAATAACCATTATTATTATTACAAGAGTTAAAGAGGTTACCAAACAGTACAAATATGCATAACGTATAAATACGTATGACGTATAAATACATAGAGCATACGTATACATCAGTGAAACCGGGGACTAATTGAAAGAAAAATGTGCAATTAAGCCCTTTTGGTAAAAATTGATTAAATTGGAGGGCAAATTGACCTAATTGCACTTTAAGACTTTAGAATCCAATGTCATAGCTTATAAAAAGTGAGAATTGAAAACTAAAAGACTCGAAAAAGATTTTTTTTTTTTTTTTTTTTTTTAGGCTCGGTTCGGGTTTATGTTTGTGAAGGAACATAGTGACCCGAGCCGAATTTTTGAGATTTAAAGTGACACACTTGAAGACAAAATTATCGAATATTTTTGGGTATTTTTCTGACCACGAATGGTATTTTTCTGATTTTTTGGGTATTTTTATAATTAAATAAACTCGAAAAATATTAAAAATACCGAAAAATATTTTTTGTTCAAAATTGGTTCCTAAGGCTAAACCAAGGCTTCCAAAGTTGATTTTGTGATTTTATGACTTTTTTGATATTTTTAATTAATTTTAAAGAATAAAAATCACAATAATAAATGGTAAAAAATCAGGTGTCAACAGCTGCCCCTCTTTGAGAGGAATCTCGTTAGAGGTTTCTCTCAAAGATAAGGTGGCACCTGATTCCTAACCGACTCAACTGGGAAAATGAGAGAAGAAATGTTATGACATCTGATCCTTAAGGCTATTGATAAAAGCTCAAATCAATCCCCGGTTTGCTCTAACAATTTGAACATGGGCCGGAGTGAGAGAGGCTTACCTGAAGCTCACCTGTCGGATGCTGCCGGTTGCGACGACTTTCAAGAAGATGCCTAGGACTCGTCATTCAGAATATCCTAGGGAGATTAAGCTCTGACCTGTATGGTAGGTCATACCATGATGGGATTCCTAACTGGTAGGAACCTAAGGAAGGCGCATCCCATGCTTTGGGATTTGCCAAGGATTTTGATCCGTATGGTGGATCAGACCTTTGTGTTGATCCTTACTCCGATATTTATCAATGAGTTGACCCTTATGGCGGTTTCTACCAATGAATTGACCCTTATGGCGGTTTCTACCTTTGATTTGACCCTTCAGGCGGTTTCTACCTTGTGTTGACCCTTCATGCGGTATCTACCATGTGTTGACCCTTCAGGCGGTATCTACCTTGTGTTGACCCTTCAGGCGGTTTCTACCATGAGTTGATCCTTCAGGCGGTATCTACCTTGTGTTGACCCTTCAGGCGGTTTCTACCAAATTTAATTTTGAAAAGGGGTCTCATGACGAGGGTTCTCCACGTCCGATGAGATTTCCTGAATTTTGAAAAGGGGGTCTCATGACGAGGGTTCTCCACGTCCGATGAGACTGTTTGAATTTTGAAAAGGGGTCTCATGACGAGGGTTCTCCACGTCCGATGAGACTACCTAAATTTTTGAAAATGGGTCTCATGAAGAGGGTTCTCCACATCCGATGAGACTGTTTGATATTTGAAAAAGGGGTCTCATGACGAGGGTTCTCCACGTCCGATGACTGCCTAAGTTTTGAAAAGGGGTCTCATGACGAGTGTTCTCCACGCCCGATGAGACTGCCTAAATTTTGAAAAGGGGTCTCATGACGAGGGTTCTCCACGTCCGATGAGACTGCCTAAATTTTGAAAATGAGACTGCCTAAATTTTGAAAAGGGGTCTCATGACGAGGGTTCTCCACGTCCGATGAGACTGCCTAAGTTTTGAAAAAGGGGTCTCATGATGAGGGTTCTCCACGTCCGATGAGATTTCCTGAATTTTGAAAAGGGGGTCTCATGACGAGGGTTCTCCACGTCCGATGAGACTGTTTGAATTTTGAAAAGGGGTCTCATGACGAGGGTTCTCCACGTCCGATGAGACTGCCTAAATTTTTGAAAAGGGGTCTCATGACGAGGGTTCTCCACATCCGATGAGACTGTTTGATATTTGAAAAAGGGGTCTCATGACGAGGGTTCTCCACGTCCGATGACTGCCTAAGTTTTGAAAAGGGGTCTCATGACGAGGGTTCTCCACGCCCGATGAGACTGCCTAAATTTTGAAAAGGGGTCTCATGACGAGGGTTCTCCACGTCCGATGAGACTGCCTAAGTTTTGAAAAAGGGGTCTCATGATGAGGGTTCTCCACGTCCGATGAGACTGTTTGATATTTTGAAAAAGGGGTCTCATGACGAGGGTTCTCCACGTCCGATGAGACTGATTGGATTTTGAAAATGGGGCTCATGACGAGGGTTCTCCACGTCCGATGAGACTGCCTGATTTTGAAAAAGGGTTCTATCCTCATCCCTTCTTTTGAAAGATCCCGAAATTTGTCAGGAATTCAGTTTTGAAGCAGTGAAAGATTTTATCTTGACAAAGCTTCACTTGAGTCTGTTGAGGCGACATTCTGGGAGATTGGTGTTTCCAACGGATCCTGCAGAAGTTCGAGCCTGAAAAATTTTTCTTCACCAAGAAAACATTTGCAATCTTAGGGAAGACGACGGCTGTCCATTTGACAAAAACTGTATGACTTAAGTTTCAATCGTGAAATGTGCATTTTGATGCTGGATGTTATCCAAAGCATTCTTGCAGCATGCAAATGTGATCACAAATCCCTTGCACAGAAAATCTGGATCAACAGTTTGAAAATTCCAAAGAGAGTTTATTCAAAACATCAATTGGAATATTTCTCAACAATGAGGTCTTCTCACCTGTTTTGAGGTAGTGGTTTTTATAGGGGATGCACTCAATTCCCTACTGACCTGTGCCTAGGTTTTAGGCTCATTCGCAGCGCATACATTTTGATCGGTCGGGAGGTCTTCCACGGGACCGTAATGTTGGGCTTGGATATTGGTTTTCAATGGGGACCCGCTTTGGAGTCGAGGCCATTAAATGAAAGTCTTCACCATCTGCTCCGGGTTTACAAGTCGAGAACCCTGCAAAATGAGAAAGAAATAGTCTTGCTCGTACCTCTTCGAGCTAAGCTATATGTTAACCCAAGTGTCTTAGTCAGAGAAGACTGTTTCAGGGTCTTAACATCGGTAGGATTGGGGACCGAAAAAGGCTCGTTTTTGGCCCAGAATTCATGGCGGGTTTGACATTGGTGATCATTGCTGATTTGCCACCTGTCCTTTCCTTTCTGCATCTTTAGTTTTTGAGGTGCGCAACCGACTTTGACGTGTGCACCAACTCTTTAGAAAGAGTCTCTTGTTGCATTCAGAGGTTGACAACTCTTTCTGTGTTTTTGCTCCACGGCTGACATCATTTGGGGAGCAGTCTTCTTGATCTGACTCCATTAGGGGTTTTTCCCTCTTCTTTTCCCTACCAGGTTTCTTTAGGGATCGATCAAATTGTTCACCCGAGTATCGGCCTCGCTTTTACCAGGCACTTTGCTTTTTCTTGATGCTAGGGATTTCTTTAATCCCTTGTCGCAAGTGGGATGCTTGGCAATTGTGCTAGATATATGACTTGGCTCTTAGCACGCTTGAGTATCAACTTAGTAGCTTCTTCGTAAGCCCTAAGTCTTGAACTTCTCCGTTCCTGAAGTGATTTGCCTTTGTTTTGGAACTTGCAATGATCACCAATGGGTTTATGAAATGAATCTGCAGGCTCAAGTCGGCTGTGCAAAGGATTCAGTGTGTGGGATAGAGAAATGAATGCTTCTCGTCATCCTATGGCACTTGGATTACCATATAAACAACACACAAAGATTGATGTTAGTCCCAGCAAGAAAAATTTCTAACCATTTTCTCCTGATGCTGCTGGACTCACCTCCATTTTGCCCCGATGTAGGGTGGTTCTTGACAGGGTTGAGAATGAAAACCGCCGTTTAAAGGGGTTGTCAATGGTCACCTGTAGTGTTTGGGGATATGAAACGAATGCCTCCGTCATCCCAATCTATGTAATTGCTGCGAATAATCCCTACTTCCGTAGGTCCAGATTTTGCTATCTGATCCGCTCCACTCCTCTCTCAAGTGTGTAGAGGACGTGTTTGGATTTAGGCTTTGCCTCTCGCCTTTGAGGAAGCGCCCTTTTGATTGTTTTGAACAATTTTTTATTGGAAAAATCTCTTTCATTTTCTCCAGAAATTTTACCCGTCAAAGGGGATTTTATGATGCCCTATGCATGTTCTTATTCATGTTCAGACAACCTCCTGTTTCAAAACATGAATGCTAATGAAATTTGAATTCTATGTCTTTTCCAGACATTAGATTCTGAAAGCTTTTCTTTTCTTCTCAGTTTTTATTCAACATCTTCAATGGATTGTGGAAAGGGATACTTACCTGTCCCCCGCGGCTGGAGATCCCTGAAAATGCGGAAGAAACATGTTATTGTACGTTCACGAATTTTTCAAAACATTAGAACGATACAATTTACCCTTGGTCATGTATTCCAACGGGTAATACATGGGATGTGAAAACCTGTTTCGCCTTGATGGCGAGCCCCTGTCAAAGACGAGAACTAGGTGTCAGTTTGCGTTCCAAAATTCAAGGCGAATTGGAACGATACAGCCTTGTCCTTGCTTTGTGTTTCCATTCGAACACAAACGCGCGGCTTGCAGAAATTGGCCATCTATATTGCGGCCACGATCCCTCCGTTTGGTTGGCGATGAATCATTCTCGAGGATTTGCCCCAGAGGAGATCCATTTGTGTTTTTGGGCGTATTCCAGCGCCACTCATCATAGTTCCTTTTATTCAAGAAAAATGAAATTTTTATCAGAATGCATGTCAAAGCATGAAGTGTGGAAGCGATACTTTTTACCATCTACTAGGTCTTATGATCAAAGACCATCTCCTGGAATCCTGACTTCTAAGGCCACTGATTCAATTCGCCTCCCTGTTAGCGCACTCTTTTCATTTGGGGCTTTCAGCGCCAACGACTTCCTGCAAAATGAGTAAAAATTCATGTTAGGCATGTGGTCTTCGAAGACCAAATTGGAACGATACAAGGCTACCGTTCACCCAAATTCGTATCTTGGGGTTTGATTCTGATGCGGACGACTCTGTTATTGCGTCCATTGACTTTGCCAGAGGAGAAACGTCCGGCGTACAAATGATTCACTTGCCCCAGTTAGGTGTGGTTTTGCTGTTTGTCATCTCTGGATTCGATGACCCTGGTCTGATGCGCTTTCATGGGGGATCATGAGAGTTTGCCCCCGGTTTGGCTCCTTAAAGCAAATGGGGGGAACCTGCTCCCATTGATTTTTGCAGATTCTGATCATCCATCTCGATTGTCAGAGTCCTTGATCAATTTTATCTGTCTCAAGACAGCTTGATATTCTTGGGATTCGTCATGTGGCGGTTTGGTGATTCTCTCTATCACAGTCGCCATTTGAGGTATTTGATGTTCCATGTTTGTTATTTGAAAGCATTACATCCTGCATCATCTGCTCTTGATTATCACCTGAGAGGAAAAAGAAAGGAAGCATTATTCCCATATCAAGAAAATAATCATTTTGGAACGATACGTCCTTTTACACTTGATTTGCATTCCGTTTTGATGTTGCATATTGATATGCACAACATCTATCAAATTCCTCCATCCGTGCTTGAAGGTATTTGCAACGCCTACGGTTCATTTGCCCCAACTGGGTGACGTCTGTTTTGTCATTTGAACGCATGAGCTTTTGGGTGCATTGTCTCTTTTATCACCTGAGATAAAGAAAAATGGAGAAAAACTTATCCCCAGATCTGATTAAAAATCAATTAGGAACGATACGTCCTTTCACCAAACGAGTGGCTCTGCTGCCAAATGTATTTTGCACTGAAGGGACGAATTCCACTATACTCCACGGGTTTGGGGAATTTGCCCCTATTTTCGATAGAAATGAGCATTATCGAGATGTATACAATACAAATAGATCCCTAATACAATCAATCTAAGGGACGAGATAGAGAGGACCTCAGCAAAATTAGTCTTATTCAAGAGGACTAAAAATACCAAACCAATCAAAGGAATGTGGTCCGAACATTTGGAGATGCCCCGGTTCCAGTCTTCGAGATGTGACTCCAGGATCACCGATTTTTTTTTTTTTTTAGTTGGTTTTAGATATGTCAGCCATCCAAAGACATGCACATGAGACAAGTGAGGATAAAACTTCTAAAAATCAAAGGATTTGGCACCTAAGGTCAAGGTTCCCACCTCGAGTTCTAGAAAGAGCAGATTCCATTGCACAACTATCGTTGCATTGGGGCTCGATCCATAGCTCAAAATGAGCGGAATTGAAAAGTGGATTACCCCGTGTTTGTCCTCACGGAGATTCCATTTTCAATCCCTTCTATTGTTTTCCTATAGACGGCGCCCGGGGTTTTAGGCGCGGTTGTGTGTGTTTTCGGTGTCGTGCTAAAGCGATAAACATGCATGTCGCGACCCGTCCGGAAGCGGAAGCGGCTAATGGATTACCGATCGCGGGCCTTGACGCGGCTAATGGATTACCGATCGCGGGCCTTGGATCGGCGCGGGCCCTCCCAGGCCCATACCAAATCGCGGCGGGAGTATTTTTTCAAAGGATTCGACGATAAGAGTCGATCGCTTTCGACCTTCAGTGTGGTCGTGTGTCATGTGCAACTTGTGCATGCATTTGGAGTCGCCACCCGGTCTTTCTTGGAGGGTAGACCGGAAACCTTACTGATCGATTGGGAGAGATCAATCAGTTCTGCAGAACCAGAGATTTTGGGTTCGGGGACTTGGTTACACTGGTGTCGTTACCAACGCCCTTTCGGTACCTAACGCGAGTGATTTTCCTAACTAGGAGTTCGTGCATGCGCAAGTTCGGGTGAGGTAGGTTTAATTCAGGGTTTCATGCAGATGGGAAGACTATTCCTATCAATCACAATCAATTTAAATGAAAGCGCAATCAAGTGCATAAATAAATCACATCAATGCACATCAATTCACATCACATGGCCTCCTAGTATAGCCATAAGGGCTTAGGGAAGGCATGATTTAGGACCGGGGTAAAATGAGAAGATTTGGGGGACGATTAGCCCGAAGGGCAAAATCGTCATTTTTTTGAAGATTTGGATTCCGAATTACCCAAAATATTCCATGGCCAGTTGTTTGTGGCCATTTCCCATTTTTGAGAATTTTTTTTGGAATTTCTTGATTTTCTTCAATTTTTGGAAGACGGTTCGCCCGGAGGGCGAAATCGTCATTTTAAGAAGGATCAGGTTCAAAACACCCGGGATGAGCCCTGGCCAGTTGATTGTGGCCATTCCCTATCTTTTTGGGATTTTTCTGAAATTTCTAGAATTTTTTTATATTTTCTGAAAATATTTTCCTTTGACAACATACCACACTTAACCAAATAAATAGGCTAACTACCAGATTGAAATAAATGCATGAAAATCAAGTCTATAATGGCAATACTTTAGAAAAAATAACTCTAATATACGGGTCGAGTACGTAAAATATACCTGGTGGGCCACCGATCTTCAATCATCAAGCCCTGACACGCGACCGTCCCAATGGGCCGTGGCACAAAAGAAGCAGGCCGAACTTCTTCTCTTTTTTTTTATTGGACTGGATTTGCGATTCTTGCGGCCCCAGCTCCCTAACACCCCTCACTTGCTCTTCATCTACGGATCCGCCCACCAAAAGAGGCCAAGCCCAACCATTCTTCACTTTTTTTTTGTTTACGCCAGCCCGTCCGAAATGAGGAACAAATAAGCTGCCGCCCTGCACTATTCATCTTCTTCCTCATGCAGCACCTATGAGGTTGACGAAGTTCGGACGTCGGGGTGTCCTCGGGTCGTGAACAGAAGCTCCGATTGGCGTCGAGATGACGGGCAGCGGTTTCGAAGCTGATGAGTCGTAAGTTTCTCGACCGTTGAGGCTGGCGACACTACAGTTGGAGAAGCTCGGATCGGCCGGATACAGGTTGGACGATATCTGACGATCGCCCGACGGCTCACGAGGCTTTGAGGAGGCGGCGGAACTGAACGAGAGCAACATGGGGGCTTGACATCCCTAGGAAAGACTCGGTTTGGACGGCGAGTTCGTCGCCAGCTCGGCCATCATGCCCAATGACGCTCGCCATCCGTTCACGCCGGCGTCTCCATTCGGGGCCTTCAACGGCTTCAGCCTGCAGTCGGGCACCGCGAATGGGTACGAGCACATGCCCGAGTAGAGCTTGATCGGGAGCGGCCTCGTCCCGGCCGTGACGACACTCTTGACCACCAACTGCACCGACAGTCCCGTGAGCGACTTGCCATGGGAATAGAATCGGCCATCTGGACCGTCCTCCACCACCCGGCCATGGAGGGCCGCTTACCATCGGTGGCCGAGACGGAGCTGATGAACTCGCGGACGTCCTCAACATGTGTGGTGGAAATAGAACCCGACAACCTTCGCATGCCTTTCAGGGCGTTCATCAAGAACTCGTTTCCTGTCTCGAGGTCTGTCTAGTTTTTTTTTCGTCCATGACCAAACCCGTTTCCTGAAGATTGTTGATTGTAACTGAGGCTGCTGATGAAGTCCACAAGACGCGTTTCACCGTCTTCGCTTTAGCACGGGTTTTGGGAACCTTCAGGGCTCCCTGGATTGCAAGCTTGATCATATCGTTCTCGAGGTCTTTGGAAGCAAAGTTGACCAGAGTCTCGACATGGAAGACGTAGTCGCAGCCGGCTATAGGAGCGTCGAAGCTCTATTCAGTGAGGTCCGCCCTGAAAATCTTGAGGTCACCCGATTTCTGGAGCTTTAGATGGGACACCCTCTTTAGCTGGATCCCGGACAACGGTATTCACAGCATAGGCCTTCTCCTGCAAGAGCTTGACCAGCAAAGAAGCCATAAATCCCTCCAACAACACCTGCCTTCTTGCTCCTCACAACCTCCGTAGCCATCTCTCACTCTACCTCTGTGGATTTTCGATGCGGGTCCAGGAAAAACAGATAGCAGCCGCAAGAAGAAGAAAAATCTCATGGTGGGCAGGTGCTGGGTGTTATGTTCGGTTGTGGGTCTCCTCTTTTATGGATCCCCAGCTTCATTTCTTTTCTCCACTCTTCGATACCGTATCCTCGTAGGTCAGTCGGGAAGAATCTCTTTTCGCCCAAGGCCCGGGAGTGGAAGACATATTCCACTTTCTTTCTTTCTTTTTATTATTTTTTTATTTTTTATTATCTCCAACGGGAGACTGCTTTTGTGCCTTTGTCGGAGGAGCATCTTCCCCTAAGATAAACAATGGAGAAAGCGTGAGATGGTGGAAGAGAATTTGGGTGGGCTCTCCATTATTTTTCTAATATTGCGAAGGCATGCTTAGGTTTCACCGATTTCGCGCATCCTTTGTGTTCTTCATCAACCCCTTTGGAAAGATGCCTCGGTCCACGGATGCACATCCGTATCGGATAAAAATTTAGTCCCGATTCTAACAAGCCACAAAAATACGGTAATGATAAAATAAATATGAATTTTTGTTCAGAACTGAGATAGTTCTGATTTTTTTTTTGCGAGTGAATGACTAAAAAAAGATTAATCGAAAGTTAGGTGTCAACAGCTGCCCCTCTTTGAGAGGAATCTCATAGAGGTTTCTTTCAAAGACAATGTGACACCTGTGTTCCGATTGACTCGACTGGAAACATGAAAATAAAAAGAAGCACGACACCTAATTTTCCTTTTGTCGATGTATGCCCCTTCTTGAATGGGGGAAACATTCATTTGACATGAGGGAGTGAGATAGTGGAGAGACATACCTGCCACTTACCGTTCGATGTTTGTGTGGTTTTCGCTGTGTCCGATGGATTCAAGAGAATTTCTAGGGACTCATTCTAGAGTGTCCTAGAGAGGTTAAGCTCTGACCCGTATGGTGAGTCATACCATTAGAGAATTCCTGACTGGTAGGAACCTAAGGAAGGCGCATCCTACGCTTTGGGATTTGCCAAGGATTTTGATCCGTATGGTGGATCAGACCATTGAGTTGATCATTTAAGTGATTTTTTGCTATTAGGTTGACCCTTCAGGCGGTTTCTACCGTGAGTTGACCCTTCAGGCGGTTTCTACCTTTGGTTGACCCTTCAGGCGGTGTCTACCTTAAGTTGACTTTGACTCCAAACTGATAGGAATCTAAGGCTGACATACCCTGTCTGGTTGGGACTAGTCAGAGACTCGATCGTTCTGTAGATCGGTCTTGGAAGAGGTTTGCCTACTACAAGGCTTCACCTACAGGTTATCCCGGGATTTAGGGGTTACCTGAAATCTCGCAGATGCTGAATTGTCCTTTCGACATGTGAGGTACCTTTCTGGGATTTGGGGACTCCAATTATCCCGCAGAAAGCTGAAACCTGCAAACTTCTCATTAAAGGGTATCCGTTTGGGGCTTGGGTTCTCCAGAGATCCTGCCAAACATGACCCTACAAGCTCTTCTTGACCGAGCAAGGCGCCCTTCCGAGATTATGGGTTCTCCACGAAATCCTGTAGAAGTTCGAACTTGAAAGACTTTTCTTCACCAAGAAAATGTCAGTAATTTTTGGGAAGACAACAATTGTCCAATCTGACAAAACCGTATGATTTAAGTTTTAATCATGAAATGTGCATTTTGATGCCAGAGGTTATCCAAAACACTCTCGCAACATACAGATGTGATCACAAATTCCTCGCGTGGCAAATCTGGATCAAACAATTTGAAATTTTCAAAAAGAGTTTGTTTAAAACATCAATTGGAATATTTCTCGACAAGGAGGTCTTCTCACCTGTTTTGAGATAATGGTTTTTATAGGGGATGCACTCAATTCCCTACTAACCTGTGCCTAGGTTTTAGGCTCATTCGCAGCGCATACATTTTGATTGGTCGGGAGGTCTTCCACGGGACCGTAATGTTGGGCTTGGTATTGATCTTCAAGGGGGACTCACTTTTGAGTCAAGGTCATTGAATGAAAGTTTTCACCATCTGCTTCGGGTTTACAAGTCAAGAAACTTGCAAAATGAGAAAGAAATATTCTTTCTCGTACTTCTTCGAGCTAAGCTATATGTTAACCCAAGTGTCTTAGTCAGAGAAGACTGTTTCAGGGTTGTAACATTGGTAGGATTTGGGACCGAAACAGGCTTGTTTTTGGCCCAGAATTCATGACGAGTTTGACATTGGTGATCACTGCCAATTTGTCACATGTCCTTTCTCTTTTGCACCTTTACTCTACGCTTGACACCATTTGGGAAGCCGTCTTTTGGGATTTGGCTCCTTCAGGGATTTCCTCTTTTCCCATCTAGGCCTCATTGTGGATCAATCAAACAATTTACACGAGCATCGGCCTTGCTCTTACTAGGCACTTTGCTTTTTCTTGATGTTAGGGATTATTGTTATTACTTTTTCTTTGAAATCCTGATTCTTTTCGTCCTTGATGGGATCAAGCTAGACATATGTCTGAAAGTTTAGACATGTTTCAAATATTAGCCTGGGAACCCTCTTTGTAATCCCTGAGTCTTGGACTCCTCCCTTTTTTGAGGTGGTGCTGCATCCGTCTTGGAATGATCACCAATGGGTTTATGAAACGAATTCGCAGGCTCAACTTGGTTGTGCAAAGGATATGGTGTGTGGGATAGAGAAATGAATGCTTCTCGTCATCCTATGTCATTTGGATTACCATATAAACAACACACAAAGATTAATGTTAGTCCGAGCAAGAAAATTTCTAACCATTTTCTCCCGATGCCGCTGGACTTGCTCCCTTTTTGCCCCGATGTGGGGTGGTTCTTGACAGGGTTAAGAATGAAAACCGTCGTTCAAAGGGTTTATCAACGGTCACCTGTAGTGTTTGGGGGATATGAAACGAATGCCTCCGTCGTCCCAACCCATGTAATCGCTGCGAATGGTCCCTACCTCCGTAGGTACAGATTTTGCTATCCGATTCACTTCCCTCGTCTCTCAAGTGTATGTAGGATGTGTTTGGACTGGGCTCGCCTCTCTTTTGAGTAAACTTCCTTTTGAATGATGTGACAAACAATCATATTTGGAAAAATTCATTTCTTTCTTTCCCAAAATTTATCCATCGAGGGGATTTTGTGATGTATCGTGCATGTTTTATTCATGCTTTGGGCAACCTCCCGATTTAAAATATGAATATCGATGCATTGGAAAATCTTTATGCCGGCTGAAAGGATTCTGACATTTTTTATCTCCAGCTAACTGGGAAAAGGGATACTTACCTGTCCGTCGCAGCTGCGGATCCCTGCAAATGTAAAAGAAGCATATCATTGTAGGTTCACGAATTTTTCAAAAATCGAAACGATACATCCTACCCTTGGTCATGTACTCTAACGAGTAGTACATTGGATGTAAAAACTTGTTCGTCTGCAAGGCGACTCCCCTGTCAAGGATAAACAATAAGTGTCAATTCATATTCCCAAATTCAAGACAAGTTGGGACGATACAACTTTACTCTTGATTTTCATCCCATTCTGATGTTGCATATTGATATGAACAACATCTATCAAATCCGCCTGTCCATTCTTGGAGTGTTTGCAACATCAATGGTTTAGCTGCCTCCGGTTGGGCAACGTCTGTTCTGTTATTTGAACAAATGGCCCCTTGAGTGATTTATCCACGTTTATCACCAAATAGGTGGCTTCGCGGCCAAACGTATTCCGTATTGAAGGGGTAGATCCCATTACGCTCCGCGGGTGATAGTCATTGCTCGGGGAACTTGCTCCACGGATTAAGCGATTAATCCACGGCACTCGGCTTGAAGATGCTCAAAGGGTGATGTTGACACTCACGCGCAATTAGTTCTAGACATTAATGAAAGATGTTCCCGTGGGAACCTTACAGTGCGATCAACAACATATTCAATAGGAGTATTCAACCCCTTTCTTCTAAGCATTTTTCATCGAGTAACCATGCCTTGCATCAGACGCTTGATCACCGGCCTTGCGTCACCACTGCGATGGCCCTCTGGCTCCAAATTGATCGAGCCAAAGATTGAACTCATCGCCCAGGAAATTGCTCGGGTCTTCGAGCCATTGATGTTCAAGTTGGGTATCAACAATTGTTGGGGGCAGATTTCCTTCATCGCCTTCATTGTGAGGGACTGGAGTCTTTGAGCTGGAACCTTCATCATTGCCCTGTTGGGGTCGAGACATACATTCCTGAAGAGTATTGATCCAAGTGTCCAGCTCCTCATCAAGGAAATCGCCTGTTCTTTCTAGCCCTTGGTGCCCAGATTGGGTATCGTCGACTGCAGGTGAGGGATTCCTCTCTTTGCTCTCGCCGTGAGCAATTTGACCCCTCGAATTGGAACTTCCTCCGATGACCGGCAGGTTCATATGTGCACTCTCTACCAATGCCAGATCCGCTTCAGGGACAGCATTAATGACTGATTCGCGCTCAAACTGAGGAATTTCTATGTGCTGGAACTGTGGCATATACTCCTGAGGAGTATTGAGATAGCTCGGCGGAGCATTCTGATTTGGGTTAGAGGAGTCGCTGACACGACTGCTAGTCCCGTCATTGCTGAAACACGGTTGGGTGCTCTTGGCTCTCCAATCATCATGGTTGTAACTCTGCCCAGCACTTGAGCTCCAACTGGCTTTATGATGGTTTAACGCTATCCTTCCATCCCTTAACAATCTCCTATAGTACTTGAGGTGAGACTCAACGTTAATTCTAGAGAGCCCCGGCACATTCATAATCTCGAGTATGCGCAGTGGGCTAGCCGAATCAACTCCCAGTTCTCGAATTGCATCAACAAATTTGGTGTGAAGCTCATAGGTCCAGTAAAACCTTGTTCTCTTATCACCCAAAATATCGTCAATACTTCGGTAGCTATTCTCTACGGGATCTAGTCGTTTCAAAAGTTGTCCAGGAAGGGACTCACCGACTTTGGATTGGCTGGCTGCGACAGCGAGTTCATCATTGAGAGAATTCCCCCTGTGATGATTCATATCCCATTTCTCAGAGGATGTTGGTGTTGATCCTATGGTGTTGACTTGCTCATGCAGATCTCCGGCGGTATCTGGCTGTGTCGGAAAATGCTGTGGAGAATACGGTAACAGTTGAGCGTTATTCGTCAACAGGGATGGTTCATCGAGGAACACCTCGCCGAGGACAACAGGATTACCACAATTAAAGCAGGTGGCCTTGGTCAGAGCTTCCTTATATCTCGCGCTTTCAGCTTGAAGCTTCTCATTCTCCTCCTTCAGGACCAGTAACTCATGGTCTGTGTATTGCTGTTTCACCCGGGTTCGTTTGTTGGCGAACCAAAACTTGACCTTCGAAAGCTCCAATCCTATCTTTCGGCTCAACTCCATTTTCTGTTGTCTGCTTGGAGTGGGGCATTCATTGAAGAAAGCTTCGAGCTCTCGGATTTGGCCTGGAGTGTGGCGTTGTAGTTGCTTCCTTTTCCGGCTCCGGTCATCATTGTATACTCCTTCTTCGTAGCTGAAACCTAGAATTTCATCGCTGGAGGAGTCAGTCTCTATGGCCTTCGGGCAGGATTCAGCTCCAGGATCTTCAAAGTCTCCCAGCAGTTCGTGCTCAGAAATGTCTAGGTCGGGCGTTTCTAGCAGATGGGAATAACTTTTAAACATGATGGATCGGGGTATCTCGGGCTGATCTAATTCACTCAGCTTTCTCAATTCGCTCTTACGTGTTTGCTCACTCTAGAAATTTTCTCAAGTGATTGTGCGTGTCCTGGAACCATCCTTCAGGCTGCATATGAAGACCAGCAAGCAAGCGCTCCTCCCGAGATTCTGCAATTACTCATCGTCTGTATTCCCCTTTCTTTTTCCTCGTGATAGGATCACAAACTCTCTTGCATTGATTCGGTTTCATCGAGTATTGCGCTCGTCCCCTAGTTCAGTCTTCAAAGTGGTGGGTCTACAATCTTTCGGCGCCTTTTATGATTTGCTAGGCCCGAGAACGTGGGGAGCAGCGGTGGACCCGCAATTAATGACTCCGTTTAATTCATTTAGCTCCATGGGAATTAACGCTATGATCTTCTCTCAACCTCTTTTCATCGTTCAAACGAAAGTGACCTTTTCCCTGTGCATGCTGTTACTCTTCATTTCAGCATCCCGGGCGCTCGGTGAGGAATGAGTTCGTGGCCACTCAAAATTTTAAAGACCGTCTCTGGTTTCAGACTTAATCTAACAAGGGATCATCACAACTGAGCATGACGATGTTCGTCGATAGCATTGGTTTTAATATAGAATTAGCTATAGTCATTAAAGAAAAATGTTCCCGTAGGAACTTTACAACGGATAAAATGAGTGATCTACTCGTGAACATGTTCTTCTTCCTATGGGTGTTCGTAGTGACCGACCCATCGTGCCCCGAGCCAGGTGCTAGATCATGGCTGTCCAAGCATGTCAGCTTCCCACTGATTGAACAAGGCATCGAGCCCCTCATCGAAGAAATCGTCCGTCGTGGGTTGACCAGCGGCAGGCAGAGCACCAACCGACTGTTGCTCGAATGGAGGAGTGCGAAATCGCTGTACTTGTGACACGCACTCTTGAGAAGTGTTGAAATGGCCTGGGAGGACATTCTGATCAGCTTTCAGTTTGCCGGTGGTCGGGTTGCTAGCTTGATTGATGCTTAGATTTGGCCGGGTAACTCTTGATGCCTGAGCATTACAATGGCGGTCGCCCCTAGCTTTTGAGCTCGAGACGGATTCCTCCCGGTTTAGCTCCGCTCGACGTTGTTTTAATAGCTTTCTGTAGGCAGCAAGGTGATTCCTGACCAGCTCCTTACTAAGCCCCGGTACATTCATGGCCTTAAATATGCGCGTCGGAGTTGCTGAGTCGATCCCCATTTGGTGAACCACGTCTAGGAATCTGGAATGCAGTTCAGGGGGCCAAGCGAACCTCCTCTTATCGTGGCCCAAAATTGCATCGATGGCTTGACGACTGATTAACTCATCTCCAGCAGGACCCGACCCTATCGAAAATTGTTGAGCATGAGGCTGATATGCTTTGAGCTGGTCGGCGGTAACATCCAACTCCTTGAAACTATAACTCCAATCAAAGCGATGCAAATCCCATCCCCCAGGAGGCATTTGTATCATCTTCGTAGGATCATCCTGCTCATGCGTGACTCCGGCAAAATCTGGTTGAGCAGGAGATGCCCCGAGGGAGTAGCGTGGTAAATGAACGTCTTCAATCATCGTGTGAGGCTTCTCGGGGAATATCTTACCGAGGGCGACGAGGTTATCGCAATGAGGGCAAACGGTAATATTGAGAGCTTTTTCATACCTCATGTTTTCTGTTCGCAGCTTTTGGTTTTCTTCCTTTAAAATCTCGACCACCTGACGTTTGCGTTGAGCCCTCGATTTGGATCTCCTATTTTGAAACCAAAACTGGATCCTCGACTGATTAATCCCCAACTCCCGGCTCAATTCAATTCTCCACTTCTTTTTCATGTAATGGCTTTTACTGAAAAGGGTTTCCAGCATTTGGGTTTCCTCCTGAGAGTATTGGTGAGGACGTCTTCTTTTCCCGAGTTGAGCATTGTGGATGTCGTTGTCGTCGTCGCCGTGATCTTGATTTCCGTTGCCAGAAGTGTTGGGCTCCATGGTTTCGGCGTTAGACTTGATCTTGGAATCTTCGAGATCCCTCTGTGGTTCAATTTCTGAGATTTTTTAGTCAGTCGCCTCTAGCAGCTGACAGTAACCTCTTAAATGTGTTGGATTGAGAAATGTTTGATTGGTTCTTGCCCACTCAGAGTTCTCCACTCTCTCCTGTATGCTCACTCCCTATAAAGTTTTCTTCGAGTGACTTTGCATGTTCAGGAGACGTTCTTCAAGCATCATTAGGCCAACGTTCCCCCTCAAGACCTTGAATTTCTCGCTTAGCTTTTCAACGTGATGGGACTGCCAAACCCTGTTAGGGCTCTCTTCGATAGTTGCGCTTTCCTCCCACCTAACTCTAATAATGGTGATCCCGACAAATCTTTTACATCTTTTAATTGATGAGCCGGAAATCGCGGACCGAAACGAATCCAATGGTTCTCGTGAGGGGACCTCCTGCTTTACCCCCTAACTGGGCTCCACCAGCATTATTACTGAGACCCTTCATCATCCTCGAGTTGCTATAAAATGAGGAATTAATGTATGGAAGGTTAACGTTCTCGCATAATCAGCTCTTCCTTCTAATCTCTCTGTTAAACTCGTCTTATTCTCAAGCCAACCCAACGCAAATGGCCTCCTCTCCCGTACGCACTTTTTCAACTGATGTCTTGGCCCAGTGGGAGAAGCTTTATAACCTACTGGGTCGCGGTTACGCGCACATAACCGATCATTCTGCAACCGAGGATGCAATCTGTGTCCTGCTCGAGGACCTTGATACCACTTCTCTCGAAGGTACTACACTGGGGAGGGAATATAGAACTTTCCCGACTCTCTTTGCACACTCCTTAGAGGCCTATCGTGTTGCTAATCGGGAGGTTCTGGTGGCTCGCGTCTTGCGGGCTCGTTATGAGGATCGATCTGATCATTTGGTGCTGACCAACTATCTGGTTGATAGTTACAAAAAGGCCGTCGAGTTTGCCAATGAGCGGGTCGCGACGTTGCTTCGCGAGAGGAGAAATCTGGTGGATCAATTGGCCATATCCCTGACCACCGGCGAGCATGACCGCCGCAACGTCCTGTTGAGGCTTCAGAGCGACTGGCAGGAAGAACGGCTCGACAAGATAACCGAGGACATAGCTCGCGGGAATGGACTGGTTCGGGACCTGGAAGTAGTCACCGAAGAACACGAGGCCAAGGTCGCCGAAGTTAAGGGAGAATGCAGAAGTCTTCTCCTCAGGCTTGCCGACCACAACATGCGGAGCTGGGAGTATGAGCAGAGCATTAATAACATGGAGGGTCAGTTGGGATCCTTTGTGTCGTTAATTAGGGCTCACTTTGGCTTTACTTTTCCACCCCGACTTGTATGACCTGCTTCTGAAAACCCTCCGCTGAGCAAAATAAATGAAAGCTCTCGTGTGTGTGTTTTAACTTCTGTATGGTTCATTTCTTTGAGCATCCAAACATCTTCAACTTGAGTGAGCCGAACCATAATAGCAATAAGCCGAGCAAATACGTCCTGATTTTATAACTCGCTCATGATCAGATGGAAGAATAGTTGCAGATTTGTCCAAGAAAAGATTTCTCTATACTACTTGTTTTTCACCTGCAAATAAAAAGACAGAATCAGAAGGAATAATTTGAAAAAGAAATCAAAAACCCCTTTCAATCCTATGCTTGCCTATGATTAATAAGGACAAGAACTTTTACAAGGGTTTTAACCTTGCGCGAAAAGTTTTTATCAATATTCCTCGAAAGAAAGCATACTATTGAAAGGAATGTAATTCACAATAATCGCTTTTGATCAATTTCGAGAGGAACGAATTACTCAAAAGTGCGAGGCATAATAACGTGTTTTAAATTTAATTGAAGATACGGCATCCAAATCAAGGCCGTTTTGTTAAGAACGAGAGTAATTTGGACATCTATCTCGTCATTAAATTCAAAACAACGCCGATATTCTCGATCAATTATCGTGGATTACCAGTGACGTAAAACATGCATGGACCAATTCAAGTGTATAATTCCTTCTAGCGAAATTGGGGTTGGATTACCCTATACGACCAAAAAGGTCGTGCAAGATTTCCAATTTTAATTTCCTCTAAAGGAATTATAAACTTGACTTGGGAGTATTCGGATGATTAGAGAAAATGCCACTATCACATTCCCATGACCTGTCAAAAGAAATACAACCAAGTTTCATCTAAATGTATACACCAATAGATCCCTAACACAATCACTCTAAGGGATGAGATAGAGAAAGCCTCGATAAAAATAAACCCTATACAAGAGGACTAGTAATGGAAAATGAAACAAAGGAATGTGATCCTAACGTTTAAAGATGCCCCAAGTTCGATCTGTGACTTCCGGATCACTTGCCCCAACTCGTCATCTTCATTGGACGATATCTCAATAATGTCCATAGTAGGCTCCTTTGTTGCTCACTCGGTGCTTGTCATGGGATATCATCATCTTCGTCTTCCACCAAGGGCGTTTGGGAAAAACACACACATCTATCCTTGGAATGGCATTTAATCTAATCACCAGAATGCAATGAATGAAATGCCTATATTTATATGAACTGTAATAGATTCGAGGTATAGAGAGTCTTACCAACCAAACTCGTCGTCTTATGTGCGGTTTTAGGTGTACCAACCGCCCAAAGACATGCGCATGAAACAAGTGATGGTAAACTTCTAGAAATCAGAGGGTTTGGCACCTAAGGTTAAGGTTCCCACCTCGAGTTCTGGAAAGAGCCGATTCCATTGCACAGCTATCGTTGCATTGGGACTCGATCCATAGTTCGAAGTGAGCGGAATTGAAAAGTGGATTACCCCGTGTTTTTCCTCACGGAGATTCCATTTTCAATTCCTTCTATTGTGTTCCTAAAGGCGGCGCCCGGGGTTTTAGGCGCGGTTGTGTGTGTCCATGTGTCGTGATCATCACGATGCAAGTCATGCACAACAGTTTATCAATCAGCGCTTCAAATCATCCACACAACATACATTCCTACGCCAACCTGCATAAGACAATGTTAATCACGGACTACACCCCTTATTTCTCCAATCTGCAAAACATATAACACCTATTGTAAGCGGACTTACCTCACCTTCAAGAGCGCCTGCAGGGTTAGAAAAATCACTCAGCGTTTTAATTACGGCCTAAGTCCACTTGAGGTCTAGAACCATAGGCTCTAGAACAAGTCCCCAGCGGAGTCGCCAGCTGTCGCGACCCGTCCGGAAGCGGAAGCGGCTAATGGATTACCGATCGCGGGCCTTGACGCGGCTAATGGATTACCGATCGCGGGCCTTGGATCGGCGCGGGCCCTCCCAGGCCCATACCAAATCGCGGCGGGAGTATTTTTTCAAAGGATTCGACGATAAGAGTCGATCGCTTTCGACCTTCAGTGTGGTCGTGTGTCATGTGCAACTTGTGCATGCATTTGGAGTCGCCACCGGTCTTTCTTGGAGGGTAGACCGGAAACCTTACTGATCGATTGGGAGAGATCAATCAGTTCTGCAGAACCAGAGATTTTGGGTTCGGGGACTTGGTTACACTGGTGTCGTTACCAACGCCCTTTCGGTACCTAACGCGAGTGATTTTCCTAACTAGGAGTTCGTGCATGCGCAAGTTCGGGTGAGGTAGGTTTAATTCAGGGTTTCATGCAGATGGGAAGACTATTCCTATCAATCACAATCAATTTAAATGAAAGCGCAATCAAGTGCATAAATAAATCACATCAATGCACATCAATTCACATCACATGGCCTCGTAGTATAGCCATAAGGGCTTAGGGAAGGCATGATTTAGGACCGGGGTAAAATGAGAAGATTTGGGGGACGATTAGCCCGAAGGGCAAAATCGTCATTTTTTTGAAGATTTGGATTCCGAATTACCCAAAATATTCCATGGCCAGTTGTTTGTGGCCATTTCCCATTTTTGAGAATTTTTTTTGGAATTTCTTGATTTTCTTCAATTTTTGGAAGACGGTTCGCCCGGAGGGCGAAATCGTCATTTTAAGAAGGATCAGGTTCAAAACACCCGGGATGAGCCCTGGCCAGTTGATTGTGGCCATTCCCTATCTTTTTGGGATTTTTCTGAAATTTCTAGAATTTTTTTATATTTTCTGAAAATATTTTCCTTTGACAACATACCACACTTAACCAAATAAATAGGCTAACTACCAGATTGAAATAAATGCATGAAAATCAAGTCTATAATGGCAATACTTTAGAAAAAATAACTCTAATATACGGGTCGAGTACGTAAAATATACCTGGTGGGCCACCGATCTTCAATCATCAAGCCCTGACACGCGACCGTCCCAATGGGCCGTGGCACAAAAGAAGCAGGCCGAACTTCTTCTCTTTTTTTTTATTGGACTGGATTTGCGATTCTTGCGGCCCCAGCTCCCTAACACCCCTCACTTGCTCTTCATCTACGGATCCGCCCACCAAAAGAGGCCAAGCCCAACCATTCTTCACTTTTTTTTTGTTTACGCCAGCCCGTCCGAAATGAGGAACAAATAAGCTGCCGCCCTGCACTATTCATCTTCTTCCTCATGCAGCACCTATGAGGTTGACGAAGTTCGGACGTCGGGGTGTCCTCGGGTCGTGAACAGAAGCTCCGATTGGCGTCGAGATGACGGGCAGCGGTTTCGAAGCTGATGAGTCGTAAGTTTCTCGACCGTTGAGGCTGGCGACACTACAGTTGGAGAAGCTCGGATCGGCCGGATACAGGTTGGACGATATCTGACGATCGCCCGACGGCTCACGAGGCTTTGAGGAGGCGGCGGAACTGAACGAGAGCAACATGGGGGCTTGACATCCCTAGGAAAGACTCGGTTTGGACGGCGAGTTCGTCGCCAGCTCGGCCATCATGCCCAATGACGCTCGCCATCCGTTCACGCCGGCGTCTCCATTCGGGGCCTTCAACGGCTTCAGCCTGCAGTCGGGCACCGCGAATGGGTACGAGCACATGCCCGAGTAGAGCTTGATCGGGAGCGGCCTCGTCCCGGCCGTGACGACGCTCTTGACCACCAACTGCACCGACAGTCCCGTGAGCGACTTGCCATGGGAATAGAATCGGCCATCTGGACCGTCCTCCACCACCCGGCCATGGAGGGCCGCTTACCATCGGTGGCCGAGACGGAGCTGATGAACTCGCGGACGTCCTCAACATGTGTGGTGGAAATAGAACCCGACAACCTTCGCATGCCTTTCAGGGCGTTCATCAAGAACTCGTTTCCTGTCTCGAGGTCTGTCTAGTTTTTTTTTCGTCCATGACCAAACCCGTTTCCTGAAGATTGTTGATTGTAACTGAGGCTGCTGATGAAGTCCACAAGACGCGTTTCACCGTCTTCGCTTTAGCACGGGTTTTGGGAACCTTCAGGGCTCCCTGGATTGCAAGCTTGATCATATCGTTCTCGAGGTCTTTGGAAGCAAAGTTGACCAGAGTCACGACATGGAAGACGTAGTCGCAGCCGGCTATAGGAGCGTCGAAGCTCTATTCAGTGAGGTCCGCCCTGAAAATCTTGAGGTCACCCGATTTCTGGAGCTTTAGATGGGACACCCTCTTTAGCTGGATCCCGGACAACGGTATTCACAGCATAGGCCTTCTCCTGCAAGAGCTTGACCAGCAAAGAAGCCATAAATCCCTCCAACAACACCTGCCTTCTTGCTCCTCACAACCTCCGTAGCCATCTCTCACTCTACCTCTGTGGATTTTCGATGCGGGTCCAGGAAAAACAGATAGCAGCCGCAAGAAGAAGAAAAATCTCATGGTGGGCAGGTGCTGGGTGTTATGTTCGGTTGTGGGTCTCCTCTTTTATGGATCCCCAGCTTCATTTCTTTTCTCCACTCTTCGATACCGTATCCTCGTAGGTCAGTCGGGAAGAATCTCTTTTCGCCCAAGGCCCGGGAGTGGAAGACATATTCCACTTTCTTTCTTTCTTTTTATTATTTTTTTATTTTTTATTATCTCCAACGGGAGACTGCTTTTGTGCCTTTGTCGGAGGAGCATCTTCCCCTAAGATAAACAATGGAGAAAGCGTGAGATGGTGGAAGAGAATTTGGGTGGGCTCTCCATTATTTTTCTAATATTGCGAAGGCATGCTTAGGTTTCACCGATTTCGCGCATCCTTTGTGTTCTTCATCAACCCCTTTGGAAAGATGCCTCGGTCCACGGATGCACATCCGTATCGGATAAAAATTTAGTCCCGATTCTAACAAGCCACAAAAATACGGTAATGATAAAATAAATAAGAATTTTTGTTCAGAACTGAGATAGTTCTGTTTTTTTTTTTGCGAGTGAATGACTAAAAAAAGATTAATCGAAAGTTAGGTGTCAACAATGCATCTTATTTTACAATCACCGCTTCAATATAAAACATACACACAATCATTCATTCCTACGCCCAACCTGCATAAAACAATGTTAATCACAGACTAACCCCCTTATCACTCCAATCTGCAAAAACATATAACACCTATCATAAGCGGACTTACCTCACCTTCAAGAGCGCCTGCATGGTTAGAAAAATCACTCAGCGTTTTAATTACGGCCTAAGTCCACTTGAGGTCTAGAACCATAGGTTCTAGAACAACGTCCCCAGCGGAGTCGCCAGCTGTCGCGACCCGTCCGAAAGCGGACGCGGCTAATGGATTACCAATCGCGGGTCTTGGATCGGCGCGAGCCCTCCCAGGCCCATACCAAATCGCGGCGGGAGTATTTTTCAGAAGGATTCGACGATAAGAGTCGATCGCTTTCGACCTTAGTGTGGTCGTGGTGGCATGTGCAACTTGTGCATGCATTTGGAGTCGCCACCGGTCTTTCTTGGAGGGTAGACCGGAAACCTTACTGATCGATTGGGAGAGATCGATCAGTTCTACGGAACCAGAGTTTTTGGGTTCGGGGACTTGGTTACGCTGGTGTCGTTACCAACGCCCTTTCGGTACCTAACGCTAGTGATTTTCCTAACTAGGATTTCATGCAGGCGCAATTTTGGGTGATGTAAGTCTGACTTTGCACATTAACCAGTTTAACATGCTCACGTAATCATAATAAATAAATAGATGTCAATCACATAAACATCTATCCTACGTGGTGATCATGGAATTATGATTTAATGGGTCTCGAGCCAATGAGACCACATTTAATCATTTTAATATTTTAATAACGGAGAGCCGCTCTTCGCTTCTTCTTGGTTTCTTGAACTCTTCAAGAATTGGGCCCCAAAGAGCTCGCCGACTTAAAAGGCTCCCCCACGTAATCCTCGTAGCATTTACATCAACAATTGACTATGCTAAAAATAAAGATTACATGAAAAATAAAAGGAGTACGCAGCCTCCATTTAATAATTACAACCCCAAATATATAAATAATCATCATACATTCATATATACATCAATCACATTGATTAGGGATTTTTCCATGATCACCACCCTTCCACGTAAGTAATAAATTCACAATTTAAAACTTAGGAAGGCACAATAAAAATTCTACGTTGAATCATATTCAGAATTTTTACGTAAAATAAGATAGCCATAAATTTTCGATTCAAAATTGATTTAGTCTCAATTTTTGCTACGTTGATTAATTTATCATATAAAAACAATCAACCTCCATTAGCCATGTAAGACGAACAATTCGTTAATACATATTGGTCATAGTATTGCAAAAATTGCAAAAATCAATTAAATGCACGAAAACGCCTAAGGATTGGCTCTGATACCACTGTTGGGATCCACGTAACACGTAGCGGAAATAAATAACAACCCATACATGTATCTCCAGAGGCGTACTTCGTGCATTTCAATCGAAAAAAAATCACAAAGCCTCAAAGGGAGTAAATAGATTACCTCTCGTAGCATGCTTGAACGGAGGTGTCGGTTCGATGTTCTTCGATCTCAGCCTCCACAAGTGTTAGGCATCTAGTTCGGACGCACCACCAATTGACGAACGGGGAGACGACTAATAACTCCACAACAATTGTGCTAGCAATATGCGGAATCAATATTCCGAACTTAGTATATTTTGCTCACTCAAGATGATGAGAATATAGAGAGTGTTTGTGTTCTTCTCTCTAAGCTCTCAAAAATTTGCACACTCTACAAAATGTCTCCCCCTTCAACCTCAAAACTCTTGTCATCCTTTTATAGCCAAAAATACCTTCCAATAAATTGTATTTAAAAATAGCACTAACAATTATAAATTCTATCTAAAAATAGCACTCACAAATAAATGACATTTAAAAATAGCACTAACAATAGCACTCACAATTTATAATACAAAAATGCTATTTAAAAATAGCACTAACAATTATAAATTCTATCTAATAATAGCACTCACAATTTATGATAAATAAATGCCATTTAAAAATAGCACTAACAATAGCACTCACAATTTATGATAAATAAATGTCATTTAAAAATAGCACTAACAATAGCACTCACAATTTATAATACAAAAATGCTATTTAAAAATAGCACTAGCAATAGCACTCACAATACAAAAATGCTAAAAAAAAAAAAGGCACTAACAAAGGTGTTAAAAATAATAACCATTATTATTATTACAAGAGTTAAAGAGGTTACCAAACAGTACAAATATGCATAACGTATAAATACGTATGACGTATAAATACGTAGAGCATACGTATACATCAGTGAAACCGGGGACTAATTGAAAGAAAAATGTGCAATTAAGCCCTTTTGGTAAAAATTGATTAAATTGGAGGGCAAATTGACCTAATTGCACTTTAAGACTTTAGAATCCAATGTCATAGCTTATAAAAAGTGAGAATTGAAAACTAAAAGACTCGAAAAAGATTTTTTTTTTTTTTTTTTTTTTTAGGCTCGGTTTGGGTTTATGTTTGTGAAGGAACATAGTGACCCGAGCCGAATTTTTGAGATTTAAAGTGACACACTTGAAGACAAAATTATCGAATATTTTTGGGTATTTTTCTGACCACGAATGGTATTTTTCTGATTTTTTGGGTATTTTTATAATTAAATAAACTCGAAAAATATTAAAAATACCGAAAAATATTTTTTGTTCAAAATTGGTTCCTAAGGCTAAACCAAGGCTTCCAAAGTTGATTTTGTGATTTTATGACTTTTTTGATATTTTTAATTAATTTTAAAGAATAAAAATCACAATAATAAATGGTAAAAAATCAGGTGTCAACATGCACTTGCATCTACCGCATATCACAGGTCGTTTGATCCTGGGTACATTCGTGGCAAGAAACGACGCTAGCGGGATGTAGGCACGCTCGTTGGGACGCGGGGCGTGACAACAACCGCACGTGTGGAAAGAAGTCTATCTATCAGGCTTTAGATGGAATTATTTCCATAGCGGTTATTTCGAATTTTATGGTCGATCTGTCAGGTTTCAGATTGAACCTTAGTTCGAAAGAAATAGAAATAATTATCTTTTCATTAAAAAATTTGCAACTTTAATTTAAATACACTGATAAAAACTGAAAATCACAAAACAAAAATTAAGAAAAATAAAAAATAAAAAATTCATGTCTCATGTCTTTAAATTTCATGTCTTTAAATTTCATGTCATAAAATCTCAGAAAATAAAAAAATAGGAAGATATGATTTCTTAAAAACCACGTCTTATCATTTTTTAGAAGATAGGATTTTCTAGGAATCCTATCTCATGGATCACATTAAATATAAAAAAAAATCTTTTGCATCCATTAGGATAGATTTTAAAAGTTGTAGACTTAGGGTGAAAAGATTTTCTTAAAAATCTGGGAATTAATGCAAATTAAATCCGAAACTTTAAGTTAATCTTGAACCAATTCATCCTCATTTTTCATTAATTTTTAATTTCAAAAATACATCAAAAATACAAAAAAAAAATTCATAAAAAGAAAACATAAAAATTACACCTTTGAACTTCAATTCAGAATTCATCAAGTTTGCCAAATTGAACATTTTTCATGAAATTGGTACCGAAAGTGTATTAATTGAAAAATTAATGTAACAAAGTCCCGAACTTAAAATCTCTGGTTCGCAGAAATAAAATAGTTTTCTTCCGCTATTTTATTTAGGTTTCTAATCAACCTACCTAGAAATGATTAGTGGCGGCACCAAAACGATAAAAAATCTTTTGCAAGATAATCATTTGAACTATAAGTCATGATTTGGTAGAACTTGGGAGACTTCGAGCTAGGTTAGCTAATTTAATTAATTAATCTAGTAATCCATTAACCTAAAATTGGAAACCTGATTTTTAGGTTGCGACAAGGAGGCATAGAACTATGCCACAATTTGATATCCAACAACAAATTCCTAACTCGACCTCTTTCCCAGTTGTTGCTAAAGAAATAAATTCTAGTTTCATCGTTGAGTGAGATATGCAAGTTTGTTTCTTGCTTGTTCAAGATACACCACATCCTCCTAATGCGAAAATCCATCCAGAGGTGGAATGTTTATCTCCTATGCATGTAATCCAACTAGCACTTGTGCATCTTTCTAGCACAGCCAGATAATTATTATAGAACAATCCTAAATTTTTTCTTCTCTTAATATAGCCAAAATTCGGGTATTTCTATACTTGGATTATTAGTGTATCTACTCAATTACACACGAAAAAAATAATATTAGGTCTAGTACAATGCATCGCATGCATTAAAGACCCTATAACACTCGCTTATTCAAGTTGTTCTACTACCCTACCAGAATTATAATATAATTTCACATTGGGATCAAATGGAGTACTCGAAACTTTGTAACCAAGATGCTGAAATATATTTAATATTTTTCAATGTAATCTCCTTGGCTTAAAGAGTAACATCCACTACGCCTTTTAACTTTGATGCCCACTATAGTATCTACTTCACCCAAACCTTTCATTTTAAAATTCGAAGTTGTATACTTTTTAGTCTCATTGATTCCATTCATATTGGTTCCAAAAATAAGCATATCTTCAACGTATAAGCAAACCAAACCCCATACTCTTTAGTGAACTTAGAGTAAATACACTTATCAACACTATTATGTTTGAAACCATTAGACAGTATGAATGAATCAAATTTTTCATGCCACTACTTTGGAGCTTGCTTTAATCCACAAAGAGATTTAATCAATTTACACACTTTCTTTTCATTCTTAGAAAGTACAAAACACTCCAGTTATTCCATGTAAATTTTCTCATTTAAATGTCCATTTAAGAAAGCATTTTTGGCATCCATTTAATGAACACAAAGATCATAAATGGATGCGAGAGTAAAAAGAATCCAAATAGATGTTATACGTGCTACAAGGGCATAAGTATCAAAATAATATATTCCTTCTTTTTGTCTATACCTTTTTGGCCGCTAACCTAGTCTTAAAAGCTTGGACAGTACCATCAAAATTATATTTTCTCCTCAAAACCTATTTAGATCCAATAGGTTTTGATCCTTTTTGGTAAATAGGCTAATACCCAAGTATTATTGGACATAATTGAGTCCATTTCATCATCTACAACTTCTTTCCAAAAAGAAGCATCTCTAGAAAACATAGCATCGCTAAAAATTTTAGGATTGTTTTCTAAATTTAATACTAAAAAGTATTTATTACCACATTATTATCTCTATCTCATTCAATGAGAAAAACATGAGTAATAAAATCAGGATCTAAATCTTTAAATTTTCTCGCTCTAGTGCTTCTCCTTGGTTAAGTTATAATTTTTGAATCCTTCGTTTCCTTCTCATGAGAATCTATTTGTATTTCTATAGATCTTGAATTATTATTTTCAACAATTTCAAAGTCCACAGAATACTTATTCTCAAAGAATTCAACATCTCTTGATTATACTATGATATCTGACTCTAAATCAAAAAGCCTATAAGCTTTACTAATGTGAGCGTATCCTAGGAAAACACTTTTAATTGCTCTAGGACCAAACTTTATTCTCTTAGGGTTCGGTACTCTATAATAACCAAATACTCTGCATTTTAAAATATGACAAGTTTGGCTTTCTACCTTTCCACAATTCATATGGACTTACATTATTCTTCTTGGATGTATTTTATTATAATTACGACATGCAGTAAGTAATGCTTCACCACATAAATTAAACAGTAGCTTTGAATTAGAAAGCATACAATTGACCATCTTTCCGAGAGATCTATTTTATCTTTCAACCAAACCATTCTGCTGTGAAGTGTATGGTACTGAAATTTGATGAATAATACGGGGATGTCACGCCCCGACCCAGGCGGGCACGCCAACATCCCACACAGCCGTCAATACAAATAAGATAACCCATGATCCGACGACTCAACTCCTAGAACGCGATATGAATAGCACATGCGGAAACCAAAACAAAACCCCAGACACAAAAACAAACATAAGGTAACATAGGATTAAAAATAAATACACCTCGTCTTACAAATGAAAGGGTCTAGTACAACAAAAGACAAAAGGGTTCAGAGGAAGGCACTATAGAACCACAAAAGAAATTCCCAAAAAGAAATCCATAAACTAGGCGGACTCGTCTTCGCCCCCCTCCCTTTCCTTCTTCATCATATTCAAGGCATTCTTCAAGGCTTTGAGTCTGAAAATGTTGGTCCCACGATGGGGTGAGATAATAATCTTAGTAAGTTAACTCTAACCCTAAGCTAGATTATTGGTACCTCTAGGTACGTTTGAAAACATGCAAGTTTTGGCAAAATTCTTTTCACATATGACATTCAAGCAATTGGCATAACAAAGCAACTCAGGCATATCATGTAATCAAGTTCATGTCTTTCATACTTTCACTTTCCAATCCGAATTTCTCAAGCCATACAGGCATATTAGACATTCCATGCACTCTAGGCATTCCAGCCAATTCAAGCATACAGACTCAGAAACATATCAAAGTCATGTTTCAGTCTTTTATCTTCTTTACGCCCATCAAGGGTCTCCTTGCGAGATGATTCGGTCAATCACATGACTCTCGACGTCTTATCGAGATGATTCGATCATCATGACTCTCGCTGCGAGATGATTCGGTCTCTATAGCGACTCTCGACACTCCGCGCCATTGAGATGATTCGGTCGACTATAGGACTCTCGCGTCCGGACCTAGAGATGATTCGATCACTACCCGACTCTCGATTCTTACAGCCTTCGAGATGATTCGGTCAAGGTAGGACTCTCTAGCCGCAAGACCTCGTCAAGTCAATAGGAGTAACTCCCTCCCCAGCGCAATGCATTGGCCATAAACATAATTGTGAACCTTCTCATTAATCACAATTTCATAATCACAAGAAAATTCATGCCATCTCCATTTAAGGCACGCATTCAAGCACATCTGATTCACCAATTAAAATAAGCCATTCGTCCATCATACACATGCACATCGTCACACTATGCATCATTCGACACCAATTGTGAAACCGAGCATTAAAGCCCTCGATTGAATCCCAATTAATCAACACATGCCTATTTTCTCACATAGCATTTCATCATTAAACAACTACAGCATCAACTCGACACTCCCTAGGCATGTTAAAGGGACATTCAATCAAGAAAAGTCATCAATGACCCCAATCCACAGAACTGCTCATCCACAACCAGGTTCATTCTCAAGCAAAATGCAATTTTTTTATTGACTTTTTGAAAAAACAAATTCTAGGGTCTTAAACTTCAAGATCTTACAAACATGTGGATGAAAACGGTACTCAATTTGGATATCGGATGAATTAGAATGGGACGTTTTAAAATCGGGTGCCCAAAAAATAGATTTGGGCACCTCTCGGGTCTCTCACGTTTTTCTCACCAAAACACCTTTCAATTTCACCAAAGATCTATCCTTTAGTAAACCAACATCCTAGGGAAGGGTTAGAATCAACTTACTAAGCTATTTTAAGCAACAAATTCCTCCAAGACCGCAACAAACTTCGGGTTCTATTCTGTCCGGTGCAGGGCAGATTCTATTCCTGGGGAAATCCATGTAAACCGGCCATCAAAACTTTAATCTAACTCACATATCATTTGCTAACAGTAGTATCATGTCTTAGGGTGTCTTACCAACAAGTTTCGGGGCAAGGCGACACCTCGGCGGACCTCAAAAGCTCACGGATCTCCTACTGGTCAAAGAAGACAGAATCTATTCTTGCAAAACCAACCAATTTCAACCATGAAAACCCATGAAACCTCTCATAAACTTGCAACCTTAGCTCATCCAACTTTCGTATTGTAAGTTGAGAAGTCATCATCGAAAGTTTGAAGTCGTTTGAAGCCTTGAAGTGGCTAAACGAAGACCTTCCTCCAACTTGGTCAGAATCTTTCTTGTCCTGACCTTCGTCCACTCAAACCGAGCTACGAAAAGATCTACTGGGTCAAATCGAGCTTATAATATGTCTCTGGAAAGATAAGACGATAAGATTTCTTTTGACGGTGTTTTTACCTCAATTTGATATCGGACGACGAAGTTATGACCGAAATAGTAGGTTGGGTCTATACTGGTCGCGAGCTGGCTGAACGGCTGAAGAAGAAAACACAAATGGAGGAAGAAGGAAGGGAAGTGGTCATGAATTATGAGAGAGAGGGAGAAGAAGACCAACTTAGCTCAATCCTTGTCACTTTGAATGTTAGGTTAAAAGTGATTAATAAATGTTAAACCACAAGAGCTTGACACTTGTCTTCTTCTCAATAATTATCCAAAGTTCTTCGACTTCCTTTGATCAATTTTTCTTCTCATTTTCGGCAGCTATAATGGGAGGTCTAAATGATTATTTTGCTCGTCTACTTCTCTTAAGGCAAAGGTATAAGGTTGAGGGGCAAAAACGGTAATTTGGCACTTTTCGTCCGAAACTTCATTTTTCCTATTTTAAATGACCAATGGCTAGGCGACGTCAAATTCTTTTTCCAATGTTGAGATTCTTCATTTTCAATTGCCAATTTGAGCTTCTATTTCGTGGTCGATCTCTCGTCAATCGTATCTTCAGTTTATCTCGAACTAACGGGCGGCTTTTGCAGACGTTACGCGTATCGACTCTATGACTCGTCACACTTAGGACGACTCAAGTTACGACGGCTTTGGTTGTCATGTAATTGCGAGGATTCATTACTAGTTCCGACGGTCTCGATCGTCATAGTTCGATTTAGGAAAATTTTACAAATTATACATTGGTTAAGCGGCGTCACCCGCGCTCCAATTGTATAACGCTAGCAATGAATTCCTTAATCGTTATTTGATCGGCCTTTAACGGTTCTAAATGTTCCCTCGGCAATCCTTATGGTCAAAGCTTCATTTCCTTTTTCGAGTTTCCCAGGTCCACGTACTTGTCATTCGTTAGCCTTTCCCTTTCTGGTCAGTTAACTCGAATTGATCAGGTCCGAGAGAGATAAAACTGAAATACATCACTAGATACTTCTCATTCTATAGTCTCAAAATGGCAGGAATTCAGAACGTCACAACAATGTTTCTCACAAATGATGAAAATCCTTTTAAGAAATATTCACCACCTCTATCCAAACGTAGAACTTTAATTTTCCTTTCCAATTGATTTTCCACTTTAGCCTTATATTTCTTAAACATGGTAAACGTTTCATCTTTCGATCTTAGGAGATACACAAACAAATACCTACTACGATCATTGACCACGGTAATAAAATCAATTTTACCACCACTAGTTAATATTCAATTGAATTCGTATATATCGCCGTGCACCAAATCTAATAGATTCGAGTTCCTTTTTGTATTCGAAAAGGTTTCTTCGTTAATTTAGACTTAGTACAAATTTCACATTTATCTAATTCGCCATTAGAATTGATCAAGTCTAATTTTTTCATATTTTTTAAATATCGAAAATTTAAATGCGCTAATCTACTATGCTATAAAATTGAAAAGTTAATATAAACAGAAGATTCAATCTTATTGCTGATACTTAGTTGATACATGTCGTCATTGGTATGACCCTTTCCCACAAATATTTCATTTTTCAATAGGATAACCTAGTCTGATTGAAATAGTACCAAAAACCCACTTTTACATAACAAATCGACAGAAATTAAATTCTTCCTAAGCTCAGGTATATAAAATACATTCAAAAGGGTAATTTTCTTTTCCGAAATGAAGTCTAACTCCACGGAACCTTGGCCTTCAATTTTTGCAATACTGTTGTTTGCCATTTGAACTTCTCGAAAGTTAATGTAAACAATCTTTTGAAAATTCTTGATCGCAAATTTATCCTTGCACACATGGACCATTGCTCCAAAATCCAACCACAACCCGATTGGACAAAAGTATTGTTAATTTCAGTAATCGTGTCTACAATGCCATTAATTTTCTTAGAAATATCTAAGTTTGAAAACTTTTGTGTAACCCATCCATGGGTAGCTCAGTTGGTTAGGGCGCACTTGAGATTGTGTGGTTAGGTGCACTGGTCCCAGGTTCGATTCCCCATATGAGCATATATGATTTAAGTGGGGGGTATGGCTGTGGGTTGCTGTACTAATCTCTCCCGAGGAATAGTCCAGGTGCGCGCAAGCTGGCCCGGACACATTAGTTATAAAAAAAAAACCATAGCTATATAGTTTTCTTCAACAGCATCAGTATTCGCTTTCACAATTGGCGTTGGTGTATTCTTCTCCTTGAAAGTGTTGTTCTTCAGGTGCCTACAGTCCCTTGCAGACTGCCCCCACTTTATCGCAAACGAAACAGCCTCCTTTCTTTTTATTTCGTGCCTTTTTAAAATTCTGCTCTATCTTGCATTTCAAGTTCGAATGATTTTTGGACTAAAATCAATTACTCGAAAGGACATTCACTTTAGTCTCATATAATCCAGAATTTTCACGCTAGCGTGACTCTTCCTCAATGCGAAGATGTTTCTGGAGTTGAACCAAAGTTATGTCCTTCGCCTTGTATATAAGCCTTTTCCCATAGTCCTTCCAACTTGAAAGCAATTTAGCAATGATTGCTCCAACTTGAAATGCTTCTAGTATGTCGATTTTGAGAGCATGAATTTTTTTCACTAGGACTTGTAGTTCATGGACTTACTCCAGAAGGGGTTTAGTATCAATGAATTTGAAATCAAAGTATTTAGCAATCAGATATTTGTTAATACCTTGTTCTCTGCTTTGTACTTGAATTCGAGTGCATTCCAGATTTTCCTAGCATCATTTTCGTGGACAAGTCATACGGTCGATTGGACATTGTATTGAGAATGTGCCCGCCACATAGTAGTTAGTCTTCATCATGTTTCTTCTTTGCCTTACTCACCCCCTCGATTTTTTCGGCATTTGGTTCTTGTACTTCAGTGGTAGGAACAAGATCTTCAATAGGAGCCAAATTCGGGTCCAAAATATACGATATCTTCAAAGCCATAAGTAGAAACATCACTTTGTCCTTCCAACGTGAGAAGTTGTTGTCGTCGAATCGATCCAACTTGACCATATCCTGATTCAACACTTTGATAGTTTTCGACTCTATTGTTGCGCGAAATTGAACCTAAAAATTGTTGAAAAAATATCAAAAGAAATGGAGTAACAATATAGTTGAACTTTGAGGCGTGTAATCACACTCTTATAGGATAAATTTTCCCCACAAAATTGCTATAGATTTCTGGCAAATTCCCTTCATGATACCATTGTGCGGAACAAGCGATCGATAAAATAAATAGACAGAACGAGTAAAGTAAATCGGACACCAGATGTACGTGGTTCGGTCGTAAAGACCTATGTCCATGGGGAGAGCAACAATGATTTCCACTATAGAACGAGCGATACACGGAGATTACAAACCACACTCGAGTTACATAAACATACTCTTGGTGTTTCCCAGCCCCAATTACATCCAATAACGCACACAGTGTTTATCCTCCAATTCCTAGCGAAATAATCTCTCAATCTCACAAAAGAATTAAAACACAAATCTAACCTTAAGATTTGATCGGTTTCGACACTTGAATTCTTGATGTAATTCTGCGAACAAAACGAAGTCTCAATATTAAGCACTCGCTTTGGAAACGGCGCTTCAAGAACTCCTTTCGTTTCCCAAACATGAACGGCACGAAGACCCCACTACTCAAGCATTCGATGGTTCGGCGCTTCCACGATTTCTTGTCCGGATCAATACTCTGTACAACAACGGCGTGGCTTCCTTCTTTTTATAGACTTCATATATATAATAATATATAAAGCCAAACCGTATCATGGTCTGGTACCCGTGTAGAAGATTTCCATGCAACGTTCAAGATTGAATGAATATCTTTTCTTTCCTTTTTTTATATTCTTGACCGACTTCAACAAGATATCTCCATGATATCTTTCTGTATAAAAACAAACGTGGAGTTCAACTTTCCATGGTCAAAGTTCTCATCCCCTTTGACTCTAACGTGGAAAAAACTGAAGTGGATTCCGTCGCACAAGCGATTTCAGTCGAGCTCAACTTTTGAGACACATTTCAACATATACAACAAAGTTATGGTGAGAATACTGGATAGCAATTTCAGTAAATCTCCTAAAACTCTTTGCGAAACAATGAGGATGTCAAGAGGTGGTGGCCGAGAGTACTGTGAGCCTAGGACAGCTCAAATTAATAGAAAGAAGCGAGAAGGGTGAAGTTGACTAGAGAAGAGAGCGGTGGGAGGTAGAGACAGAGACAGAGACATATAAGGAGAAAAAAAAATGAAGTTAGGTAGGCCCAATGAAACCGCCTATTTGAGTAATTGTGTCATTTTAATTCTTTCGGGATGGATGAGTCATTTAGGCGGAAATGGGATGCTAAAAAGTGGGACCTATCAAGGGTGTTATAATCACATTATTTTGTTGAGGATTGTTTTAGCTAAAGATGGAGCGAAAAAAGTGCGGCCCTATATAAAAAAAAAAAAAACCTCCAACAAGAAAACTACGACTAATTAACTAGTCAAATCCTTTGAATAAAAAAAATCCCATCATGATGTGATGACTTATCACTTTGTTGAAAAATTCAAAAAACTCAATTCAAAATTTTAAGTTGTAAACGGAGAGAGATCGCATGTATATAAAAATATATGAATCCCATTATTCTATTGATGAGAATACGAACCATACTCCCAACATGGGTGTATACACGGAGGAATGTTGAAATGTAAATGTCTTCTGCGCCATTCTGTACAGATTTGCTCGACGCTGGTACGGAAAGTGGCTATGCATTCAAGGATGGCGAACTTTTTCAAGCAGACAACAACATGGGATTCCGGCACTCGAGTCCAGTGAGATCCCGTGCAATGAGAGGTGGAAAACCATTGAGAGATCTTTGGCTGGCCGCGAAATATTAAACAAGAAACACCAAAAGAGAGAATGAAAATAAATAAATAAATAAGTAAAAAGCTAGTAATGACTGAGCTCTGGTTGAACTCCCTGTTTATCCTTGTCGTCTTGTTAAAAGTTTAAAGGACGGTATCGATTTTGGAACCTTATTAAAATCCACTCTTTTTCCGTTGGAGCAGACAACCAGAATAAAAGAGCACCTGATGAGATATTCTCGGACAAGCTATTGATTCTTAATTAATAGGTTTATACCTAGCCCACCATAACCAAGCATTAAACATAAAAGAATATCGGCAGAAACAGATTCGCCAATCTAGTGCGTGACGGCCTGCATATGCCTGCACGCACGGCTATAGATAAAAGCTGGAGGGTTGGATCCCCGGACAAGCACGAGAAAGCTATATTGAACGTCATCGAAGGATAGTGTTTCCGAGCACTTGTCAGTGTGTTAGGCGAAAGAAATCTTACCCAAGATATGTGTTGTACGAGGAGCAATTAATTTATGGCAAAATGACACAAATAGTTCATAAACTTTGACAGAATATGCAATCTGATCCATGAACTTTTAATTTGTTCAATTTAGTCCATGAATTTTGCAGAATGTGCAATCTGGTCCCTGAACTTTTAATTTGTTCAATTTAGTCCCTGAACTTTTAGTAAATGTTCAATTTAGTCCCTGGACTATATGAAAATGTTCAATGTTATACATGATCTTAAATTAACAAAAGGACTGTATTGAACATTTTCCTAAAATTTAGGGACTAGATTGAACATGCACTAAAAGTTTATGGACTAAATTGAACAAGTCAAAAGTTTAGGGACCAAATTGTATATTTTACCAAAGTTCATGGACTAAATTGAACAAATTAAAAATTTAGGGACCAGATTGCACATTCTGTCAAAGTTCAATAACCATTTATGTAATTATCCCTTAATTTTATCTTATCTGACATGCAGCTTGTTACTAAACCTTAAATTGAACATGGATGTAGCTGGATATGTTAATAGTCTCGATCTTGAGGTCTTTCTTGATGATCTTTCCTGTGAGAGTATCAATAGCCGATAGATAGATCACTCTTAATGTGGACCCTAATAATTATCTCAAGGAAGAAATCTCGAACTTGACTCCCTAATCAACGTGACGGATGATGTTTTTTTTTTTTTTTAATTTGGTTGGACCAATGGGATTGAGATAGATTCTAAATTGGTACAAGGTGCACATTAAGATAGTGGTGGGGTAAGAGGACACATGGAGTTAGGGGAAGCAGGCCTCATACAAGAGGCTCACATGTGAATGGCAAACTTGTCGTGACAAACAAACCAACGCACTAGATAGGAAATGTGAGGGGTTTATTTTTTTCTAATTTAATTCAAAAAAAATATTTAAAAAATAAGTTAAGTTTTAAAAGTAATTACGAATTTGGATCTCGTCGGTTACTCCACCACGCGAGTCCATCATGCGTTGACCGGACTATCGCACGACAGTCTGGCCACAACGCGACTGTCGCGCGACAGTTGGGCCTGCCGCTGCGACGCGGCTCGACCACAAGCGGTTGACAGTCGCATGCCAATATGACTGGTGCGCGAATGTTGCTCCGGACCAGGCTGTAGGCCTAATTAAAGGCCTCCATGCCTTTAGTGCGCCTCAGACACACTAAAGGCCGCTTCGGCTATGCATAAAGCAAAGCCGAAACGGCCTTCTCTCCTCCCTGACTCTCATTTCTTCTCCTCAGACGCCTCAAGCTTTTTCTCCTCTCTCACTCCCTCAAAGGTCTCATGCCTCATTCTCTCAGTCGCTCTCGCGCTTGTTCTCCCTCCCTCAAACGGTCCTCTCAACTACAACTCCCGTATTCACTCATTCTTTGGGGTTCTTTCACTCCTTCAGTTCATTTTCACAAGCCCTCGTTCTACCTCTCTCGTTGGTCCACCCTCAGGCGCTCTCGATATTAAACTCCCATAGATGTTCGTGTTTAACTTTTTTTTAATATTTTTGTGATATTTAAATTAATTTATAAATTTTTTATTTGACAAATAAAAGCAAAGCGGGCCTTTCTCTTGGCAGTTGGAGCTCCTCATTTGGTGCATGCTCTCCCTCGATAGTTTGAGGTAAATTTTATTGTAGTTACTTTTCGCAGTTTCGTAAGCATAAATTTATTTATTTGGTCGTTAATTATACCTGAATCATGCATGTTACTTATAGGTTGCTAATAATATGTCCCGAGAAGCGTGGGTTGGGTTTTACCCGGTCCAAAGAATATTTTTAAATAAATTAAAAATTCGAATAATGTAAAAATTAGAAAATAGAAAATGGCCACAATCAACTGGCCATGGACTATTTTTAGTAATTTGGCCTCCAATTTTTTAAAAATGACGATTTTGCTCTTCTGGCAAATTATCTCCAAAAAAATTACCAAAAAATATAAAAAATTCTAAAAAAAATTCTAAAAATAGAAAATGGCTACAATCAACTGGCCATGGACTATTTTCAGTAATTTGGCCTCCGATTTTCAAAAAAAAAATGATGATTTTTCCTTTTGGCAAATTATCTCTCAAAATTACGAAAAAATATTAAAAAATATGAAAATTAGAAAATGGCCACAATCAACTGGCCATAGACTATTTTCATTAATTTGGCCTCCGATTTTTTTAAAAAAAAATGACGATTGTATCCTTCTGGAAAATTATCTCCCAAAAATTACAAAAAATCTGAAAAATTCTATAAAAAAAATCCAAAAAATGGAAAATGGCCACAATCAACTCGCCATGGACTATTTTCGTTAATTTGGCCTCCGGATTCTCGTTCTCGTCGTTGTAACACTAGACTCACTGATCGACAGAGACCACTTGATTGCGGAACAGGAGGCCATATAGAAGGACGACATCATTAGTGCATGTCAGTGCGATTGAGGATTGTTTTTTTTTTTTGGTAAGGTAAATTGAGATTGAGGATTGTTATCTATCATTATAAATTTGAATTGCTAAATTTTTTAACTCATGTATCTATTCACGTTAATCTAATCTTGATATGTCATATCTTATCAATTCAATTTTATGCATATTTTTATTAATAATTTACATACTAAATAAATCAATTACAATAAATGTCACCAAAAAATTAACGAAATAAAGCCCGATCCCACGGTGGTCAGGTTGTCGCGCGTCACGTGGTGCCTAGACTACCCGCACGACAGTTTAGACACTACACGATTACTGCGCGCTGGCCTGACCGGCGAGCAGGTCTCGCGCAAGACCCAAATTCGTAAATACTTTTACAACATACCTAACTTTGTAAATATTTTTTTAATTAAATTGGAAAAAACCCGAAATGTGATAAGTAAGGTAGAAGCAAATTTTTACCCAAAAATAAAGCTAAAATAAATTAATTACTAGTTGACCCATAATAATTTACTTAAATTTTTAAGTAAATGATGGTCTGTCTATATAATATTTGTGGGGCTTAGACTTCAGCTCTCTCAAAGCGAGGATTTCGGACTTTTGAGGAAAAATGTACTAAAAAAGTTTTAAACCTTTTAATTGAATCAATTCGATCCCAAATCCTTTTTCACGGGTAGCAATTGAGTCTTTCCAGTAAATTTTAGCCGAAAATTACTAATAAGGACGTTGGTTGTCCTATTTCGCATAGTCGGCACTGACGTAAATATTTTTAATATTATTTTAATAATACTTTAGTTTATTAATTTTTTTTTCTTTTTTTCTTTTATGGACTTTTTTTTTGCTGTTGGCCGGTAAGGGCAGCCCAACCAACCTTCGTCAACCACGAGAGATGGTGTCCCAGCTCCAGGAAGATCGGGGCAAGGGTTTGGCCACAAAGCCCTTGCCCTCGATCTGGGCGTCACGACCTCTCCCAAACCAAGCTAGAGCCACAATACCCTAGTTTGGAGTCGCGGCCGTCGTTGGGTTTGGGCAAGGGGCCGCACAAGCCCTTGCCTTTGTAGCAAGTGAGGGCATTGGGGCCTTTAACTAGACTCGACGAGGGCTGCGACACCTCGCCCAGGCCAGCGTTGCCCCTCCCTCATCGGCCAATAACAAAAACCTCATTTGCCAAAAAAAAAGAAGAAATAAAGTCCAGACAAGGAAAAAAAAATTCAAAAATAATAAAAATGATAATAATATTAATATAATATTAGAAGCTATCCACGTTAATGCCGATCGTGTCACATAGGATGGATGACATTCACCTCAACAATTTCTGTCCATTTAAACAGGTGGTCTATAGCCAACACTCAATAATGATTTGCCCAATCACCTAATATACCGTCCTTTCGAACCAATCTTAGCTTATAGAACGTTTGTCCTATTTCTAAGCCGACTTAATTATACATTGAATCATCAGTTCATGCAATGTGCTTTGCTTTCCGAATTCTCCGGCATTAGAATCTTGATCATGTCAAAATCCAAAGTAGTTTGAACCAGATACCTGATCAAATGGTTGGATCACACCGCTCGAGCCATCACGAACCAATCACCTTGAATCCCACGCCGAACAAGAGGGTGATGGTCTCTTTATAAATCGAGAGTAGTGTCGCTCTTTGGTCGCGTTCGGCGTGGCTAAGATGTTCACATTACGTAGCGAGTCCGGAAATGCCCATCAAGTGAGGTCTCAAAAGTGACATAGCGAGGCACAATGGTAAAAGTACAATTGCGTGAATTTCCGGCGTCGTAGATCGTGAGCGTTCGTGGAGCAATGTCGTTAAGATAATAACTTCCTCTTAAAACCGTCAACTTGCTCCCCGTGTTTTGTCCTTAAAACGGATTGTTTCCCACTAATGATGGGTCGGAGGGACGGTCGATGGCTTTTCCCTATTAAGTGCTTTGATTAGATGCGCTCTACCATGAAACTTGTGGATACGAATGAGAAAAGGGACAGCTTTTGACGTGGATGAACAGAGAAAAGGCCTCGCTTCATTTGCTGGACGCCGTCCAAGTAAGCCTAAAGCTTTGAATCGGAACTCCACTTTTCCGGGGTCGCTTATAATATGACGAGCAATTAGTGGGAACACCCCGAACCGACCATATGAATCGGTCAAAGGGATACAGGGGTATTTCGAGCATTGAGACATTGATTTGTTTTGACTGGAATGGCCACGGTAGGGCCATACCCATTAGAAGAAACATGTTTTGGAGAAATGTTCTTGGTTCCTGGCTAGCGTCAACAAATTCGGCTTGCCTGACCATTGATCAGATTGCAATGCCCCGAGTTCTCGTTTCTTTGAGCCTTGTTTCCGAAACTGAAAAGGCTTTGACTTAGAAAATATTGCGGACATAGATTTGGATTCTCAAGTTCCGCAAACGTTTTTAGTCTAAAAGAGGTGGTGATCAGATCAGGTTGCCGAGTATGATGACCGTGCAGAACCCGCTGTTTTTAAACTGCACGAGACGATCGGCTCGAGTTTCTTAAATACAATACAACCAATGTTGATCAATGCATATGAACAGCTCCGAAGATCCATTGCAAGTGATGGGTTTGGCCTCCAAACTCACAATCCCTCTTAAAACCTAGAGGATAGTGATGGGTGATGTTCAATATAAACTCCTTATTTTTCAAAATCGATGCAATGGCATTCTTTCATTTATGCTCCATTTGTTCGTGAAAAATGAATTGGCTAATAAAATTTACTGACATAGTACCAACGCCTTTAGTCAATTTAATTATCCAAGTTTGCATTTTACGTTCCAACTTGACAATCCTGGTGCAACCACATCGTCATCTTCTTTCCCCTTCTTTTTCAACACAAATCAATAATTTTCACCTCAGAACTCTCTTCAACTTAAAGATTAAAAGAACGGTGCTTCTTCAACCTTTAAGCCTCGACGTCACCGCCCACTGTTGCCTCCAAACCGCTGCCACAGTCGAAAAACATCATCACCACCAACAGTAGGCACTCGAGGCGACACACCGCCACCTATATAAGTGCAAATTTCCCTCTTATTATGGAGACTACAGCAATATGAAGCTTGAAGGAGCTGGCTAAAGAATTATGACTATATGGAAGAAGGCTGTGCAGGTCACTAAGTATGAGCATTTCCTTACAGGAAGTATGGTGGACGTTTGCAGAATCTTCACCAACAAGCATGATTTACTTAGGTTCCGTTCGTTTCGCAAAGAGTGTGATGTTTCTGAAAAATGTTTTCCAAGAAATCATTTACTACAAAACTGACAATATTTTTTTATGTTCGTCTGAAATTGAAAATGAACTGGAAAATGCTTTATGCCGCTTGATATGGAAAATCAGATCCTCGCTGCACTCCTTTTAATAATTTCTTATTTATAAATTTTCTTTGTTTATAATATTTTATCTATTCTTTGATGAAAAAAATCAAAATTTTAATTATTTTTTATGTTTTCATTTTCTTTTCTTTAATTTTTTTATCGCATTCCTCCATTGTGACTGGCCACGAAGGGTGCTAATGAGCTCAAGCTCGCCAGGATGTGGTGAACTCGAAGCTTATCGGGCCACGTCTATGGCGGTTTGCCTGTCGTGCTGAGGCTTGTTGAACGGCGGAGAAAGAACACAAAGAAATAAAATAAAATAAAAATTATAATATAATTTACAAAACTAGTTAAATGACAAACAAATTAATTAATAAGAAATTCGAATCATGTAGATATAGAGAAGAGTCAAATTGGTCTCTAAATATTTTTTTTTATTCATTTATTTTTTGTTAACCGAAAGCGGAAAAATTCAGAAAGTATTTTTATCAAAGTTGTTTTCTTCGAAAGGAATGAAACCTTGATTAGGAAGTAAATTTAGCACAAATGTCCAAACTTTTTGCCATTCAAAGATGGGAGACTGTCGGGTTTCTGATCCCTCTCCGTGGATGGCCGGAGCCTCTGCTTTCTTTTGTTTAATCAGCCCATAATTTGGCTGATGTGACTGCTGTAGTCCATAGCCCTTTCCCAAAGAACGAATTTGAAAACCACGTCAAACGTGAAACTGCAATTCAAGATAAAAAATCAAAAATCAAAAAGTGTGTTGCGCCTTTAACGTGCTCCCAGTTTGAAAACTAATTTAATTTTCTTTCACCACGGAGAATCCAATGCCTTGTTGTAAAGTACAAGTTCAGGAGACCATAGTTTCAGATATTTGGTGGGCTACAAGCTAGAAATCCTAGTGGGGTTCTTTTTTTCTTTTTTCCTCATTTATTTGGGAGAAGGAATTGCACTTTGTGGTAGCACGATAAGCAATATAATATAAGGCCACTGGATTCTTTTATCCAAGTGTGTTATTCTATAATCTAGTTTGAACAAGAAAAATTGTCTTAGGAATCAATCTATATGATCCAAGTTGATGAATTCGCCTTAATCATCAGAGGAGATCTTCCACGTTATATTTTTTCTCAGATTGTTAGAGTGCGATTTATAGTTTGAACTCATATTTTAATGGTAATTTGGATCTGGGTCATAAATAGTTACTGATACATATTACCTATTTCGTTTGTAATTTAGTGATGTAACAAGAAATGTGATGTGCTAATTATAATAGAATCATATATAAGATGTAGCCTTAATTTAAAAGTAAACGAAGATAAATTTTGTATCTCGCGCGATTCTTCTTTTTCTTTTGCTTTGCTTTGCTTCATTGTAATTGGTGCGCCAAATCCTAATACAGACCAGGTTCCCGTTTATCCATTTTCACCAGTTTACAGTAAGCCTTGAAGGTGGCATAAAAGTCAATCTAATAATAACCTAATCAGATCGAAAGTTGAATCGCATATTTAACCGATCGAGCTCAGCCACCCAAGTCGGGACCCCCTGAAGACTTCAGCTTCTGGCGGGGACTGGAATCCTTGGATTTGGCCTATATGACAAAGTGACGGGTATGTGTTCCGGATTTTCCATTACGTGCAAAACAATTCCCAACTGTGTGGTTAGGGTTTTCTTAAAACTGAAATTGGGAAAGCGACAGATGGTGATGGGGACTTGTGGAAGTGGATATAATTTTATGAGGAAGCTTTTGCACATTGCACTATCAACAAACGGCGAAACAACATTAGAAATGTTATAGCTTTCATACGTGTTCACTATAGAAGCATCACCTCAGAGAAAAAATAATCACTGAAGTATCTCTAACGAAAAATTTCGACAAAAAATAATTCTGAGACTTCTTTAATCAGATGTTAATCACAAATGGCTTTTTGGTGATGAAAAAAACAATTCAACGTGAACTACGTGGACTTTCTATACCTCTATAACGTTGTACTCTTCAAATTGAATATATATATATAAAATCTGCAAGCTCTTCAATTTCGGCGACGAACCCGCTTCCTCTCCGTACCACGACTAGATCGAGACCTCGACCTTGCCTATTGGGTTTCAACCTCTTCCCCCCAATGTTGCCCTCATGAACTCAAATTTCCTTGTCGATCGGCTCAACCTCGTGAAGTTTGTGTTTCTGAACAAGCGGCTACTGGAGTGGGCCCGCTTCATGCTCAACAACACTAAGCATGACCACGTACTGTCTGAATTACGCTCTCCGTAATCGGACCCAATTGCCTTCCAAATTAGGGTTGAAGAATTTGGGGATTGTTTGATTTGTCCGAATTATGGTTTAATAGTTGGAAGAAGTCGTTAAATGATGTCGTTTAGGGCTATTAAGGCTGACTTGGAGCACCAACGAGCCACTTTGGTAAAAACAAATTGATGGAGTTTTGCAACATCGGATTCCCAACATCCCAAATCAGCAGTGGCACTTAAGGAATGGTCTGAAAAAAGTTTTGAAATCAAAATGAGCACCATAAGAAAGTTATGACATTTCTAATGTTTCTTTTCCCATCAAGAAGTTTGTCACCATTTCTTTTTCTTTTCTTTTTTTTTTGTTGCGAAAGAAGTGCATAAAGCTAAGCGTAGCGCACTCTTATCGGTCATAGAAAAGCTCTCACGCATAAGCAACCTAATGCGCTGACTCAAATAACATTCCAGATCAATTAACTGCGCCTTAGCAGGTATATATTCGTGTAATTATTGGATTGCGGCAGGACAAAGAAATCATTGTAAGTTGGAGGTAAACGTGTTAAAATGAGTTATAAATTCATATTTTAACCCATATATAATAGGATTTATATCACGAAAAACCTCAAACTGATACACTTGCGATAAATTTACATCAAATTATTTTTTTAATAGCAAAAAAATTCTAAACTGATATACCATTGATAAATTTACCCCAAACTGGTACATTTGTGACAAATTTACCCTCCGTTAGTTTTTGTTAAATTTCATCGTCAAATTGATGATTTGGATGACATGTGACAATTGCAAGATGTACACGTTTAAAGGTTTTATCCTCTATTTGTCATAGGCGTATTAATTTGGAGTTCTTTGTGGTACTAATCCAATTTCACGAAAAATAACATAGGGTAAATTTATCACATATGTATCAGTTTGAGGTTTTTGGTGATTAAAACAATTAGTTTATAGTAAATTTATCACAGATGTAGTTTGAGATTTTTTGTGGTCGAAAAAATAGTTTAGGGTAAATTTGTCACAGGTGTACCAATTTGAGATTTTTATTCATCAGAATAATAATTTTGGGAAAATTTATCACGGGTGTATCAGTTTAGGGTTTTTCGTAGTATTAACCTTATATAATATGTTGGTTTGTTATATGGTTAGTTATATTCAAGAAAATTGGTCATACATAAGTTTAAATATAATGTGAGTGTTAAATGAGTTAGAAATAAGATGAAATAGGTCATAAATAGGTTTATAATTTATTTATATCAAACCCATCTCTATGGAACATCTTTCATTCTCTCCCTCACTCGATCTCGCACTCACTTGTTCAGCACTCTCACCTTAATTTGGGTCTGAATTTTTTTGATTGTGTAAATATGAAAGTGTTTACGAAAATGGGCCGAATCGAGTATGAGCCATTAGACTTTATTTCATGGAAATGGGTCAAAATAAGTTAATAGATTTGTTTAGATTGGAACATTTTCGACTCCACCATCCATTTGACGGGTGTAGTCGGAGGTAATAGCCATGCTGCCTAAAAATATCAGATATAAATATCATAAAGTTGGATAAGGGAAAAAAAATCAGAATGCGCATGCCACTGAGGTTCGGACCGATCACGTGAAAGATGATGCATTTGATCATGATTTCGACAGCAACTTAGTCAACCGAAAAATTTATTAATCAGCAGGTTGGCTTAACTTTTAATTTTTAAAAGCTATTAGTGTTCATGGCGGCAGTTAGCCCTAAGGCTGCATTTGGTAGTCCGAATTTGGACCCGAATAGGATAACAAATTATTCTATCCGATGTTTGGCGATGTCCTTCGGACCGGATAAACCCGGATATACCTGGATAAAACGCCGGATAAGAAATTCAAGAGTATGGGGTAGGATACACCCGGTTTGGATAAAAAATAGCAAACCCTATTTTCTAAAGATGCGGTCATGAAGCCGCCATCTGCATATTGCTTCCCTATTCACTGCGGAAGGATGTCGTCACCACGAGATCTTCATCGCCTCCGACTACCGCACAATCATCGTTGCCTCCGACCACCGCACAATTGCCGTCGCCTCCTCCGACCACCGCGCAATTTTCATTGCCTCCGACAACCACCAAGCAAGTCACCCACCGCTGCGACCTCCGCTCCGTCACCGCCATCATCACCGATAACTACTGAACTGGGGCTCTTCGGCAATTTTCTCACTCCGTAGTTTGCTTCGGGCGCGAGAGAAATTGACGGAGGAAACTCGCTGATGATGATTTGATTTCATTCATTCAGGTGCGACATCGAGGATCAGAGCCGAGATGGTCCGGGTGCTAGCGAAGCGCGGGGCGAGGATGGTGCTCTCGGCTCGGAGCCTCAAGGCCGCGGAGGACGCCAAGGCTCGCATCACGTCTGAGTGTCTGGGCTCGGAGATCATCGTGCGTTCGATCTCAGCTCGCTCACCTCCATCCGCAACTTTGTCGCCGAGTTCGAGTCCCTAGTTCTCATCTGTAATTGCTGTGCTAACATGGCTCACTTTGATGGCAGATCCTTGATGTGATTTTTGAAGTCGGCCAAGCCCTAGATCTCGTCTGCAATGTTTGCGTTGTTTTTCTTCAATCTTTGGTTTCTCATTTTTTTCGAATTATTCATTAACAGTGTGAATATCCTATCCGGACATCACCAAATATATAATGGGATTTTACAAAATCCAAAAGAGAATTAGAAGGATTTCTAATTCAACCTTATCATATTCTATCCGGGCCCAAATCCAGACAACCAAACGCAGCCTAATATATAAAAAAGTCAGTTGTGCAAGAAAATGAGCTCACTTGCCCGAAACCAAAAAATGGAGATGTTTTTTTTTTCGAAACCAACATCTTCATTTCATATTAAAAAGGGAACATTTCAACAACAAAAAAAAGCCCTGAGTGTCCTTATTTGTTTAAAAAAAAGGGTTTGAAGTGGACTTTATTTCAAATAAGGGCCTAAAGTGCCTGATTGTGTCAAAGAATGGCCTAAAGCGGTTATAGTTGTTTCAAATAAGAGATTGGCCTTAACAGCCGGCCGATCGACCAAATTTTACGGTCGATCGAGGGTATTTTTATAAAAATATAAATTTTATCTAATTTTTTATTTAATTAAATTTAAAAAAATTAAAAAAAAAAAGGAATACTGGCGAGACGTTTTGACCTCCCGCTTGTAGCCCCGCCCCACCACCGGTGGGGCGGTGCCTGTGGTCTTCCGGGTCGCTGGCCCCCCAAAAACCTCTTGCCTATGTTGTTATTTTAAAAAAAATCAAAATTTTCTTGCAAAATAGAAAGGAGAAAAATAAATAAACTAATAAATTACCAAAATTTCTCTAGCTAAAATGACGCATGTCCTTTTTTGAGACTAATATAATTACTTTATGTCCTGATTTGAAACAATGTGCACTTCAGACCTTTCTTTGACATAATCAGGGCACTTTAGGCCCTTATTTGAAACAAGCTATACTTTTGGCCCTTATTTGAAAAAAATGAAGATACTTGGGGCCTTTTTTTGAAATTTTCTATATTAAGAAAGAGTACATAACTTCGGAGCAAACAAGTAAAAAGTAAATCAATTTGATATTGCTTGCAAAGACCGCCCTATTCGACAAAAATGGATCTATCATAGCATCAAGGCTCAAACAACGGCCGATAGCTAAATCTCGCATCATCATCAGTGATGAGCATACATCGAGAAATTTCTCTCCAATAACTACGGTTTTGCTAAAAAAACGGTGCGCATTTAGGTGGGGCATCTCCAACATGGAATAAGGGAAAATTTGCTCACATTGTAAAATTATGTGGTGTCATTGCTAACTGTTCTAAATCTAATATTTAAATATTCTAACACTTTAGCTCACATGTAGACTTAGACTTCGGCATGAGTCTATGCGTGGAGATATGTAATAAGGGGTCTGAAAAAAAATTGAATTCGGGGTCTCCTATTTTGATATCATGTAAATTTTTATGAGGCCACTGTCAACTATTATAAAAGATTAATTGGCTTATGAAGATGTGATTTAATATTGCGCTTTACTAGTATAACGACCTTTGGGTGACTATGAGAGTAACAACACGTTGTGGGGCATAAATTCTATGAGGAGTGGATAACACAACACTTTATCATTATTTGTCATTTATTTTTTTAGGCCCAAACCAAGCCGTTAATCTCTTAGGCTACGTTTGGCAGTCAAGATAAAAGTCGGGATATGATAAAATTTATACTATCTTGTGTTTGGTTCCTACTCAGGATAGGATATAGCAAGATATAAGGAGAATATAGCCTAGTTATAATTATCCTAAGGGAGAGGGGAGATAAAGGTGGATAGGATTTCTTTTATTTATGGTATAAAAACTATTTTTTTAATAACAAACTTCTTATATAATAAAATTAAAATAGTAATTATTTTTAAATAAATTTGAATTCTAGTGTTAGAAAGAAAATTTTAAAAAATCATTTTTATTTTTTTAAGTCATATTTATTATTTGATTTCTTTCTTCTTCATAATGTATAGTTTGTATGTGTATATATATACACACACGTGCGCGCACATACATACTTAGTAACTATATCATTACATATTTTAAGTATAATAGTATAGTTTTTATTTAATGAAAACATTTATTAAGAAATGGTGGAAGGGAGTCAAAATAATGATAAAAAGAGATTTATAATTAAAAAAATAAGTAAAAAATGTAGTAGAATAAACTAGATTTTAAGTAAATATATACAAACTTGAAAATGATTTTTCTAATTCTCGAAGAGAAGGAGTAATGAAATTTCTAAAAAAAATAGCATCTCCATCTTCATCTTCTTTATCTCTAGTTCATATGGAAGTTTTATGACTGCTTTGTAGCTTTTTAATTTATTATAAAACTCTACGAAAATAGCGAGAGAATTGAAACTTATTCTCTCTCTTAACTTTCTGGTTCACATCAAAAGTCTAAGAAAAACACAAAGAGAGTCAAACTTCCTTCTCTTCCATAACTTTGCGTTTCATGTTGAAGTTTAACGAATATCGCAAGAACATTTATCTTTCTTTTACTGGATTCAGCAGTGAATTACGAGAGATTCTTATGTTTTTTTTATTGTGTTTTTTCAAATTCATTTTACATCTATATATCGTATATACTAAACAATGAATATGAAATGATATGAATATATTCAGCTCTATTACTGCGATTCACCAAACACAGGATAGGATATGGTAAATATAACGGCCCGGGCCCACCGCGCACCGCTGCGCCACTTTGCAAGATATTGTCCACTTTGGACACACGGTCCTCACAATTTTGTTTTTCCGAGCGCCGCCCATACAACGCCGGAAAACGCGTCTTGCAAATTAAGGGAACGCCCAAGACTTATAAGCCATTCACAAGCTCCACTCCTAGGCAATGTGGGACTAGGAGTGTGACAAACTCCCCCCTCAAAGGTACATCGTCCCCGTTGTGCGCTCTCTGCGGCACCAGCGAGCACCCGCTGTGGCCCACATGCGGTCAGAGGTCGATTCTGATACCAACTATAACGGCCCGGGCCCACCACGCTTCCGCTGCGCCACTTTGCAAGATATTGTCCGCTTTGGACACACAGTTCTCACAGTTTTGTTTTTCCGAGCGCCGCCCATACAATGCCGAAAAACGCGTCTTGCAAGCTAAGGGAGGGCCCAAGGCTTATAAGCCATTCCCAAGGTCCCCTCCTAGGAAATGTGGGACTAGGAGTATGACAGTAAAATCCCTGATTTCATATCCGATCACATCCAATCCTATCATGACTAAAAATCCGAGCGACCAAACGCAAATAGTGGATTAAGGAATGTTGCCTTAATCATTTGTCCCTAATATTTAAATAATCTTCCATGCAATTTAGATAATTCCATACAACGAGTGATTTTATTCCGCGCATATTCTGTTTGGGATCCTTTCAAGTAGGGGTGAGCAAAAAAGACTGCCCGGACCGGGACCGCTCGGACCGGACAGGGACCAATGGTCCGGTTTTCGGTTTTAGGGGTCCGGTTCCCGGTTCCTAAAATTGGAACCGGTGACCGAGCGGTCCGGTTCCAGGGTCCGGTTCTGGAACCGAACCGCCCGACCCTTAAAAAAACAAAAATATATACGTCAAGGGTCACGTTTTACTTACGCATTATGGTTTCACTCTTTCCTTTTTTCCGCAGACATACCTCTTGGCTCTCATTCTTCTCCTCCTCCTCTCGCTACGCACACTCGATCTGCAACTCTAGTCGTCGTCGTCTCCACTCTTCAACCTGCGGCTTCGATCGACGGTCCTTCTCTTCGCCGACGAGCCTCTCTCTCGCTCCTCCGAACAACAGACAGATTGATCGATTCTTCCTTCTCATTTCTCTCTGGTCTCGGACATACCTCTCGGTTCGCCTTTGTTCGCAACATTATCTGGCGCTTCCTCTCGTGATTTTGTTTCAAGGTTTGATCGATTCTTCCTTCTCATTTCTCTTATCCGCGATTTTTGTTGATTGTTTTCGATGGCACACAAGTCCCCGTCTGAGTGATCTGTGCTCGTCTAGGAACTCGATTTCTCTCTGCCTTCGTCTCACGCGTGCGTGCGCCTCTGCTCGACACCTCCAAAGGCTTCCCCATACACTATCTCGATTGATCGATCTCTCAATCCCTCGGTCGCGCTTGGTAAGTTTTTTTCTATGATGATTTGTGCGTCTTCGTTCTTTAAAGTTGGTCTCTGTTTGCCTCCTTCACGATTGCTTCCTGTTGGTCTCTGATCAAGTCTCTTGGCTGTAAATCTGGCTGATCCTATTTACGTGATCCTCAGAGTATGCTAGAGTGTGAAATGGGTAAAACATTGCCTTTATGGACGCCCACCATGGAAAGAAGTAAAACTTCAATTTTCATTCACTACTTTTCACCTCTATTATTGCATCTTATTTGCTGACGCCCATGCTTGATTTTCTTTTAAGGCTTAGAGTAGATGTGATACTGTGATCTGTGTAAGTTTGGTAGCTATAGTCAAATTTGATCTTTATTTCCCAATCAGCTGGTCTTTTGACCAAGAAGCTCATTGTAAAAATCACCACTTGATCATCCCAAAATTAGATTACACTTAGCAGAGCACTGCAAATCCAGAACCAGATATCACTTTTTCCCTATTTAGCAGATGAAGAAAGCCTTTAGATAACATTCAAAATGAACTGCAGTTCCCTTTGTTGACACATGATTAAAGTGAGGAAAATGACATATTTCATTAATTGATTTTGTTACAGATTTACGCGCCAGCAATTCTACCTCCTCTGAGAGACATCTACCCTCATTGTGCCATTGATGATCTCCAAGGTACTTTGGCTTCACTCTAGATAAAAAAAAAAGGCCAGTTTGATTTTCTTGGATTTTTTTGTGTATATTTTCTTGGAATATATGGTGAGATTTTCATTCACTAATTTTTGCCTTGGTTTTGTATCTTATTGGCTAAAGCATGCTTAATAATCAGTTTGCTGTAAAGTTTCGCAGTTGCAACAATTTCACATCCATGTTTGAAACCGTTGTAGCATAAGCACATTGTCTTAAGTTCTCCAAATCAAAAGCTCATTATTGTTTTTTTTTTTGCTGCTAGTTGGAGTTAACTATGTAAGAAGATGTGAGCTGTTTTATTGCCAAATCCCAACTTACAAGTCTACACCTTCTTGAGTAGAATGAATAGTGCAGAAGAGAAACTTCTTTTTGATAGCACTTCAGATATAAACGTGTATATTTACATGCAATAGAGTGGCTTGTCTTCATTTTCTAACTCTTGATCTCTGTGTTTCCTACTTCATTTAGCTACTTGCAATGACTGAAAATTTTAGATGTGCTTTACTTTAATTATGTGAGCTTCCTTGTGTCGGTCAGGTATAGTAGCACCTGCTCCTGGACAGACCCAAATGAGACTGCCAACTCATTCTCCTCAGTTCACCAACACTTCTGATCAAACAGCTAGTTGAAGGGAATATCGATTATTCATAATGTTTGGGCGGCTTTCAATGTGCTTTTGATGTGCTTTTGATGTATTTAATCATCATTCGAACTGGCATTTTATTTCAGTTAATGCCCTGAATGGTTTATGGAGACATGCTTTTGATGCATTTGATCATATAGCCTCTTTAGTCTTTGTCACATGATAACTGTTGAGCCTTGAAGGCCAGTCCTTGAATCTGCAGTAGTGTAATTGTATGGTTTATGCTCCAACTTGGTGATGGTGAAGCTCGCAGGTGGTACCGGGTGCAGATTTCATCTATTTACTGCAGGTGGCACATGCATGTCATTTCTTCTTGTTTGTGTTATTAGTTCCTTGGAACCGGATCGGAACGGGATCGGACCGACGGTCCGATCTGGTTCTCGGTTCTCGAATTGACCGGTCCGGTCCACGATTCCGAAAAATGGGAACCGGGACTATTGGTTCGGTTCCCGGTTCTTGAGAGGAACCGGACCGGACGGGGCACCGCTCATCTCTACTTTCAAATTGGTCAAAAATTATATCACTTGACCAAAATACTCCTCAACTTTAATAATATATCCCGAAAACCTAAACCCTTCAACACCTCTCCTCCCTCCATCCTCCTAAACCCAAAATTGGTCAGAGGGGGAGACCCTAGACGTCTCACCCTTGAGCAAATGGAACAAGATCCTTAAAGTGAGGAAAATTGCCAATTTTTTTTTAAATTTATTGTAATTGTGTCAGTTCAGTCATATTTCTTTTTTCAATAAGTGCTAAAAATTTTGTATTTGTACTAATTCAGTTCATCCGATCAATTTTTACCAGTCGACCTTGACATGGACGCCATCCAGCGCTGGCGTGGCGCCACCAGTGTCGTCGCGATAATTTTTAATATTCTTTGAACTATTTTTTTTTTCCTTTCTGTCCTTGCCCTTGGCAACCCACGCCTTTAGCATGTTGCTGATCCGGTAACCTGCAGAGGAAGAAGAAGAAAAATGATTTTTCGAAAAAATTATTAAAATTGCCACGTCAGCGTTGGTCGGCGTCCACGTCAATACCTGCTGGCTAAAGTTGGCCAGATGGATTAAATTGATACAAATTCAAAAGGTTTAGGACTCAATTAGCCAAAAAAAATTATTACTGAATTGGCATAATTACAGCATATTTAAGATTTTTTTTATAATTTCCCCTCGTAATGTGAGGAAAGGCATTATGCTTCGTACAAAGATTATAATTGGAGAGAGGAAGAGTACTTTTTAGCACTATATATGTTGTTGGTACCCCCATGGCATTTTATTGGAGCATTTTCCTTCGAGAGTGATACATGATTTTGGATTGGGGCATGTCAAAGTAGAAGATGGGTAGCTTAGCTCCACGAAGGGGAAAGTTATTGATGTTTTATAGAGAATGCATGATTTTACGAACAGGAATTTGGCTAGACGACAACATTTTGAGGCTTGGTGGAACTGGAAATTGGTGGGAAAAGAACTAAAAAAAAGTCATAAATTTATTGTATTGGTGTAAATTCAATCCTAAACCTTTTACATTTCTACCAATATAGTACATCCAATCAATTTTGGCTAGAAATCACTAATGTAGATGTTGATCATCCTCACGGCGCGATCAACGTTGATGTGGATATTTATTAATTTTTTAAAATTGATTTTTTAGTTTTTTCTCTCTTTTTCATTTCATTATGGTCAGTGAACGTCACCATCCCTTGGGCAAGGCTGCCGACGGCCCTCACTGGCCAAAGTGAAATGAAAATGAAAGCAAGATAAATAATTATAAATTTAATCTTAAAAAAAAATTAATAATGGTCCACGTTAGTGCTGACCGCATCACGTAGGACGGCCGGCGTCCATGTTAGCGATTTTCGATGAAAATTGATCCGATAGACTTAATTCACACACACAAATGCAAAATTTTGATGACTGAATTGGCTCAATTAAAAGGTTTAGGACTGAATTAGCACCAATGAAATATGGGAACTTTCACTACAAAAAGTTTCAGATGAGGTCATGGCTCGTAAGGATTTGTACCAAGTTTAATCCTCCTGGTCGTCTGTATAGATTTAGAATAACACACTTGCTTAATTAGAGACTAGATTAAGAACAACCACATTGATAGTGTCGAATGCATGAGACAGGTAACGAGAAGACATATCGTGGGAGAGGATCTTTATCCCACATTTCCTTGTTTGAGAGGATTTTACACACTTGATAAAACTTAACTGCAAAAACTGTATCTAGCGCTGAAAATCTACTTTCATCGTTGAAACGAGGTTACGAAATAGATTCGTAGGTTTGTTTGTCGTAGTGACATTCACGCGTCATGGGACGATATCATGACCGACAAACCTTAAAAATGTGCAGGCCATGCGCCGGTAAAGAACGCGATCAATTGCCTAAACAAATCCGTAGTAAGCTTAGTGGAAGAAGCATTTCCTTTATAAAACCCCAGTATGCAAACTGTTGCGGACATAAACAAAAAAGTATTAAGTGAGAAAGCAAAGTGATTTGGGTGTTGTCATATCGAAATCCATGGTTGCTCCTTAAAAAAATGAAAGGATGCATTCCGATGAATGGCTGTGAGAAAGCTCTTCCAAAATTGGAAATGTGTTAAGATTACTCTCCCTTGCCAAAAATGGAAATTATTCCCATGCCTTCTTCTCCCTCCTCCTCAAGTATTCATTATCGCCTGACATAGCCACAATGCAGACCCTTCTTTTCTTCTTTCTTCTTTTTAATGAACATGTCGAAAGACTTAACAATGCCAGACGTGGGTCCATGTCAAGATCATCATAAATAGAGCTCAATCTCTACTGATACACAAACTGCAACCAGCATTTTAAGCTTAGGTTGCAAATAGGTGGGGAAGATTGAAAAAAAAAAATAGTCTTTTTTGGTATTTTCCTTACTCCTCTTCTTTATTGTCTTCCCCAGACTTCCATGGCATGCAAAACCTTCACAACGAAATCATGTTTTCTTCTTTTTCTTCTCCTTCTACACAAAAATTTTGACACGACACAAGCATCAAGGCCTCTCGAAATATTTCATCCACCGGGAGTTATTCCAGCGAAATCCGGTTTGATGAAGCCTAGGCCGCCTTCCATTGGTAGGTACGTGATAAATCGTTACAAGAAGACGGAGACTGAGGCTTTTAGGCCAACAAGTCCTGGGCACAGCCCCGGCGTCGGCCATCGCGAGCCACCGAGTGCTCCGTGAGGAAGTTGGCCGCTACATGCCACCGGGTGCTCCACAAAGAAATTGGTCTCGACTAATTGGTGCATGACGTGGCGCGGCTCGAGGCCTTCAGTTGTTCAATATAGCCATTGTGAGGAGATTGGTATGTTATGGAGCAGAGTAAAAAAATAAAGTTTCCAAGAAGGGATTTCTTTTTTTCCCGGGCCTTCTATATCGCTGAATGAGTTAGGGTTTTCAAGTAGCTCGCCTTCTTCCAATATCATATATGCAAGGGGAAAGGTGTGGCGACGAGCATGGTACAGAGTTTACTGTGTAAATTGAATTTTGTTTAGCATTTGGTTCCTGCTTGGAATTGCTTTCCCTTGTATTTGGCCTCTAATGTTTCTCTCCTCTATACATGGTAAGATTTCTCCTACTTTTTTTAGAATCTTGGACATGACATTGACGTGGTAATATGTGAAAAGTACGACAATCGACAAACATCATATATACTTAAGATGTCCAGCAGAATATCTATTAGATTACACAGACAGTATAGTAACTTGTGTTTTTAGTGCGACCCATTGGGGTGGCCGTAGATTCTAAAAACACATTTCATGGGTTCGGTCTTTGTGCCCCCCCCCCCCCCCCCCCCCCCCCCCCTTTTTTTTTTGGCTAGAAGATTATTTTTTATAAGTTTGTGGGCCAAAAAATTGGCTTGGATATAGACTTGATTTATGCAATATTCGCTCCACGAAGTTAGCATGTTTCAGTTTTTAAGGTCAAAGTTAAACGGAAGAGTAGATGGTCCAATCATATATTCCTCTTTTTCAAAAAGTTATTGGCTTTGTACATACCATATATTCAAGAAAATAACCATTGCGTTTCACTTCTCCTAGGGTGTGTCTACCTAAATCATGGAATTTTTATGCCTGATCAGCACGTTTTCTTAAAAGGTAACATTGATTTATAAAACGAGCTAAAAATTTTCCTAATTTTTCCAATAACTTTCTCAATATATTACTGAATTTTCAGTGTATGACATCATCCACATACCTTATGAATAGTTTGTACGTATAAAAAAATAAAAATAAAAATAAAAAAATCTTATGCATACGGTCGTTTTGTATCCTCACGACCAAGAGCACGCATCCAATAAGACCCCAAGAAAAAATTGTTTTTTGTTTCTAGATTTTGGATGGGTCAATGTTGTTGTTGTGGAACATGTCCTTTTCATTGACGTTAGCTTTTACCGAATATAAAATCTCGTGGATAAGCTGCTTTGCCCATGATCTGATCTTGATGATCAAAATCAAATTGTGGCTTGTAAAGTAATGGGAACTCTTAAGAGGTGTTCTGGGTGCCCCACGTTGCACCCCACTACTGATTGCATCACGTCCTGACTGACACCAAGTCAAAATCTCGAGGGAAGGGGTTGTGGCTGACTCGGTCCGCGGGAAAATTACCAAAAAAGTACTAAACCTTTTATATTTATGCCAATTCAGTCCTAAACTTTTTTTTCTTGCTGATTCAGTCCTAAACCTTTTGCAATTGTGCCATTTAAGTCCTTCCGACGAATTTTCGCCGGCCGGTGCTGACGTGGACGCCGGCCGGCCGGCGACTCAATATTTTAATACTTTTTAAATATTTTAATGATTTTTTTATTAATTTTTTATAATTTTTGGAATTTTTTTTCTTTTTTCATTTTTCCGTTTTCTCTTTCCACGGTTCCATCGCCTTCTTCATCCTTGCTGCAGATAGTCGCTGGTTCTTCCTCCGCCGCGGCTCTGTCCTTCCGCTCCGTCCTCCTTCCTCCGGCCGCCTAGCGATGGGCATGACTCGGCCCGGCGAGATCGAGGCAGCTGGTCCGACGATCTCGGGCTCGCTTGAGGACGGCAAGCCACGAGCTCTTTCGCCTGAGGCTGGGGAGCAGATTCCATGGGAAAGGATCTTTCGCTTGGAGAGGAGAGCGGCGGGAGACGGAGACAAGGAGAGGGCGGATGCATCGGCAGAGAAATAGCAGGAAGCGCTGTGGGTCTCGGGTTCGGCCGAACTCGTTTGTCTTATCCTGTGGTCTCGGGTTCGGCCGACCCCCCAAATCCCAAGCCCTAATTTCAATTTCTTCCATTGGAGTCTTCACGGCCTTCGTCTTCTCCTTGCGAATCGCGAGTCCTCCAGTCGAACACGAGGCCTTCATCTTCCCATGGAATCTGCTCCCCGGCCTCAGGCGAAAGAGCTCATGGCTTGCCGGCCTTAGGCTAGCCCGAGGCGAGCCCGAGATCGCCGGGACCACCTGCCTTGATCTCGCCGGGCCGAGTCATGGCCATGGCTGGGCGGCCGGAGGAAGAAGGAGGGAGCGGAGGAGTCGCGGCGGAGGAAGAACCAGCGACAATCTGCAGCAAAGAGGAAGAAGCAGGTGGAACCGTGGAAAGAGAAAAGGGGAAAAGGAAAACAGAAAAAAATCATATATTTTTTTTAAAAATAAAATAATCATTAAAAATATTTAAAAAGTATTAAAATATTAGATCGCCGGCCGGCCGGCCGGCATCCACGTCATCGCCGGCTGGCCAAAATTCGTCGGATGGACTTAAATGACACAGTTGCAAAAGGTTTAGGATTGAATTGGCAAGAAAAAAAAGGTTTAGGACTGAATTGGCACAAGTGCAAAAGGTTTAGGACTTTTTTGGTAATTTTCCCGCAATTATTAAAAGAAATCGATATAATCCAAGATTCTGACCTCAGGCGAGGTGCTGCCGGCGCCATATATGACTCTCAACAACCAGCTTTGGGCTTGCCGAGGTCTCGTCGGCCGGCCGCTAGTCCTCGCTGATTTTGAGTTTTGTATTGAAAAAAAAAAAAAGCAAAAGGCTTTGCACAATATGATTTTTCAAACACCATTTAAACCAAAATTGTTTCTTAATGTGTGGATACTTTTATTAAGGTATCTTTCACCAAAAGTTATTCTTCATTTTTTTACTAAAAGGATACGGGTTCTATGAGTATTCTAGATAGAAATTGTATCAATGGAAGACAAGGAACACATATGCTTCGATGGAGTTTAATCAATAATGAAGTCCGATAACATAAAAAGCTTTGTTAGAGTACAATCGACAGCAAAGTGTGATGACAAAGACGACCAATATCTTGGGAGTTGAAAGATATTTAAATTATTGAAAAGATAAATGGTGAAAAAATAAAGGCGAAGATAATTTGCGAAAACATTGAGTTTTTTAATTGATCGATTGATTGATAGAGGCCTTTACACAAATTGTACTCAAGGTATCTATAACCCTCTTCAGAAAATTACAAATGGTGGTTACACGTGATGGTCGTGAAATTTGAAAGAATAAATAATTCCTCAATCCTTCCGGCAGTTACTGGAAGTTACATCACAAATACCTATATAAAAGAAGTTACAAGAAATCCTAAATTAACGGATGTAACTAGACATGGACGGTTTCGCGGAACCGCCGGTTCCGGTTCCGGTTCCGAACTTTTAATTTTATTTTTAAAATAATAAAATAAAATTAATAAATTATAAATTATAATCAAATTGTACATTGTAATAAAATTTGAAAAAAAAAAGAGAATGAATGGGCTTGAACTTAATGAATTATCATTAAGCGCCTACATATCTTCTTGGGGATAAAAGAATCAAAACCCATGTAGTTCTCTTACCTTTGGTAACCTCCAACTTACCTCATCGTCAATCGTCGCTAGCGGTTGTGGTGGTGGTAGTATCTCCACAGTCATCACTGAAGAATTCGTGTTCTCGATCTAGCTCTTATTGGAGAAATCTAGCCTTTGTCCAATCATCGATACAATCTTGATACTCCACACTTTCTGGACTTAATCTTGAACGGAGGGAGTCTAAAATTAATCCTCCAGCACTAAATGCTTATTCAACCGCCACTGTTGAAGAAGGGATCGCTAATATTTGTTTCGCGATGAGGAAGAGAACTGGAAATTGATTTGAATGGTTCTTCCACCACTCAAGAATCTTGAAATTTGCGTTGTGTTCGAAATCACTAAACTCAAAAGAAATTGTTAAATAGTTTTTTAATTCAAAAATACTACCTGTTGATGTCCATTTCTATTTTTTTTTGGCCTACTCTTGAGCATTTTATACCCTCTACTAAGTAGTGAAATACCCGCATCGCTTTCTGAGACACTATGTTAGGTAGATCCACATCGACTATCACTTAAACCATATCTATTGTAAAATTCATTATATAATGCTACTATAGCTTCTTTAACATCTACTTGTATAATTGAAATATTTATTACTTCATCCAAATGTAAACAATCATAATAATAAGCATTCAGATAATCTAATAAACCATCTAATTTAGTACGTGGATCGAAAATAATACCAACTAAATAGACAAGAGGAATGTTCAAATAATAATGCAACCATTTTTCTCGCAATACTAAAATATTCGAAGCTAATTCAGTATCTTTTTCATATGCATTAAAAACATTAGCAATATTAACACACTCTATTAAAAATAAATGCGTAGTAGGATAATAAATACTAGATAAAGTTTTAGCAACATCATTAAAAATTTTCAAACAATCTAAATTTTTTTTGCAAACGTCCCAATGTTGCGGGAGTAAAGCAATATCGGGAACAGTATTTGAAATAAAGGAACATAATAAATCTTTGTAATCAAAAGTTTGTAGAAGCATATCGTAGGTAGAATTCCAACGAGTCGGAACATCTTTTAGAAACCTTTTTGCCTTTCTCCCATTTTCTTTACAAAATTTTCCCCACGCTTTCATAAGTTGAGGGCGGCTCCATAAAAATCTAATTGCACTATTTATTGGGTGAAGAGAAGTCACAAGAACTCATAAATCATTTTGAACACATAAATTCAAACATGACAAGCACATCTAATATGAAAAAATTATCCGCCAAAAGAGGGTTTACATATTTTTTTCTAACTCGGGAATGGAGCAGTATTTGCGGCGGCATTATCAAAACCAATTGAAAAAATTGTATTAATCAAACCATATTCTTCTAAAACTTGCCTAATTATTCTATAAATATTATGGGCCGTATGTATTTCAGGAAAAACTCGAAATGCAAGAAGTCTTTTTTGAATAACCCAATCATCACATATCCAATGGCATGTGACACCCATATAAAAATTAATATTCCAAGAATCACTCCAAATATCACTACCTATATGTACACGTCCTTTGAATTCTTCAAAAAATATTTTCAAATCATTTTTTCGATCTTTATAAACTCGTTTAAGTTTGCGTTTAAGAGTAATTTTGGGAACATATGGTGCTTGCGGAACCAGCGCAGTGTTTACCAAATATCTAAAATTAAAATTTTTACCAGTATTAAACGGAGCATGCTCAATGGAAACATATTTAGCTAATGTTTGTTTATAAAGTGTATTAGTGAAACGGATTAAAGGATGAGGGTTAGGATTGGCGAACCCGAAAATTTGTTGTAGTCTAGTGTCAATCCCCGCTTGCGTTGGATGTTTTTTCGTCAGATGCCGACGAAATGTTCCATAGCCATCTCCTTTACCAAGTTTGTATTTTTGCGGATAATATTTACAGCTTAGATCAAACTTACTTTCGTTTTCATTCCATACTTTGTCGAAGTGTAGCTATAAGTCGGATTCTCGGCTCTTCCGTCCCGACTCTTTTGGTATCGACGATCCTTCGACATCAGTGGCAGTGGCAGTAGGAGAATAAAGACTTTCTTGCGTTGCGATGTGCTCGACGTTGGGATTGGGAACATCGTCGTCTTCCCAACATGCATATTCACGAGAATCATATTCATGAACAGGAAAATCGGATTCTCCCATCCCCATCGGGCTCTTTCCCTTTCCAGTATTTCTGCTTCCACTTGCCATTTTTTGATAGAATTGATCGGAAAGTTGATTCAAAGAATTGAGACGGAATTGAGACGGAATATCGGATCGAGAGAATTTGACTTGAGAATTGAGAGTATTTGAGAGAATTGTGAGAAATTGTGAGAAAAATAAAGAGGGATTGTGAGGTTTTTATAGAGTGTGTTTTTTTTTTTAGGAATTTGCAATGGCCAAAATAGCCGATGCAACGGTCCGAAGGCCCTTTGGGGAAGAGCCGTTTGGCTCTTCCCGAGGGGGGGCAGTGGCTCTTCCCTAGAGGGGCCCACTGCCCCACCCCTAGGGCCCCTCATCCCCCTCTTTTTCTTCTGGTTCCGAAAAATTCGAAATCGGAACCAGCCCTTGAAGTCCGGTTCCGATTCTGGTTCAGAATCGCGGGCTCGGTCAATGGGCCGGTTCCGAGCCCACGGGCCCAAATGGCCATGTCTAGATGTAACATAATCACTTCACAGTTTTCTTCTTGTCGATTGCTCATAGTCGACATCAATGACTTTGTTGAGAAATTTCAAGTCTCTCGTCGATAACTTCACATTGTGTTGCCAATGACTTCACTAGCGAGTTGTCGATTCCCTTCAAGTTATGAATAAGTTTTTTTTTCACAAATGACCAAATTCTGCTCTCATCTACTAAGTCTATCACTTGTCGATAATGTAAAACTTTAAGAAATTAATATCTTAAGGCAACAAGAGTTGCGGGTAAAGGTAGTCATATATTGTGTTTTATAATATTTTGTACATTGCTAATGAAAGGTACATGTGCCTATTTATAGGCTTTAAAGGTTAACTATCTAAAGTAACAAATAACAAAATATCAATTACATCAAATCAAAATCAAGACAAATCTCCTAAATATTTTATATATATCTAACACATGAAAATAATTATGGAGAAAATCTCTGTTGAGCTGTAGCCTTGCTGACTAACATCCCCCCGCAAGCTGATGTGGTAGAGATCACGGTAAGCTTGATCTGAAGAAGACGGAACCGAGGAGCAAAGACACCTTTAGTAAAGATGTCGGCTAGTTGATCATGAATGGAGATGTGCTGAACATGAAGCCGTCCTTTGGTCACACGCTCGTGCACAAAGTGGTAGTCAATCTCTACATGTTTAGTGCAAGCATGGAAGATGGGATCATTAGTAAGATAGATAGCAGAAATATTATCACACCAAAGGACAGGAGGAGCATGCAGACGAACATGAAGATTGCGTAGCAGAGCTTCTATCCAGATAAGTTCTGCAGTGGTGTCAGCAAGACACTTAAACTCAGCTTCGGTACCAGATCGGGCAATGGTCCTCTGTTTGCGGGAGCTCCACGAAATGAGATTTGAACCCAAGGAAATGCCAAACCGCCAACAGAGCAACGAGTATCTAGAACACTAGCCCATTCCGCATCGGAAAAACATGCAGCTAAAAAGAAGAGCTGGGAGTGAAGAGAATACCATGATGTTGAGTGTCTTTGATGAAACGAAGGATCCTTTTTAACAAATTGCCAGTTTATCTCAGTGGGAGAGTGCATGAACTGATAAGCTGTGTTGATAGCATATGCAATATCCAAGCAAGTAAGCGTGAGATATTGTAGAGCCCTATAATGCTACGATATAGCGGCCGATCAGAAGGGTACACTAAGATGAAAAACAGGGCACTAGTCGAAGTTGTACACAACATGGAAACAGGGCGAGCTTCTGTCATTTTGGCTCGCATAAGTAAATCTACAACATATTTAGCCTGATGAAAAATAATGCCTCGGTCTGTCAGTTGTATTTCAATGCCAAGAAAGTAATGAAGCTCTTCTAGATCTTTAATAGAAAATTCATGTTGGGGAGATTTAATGAGAACTGACAAGAGCGCATTAGGTGACCCAGTGACAATAATGTCACAACATAAATCAGAAGGAAGATACTATGCAGAGTTGTATGGAGAATAAAGAGTGAGGAATCAGCAACTGAACAAATTAAGCCCAGCTAAACCAGAAAAGCACTACGGCATTGATGCTAGGCGGGAAAGTCTGTTTGAGACCATAAAGAGATCGTTGTAATTTGCAGACATAATGGGGATGAGCAGAATCAACAAAGCCAGGGGCTGCTCCATGAAAATTTCTTCTGTTAAGGGCCTATATGGAAACTCTCCAGGGAAATTGTTTCTATTCCAAAAGTATTCCGAAACGCGTATGGTTCAAAAATGTTCCAAAAGTGTTTCACGGAACACTTTTGTGCCAGGGAACACTTTTGAAGAAACAAAAAAAAAAACTTGATTTTGGATTTTGAAACACTTTTTGGAACACTTTTGGAACCACCATCCATCGTCGCCCACACGGCCACCACCCACCGGCCACCACCGACGCCAATCACCTGCCGACGGCGGCGGAAAAAAGTATTTTTTTTTTACTTACCAAACGCGTTTTTGTTCCCAAAAATCATAGCTGAGAACAGAAACACAAAAAAGTGTTTCTGTTCAAAAAATTCTCCTAGGAATAGAAACGTTACCATACGCAGCCTAAATGACGATGAAGAAATGCACTCTTCACATCAAGCTTTCGAAGTTGCCCTCCATGAGAAAGGCATTAGAGAGGACATTGCAAACTGTCACATGCTTCACGACAAGGCTAAAAGTCTCATTGTAGTCAACACCTTCTTGTTGATGGAATCCCTTTACAAATAATCGGGCTTTATACCACTCAGGAGAACCATCGGCACGGAGCTTAACCCGAAATACCCATTTGCAGCCAATGGGTTTACATTTCGGAGGAGGAGACACTAATGTCCAAGTCTAATTTTTTATGAGGGCAATGTATTCATCCTCCATAGCTATACGCCAATTTGCACCTTTCCGAGCCTGGCTAAAGCAAGAAGGTGTGAAAAAATCTTACATAGAGGTGGCCAACACATAAGTGTGATCAGTGCAAATGTGTTTGCAAGCTAAAGTGCCATCATGAAGGCGTGTCACCAAATGATGTGTCGGCTGAGCTGATGAATTCAGCAGAGAAGCTTCTAGCAAGATTGGTGAAGCTACGAACTGAGAGGGAGACCCAACCGCGGGTTCATGCAGTGAGGTTTCGGACACACCTGAATTACGCTGATTCTGTAGCAAGGAATTAGCATACTAAAAATCACAGTTAGAGGAAGAACAAGGCTCATGTGGTGGTTGCTGTGGCAAAGGAGTTCTAGATAACTTAGCATAAATAACCTGCTGAATGGTTGCGGCGGCCTCCAAATATGATTGCGGAATGTTTTGCGCATAAAGGATATCTAATTTGTCAAACACTGCATCAGCAACAATGTAGAATCGTTGATGTTGAGGGGAATAACATCTATATCATTTGTATCCTGCTGGGTAGCCCAAGAAAATGCATCTGTGTGACCATGGTTGCAGTTTGTTCTTCACATATCGAAGATTTGGATACACTGTGCAGCCAAAAACTCTGAGATGAGTAATAGATGGAACCATCTGAAATAAGATCTCTCATGGTGATTTATTCTACAGAACAGGTGTGGGCAGTCGATTGATAATGTGTACAGTTGCTTCAAAGATAGAGTCCTAATAATGATAGGGGATAGAAGAATGATAGAGCATCGCGAGTCCCTATGTTTGTGCTCAGTTGAGCATTCTGAAGTGGTAGGCATAGATAGGAGGTCCTATGAAAAATACCTTTCGCATGCAATAATTGAACAAATGGTGTAGAGATAAATTCTCCCGCGCAGTCAGATAGAAAAGCTTTGATCTTATTATCGAGTTGATTTTCAACGAAGGTGAGAAAAATAATGACAATGGATAAAAACCGATCGCGAGAGTGAAAAAGATAAACCCAAGAAAATTTAGAGTAATCATCCGTAAAATAGACATAGTATTTATTATTTTGGGATGATGTGATAAAAGCAGGCCCCTAGACATCAAAGTGAATTAGTTCTAGGAGAGCCTTGGACCTATTAGTTGTTAGTGGATGAGACTGTTTATGACTCTTGCTGGAAAGACAAGTTGAACAAACTTAGAACAAGACTTAACAACTTATTGAAGATTCTTGAAATAGTAGGAACTGCGGCATGACCAAGACGACAATGCCAATAGGTGAGTCACTCCACTTGAGAAATGAAGCGGGTTGGAGACATAAGTGAAAATGATAAGAATGCGTAGAGGCCTTGATTAATGTCCCCCCGAAGAAGGATCATGCCCATACGACGGCACTTCACAAAGAAACAGTTCGGTGAGAACATAAAGTTACATGAATTTTCAGCAAAAAATTGACAAACAGAAATTAAGTTCTTAGTGAAAGACAGAATGACCAGAATATTATACATGCAGAAATCATGGGTAATAAAAGTACCTGTGTGAGTGATGGGAAGACTTGACTCATTACCTATGGTGACCTACTAACTGCTATGATATGGCTGAACTGAGGATAGCCGATGAGGATTATTGGTAATGTGATGTGTGGCGCCTGAGTCGGGATACCAGGCATCAGGAGACACCACCGATGGTGGAAGAAGTGTCTCCAATTGAACTTATGGTGGAAGTGGCTGTTGCTGGTGCATGTGGCTTCTAGAGAACCCAAATTGTTGGTTAAACCAATTGTGACAAACAACAGCCTTGTGTCCTGGGCGATTGCAAATCTGATACCTCACATTGCTACGTCTTTGATTTTTATTGCCATTAAAATTTCGGTACCGAGAGTTTCCTGGATTATTTTAGTTGGGTTGTTGTCCATAAGGATTAAGATTCCCCTGTTGCCCCGTATTTGAGTTGGGGCTATTTAAAGTAGAAGTCGGGCCACGCTGTGGTGCGAATTTTCGCTCAAGCTGGTGCTGTGCGCGACAAAGGCAGCTGGTTGGGTGGTTTGTGGTTATTGGAGCTCCAATTAGGGGTGAGCGGTTTCAGGTTCCGAGTAGGTTCCTGTTGACACCTAATTTCGGATCAGTTTTTTTTTAGCTATTTCTTAGAAAATTCATAAAAAAAAATTCATAAAAAGTCATAAAATTACAATATCAACTTTGGTGGCCTTGGTCAAGCCTAAGGAACCATTTTTAACAAAAAAATAATTTTTTTATATTTTTCGTATTTTTTAGTATTTTTGGAAATTAGAAAAGTACTTGAAAATTCAAGAAAAATAGCATTTCACGTCACAAAAATATGAAAAATAGTCAATATTTTTATTTTAAATCCCTTGTCTTTTTTACCTCACAAAAAGTCCAAAATCAAATTCAATGTTACGTGTTCCTTTGTTACACATATGATTGAATTTGGTAAAAAAAATGTCAATTGAGTCTTTTAATATGTAATTTTGGCATTGTTTAGGATCTTGACATTCAATCTAATTGTCTCTTATTGCAATTTAACCCAATTGTTTGCACAAACTGCTCAATTGCATAAATTGGACAAAATTGCATATTTAATTGCATTTTAGTCCTTGAAATTGGGCACAATTGAAATTACTTTCAATTCAAGGACTGCCATTACAAATTGAAATCACTACCCAATGCTTTTCACCATTTTGAATCGATTGGAATAGGTAATTTGGTTCAATTTGATCATTTGAACCTTCAATTTCATGATTTGCCTAAATCCAATTAAATAAAAATTTGGGGTTTTGTTGAAATTGACATAAACTTTAGGGTAAAACCACATTTTTAGATAAAATTCAAGCCCTAAATTCGATTCTGAGGTCCAATTGCAAAAATTCCCCATCAATTTGGGTTTAATTTGAAAAATTACAAATCGGAGCCGGGTCAGACCGCCGGTCAGACCGGTCAAATCGGTTCGCTACAGTGCTTCGTCTTCCCCTGAAGCTCCCGCGCGGATGAACAGTCATCGTGCCAATTTTGATCGTCAAATTGAGGGGCAATTCGCGAATAATTGGAAGGGGATTGGTGGGCGTCTTATTCCTCTCATCGTCCCCCGCCGATTGACACCAACGGCACCATTCAACGTTGCCGGAAGAGAGAGCAATCGGTCGGTCAAGCTACGGATCTGCGAAAGTCAACATTTACCAAACGCAGGTCAAATTCGTTATAAATTCCCGCAGAATGACACCCGCCGGACAACCAAATGGAGCTGGACAGAATACCCAGCATCTCCGTCGCCGTTAGCATACCATTTGGCACGTGAATCCAAGTGGGCAGAGGTCCCCCGATTCGCGGCAAAAATCCTTGAAATGGTATATAGCCCGCGAGAGCTTTCGAGAAAGAAGATTAGTTGATTCAGTTAGAGGAGAGTGAACAGAAGCGAAGGAGAGAAAAAACGAACGAGAGAGAGTTCGCCCTCCATCGCCATTGTCGAGGGTAGAGCTCAAATTTGCAGAGCATCGGTTAGGCCTTTCCAGGCTAGACCAAAGCTCAAAGAGATCGTCAGGAGAACGTCCATACAGCCGGGAATCGATTGCCGTCGGCCGCGCTGCCTGAAACCGTCGGGACAGGTGAGATGGGCTTTTGAGCTTCTCACTGTGCATCAATGGCGATTCATGCATTTCTTGCTCATTCTTGCATTTAGAGTGTGCGTTTTGTTCCTTAGACATTACAGACCATCATTGCATCTTCATTTTGCATAGACTTCACTCAAATACCTCGAATCGAGTCTTCAAAATTAGCCTCCATAGTCGATCCATGTTCATCTTTGCCTAGCCAAATCTAGGTCGTGCGAGCTCGATCGGAGCTCGAGGTAAGTCTTCTGAACCTCCATTGATGCTATTCTGTGACTGAATTGCCATGGTTTGATGTGAATCGAGCGATCGAACTTCCATGGCCGTACTCGGCGTTCTGCATGATGCTCACAATTCTGTGAATTAGATGCTACGATTCTTAGGTATGTTAGACTAGAGACGATTGCGAGTCGATTGGTATTGGTTTTGCGCGATTTCGTTAAGATCCCACCGTTGGATCATCGTCAGAGGTGCTCAGCCGTTCATTTCACCGGGGTTGAGAGGTTGAAGGCGAAGCTGACGTGGCGGAGTCAAGAGTCAAAGGCCCAGGTGTCGTCCTGTGGTTGGTCCGCGGAGGTGTCGAGTCAGCACGATCGTTAGTTTGCTAGGCTAAGTTGGATTAGATCCAACGGCTAAGATAAATCGTGTCCAATAATTGATGGCCGTCCGATTAGTAATTAGGTTTATTCCAAAATGTTTTAAAATCAGAAAAAATCAAAATGGGTTGAAACGGTGCCGTTTGGGTTAGTGGCAGTGCGGCGTCGTTTAGGTTAGTGAGGGTGGACGGTCCAGATCGAGTCTTGCGTTCTAATCCTGACCGTAGGTTTTAGTAAGTTGATCAGACGGCCCTGGTCGAGTCTCCGTTCAATCTAGGCCGTAGGTTTTAGTAATCTGAACCGGCGGCCGTGGGTTAGCCGCGCGGTTCAATAGGAACCGTCGGATCAAGTCTAGATAATCCGAAAATAAAAAAAGCTGGTACGGCTTCGTTTTTGAGTCTTGGGTCGCGCGGGTCCGGGTCTGGGCCGGGTTCCGACCCGAGTGGGTCAGGTTAACCCAGTCCGAAGTATTTTTTTATAAAAAATTCAGAAAATGATTTAAAAATAAAAAAATTAAAAAAAAATTCTAGAAAATCCCAAAAAATATAGGAAAATTGTGGGAAAATCCTTGATATTCCAGAAATTCCCAAAAATTGGGGATTGACCACAGACAACTGGTCAATCCTATTTTTGGGGTTTCTTATCCGTTCTTCCGAGAATTGACGATATTACCCTTTAGGGGTAAGTCGCCTCTGTTGTGTACGTGAGGTAAAGTCGATAATGCCAAGGTAAGAATTAGGGTCGGTTAGGCGACCAATTCTTGGGCTTGGGTTTTCGAGTCTCGTCCCTTTTCTCAAAATGACGATTTTACCCCTCAATGGGTAAATCGTCTTTCACATTCCAATCGAGTCCTGAAAATTGCTTAAAACTAGGGTTTGGGTCAGGTGGGTGACCAACCATAATATTTGAGATTTTCAGTTCTCGCCTTCGTCCAAAATGACGATTTAACCCCTCCAAATGTAAAATCACTTCTAAATTTTAGAAAAATCCTGGAAATTTTAGAAAAATAGGAAACTGATTGGCATGATCGCCAATCCTAATTCCACTGTCTTTTGACTTTATATTCCATCTGAAATGATGATTTTGCCCTTCCGGGGTAAATTGTCCCCAAATTTCTCAAAATTACGATTTTGCCCCTCATGGGCAAATCATGTCAAAATCACTCCGAAGCTTTGATTGATATTTCTCTAGGCTAATAGGGCCTCACTAGGGATGCCATGCTGCTTTCATGCGATTTATCCGTATGCTTTGGATCCTTGATTTGGGCATTTATTTTCACTGATTGTGAGTGATAGGGTAGCCATTCCTATCTGCATGAACTCCTAGATTTAGGATCCGTACCCCACTCATCTGTATGAAATCTTAGTATTAGGTAAATCATTCAACTTAGGTGCCGAAAGGGCGTCAACTCTGACAGTTGACGTAACAAAGTCCCCGATCTCACTTCTCTGGTTTTCGCAGAATCGAATAGATCGCTCCCAACTATTCGATAGGGTTTCTGATCGTACCCTCCACGAAACGATTGGTGGCGACTCCTAGGCAAGTACACATATCACATGTCACTAGACCACATCGAAGGTCGACCATACACATCCAGCCGTTGCGATTTGGGTAATGGACCTTGGGAGAGGTCCGCATCCGATCAGGCGACATCGGGCGGCCCATTAGCCCTCGAGAGCCCGGCTACGCCGACGAGAGGGTCGCGACAGACTGGCGACTCTGCTGGGGACTATTGTAAACTAGAATCTATGGTTAGGAATTTTAGAGGACTTGAGCCGATTAAAAAGTTGATTGGTTTATCTGACCTTATTTTCTGCAGATGCTCTCGAATGTGAGGTACGTACGCTAACCGTTGTGTTAGATGTTTTTGCAGATTGAAGAAATAAGGGGTGAAGTGATTGGTGACATCTTTCCTGCAGGTTGGAGTTGGGAATGTATGTTTATATTACGCGCATATTGAAGCGGTGTTTGATACAAACTGCTGTTCATGACTTGCATTGTGATGATCACGACACATCGCACACACTGGCGGTCAAACCCCGACTGCAACCACCTCTAGGTTACCTTAAATAGGGAAAGGATGTGAAAGGATCTCGTGTTTGATGGCACTTGAGACTTTTGTGTTCGTTCCCGCTCACAATCCAAATTGGCGATATCTAGCCCTCTTTGGTGGGTACCCTTGGGGAGGAGTCTGCCTCATTTGGATTGTGGGAGCCTGAGCCTTAGGTTCCTCACCTGATTTTTTATTCTTAAAGTATACCCACTTGTGTCATGCACATGTGTATGGATGCTTGGTATACCTAAAATCGTCCGTCGTTACAGGGGAACATTTCACATTCCTCGAGTTTGGTTGGTAAGGCATTTACTTTCAATGTACATTACTATTCCCTGTTCCATAGTATGACTCATGCATTTCATAGATCCACATGCATTTACATGTATCGTAAAAATCACTCAAGTGACTAATTGAAATAACAATGATAAGGGGGTAGGATGTCGCTGTTCCCTAGAAGTTCAACAGAGTTGGTAACCTTCGAATGCCTAAGGAAAGTCACTCGCCCTGGACCGAACACGAGGTTGCACTTTACCAATTTGTGCATGGCCGAGAGCTAACTGGACGCAAGTTGGGATACGCCGAAGATTGTCAAACCCGCTACTATGTCGATAACCTCAGGTTTAAGCGACAAGCAGACGAAATGTTCAAGGATTACTTGGAAATGAAGAGACAACATCGCAACCGCTTGGCTAGGGACGCGTACGCTTGTTGAAAGGCTGAACGGCAAGCTAATGAAGAGATACCCATGATCACCCTTTGGGGAAAAAGGAGACGCCCTGCGATCAAGACAAGGCCGAAACACATTGTACTCAAAAAGACGAGACGCGAGAAGACTCCAGAAGTCATTATACCATGGACTAGAGAATGGCTAGAGGAGCTGAGATGCCTCGATCAATTCACCGAAGACGACCCCTTACACTCAGCTGAGGGATGGTTCCCGACTGACTATCATTGTAAAGAAGAGTAGACCTTTGGGAAAGGGTGGTTTATATCCTCACATTTCATTGACCTTTTATGGCTTTCTTGTTTGAAGAGTCTCTCTTTACCTTTCTTTTGTTAGGCGTCCTGATTATAATAAGGGATTCATTCCGCTCTACTCCCATTTGATGTATTGACCAATGGAATGTGATGTTGTTGTTTCCCTTAGTCACTAGAGTGAACCTGACTAAATTGCATAATTCACTTTCCTAAAATTCAAATTAGACTTTAAGTCAGGCCTTCAGTACCTGAAAAAGGTTCTAATTTCTATTTCTTCAATTGAACTATGCAATTAAGTTAGCCCATGCATGTTTCATGGCTTTTGCATAGTCACATGTTTAAAGTAATTTTTTACGATTAACTTTTCAAAATTATTTGCATATTTTAGACTTGATGGGAAAGAACGATATTCAAGTATTCAAAGTTCCTCGAACCGAGCTCCTATCATGGTGGGATAGCATGGGCGAAGCCAGCTAGAAATACGCCAAATCACGACTGGGGTATCTATTGGAGCTGCTGAAGATTGAGTGCCCACCTGCCTTTATTCAAGCCATGGCGTTCTATTGGGATCATACCACTGCTACATTCTGCATATAAGGGCTGTAAGTTACCCCTACTCTTGAAGAGTACAGCGCCGCCATCAGAGTTGAGTTTACTCACTTGATAGTTCAACCTCCCATAGGATTTGAGCCCTTAAGTCAACTAGCTGAATTCCTTGACACAAGCCTCAACGAAGTCAAAGCAGATGCCAAAAGTAATTCTGGACGAATTTCACTATTCTTCCTTCTAGATCGATTCCCCAACCTCTCTGTCGCTAAAGGGACTAAATTTGGTAGAACATTTGTCTTGGCTTTCTTTAGCTTTGTGCTATTCCCGATCTCATCCGTCACCTTCGACCCTATTATGACTGTAGTAGTCAAACAAGTTTGTTGTGGGTGGGATTACTCGAATTATCCTTGCTGAGACCTTCATTTCCCTAAATCACTTCAAGAAAAATAAGAATGGAATCTTTAGAGCCTCTAGTGATCTTCTGTACCTTTGGTTCACATATCATATCAGACAATTCCATAGCTGCATAGATTTTACTAAGATTAGTTCCGATGACCATCCTCTTAAAACCTTCGTCAAAACCCATACACGTATTCCTAAGTTCAACTTCATAGAATGGAAAAAATTCCTTGAAAATCTAAAACTAGAACAGCTCCGATGGCGGCTTGGACTGCCAACACTGGGCAAAGTCAGGCTCACATGTAATGGCGAAGACCCAGTCCCTTTATTAGGATTTACAGGCGCTACCGCATATTATCCAAAGAGGGTTATCCGACAATTCGGGGCATTACAGGAAATCCCTTCTCCACCGCGGCCTAGTATCTTTTCATTTGACGTACCAAAAGAGACCCTCATAGGAGAAGAAAAGAAACAGATTAAAGATAAGGTGGAATTTATTATACACACTTTGAAAAACTCTCAAGCTGAAGATATAAGATGGCCAGAAAACATGACTCGCAAGGAGAACGTTCACAGGGCTACCACAGAATACATTCAGCACTTTGAGGCAACCAGACGCAGCCTTGTCGAGCCTTATGTACCCGAATATATCGTACCGTACGTGCCTGAGTAGAGCCATACATACCCGAGGATATGGGATCGTCGTCATATTCAAAAATGAAAAGTCCCAGACTGAAGAGATGGATCCATGTTGGGAGGATGAGGACACCTTAGACCTCAAGCGTCCTAGGCTTGAATAGGCTATTATATCAAGTGTAAAATAAGCAAACATTATGATGCATTTTCATGCATATTCACTTGTACTGAATATTACTTCGGACGCATATGCATGAGTGTGGACATATTTTACAAATGCATAAAAATTATCGTCAAAAATTACGCTTCTTTTAATTTCATGAATTCTTTTTGGAGAATGATTAAAAGAACTGTTCACATGAGACTAAGGCTCACATGGTAGTCTTTTTTCTCATTCACCAATAGAAAACATGCAATTAGAAGAATCAAGTACTTTCTTTTGTCAATACTGAAGAAATACTCACTGGAATTCATTTTAAACAGGTACACTCTCAACACGAAATTACCAATGCATCATTTTCGTACTCGGCTTAAGACAAGAATGGAACAACAAGAGTTGACCCCGCGAGTAGGCATACTGGAAACTCAAATGACTGCTATGGCGACTATGATGGCTGATATTAAGGCAATACTGGAAGCCTCCCAAGCCAGACAGGAAGTGGCTCCTAATTATAACAACTCAAGTCCACCTTTCATGCTCGATATGGCTGATAAAGAGACAGCAGAAGATGCCCAACGTACAGAGGAAGATGTCTGTATGCCGAACGTCCAATAGCAGCAAAAGGCACCCCCCGTTGTCATCAACCTTGAGAAATATGAGAGGGGAAGCAGACCGTGAAAACTGAAGCAGAGACTAAGAGAATAGCCAAGATCGAGGAATGTTTAAGCAGCCAGGGTTATGAGTTGGCCCGTTTTGACAAGATATCTCATTTTGCCAAGGTGGAGACCCCTCCTGACAACAAGGAACCAGATTTCATGAGAAAGTATAATGGGACAGGCTGTCCCCGTTCTCACCTCAAATATTACCTGCGCAAGATGACGTAATATTCAGACTAAGTTCCACTACTGATGAACACGTTCGAAGAAAGTCTGGCTGGCACCGCTCTGGCTTGGTTCATCGAGTTGGACCTGGATGACTATGATGGGTGGGAAGATCTTGCAGAAGACTTCCTCATGCAGTATAAGTTCAACACGACTACAGCCCCGACGAGAGAAGACCTCCTACGAACCTCAAAAGTAAGGGGTGAATTGATCAGAACATACGCCCAGAGGTGGCGAGCTTTGGCGACCCAAGTAAAACCGTCAATCCCAGAAGAGAAGCTGGTTGACTTGTTCCTGAAAGCACTCACCTACGAATACTTCGACAGATTGAACACCTCAGGATGTTAAACCTTTACACATTTGATAAAGGTGGCCGAAAGACTCGAGTGGGCTTTAAGAGAAAGGAGGCCGCATGAAACTTCTAGCAGAAAATAATATCCCCTAAAAAAGGAGAGAGAGGCTGGGCTTGACATAGCCTTCATACCAGACCCCCATAAACCCAAGGTATTTAACAATTCTAATCAGACCAAGGGAGGATCGTCGTGGTCGGCACCAAAAAGGCAAGAGCCTAGAAAGAGGCAACCCCAAAAGCAGTTCTCTCAGCTCCCGAGACCTTTATCCAAGTTGCTTCCAATGCTGCTAGAACAACACTTGGTGGTGAAGGAACCACCTAGGGTAAATCCTGTTAAATATCCCGATTTTGATGAAAGCCAGACCTATGTCTACCACATGGGCGAAAGGGGACACAACGTCGATAATTGCTATATCCTTAAGCTGAAGGTATAAGCTTTGATTGACAGTCAGATTCTGGAGTTTGATAACATGGCTCCGAATGTACAAGAAAATCCGCTCCTTCACCACTAAGCAGTAGGAACAATATTCACTGACGAGGAGGAGAACCACCTTAAGCTGAAGGTAGACATACCTAAACTGACTAACATTCTGGCGATTGCTTCACTATACCCGAAAGAAGGGGAGGTCTCTACTGACATGAAGAAATCGTGTATCGCTAAGATGATGAGCTTGGGGATAATATCGGACATTACCGATAAAAGATTCGAGGGAGTCGAGGCCTCGCTAAACTTGGAAGGAAGCCACTTTGTGATTAGAACTGAGCAGGGAAGCACGTGGAGTATCCCGCACGAGAGTCTGATAGGCGATCTTGGGCCGATCATCCGGCCTGAAGAAGAACTCGACGAGCACGAACTGGAAGCTAAGAGGCGAAGTTTAGCAGATTGCAGATTCATGGCTAATGCACTAGAAATGAGAGAGATCATAGACAACTTGGGTGAAGATTCTGGAGGATATAACTTTAAAGTGAAATATTCTGCTCCTCCTAGTTTCTATCAGAAAATGAAGGATATCATACTAGACGGATTGGGAGGTATGGATGATCCCGTTCAACCGAAAATCCCGAAGGAGGTGGAAAGGCCTTTTACGAAAGGGTTTGAATTGTCGATTGACCAGATGATAGATACCAAGCTTAACACAGAGCAGTATGTCGAAATAGAGAAATCAGAGAACCAGCGACAAGACTCAGTTAAACTACTCAAGGGAAGGAGAGAGTACCCGAGATTTGCGACATCAGCAAAGTTAAGAAACGACGACTGGCATCGTCAACGGGAAAACGAAATTTTCTCAAAGGACTTTAACGATACTGTGTCAATGATTGAAGCCGCTACAACTGTGGTGATCAAACTGGAAGAGCTTGACAGCTTGAGTGAGGTAGAAGATTGTCTGATCAAACCTGTTGTGATTCGACTACCAAAAGAGGAAGCGGACGATACAGCTGAACTAGAGGCATCTTGCCCGACGACGATAACCATTAAAGTCCCTCCGGTAGAAGAGTACGATCCTAAGGCAGTCCACTGGGACTATAGGACGGAGGAAGTAGATGCGGTAATAAGGTCTGGATGATTCTACGCCCCTAGGGAAGGCGAGTCCGAAAAGAAAGAAGTCTCGAAGGAAGACGCAGAAAAGCTCATGTCCATTATTAAAACCAGTGAGTTTGAAGTGATAGAGCAGTTAAGGAAGATGCCGACCCAAATATCTCTACTGGATTTGTTCATCAATTCAGAGAAGCACAAAAATGCACTGCTGAAGATACTGAATGAGGTGCATGTCCCTGAAATAATTAATGATGTGCAGTTAGGGGACTTTGTAGGGGCAATCCTTCTGAAAGATCAATTGAGCTTCTCAGATGAAGACTTCCCCATGGAAGGAAGAGGACACAACAAGGCCTTATACATTACTTCACGGTGCAATGGAAAAAGAATAGCACGCGTACTAATTGACAACAGATTCGCTTTCAACATATGCCCTTTATCTACCTTGAGGAGTTTAGGCATCAAAGAAGAAATGGTTAAAGCCTCCAAAACAGCTGTGAGGGCTTTTGATGGGATGAAGAAGACTGTGGTAGATGAGATTGAGCTCGACGTACTCATCGGCCCAACAAAATTCTCTATAAACTTCCAAGTGATGGATTTGCCTAGTGCATTTGGATTCCTATTAGGAAGACCTTAGATTCATGTAGCAGGAGCCGTGCCTTCAAGCCTACATCAGAAAGTACGATTTGTAGTAGATGGAAAGGTGATTACCGTGCATGGAGAAGTTGACCTCCAAACATATCAGAGCAGCGCCATTCCTTACATCGAACCCGAAATAAGTTGGAAGCAAGCTATCATTCCCTGGAGTTGGTGGCAGCAGTACACACTCCCGCGGGGGCAAGATTGAGAACTCCATATATTTTTGAAGCCAACATTTTACCAGCAAAGATGCTACTGGCACATGGATATAACCTTGGAGAAGGTCTGGGCAAATATGGTCAGGGAATGAATACCCCTCTACAGTTGAAATCTAACAAGCACAGGATGGGCTTGGGGTATCAGAAAAGTCGCCTGGGCGAGTCTGCCCCTAAGACAACAGGCCGAGGCCGAGGCAAGAGCCCGGGACGCCATGGAAGCCAGAAAAATCAGAGATATTCATTCATTGATTCTCCAGCTTGGAAAGGCAAATCCAAGATGTTCAACATCCCTTTGAACGAGAACTTCAGCAAGAACTCTAGGTGGTTGTCAGAAGAAGATATAACTCCAACAGCAGAACCAGGTCTGACGAACCCTTTCCTGGGGGATAACTTCGTGAATGTCATTATAGAGTGTCTGGGTGATGAAGCCACTACTTTTGAGTAAAGAAATATCTCCCCTATTCTTGATACTGCATTCAAATTTCATGCATTTCGTCGCACTTTCAATTTCTGCTGTTTGAAATAAATGTAGGAAAACGCCTTTGGATCTCCGGCTGTTGGTCCAAACAGCATAGCTTGTAATGCGGCCCATTTTGTATTCAATAAAATCACATAAGTTTTGTTAAGGACATATGGAACCACAAATCAGCCCGATGATACTAGTCTTCCACGCAAAAGCTTGAGGCCTGATTTTCCATATGATTCCTAATTTCTAAATGATTTCTGAGGGACAAGGATGTCCTATGATATGAGGACTAGTTCCATTTATACCTGCACTTATTTTGAAATCTCTTTTGAAAAGGCTTTCCACACCCATGCATAACATTTCTATATGGAATATAGACTAACCATGCTCATGACATTTCAGGCATATCATCTCAAACATACATACCAGGTTGTTATGCGATTCGAATCACCACATTGACTGTTCCTACAATATTGAAGATGAGGATGAGGATGAGGATGAAGGTTATGCGTCAATCCGTAGAGAATGGAGTGCCTTCGAGGAGTCAACGCCTCCTACTTCAGAAGAACCGGTTGTTATTAACTTGGGTGACACTATGAATATCAAGAAAATCAAGATCGGTGGACATTTATCCCGAGATGAAAGGCTGAAGGAGTATCATGATGTCTTCGCATGATCTTACGCTGATATGCCGGGTTTGGACCCCAGAATTATGGAACATGCATTACCTACATATCCTAATGTTAAACCTGTCAAGCAAGGTAGTAGACGGATGAAAGCCGAATTGGAAGACAAAATTAAGGAAGAGGTGATGAAGCTTCTCAGGGTGGGCTTTATAGAAGCTATCCCATACTCGGACTGGATTGCAAACATAGTTCCCGTCATGAAGAAGGACGGCAGAGTTCAGATCTGCGTAAATTATCGAGATTTGAATAGAGCAAGTCCGAAAGATGATTTCCCACTACCTCACATTGATGTACTGGTGGATAGTACCGTAGGGTACGAACTATTCTCATTCATGGATGGATTCTTCGGATATAACCAGATCCTCATGAAGTAGGAGGACAAATCAAAGACTGCATTTACCACCCCCTAGGGAAACTTTTGCTACAAGGTTATGCCATTCGGACTGAAGAACGCCGGGGCCACCTATTAGAAGGCTATGATTACATTATTCCACGACATGATCCATAAAGAAATTGAAGTATATGTCGACGACATGATCGCCAAGTCCAGGAAAGGACATGATCACATTCATGTGTTAAGAAAACTATTTGAGCGACTACGCAAATACAAGTTGAGGTCGAACCATAACAAATGTGAGTTTGGGGCAAAATCTGGGAAACTTCTTGGATTCATGGTCAGTAACATGGGCATTGAGATTGATCCTTCAAAGATTCAAGCTATCCATGATCTAGCAACTCCCTCCACAGTAAAAGAAGTAAGAAACCTTCTAGGGAGACTGAACTATATTGCCAGATTCATCAATCAGTTATCAGATGTGGCTAAACCAATTTTCAGACTACTCAAAAAGGGTGCAAAAGTGACATGGGATGCAGAATGCAACCATGCATTCCAGAAGATCAAGAACTATTTAGTCACTCCACCAGTGCTTGTGCCACCCATCCCAGGCCACCCCTTGACCTTGTATTTGACTATACAGCAGGAATCTTTGGGAGCCTTACTTGCCCAAACAAGCTCGATAGATGGTAAGGAAAGAGCCATCTATTACTTGAGCAAGAAATTCACCTCGTCTAAAGCAAAATACATACATGTTAAAAAGGCTTGCGTAGCAACTGTATGGGTACTTCGTAAGTTAAGACAGTATACCCTACATCACCATATTCAGCTGGTAACAGAAAATGACCATGTCAAGTACCTCTTGAAGAAGCCCGCTCTGATTGGGAGGTTAGTAAAATGACAGGTGATGTTATCTGAACTTGACATCAGGTGTTCTCCACAAAAATGAGTAAAAGGGAGAGCTATAGCTGATATGTTGGCAGAAAACTCACAAAGTTGCAAGTCTTCTGGAAAGACAAAGACAGAAGATCAAGTTTTGAACTAGCCACACTGGCCTCAATGTTACAAGTAACTGGTGGATTAGAAATAAAACTACTAAAGATCGGCATAGTTGAAAAATCGGCCTATTGTATGATGATAGAAGAAGAATTTGACGGAGAGCCATGGTACTATGACATCAAGAATTATCTCTTAAATGGGAGTTTCTTGAAGGATGTCAGGCGGGAGACCGGAGATACATAACTAGGATGGCCAGCAAGTTCTTCCTCAGTGGACAAATCCTGTACAAAAGGTCATTTGACTCCACTCTATTAAGGTGCGTAGATGCTAAAGAAGCAAATGTTCTCATGAAGGAGATCCATGAAGGTATATGTGGGCCCCATATGAACGGCCACCTCCTCGCCAAGAAAATCATGCGACTCGGATATTATTGGATAACCATTGAATCAGACTGCTGTCAGCATGTCCGGTCATACCACCAATGTCAAATATACGGCGATAAGATTAATGCGCCCCCGAATGAACTGCATCAAATGTCCGAAGCCTGGCCTTTTTCTATGTGGGGGATAGACATGATAGGACCCATCAATCCAACGGCTTCAAATAGTCATCGCTTCATCCTAGTGGCGATCGATTACTTCACAAAGTGGATAGAGGCCAATTCTTACAAGAATGTCACCGCAAGAAGTGTGGCAAGGTTTATTAAGAGAGACATAATCTCTCGATATGATACCCCTCAAGCGATCATTACAGATAATGGGTCCAACATGAACAACAAGATTGTCGATAATCTGCTGGACCGCTTTGGTATTCGACATCTTAACTCTTCCACTTACCGCCCACAAATGAATAGGACAGTAGAAGCGGCTAACAAGAATATCAAAAAGATCATGGCTAAGACTGCAGAGAATTATAGGGATTGGCATGAAAGGCTACCATTTGCCTTAATGGCATATCAAACTTCGATCAAGACTTCTACAAGGGCAACTCCTTGCGCTCTGGTACACGGGATGGAAGCGGTCCTACCTATAGAAGTTAAGGTTTCCTCTTTAAGAATCTTATCAGAGGGTAAACTCTCCGAGATAGAACACTCCAAACACATCTATGAATAGCTGAATTTGATAGACGAGAAGCGTCTTAGAGCGATCTGTCATGGTCAAGGCTACCAGAAAATGGTGGCCAAGTCATTTAATCGAAAGGTTAGAGCCATGAATTTTGAGGTGAACGACGTGGTGGTAAAGAAGACTCTGCCAAATGCTATCCACCCAGAATGCAAGTTTACCCCAAATTACGAAGGCCCATATATTGTCAAGAAGATTCTCACAGTAGGAGCGTTGATTTTTGTAAATTCTGAAGGAAAAGAATTAGGGCACCCTGTAAATTCAGATGTTGTGAAGAAGTATTATCCTTGAAATGAAAATCAGATGTTGGTTATGTGGCTTGTCCCGAATTGATCCGAATCGCCATAATGGCCATTACATAAGCACATCATGCATTCATGCATACATTAGCATGTGTTCAGTTTTGCAGAATCCCAAGAAGCAGACTCAAAATCGGATTCATCCAAATGGAACCCTAGACGGAAGAGTCCTCAATAACAAGAACCAGGTGATATGTATCTGTTCCATTAAGGGTTAAACCATCTCACTCACAAGAATGTCTATTCTATCCTACATGCAGGAATGCCTAATGAAGACAGAAGGCAACAAAAGAAGAACACAGTAAAGTCTCTCTCACTTCTTGTAAGATGAAAAGAGCAAGAGAATGAACATTCACATGCCCGAACTTAGGAATAAACATTATTTTTGAAAAAAATGAATCCTTGAAATTTACTGCACACATGTCTGAACCGGAGGTTGTCCAAGCATGGTCCAAATATACATGATGCATCATTGAAATCTCATGTGGAGTAAAATGCTTGGAGAAAAATAAAGTGATTTTTCCAAAAACATAGCTTGCTTGGACTGTCTAATAGGGATGTTCCTCTAGATGGAAGGCAAACATAACCCAAACACGTTCTACATACACTCGAGAGATAAAAGAAGTGTGAGAATAGGAAAGCCTGGATCCGATGATATAAGGGCCCGTCGCATCGATTACATGGATTGAGATGATTGATGCATTCATTTCTCTATCCTAAACACTACATGTGACCATTGATAACCTTTTGAACTCCGGTTGCATTCTTTACCCCTGTCAAGAACCACCCCACATTGAGGCAACTGGAAGTAAGTCCAGCAGTATCAGGAGGTAAATGGTTAGAAATATTCTTGCTCAGGCTTGCATCAATCTTTGTGTATTGCTTGTCATTTTAACTTCTATGATAACTCAAGTGCTTTAAGATGACGAAAAGCGTTCGTTTCTCTATCATATACACTTTTACCCTTTGTACAGCCTAGTTGAGCCTATACGTTCATTTCGCAAACCCGTTGGTGATCATTGCATATCCCAAGGCGGAAGGACGTCACTTCAAGAGTGGAAAAGTTCAAAAAATAGGAATAATGAAAAATTCCTGGGTTGATGTTTGAATGCTGAGATTCGAGTTGAATATCTAGCACACTTGCTTGAAAATCCTAGTTCCCAAAAGAAAGGAAAATGTGGGATTTCAACAAAAGATGAACAAAAAAAGAAAAAAAGAAAGAAAAATCCAATCTTGGGCATCAAGAAAAAGTAAAGTGCCCGGTAAAAGCAAGGCCAATGCCCATCTAAATACTTGTACACTTGTGAATCATGTGTTTGATCTTGTAAATGCCAAAAGATGGCATGATATCTGTGTATAGGTCACTAGTGAGATCTGGTTGTAAAAGAAAATCCCAATGGAGATAAACTGTGAAAGATACTCCCAGATTATGTCACATTCAGATGTTGACGCGCACTAACACGAGAGAGATGTTCTCCAAAGACTACCAATGCACTTCAAAGATTGAAGGCGCTCTTTGAACCACAAGGGACCAGATCAGCAGCAAACCTGCAGTGATCACCAATGTTAAACCATTCACATATTCTGAGCCAAAAACAAGCCTTTTTTTGGTCCCCAATCCTACCTGCATTACAATCCTGAGAAGTCTTTTCTGATTAAAGCATTTGGGTCAGCGTAGAGTTTAATGCTTAAGCTTAGCTCGAAGAAGTTCGAACAAAATTATTTCTTTCTCATTTTTGCAGGGTTCTTAACTTGTAAACCCGGAGCAGATGAAGAAAATTTTTCATTCAAAAAGACCTAACTCAGAGAGTGAGTCCCCCTTCGGAAACCATGTCCAAGCCCAACATTACGGTCCCGAAAAGACCTCCCGATTGATCTGAATGTATACGCTGCGAACGGCCCCGAAAACCTAGGTACAGGGTATTAGGAAATTCGAGTGCTCTTGTTATGAAAAGACCAAACCAGAAAAAATGGTAAGAAGCCCTTTCTGACAGAAACATTCGAATAGAATGCTCGAAAGCAAGCTTTGGTTGGAAACTTCAAATTGTTTGATCCAAGGATTTTCCTCACGAGGATCCTTGATCATCCTCGCATGCTTTAAGATGTTTTGGATAACCTCCAGCATCCTAAGTCATTTTGCATAATTGCATAGGTTAAAATGAACCTCTACCTGCATTATGATTATCATTACCTCAATAGGACTAATATCTTTGTAAATGAGGAATGAACTCTTAAGTCTAAGCTTCTATGAGACTCATGACAGCCTTAAGTCCAAGAAGTAGACTTTGCTCCATAAGAACAATCTTCGGAATCATCTCTCTGTGAGATTTCAGTTTTATAGGTTTGAGCTTTCTACAGTATGCCTGGAGTTCCCAGATCCCAGAATGTCACCTCCAATGTCGAAAGGATAATCTTCGGAATCATCTCTCTGTGAGATTTTAGTTTTATAGGTTTGAGCTTTCTGTAGGATGCCTGGAGTCCCCAGATCTCATAATGTCACCTCCAATGTCGAAAGGACAATCTTCGGAATCATCTCTCTGTGATATTTCAGTTTTAAAGGTTTGAGCTTTCTGCAGGATGCCTGGAGTCCCCAGATCCCAAAATGTCACCTCCAATGTCGAAAGGACAATTTTCGGAATCATCTCTCTGTGAGATTTCAGTTTTATAGGTTTGAACTTTCTGCAGGATGCCTGGAGTTCCCAGATCCCAGAATGTCACCTCCAATGTCGAAAGGACAATCTTAAGAATCTTCTTTCTGCAAGATTTCAAGTAACCCCTAAATCCCAGAAAAGTCTTATCAAAATTTTTGCAGATTTGAGTTTTCTACAAGATACTTGGAGTCCCCAAATCCCAGAATAACACCTTGCATGTGAAAAGGGCAATTTTCAGAACTAGCTATCTGTAAGGTTCTAGGTAATCCCTAAACCCAGAATAGCTCATTTGGTAAACCTAAGAGTTAGGTACACCTCACTTGTATAAACCCTAGTTGATTCCTCAGAGTGTAGGATCAGCTTAGTGTTCGACAATCCCTACAGAACGGGTGCGTCATCCATAGGTTCCTAGCAGAAAGGAGTCTTATTCACGGCCTGATCCCCCTGACGGATCAAAATGTTCGACAATCCCTACAGAACGGGTGCGTCATCCATAGGTTCCTAGCAGAAAGGAGTCTTATTCACGGCCTGATTCCCCTGACGGATCAAAATGTTCGACAATCCCCACAGAACTGGTGCGTCATCCATAGGGTCTTAGCATAAAGGAGTCCTACTCATGGCCTGATCCCCTTGACGGATCAAAATGCTCGACAATCCCTACAGAACGGGTGCGTCATCCATAGGTTCCTAGTAGAGAGGAGTCATATTCATGGTTTGATCCACCATACGGATCAAAACTTCTGACAATCCCTAAAAGAATGGGTGCGTCATTCATAGGTTCCTGTCAAATATATGAATCTCACTCTCGTTTGGCCTACCATATAGGCTAGAGTTTAACCGCCCTAGGATGCTCAAGAAACGGGCCCCTAGGTATCCACTTGAACCCGCTATACACCGCGCATGCCGCACGAGCATCAGGCAGGTGAGCATCTCTATTCCGCCTCTCTCCCTCTCACATCGGCAAAGATAGGGCAAAGCATTTATCAGCGGGACAAGAAAGATTAGATGTCCAGATTCATTTTTCTATTTCCCAATAGAGTCTATCTAGACTAAGGTGTCACATGTCTTTGAGAGAAACCTCTCGCGAGATTCCTCTCAAAGAGGGGTAGCTGTTGACACCTAATTCCGGATCATATTTTTTTAGCTATTTCTTAGAAAATTCATAAAAAGTCAAAAAAAATTGCAAAATCAACTTTGGTGGCCTTGGCCAAGCCTAAGGAACCATTTTTAACAAAAAAAATAATAATTTTTCATATTTTTCCCATTTTTAGTATTTTTGGAAATTAGGAAAATACTTGAAAATTCAGAAAAAATAGCATTTGATGTCACAAAAATATGAAAAAATAGTCAATATTTTTATTTTAAATCTCTTGTCTTTTTGACCTCACAAAAAGTCCAAAATCAAATTTAATTTTACGTGTTCCTTTGTTACACATATGATTGAATTTGGTAAAAAAAATGACAATTGAGTCTTTTAATTTACAATTTTGGCATTTTTTAGGATCTTGACATTCAATCTAATTGTCTCTTATTGCAATTTAACCCAATTATTTACACAAACTGCTCAATTGCATGAATTGGACAAAATTGCATACTTAATTGCATTTTAGTCTTTGAAATTGGGCACAATTGAAATTACTTTCAATTCAAGGACTATCATTACAAATTGAAATCACCACCCAATGCTTTTCACCATTTTGAATCGATTGGCGTAGGTAATTTGGTACAATTTGATCATTTGACACTTCAATTTCATGATTTGCCTAAATTCAATTAAATGAAAACTTGGGGTTTTTGTTGAAATTGACAAAAAAATTTGGGCAAAACCATATTTTTTGATAAAATTCATGCCTTAAATTCGATTCTGAGGTCCAATTGTAAAAATTCCACATCAATTTGGATTTAATTTGAAAAATTGCAAATCGGAGCCGGTTCAGACCTGTCAAACCGGTTCGCTACAGTGCTTCGTCTTCCCCCCAAGTTCCCGCGAGGATGAAAAGTCCTCGTGCCAATTTTGATCGTCAAATTGAGGGGCAATTCGCTAATAATTGGAAGGGGATTGGTGGGCGTCTTGTTCCTCTCATCGTCCCCCGCCGATTGACACCAATGGCACCATCCAACGTTGCCAGAAGAGAGAGCAATCGACCGGTCAAGCTGCGGACCCGCGAAAGTCAACATTTACCAAACGCAGGTCAAATTCATTCTAAATTCGCGCAGAATGAGACCCGTCGGAGAACCAAATGGAGCTGGACGGAATACCCAGCATCTCCGTCGCCATTAGCATACCATTTGGCACGTGATGGCACGTGAATCCAAGTGGGCAGATGTCCCCCGATTCGCGGCAAAAATCCTTGAAATGGTATATAGCCCGCGAGAGCTTTCGAGAAAGAAGGTTAGTTGATTCAGTTATAGGAGAGTGAACAGAAGCGAAGGAGAGAAAAAACGAATGAGAGAGAGCTCGGCCTCCATGGCCATTGTCGAGGGTAGAGCTCGAATTTGCAGAGCATCGGTCAGACCTTTCCAGGCTAGACCAAAGCTCAAAGAGATCGTCAGGAGAACGTCCATACAGCGGGGAATCGATTGCCGTCGGCCGCGCTGCCTGAAACCGTCGAGACAGGTGAGATGGGCTTCTGAGCTTCTCACTGTGCATCAATGGCGATTCATGCATTTCTTGCTCATTCTTGCATTTAGAGTGTGCGTTTTATTCCTTAGACATTACTGACCATCATTGCATCTTCATTTTGCATCGACTTCGCTCAAATACCTCGAATCGAGTCTTCAAAATTAGCCTCCATAGCCGATCCCTGTTCGTCCTTGCCTACCCAAATCTAGGCCGTGCAAGCTCGATCGGAGCTCGAGGTAAGTCTTCTGAACCTCCATTGATGCTATTCTATGACTGAATTGCCATGGTTTGATGCGATCGAACTTCCATGGCCGTACTCGGCGTTCTGCATGATGCTCGCGATTCTGTGAATTAGATGCTCTGATTCTTAGGTATGTTAGACTAGAGACAATTGCGAGTCGATTGGTACTGGTTTCGCGCGATTTCGTTAAGATCCCACCGTTGGATCGTCGTCGGAGGTGCTCAGCCGTTCATTTCGTCGGGGTCGAGAGGTTGAAGACAAAGCTGACGTGGCGGAGTCAACGAGTCAAAGGCCCAGGTGTCGTCTGAGGTTGGTCCGCGGAGGTGTCGAGTCAGCACGACCATTAGTCTGTTAGGTTGAGTTGGATTAGATCCAATGGCTAGGATAAATCGTGTCCAATAATTGATGGCCGTCCGATTAGTAATTAGGTTTATTCGAAAATGTTTTAAAATCAGAAAAATCAAAATGGGTTGAAACGGTGCCGTTTGAGTTAGTGGTAGTGCGGCGTCGTTTAGGTTAGTGAGGGTGGACGGTCCAGATCTAGTCTTGCGTTCTAATCCTGACCGTAGGTTTTAGTAAGTTGATCAGACGACCCTGGTCGAGTCTCCGTTCAATCTAGGCCGTAGGTTTTAGTAATTTGATCCGGCGGCCATGGGTTAGCCACGCGGTTCAATAGGAACCGTCGGATCAAGTCTAGATAATCCGAAAATAAAAAAAGCTGGTACGGCGTCGTTTTTGAGTCTTGGGTCGCGCGGGGTCGGGACTGGGCTGGGTTCCGACCCGAGTGGGTCGGGTTGACCAGGTCCGAAGCTTTTTTTAATAAAAAATTCATAAAATAAAATTAAAAATTAAAAAAAATCGAAAAAAATTTGTAGAAAATCCTAAAAAATGCTAGAAAACCCTAGAAAATCCCAAAATATATAGAAAAATTATGGGAAAAATCCTAGATATTCCAAAAATCCCCAAAAATTAAGGATTGACCATAGACAACTGGTCAATCCTATTTTTGGGGTTTCTTATCCGTTCTTTCGAGAATTGACGATATTACCCTTTAGGGGTAAGTCGCCTCTGTTGTGTATGTGAGGTAAAGTCGATAATGCCAAGGTAAGAATTAGGGTCGGTAAGGCGACCAATTCTTGGGCTTGGGTTTTCGAGTCTCGTCCCTTTTCTCAAAATGACGATTTTACCCCTCAATGGGTAAATCGTCTTTCCCATTCCAATCGAGTCCTGAAAATTGCTTAAAATTAGGGTTTGGGTCAGGTGGGTGACCAACCATAATATTTGAGATTTTCAGTTCTCGTCTTCGTCTAAAATGACGATTTTACCCCCTCCAAAGGTAAAATCACTTCTAAATTCCAAAAAAATCCTGAAAATTCTCGAAAAATAGGAAACTGATTGGCATGATCGCCAATCCTAATTCCACTGTCTTTTGACTGTATATTCCATCTGAAATGACAATTTTGTCCTTCCGAGGCAAATTATCCCCAAATTTCACAAAATTACGATTTTGCCCCTTATTGGCAAATAATGTCAAAATCACTCTGAAGCCTTGATTGATATTTCTCTAGGCTAATAGGGCCTCACTAGGGATGCCATGTTGCTTTCATGAGATTTATCTGTATGCTTTGAATCCTTGATTTGCGCATTTATTTTCACTGACTGTGAGTGATAGGGTAGCCATTCCTATCTGTATGAACTCCTAGATTTAGGATCCGTACCCCACTCATCTGTATGAAATATTAGTATTAGGTAAATCGTTCAACTTAGGTGCCGAAAGGGCGTCAACTCTGACAGTTGGCATAACAAAGTCTCCGATCCCACTTCTCTGATTTTCGCAGAATCGAATAGATCGCTCCCAACTATTCGATAGGGTTTCCGATCGTACCCTCCACGAAACGATTGGTGGCGACTCCTAGGCAAGTACACATATCACATGTCACTAGACCACATCGAAGGTCGACCATACACATCCAGCCGTTGCGATTTGGGTAATGGACCTTGGGAGAGGTCCGCATCCGATCAGGCGACATCGAGCGGCCCATTAGCCCTCGAGAGCCCAGCTTCGTCGACGAGAGGGTCGCGACAGTTCCATCGGGAACCTGGAACCTACCCGCTCGTACCAATTCCTCCTTTTTGAGAACCTAGAACCTACCCGCTGTACCCTAGAACCTGGAACCTACCCTATCACAGGTTCCGGATCCGGTTCCAAGGTACCCTAGAACCTGTCGTAGAGCGGGCAGACGACGTTCTTGACGGTGACCTCGACAGTCTGGACGCCCGGCCTGAGCGAGCCGACTCCTTGGCGAATTCGCGAGGGTGGAGAAGACGGCCATATGGATTTCGTCCAGGTACTTGAGCTCGGAAGTGGTGCTCACTTCAAAATTAGAATCCGACCAAGACGACAAATGCATGTGAGAATCGTTTTCCTCGGGCAAATTACAGAAACCAGAATGAGAAATTGAAGCAAAAGAGGATGGGATTTTTGCCTTGTCTGAAGGTTTCTCAAGTTTCCTCTCTTCAGAAGGCAATGTGAGCACCGGAGAGCCAGGGATGTACCTGAATTACTCGTCCCAATGACGACCTCTTCCTCCACAAATTTCCATAGAGCCTCCCCAACGATGGCCAGCGAGTGGAAGTAGGAGACGTGAGCCTCCGCAAGAGCGTACCGACGGATCAGCTCCTTCCGCTCCTTGTACAGCGTCACCAGTGGAAGATCGTCAATCTTGGACGCTCCACGCCCCATAACCACCTCACGAGCCCTAATCCGTAACCCTCCACAGCGATTCCCGCTTCTCGTCCGCTCATAGGGTCCATCCCTGCGCGCACCAGAAAGATAGTCAGGGAAAGCATAGCGAATCACATCGGAGGGGAAGTTGATGCAAGGATGCAGCGAGTGAAAGCCCGACGCAGTGCGGAACCAACAATAACCCTAGAGAGAGAGAGAGAGAGAGAGAGAGAGAGAAGCAGGCCTCTCCTCACTGCAAGCAAGCACGGGCGCATTTACCCTCACAGAAATTGAGAAATAGGAAATTAGGGTTTTAAAAAATCCGGTTCCGATTTCGATTTCGGGTAGGTTGCATAGGGAACCGGAACCGGCGGTTCTTCAAAATCAAGAACCGAGAACCGGAACCGGGCATATTAGAACCGAGAACAGGACCAGAACCGACGGTTCGGTTCTTTGATTTTCGGTTCTACCCGGGAACCATGCTCACCCCTAGCTCCAATAGTGCTTCATTAGCCAAGAGAAGGCCATGAAAAGACTCATTGGTCATTTGTTGATGTTGAGTGTGAACTGAAATTGCAACAACCAAGTTTTGAAACTCAGCTCCTAGACCTCGGAAGATATGTGTTCGGTACTCTTGTGGTGACATGATCTCACCAATGGATGCCAATTGATCATATATAAAAGTAGCCCGTCGAAGAAATTTGATCACGGTTTGATTACTTTTCGACATCGTCTGAAGTTGCAGCCGTAATTGGGTAGCTCTTGCACTGTTTTGGACAGCGAAAGATGCAAAGAATTCTACACAACATGAGAGGTGTTCTGATTAGATAACTGACCCGCAATTGAATCGGTTGTCATACTTAAGATCCACCCGAAAGCAATCTGGTCCCGTGTATACCAGTCATCGCATTCGAGATTGGGCACAATATTGAAAGAACCATCTGTATTGATTTGAGTAATATATTGTGGAGGATATGGCAACATTCCATCAACGAACGAAATCAGTTTATTTGCTCGAAGGAAGGAGAGGATTCGAGCTTTCCACTCCACGTAGTTGTCCCCGATGAATTTCACCCAAAGATTTGGACATCGGATGACCTCCTGAAATTTCCAGAGAACAGAATGATGGGGATGGTGAGAGACAAGATTATTGAACTAGATGGCATTGAGATGCTAACAACATTGGGAATCGTGGGACTCGATTCTATTGAGGAACTTAGATCAGAACTCATGTCCATGATGCTTTTGCAATTGATGGCTCTGATACCATGTAAAACCTTAAGAAATTAATATCTTAAGGCAATAAGAGATGCGGCTAAACGGAGCCATATATTGTGTTTTTTAATATTTTGTACATTGCTAATGAAAGGTACATGTGTCGATTTATAGGCTTTAAAAATTAACTATCTAAAGTAACAAATAACAAAATATCAATTACATCAAATCAGAATCAAGACAAAATCTATTAAATATATTTATTTCTCTAACACATGAAAAATAATCATGGAGAAAATCTCTGTTGAGCTGTAGCCTTGCTGTCTAACAGATGACAATCAAAAGTTTGTCATTTTTTAAGGAATGCAATGCTCTTTAATTAGATGAGCCCTTCGACATGGTTTAGCATCTCAATTGCTAACTTCAGCTGATGAGCATGGCATGGCAACTTGTTTAATTTATTTAAATGCCAAGTACTATGTCACTACTGTGATCGATTTTTGTAAATTTGTGGCACTCAAGTAAGTGTCATACAAAATTTATGGCACTCCTACTATTCTTATCACACCATACTTCACTCTTAGAGAAAGAAATTGTAAATTTAGCTTTCGATGGATTGAAATTTAGAGAAAAATTCAAAGGGAAAAGTCTCATCAATTTATTTCAATTGGCAATGAGAGTGTCTAAGTATGACCATCTACTTAAAGGCATAGATAGATAATCATATGAAACTTTTAGCACAATGTGATTTTAATGGAAAAAACATGTTAGATGATGAATTTGACCACGATAAAATTCGGAAGGGAAAGATTAAATTTGCCAATAATAAAGAGATAGAATATGATTCATATTCTAATTAAAAACAATCGAATGATCGATGAGTCATTTAAGAACCCTAACCTTGATAGATGATGTTCAATTCTTCAAATTGGAGCAAATCACCTCATCAAATTTGCAACAGGGACCTGAAGCAACAGATGCAGCTCACAAATTGAAAGATGAGTTGGATGATGTCGACTCAATGCAAGCAGAGCCCAAGGGTTTGGAATCTTTGGTGAACTATTTGAAGAAGGAATTTTTTTTTTGGTTGAAACATACCACTTTCATTTAACCAGCGAAGTTTGGAAAATAATCACAATTATCATGTAAACACAGCGAATCCCAGAGAGGTTGGGGAGGGTTACATAGCCAATTAGGAAGGAAATGTTGCGCTATGATTAATTACTTTATACAGCAACCCAAAATCATCACGTATAGATATGCGAATCACAGATTCATAAAGTAAAAGAATTGACGTACATTGTTTCGGATCCATCGTTCTTGATGCAGAATTGCAATGGTACAATACTCAATATTTTTCCTCTATGAACTCCATTTATCACTGGCTTCAATGAGACGGCCCTTCATGTATCACTTATGACGACTCTTTATGTGAGGTTATGTGGACATTAGGGTTTAGAGAAGGAACTTGAGCTCTATTTATGGAGATTAAAACATGTCCCCTCATTATAAGGTTTATCTCTACCCACACTATCCAGCTCCATATTAGACTAAATAGGAAACTGTATATATTGTTTTATTAAACCAATTAATATTTACAATAACAATTAATTAAGCCCATATGGAATATTAAAATATATTTTAACATTCTCTCACTTTGGCTATATTAATTGAAATTTTACTACATATGCGCATCTTTTTATTAGCATAGAGATAATTCCCACCAGTCAATATGATCTCATAAAGTTTTAAGTACCGAATCATGCCAGTAATTGTATCAAAAGACATAAAGCCATGGTCATAAATGCTTTTAACTTTACTGATATTGATTTAATATAGTAGTGTGACAAATAGATAATATCTCAAATAATAGAGAAATCTTATATGTTATCCTCATTGTCAGTCACCATTCTCTTGGCTTAAGTATACCCCAAATGTCATAAGTTGTGCACAGCGGTTACTTTAGTGCCAAAACTTTCAAATTGATCACTTTAATGCTAAGTTTTTGTAACTTCGATTACTTAAGTGTCAACTTTTTTAAAAAATGATCACTTTAGTACCAACCCCGATTTAAGCTGACATGGCTCGCCGAAAATTTGACATGTGTATTTTTTTTATTATTATTTGAGCTGACGTAGCTCATCGGACTTGGCACTAAAATGATCATTTTTAAAAGAAGTTGGCACTGAAGTGATCGAAGTTACAAAAACTTAGCACTAAAGTGATCGATTTGAAAGTTTTGGCACTAAAGTGAGCGTCGTACATAATTTATGGCGCTTGAGGAGTAGTTAGCCCCCATTCTCTTACTTTATATGTCACGAAACTTGATGTATCACAAGAGAATATCCTTATGGTTCCAATGAACCAACATTTATCTTATTTTATAGTTAACTATACTTTATATGTAACAAGACATATGTACATAGTTAAAAATAAATACCCCAACCATTATTCAAGGTTTACACAATACTTGAGATTTTCAACATATATGTATTCAATATAAAACTATCACGTTCATAAATACTTCATTAAATGTAAAAGAGTCAATACATATTAAGATGACTTCAACTGACGTCAGCACGGCATGTGCGGGGCTTGGGTCAGCGAGTGGACCACAATCTCGGCACGTGGCTGCGCGTGGCAATACGTTCACAGTCGTCCGTCGGCAATCTTGATATAATTTTGCTCGTCTCGACGAGCACTTTCATAATATACAATTATTTTTTTAATTTTGATGAAAATAAAATTTTGAAAAAATACCAAAACATGATTCGAGATCTAGAACACGTTGGCTCTGATACCAGATGATACGCTACTGTTAAGATATCTCGAGTTCGAGCTTGAATCCCGTAGAAGGAGAATATCCTGCATGAGATAAGGAATAAAAAAAAGGGAATCACAATTCAATGAAGACTTGAAAAAGGAAAGTGAAGTCTGCAAGATGTGCGTACAAAAAGGTGGATGAATATATTATTCGGTCAAAGATGGGCTTTCCTCTTCTGATTGAGGTCATGAAAGGAGTAATACATGTGTTAGACAAAATTGAAATTAGACTCGTGCAAGACATCCAGAGAAAGAAAAGTTAAAAAAGGCAAAGTTGACTTCATGACCTACTTTACGTGTGTGTGTATATATAGAAACGCATGCCAAGGCCTAGAGAGTTGATCGAAGCGGAGAAGCATGGTTTTTTTTTTTAAGCGCCGAACTACTGAGCGCTTGACATAAAGGAGCTTCGTGACATATCCAGAGAAAACGAAGAGGAGTCTTGAAGCGCCGTTTGTCACAACGAGTGCTTGGCATCGGGTTTTCGTTTATTTGCGGAATTACATCAAGAATTCAAGTGTCGAAGCCGATTAAATTTTGAGGTTAGATTTGTGTTTTAATTCCTTTGCGAGATTGAAAGATTATTTCGTTAGGAATTTTGGGGCTAAACACTGTGTATATTCTTGGATGTAATTGGGGCTGGGAAATACCAAGAGTGTGTTTGTGTAACTCGAGTGAATTGTAATCTCCGTGTATCGCTAGTTCTATAGTGGAATTCGTTGCTGCTCTCCCCGTGGACGTAGGTCTTTACGACCGAACCACGTACATCTGGTGTTCGATTTACTTTCTCATTCTGTCTATTTTATTTGATCGATTGCTTGGTTTCGCGCAACAACTACGATTAATTTTTTATGCAACAACCCAAAATCATCACGTATAGATATGCATATCACAAATTCATAAAGTAAAAGAATTGGCACACCTTGTTCCAGATCCATCATTCTTAATGCAAAATTACGACGATCCGATACTCAAGAGCTTCTCCTCTATGAACCCCATTTATCACTGGCTTTAATGAGACGACCCCTCACATATCGCTTCTGACGACTTTTTATGTAAGGTTATGTAGACATTAGGGTTTAGAAGATGGACTTGAGCTCTATTTATAGATATTGAAACATATCTACTCATTATATATAAGCTTTATCTCGGCCCACGCTATCCAACTTCATATTAGACTAAATAGAAAACTTTATATATCTTTTCTTTATTAGACCAATTAATATTTACAATAACAATTTAAAAATCCCACATAGAATATTAAAATATATTCTAATAGGAAAGACCCTAATTGATGGGCTTTGGCGATCCAATCTACACACCGGTTAGCTTCCGTGATTACTTCCATACATATAAGCTGGGCCAACAATTCCATACAATCTTCAATTACACCTCGAAAGGCCCATGGGGGATAGACTTCACCTAATAAGTAATTAATGTTAGATAAGCTATCACTAAACAACAAAACCCGCAAATCATCTTTTTTCCTCTTCAGTTCAGATGACTTTTCCTCTTGTTCAAACCAGTTTATCGAGAGTTGCTTATCTTGTTATTGTCGGGCTTGGTATGATTTGTGTCATATGTATCCTCAAACTTTTTGTATGACAAGCTACTCACACTAATAAGGATAACAGAGACATTTCCACTAACATGTTCTCACTCTTCCCCAAAAACAAACTATTCACTGTAGAAAATTGCTCGCGCGTGTGTGTGTGCATACATACATGCATACATACATATATCCTGTATTGCATAATAAAAATTGTGGAAAAGATATAAGAGAAAGAATTCTCTTACAGAAATAGATGTAATTGAGCAATTGGTCCCTACAACTGAACCATTTTCAATAAATAAATAATTTGAGGCGTTGACAAGTGAACACAAAATGACAAAAGTATAATAGCAAATAAAATAAATAACTCACCTTTACACTCTGGCACCAAATCCTAATATTTGCCCATCAAGATGTTGCCTTTTCTCGTGCTTTTAACACTATCAAATGTTAGGATACATATGCAAGTAAGTTGTGTTAAAGAATTAAGGAAATCTCACATGGAAGAATCGAAATGGTGTAGAACAGTTAATATATCCACGTTAACCCATAACTCATCAGTTTAAGTTTTTGAGTAAATATAGGTTTGACTGGATATGTTAATGGGCTTGGACATGGACTCTCTCTTGGCGATCTCTCTGGGTTAAGGCATCGGACTTTTGTTGCGCACTCAAAACACTGGTATCAGAGTCCATGTTACCAACAAATCTGGACCCAACAATCACACATGAGAGATAAGGGCTGTCGCTGCCTCTAACCCAGGGCCTGATATGTGCGGGGAAGATTGTTGGGGTTGTCCCACATCGGTTGTTGAAGGGCTGATGGTCGATTTATAACTATGAGGGAAAGTCTCATCCTTTGAACTAGTTTTTGAGTTGAAATTGCCCCAAATTTTTATTAGTCTATCTGCGCAACGAAAGCGTGATAGACCCATAACCCACAAGTCCCAAGATCGAAACATGGCTCTGAAACCAGTTGATAGGAATCGTGCCCTAATTTCAGAAAAAAGATTCAAGAAAACAATACGTACTGGTAGAATATAACAATAAAAGAACAAAATCGAAAGAACATACCAGAGAATTTGTTATCGAAGTTTACTCAAACTTGGGCAACGTCTCCGCGTAGAGGCACTCTGCGAATCCACTAGTTTTCGAGAAAAAAATTAATACAACTGATGATCTTCTCACAAGATCGGGGCAAAAGAAATCAAGAACGTTGTCGCGGCATCTCTTTTTCTTTTTCTCTATATTCGCTATTTTACGTTTGTATCTGCTCTCATCTTCTGACGGCTACAACCACTATATCCCTAATATATGATGTGTATCTTTTAACCTAGAAGAAAAAGAAAGGACAAAAGACAAAAAAAAAATCGTTAATGATATATTTTGGCTTCACTCGCCAATAATCTCCCATTTGAAGACAAATATATATGATGCATTAAGTAACTTTTCATCCATCCTCTTCAAAAACTAGCAATTAAAACTTGTGCATCTGTGATACTCCTCATCAATTAACATGAAGTAATGCCAATAGTAGTAGTACAGAAATATGCTTCTCTCTATCTACTACCTTGGTAAACATGTCAGCTGGATTCTTTGAGCTATCAATCTTCTGTAGCTTTAACTCGTTATCTTTCAATGCTGACCTAATAAAGTGATAACGTTTCTTGATATGTCTAGTCCTTGAGTGATAAGCTACATTCTTTGCTAAGTGTACTGCACTTTGACTATCACTCCACAGTGTACTCACTGGCTGCTTTCGATGTAGCTCCTCTAAGTAATCTTATAACTACATGATTTCCTTAGAAGCTTTAGTGATCGTGGCATACTCTGCTTTTGTCGTCGATAAAATCACTATTTTCTGTAGTTGAGATACCCAACTCACTAATGTACCTGCAATTGTAAAGACATATGCAGTGGTGCTCTGATCACTATCTCGATCACCTGAATGATCTGCATCCATATAACCATACAATTCTAGAGATGTACCTTCATAGCAAAGAGAGTAATTTGATGTACCTGCTAGATATCTCAATATCCATTTTACCGCATCCCAATGTTCTTTGTCCGGGTTCTGCGAATATCGAGTCACAACTTACACTGCATGTGCAATGTCTGGTCTCGTGCTTACCATAGCATACATCAAACTTCCAACTGCTGACTTATACGGCACTGTCGCCATCTCATCTTTCAAAGCTTGAGTACTCGAACACATATCTTTGGAAAGTTTGAAGTGACCCGCTAGAGGAGTCACAATCGATTTTGCCTCATTCATGTTGAATCTTTTCAACACTTTGTTCACATAATCTTCCTGGGACAATCATAATTTCTTATTTTTTCTATCCCTGATGATTTTCATGCCTAAAATTTTCTTGGCCTCTCCCAAGTCTTTCAAAGCAAACTACGATGCTAACATCTTCTTTACTTCTATGATTCTCTTCATATTAGAACTGGCCACTAGCATGTCATTAACATATAAAGAAAGATATACAATAGCATCATTGCTATATTTTCGAAAATAAATCCAATGATTAGCCTCACAGTGTGCAAATCCTTTCTCTTCTATAAAACTATCAAATTTTAAGTACCATTATCTTGAAACTTGCTTTAAGCCATACAAGCTTTTCTTCAAGCGACACATCATACGCTCTTTACTTTTGACCTCAAAACCTCTAGGTTGCGCCATGTATAACTCTTCATCTAGATCACCATGCAAAAAAAACCGTTTTTACATCTGATTGCTCGAGATGAAGATCCTCCACTGCAACTATACTCAACAACACTCTGATTGATGTCATCTTCACTATTGGTGAAAATATCTCGGAGTAGTTAATCCCTTCTTTTTTAGAAAAGACATTTACTACAAGTCTCGCCTTATATCTGATATTACCATCATCTTCATTTTTTATCATGTATACCTACTTGTTTAACAAAACTTTTTTACTAATGGGCAACTTGGTTAACTCTCAAGTTTTGTTTTGTAGTAACGAGCTCATTTCGTCTTTCATAGCACCCTCCCACTGCATGTGAGATATGTCTTTCTTTGCCTCGTCATAGGTTTTCGGCTCTCCTGAATCTGTATATAAGATATGGCTCAAAATAGTATTAGCTGAAAGATCAAAAATTACCTTTGGCTTTCTCACACATGTAGATCCCCTCAAAACAGGTAATTCAGGGTTACTAGCTTGTTCTAGATCATCGCGTTCCTCTTGAACTGCTTGCTCATTAGTAATATGTTCATCTTGAACCTCCCCTTCAGGTGCACTTTGTTCTGCTAAAATTATCTTCACAAGAATTGTGTCCAACTCAACATATTCTGATCTTACTGTCGTTTTATGCTCTGTCTGACGATCTTTGTACATCTTTTCTTTATGAAACACCACATTCCGACTGCGAATGACTTTGTTATTCTCATAATCTCAAAGCCTAAATCCATATTCATCGATGTCATATCTAATAAAGAGGCACTTTTGGGACTTAGCATCAAGCTTTTTCCTATCCTCTCTATCAATCAAAGCATATGCAATACAACCAAAAACTTTTAGATATGAATAATTGACATTTTTACCTGACCATTACTCTTACAGTACTCTTTTATCCAGCTCACTAGATGGACTCTTGTTAATCAAATATACAGTTGCATCAACTGTAACAGCCCATAAAATTAGTGGGAGACCTACATGTAGTCTCATGAATCTTGTAGGCTCCAAAATGGTCATGTTCTCATGAATCTTGCATGCTCCAAAATAGTCATGTTCATCATCTTAGCCACACCGTTTTCTTGAGAAGTTATAGGAACAATCTTCAACCCATGTATGCCTTCTCGGCTCAAATATTCTACAAATTCATTACTCGTGTATTTACCACCATTCTAATAACTTGTTTCTTTTTCTACCATGGTTTTTCATATTTTGAAAATCCCGAATACTTCTAATTTTTCTCTAAGAGCATAGACCCAAGTCTTTCTTGTTGCATCATCAATGAAAGTGACAAAATATCTCTTACCCCCATAAGAGAATTCTTGAGCCGATCCTCACATATCAGTATGAACCAACTCTAATTTCTTCCTTTTATTTTGTCGCACATTCAATTGAAAACTAACTATTTTTTTTTTTGTTTTCCATAAATGCAACTCTCACAGAAATCTAACTCAACCTTTTGTAAGCCTGAAAGTAATTTTCTTGAATGTAACTGCTTGACACCCTTTTCACCAAGATGTCCCAAATGATAATGCCAAAGAATAGATAAATACATGTAACCACCGTAGTTGCAACCATATCACTGATATTATCTCCCTAGAGCAGCTACACTTTCCTTTTGCTACTACTCTTTCTCTTGAGGTTATCTTCTACTCTCCGCATCCAAAAGTTGTGACCATGCCTTCTTGGTCAAGTTTACTAATTAAAATCAGATTTTTCTTTAACTCAAGATTATGTCTAGTTTCACGCAAGATTAGACATCCACCACCTGATATGTTCAAAACCACAGTTCCTTTTCCTACAATCGGACACATGTGGCTATTTCCTATAACCACTTGCCCAAAATCTCCACTGGCATAATCAACAAATATATTTCTTTGCGAGGTACAATGAAAAGAAGCACTAAAATCAAGAAACCACTTATGTGTTGTCAAGTCATACCCTGCAGATAAATACAAGTTTTTGTCACGCCCCGCGTTCCTTTGCGAGCTCGTTACATCTGCCGCGCCAAAATAATAATCTCAGGATCCATCGATCGCGGCATAAGGAATGAAATAAAACATGCTTGCGGAAGGAAAATAAACAACCCCCACAATAATTACAAGGATGACTCGGGATGACATAAAGCCATATATATATAACATAAACATCAAGTTTACAACCAACGGCCAGGGAAGGGTATAAACCAAAACACACAATTGGGTCGGAGGAGCCAAGGGCTACCATCAAAAAACTACATCATCGCCCTAACAAAAGACTAATACCAAAAGGCTACATCTCCAAAAACTACCCACAATAACCAAGGCTACAAGGTGGTACTACTCACTTCGTCATTGTTGCGACCTGCCTTGGGCCTCCAGCGAGGGTCCGGCGGGTTTAAAGGTATTGCCATCGGTCAATAGCGTGGACTCTCCCAAGTCCTACCTCGCGTGACATTAGATTTATTTTTATCAATTAACAAACTAAAATTGCTATTAGGAGTCGCCATTAGCCTATTGGAGTCGGCTAGAAACCAATCGAGACACGAGAGTATTATCTCGATTCCTACACAACCAGAGTTTCTAAGTTTAGGGACTTGTTTACGCTAACTAGATAATTAGCGCCCTTTCGGTACCTAACCAGTTAATATTCCCTAAGGTGACCACACATTCTACATATCATTTTAAGCTTATCGGGTCTAACCAGTACTAAATGATCATGCATAATATTTTTCTGTCATTTCGTGTAATTACCTATTTATCCTTAACCTAACATCTAGGAAAACGATTAACAGGCAATTTTTCAAAAGACAGCGTTATAATAAACACTCAATCAGATAAATATGCCAAATAAAGACTAGACTAGCACATGCAACCCAAATCTATGATGGCGATATCTAAACAGACAAGTTCGACTCAAAGGTCGAGATACATGAGTTATCAGACCGGACCGGACATCGGTCTTCAGTCAATGCCAATCTAAGGCTTAAAAAGGTTAAAGAAAGCCTTTTTAATTTTTCTGAAATTTTCTGATTTTTTAGAATTTTTATTATTATTATTTTATTTTTTATTTATTATTTTATTATTAATTATTTATTTAAAATTAATAATTTATAATTAAATTATTGTTAAAAAGGGGGTCGGGTCCGGGTAGGGTTTCCTGACCCGGGTCCGAAACAGGCCCGTCGGGTCCTAATCAGGTCCAGGTAAGAGTACTCGAATCGGGCCTAGTCAGCACAGCAAAAACCCAGGCCCACTTTTCCTTTTCTTGACCGAACTGGGCTTATACTTCTCTCGGGCTCAACTCCCAAAATTTCTTGCAATAAGGCCCAACAGCTACTCTCTTCTTTACATAGCAGCCCAATCCGATTCAGCCCACCACAAAAACGAGGAACAACCCTAATACTTTTGTTCATCGTCTTCTTCGTGTGTCGCCTTTCTCCAAGCTCATGGCGCTGCGACAAAACCCGGACACCGCCTGGTTCAGGTGCGGGCACGACGCCGGGCTTTGTCAGCCGTCGGGTTTCCAATGCTAGTCCTGCTTGTCCTCCGAGAACCGATGGATTCTCCTCATCCCCGCCGGCTGATCGACGTTGGGGTTCGCCGACCACCTTGTCGTTACAAGGTCCGGTCTCTCTTACGCCTGGTCGAAGCGCCACCATTCGGAACTAGCTCCTCCATCGTACTCGAACCGACGTCACCGTCTGTCGAGCTCTCCTTCGCCAACAATGTTGGTCGTCTCCAACCTCACGCCTTGCCCTGCGCGATCTACTTACTGAGTAGTCTCCATGGCTGTGTTTCGCGGGGACTTTATTAGAGCGGCTCCTTGTGCTATCGACTCTTGAAGACAGGCTCCTCCTTCACGCCGCTGGGACTCGCTTGGCCTCACGACTAGACCAACGCTCGGCAGACTTCCTCGTCAAAACACCGGCTCTTCTCGTTCATCACTGAACCGTTGATGGAAGCTCTATCCACGAGTCCATTGGTTTTCCGTCAGGCTCCCACCTGCAAGCCTCCTCACCTGCGTCGGTCTCACCTTGGCTTCATGTTTCTGTCCTCTCCAGCACCGAAACGGGCGGTCCTCGCATTCGTCACAGACGACGGCACCAACCCCGCTCGAACATCGAGAGTTGCTCTTAGTCCTCTCGAGTGATCCTCAGCCGCACCAAAAAAACTTGTGCAAGTACTACCAATATAAAAGAGACTCGACGCTCGCTAGACTAGACTTTCAGTCGACCACACAAACGATAGTGTGCGCGGGCGATCACAAGCTTTTGGCAGTTAAGAGAAACCACAGCTAAGCAGAGTGCGTGAGGTAGATGGGGACGTACGCAAGGGTGCATATACAGGTGAAAAAATGTGCCAATCTCGGCTGGGAAAGGAAAACGCAAAGAAGAAACGAGGAGTCGGCTTACCTGTTTGAAGGATAGAAGATTAGTGATCACTTCTCAGAATCCAAACATCATCTTCCTCTCCCTTTTTCTTAGCTCTTCCGTTTTTTCTCCAATGGCCCTGCACTCCCTCTATCACTTACTTCTCTTTTCTTTTGAACCCCTCGACTTGCCCTCTCTCCTTTGGACGGGAGTCAATTACTCCAGACGTAGACATGGACCACGTGATGTATATGGTGGAATTAATGAGTGATGTGAGTGAAGTGCAGTCCTCTGAACTGAGCAGGAAACGTGATGATGTGTGCACGTGGGAGGCCAAGACAAAAAAGAGGGTGAGATGGGCTGTGGGGAAATTAAAAAAAAAAGGAAAAGGGCTATCTACTTGGGCCCGTGTGGAAGAAATAAAAAGGAATAATGGGCTCAAGAAGCAAAAGACAAGGAATGTGGGGTGGCCCGCGAGCGGAAAAGGCCCAGCTAGGCGCGCATGTGGGCTGGTCCCATGAAATTGAACTGACGTACCCAGCCCGCGCGGCTTCGGGCCTAGCAGGCCTGACCCAACATCTTTTCCTCTTTTTTTCCTTCTTTTTTTTATGTAGAAAAAATAATAATACATAGTAATCAATAAAAATCTTATTTTTACAATAAAACAAGAAAAGATACACAATTAACAATTTTGACATATTCTTTATTTTATAAAGAAAATGAAGTATGGGACTCCCAAAATTAGGTGTCAATCTTCGACTTCGGCTTCATCTTCATCTTCATCGGGAAAATGTAGTCAGAGAAGGTCTCGGAGCGCACCTCCACAGTGTCATCATCCGAAGCTGATATCTCGATCACCTCAATTTCCTATTCCCTAGTCGGGGTCTTCTCTTAAACATTTCTCGATCTGACCACTGAAACCTCCACCTCTATCTCATCACGAATCGGGTGACACCAAGAAGGTACAACACCCCTAGGGACCTCAGTAGGCTTCAAAGGACCAGTAGTCACCTCCCCAACTCTACGATACCAAGCCTCGAAGCGATGCGGCTGCCAATCCTCACCTTCCTCATCGACCTAAACAGTGGTACGCTTCCTAACGTATACAACACCCTGACCATGCGAGAACTCATCAAAATAGGTAGTCATCTCCTTTGAATTGCCTGGACGTATCGGCAACATACTTCACAGCTTGGGGTCTAAAAAACACGTCCCACTACGGGGGTGAGATTTACATCTCATCAAGTGAACCCTAAATCTAGACTAGACCGCTAATCCCTCCAGACTGTGCAATGAAGCAATATGTAGAAATTTCACCAAAACAGCTAGGACATGGCATTCAATCATCGAAACACTTTAAAATAATTGGCATGAACGAAAATCATAGTCAAGCACACACAACACCATGAGACCAAGCTTAACGCACTAGCACAAAAATGAACTCATAGTTCCAAAATTTATCCCAATTGCATCACATTCTCTCATCGCCAAAGGCTCCCTAGCCGTGTTGTATTCCTCAAGGGCTCAATAGCCAATTTCGACGCGTGAGGGCTCACTAGCCATTTTCAACGTATAAGGGCTCACTAGCCAATCTCATTACATAAGGGCTCACTAGCCAATCTCAATACATAAGGGCTCGCTAGCCAATTCCAATTGTAAGGGCTCACTAGCCAATTTCATTCACAATAGCTCACTAGCCAATTTCATTCATAAGTCAATCATTTTCCAGTTCAAGCACAATTGCCGATCAAGATATAATTACCACACGACCATGCTAGTCCTCATAATAACCGAGACCACACTCCACCATTTTAATCATGGAATTCACCAATGTAATCCAATACAAGTGCATGCGGATCGACTACAACAAATCACATACAGTCTTCCTCAAATTGAACATAATAAATCCATCAATTCACCAATTCGTCAATCAAACTCATCCAGTAGTGTCCTAGCGTCCGAGTAAAGATTTAAGGGTCACTTGCCCTTCAATTAAATAGCAAATTTCGATCCAAATGACCCTCCAAGGTCAGCTTGCTCTCGGCCAAACAAGGTACCCGCGCCGCGCCTAGGAAAAACCACATCAAACTCATTCATTTCTCAATTCCACCAAGCGAACACCTCATTATCACCTCAATTAACATTCTAAGATGCCTTAACGATGATTTTATAGCAAGACGACACCTCCCATAGCCCTTAAAGGGTTCAATTTGTATAGTCCAAAATAGGGCAGGTTTGGTTCTACCTCTAATCACCCTAAACAGCCCATAATCATTCCTAAGCTTCAATTTACCACAAAATCAACTTGCCAAAACCTTAATCCACAAGTCTAGGAGGCTCACCGAGAGTATCGAAGTAAAATAAAGATTCTAGGTCTTCTAATCAACCCGATTATACTCGGTTCTCAAGCGGGTAGAATCTGTCCCTGGGAAATCGCCTCAAATCAGCCATGGAAACCCATCTAAACTGAATTAAACTTGCAATCCTAACTCGGCCACCTCAAGTACAACATGTCTAGAAGATCTCACCGAAATTTTGAAGCCAAACGAAGTCTCGAAGTAGACGAACGAAGACCTTCACCCAATTGAGTCAGATTATGACCAGTTTTGCGTTTGGGACTAGACAGGAAAATCGGGACCACCAATTGACGATCGGTCAGCGGGAGCTTATAGGGGAGAGGTTAATGGTGATAGTGGTGGCCGGCGCTTGGCTCAGAGCTGGCCAGAAGCGGCGGTGGACGGCGGCGAAGTGGCGGTGGCGGTCTGGTCGGGTAGGGCAGGTTCGGCCAAGAGGAAAAGGAAGAAGAAAAGATGAAAAGGGAGAGAGAGAGTAGGGGTTCGGCTAAAGGGAAATGGGGCAAGTGTCTTCCACAAATCCTTGGTCAATGGATGAAGATTGGTAGGTAAAAAGTAAAACTTTAATGCTAATCACTCTCTCAATGACACTTGTCCACTAGTCAATAATATCTTGCCATCCATTGACTATCTTGCCCCTCTAAATTCGACATCCATGGGGACTCTAAAAGACTAATTTGCCCTCAATCCTTTCTTAATACAAACCTTATCCTTGAAGGGCAAAATGGTAATTTTGCACTTACCGTCCAAAATTTCATTTTTTTCAATTTAAATTAACATCACGAGGTGGCATCAAATTCAATTCAAATGTTGGAATTTTTCATTGTCCGCTTTCCAATTTCGAGATTCCATTTCGTGATCGATTTTTCGTCAATCGTAATTTCAGTTTATCTCGAACTAACGGGCGACTTTTGTAGACGTTACACGTATCGACTCTGTGATTCTTATCACACTTAGGATGACTCAAGTTACGGCGACTTTGGCTGTCATGTAATTGCAGGGGTTCATTGCTAGTTCCGACGGTCTCGATCGTCACGGTAGATTTAGGAAAAATTCACAAATCATACATTGGTTAAACGGTATCACCCGTGCTCCAATTGTATGACGCTAGCAATAATTCCTTAATTGTTCTTAGATCGGCCTTTATTGATTCTAAATGTTCCCTCAGCAATCCTTATGGTCAAAGCGCCGTTTCCTTTTTCAAGTTTCCTAAGTCCACGTACTTTACCATGCGTTAACCATTCCCTTTTAATCAGTTTACTCAATCTTGATCAGATCCGAGCGAAATAAAACTAAAATACATCGATAGATATTCTTCATTCAATAGTCTCAAAATGGTAAGAAATTCAAAATGTCACAGTTTTCTAGCAAAGGTTCATCACTTACCACGTTAGCTCATTGATTCTTATCTCATAGTTTCTTTTTGTAGGATTCACATTGAAATCTACGATGTCCCGACTAGTGATAAAACCAGTACTCATCTTTTGTAACCTCTCTCTTCCCCTTGGATTGTGACCTACCGCATTCGCTAAATTTTCCTCTACTTTTACTTCTTCCATGGTTCTCTATTGCTTGTGCCGTTGAAGATGCAGATGCCGAAAACTTATCTCCACCTAAGACTTTTCATCACGTCTCTTCATCCATGATACTACTCACAGCATCATCCAGAGTCAAATCACCTTCATGGTGCTCAAAATTCTCTGCACCGCGGTAGCTTCATATCTAAATTTATGCCTGCAGATTCTAACTAACCAGTAACCTGCGTAAAACTATTAACATGCTCTACAACAGAACTTCTATCAAATAATTTCATATTAACTAACTTCTTTAATAAAAATATCTGATTTGATGTGGATGGTTTCTCATAGATATTCGTTAAAATATACATAGCTTCTTTTGCATTCTTCTCTTTCGCGAAATGTGATACCCCGTCTTTTTCGTCAAACCTAGACGAATCGCACCTAACGCCTTTCGATCAAGAATTTTTCATCCTGGTCCTGCTGTCGGATCTACTTCCACGAGTTCAGGTTTCCAACCCACAGGTCCCAGGATCCCAGGATCGAAATCCAAAAGCTCGCTCAAAGGATGAGACTTTCCCTCACACTTATAAATCGATCAATAGCCCCTTCAATGACCGATGTGGGACAATCCCAACAATCTCTCTCTCACACATCGGGCCTTGGGTCGGAGGCAGCGACAATTCGTATCTCTCCCATGTGACTGTTGGGTCCAGACTTGTTGGTAACCTAGGCTCTGATACTAGTGTCGGGAGTGCGCAACAGAAGTCCGATACCTTAACCCAAGAAGATCGCCAAGAGGGATCTCATGTCCAAGCCCGTTAACATATCAAGTCAAATCCACCTTGAGTATCGGACATAGACTCACTTTTGGCAATCTCCCCAAGTTAAAGTATCGGACTTCTGCTGCGCATTCTCATCAATGATATCATAGCCGATGGTTGATGTATCATGCGGTTACTAAGCGGACCCAAAAGGTAGACTTCATGGTTATGAAGTTGGGTTATTCAACTTGAGATAATTGATGCAGAAGGACACCTGAGTTAAGGGGGACCGGATCGGACCTAACACTAGCTCACACGTGAAGGGGAGATTGTTAGAATGCAGGTGTGAGAGTGAGTTGTATTAAAGAGTTAAGGAAATCCTACATATGATGATTGAAATGGTGTAGAGCAGTTAATATATCCATGTTGGCTTATAACTCATCAGCTTAAGCTTTTGAGTAAATGTGGGTTTGACTGGATATGTTAATGGGATCGGACATGGGCACCCTCTTGGCGATCTCCCCTGGTTAAGGTATCATACTTATGTTGCGCACTCCCAATACTAGTATTAGAGCCCAGGTTACCAACAAGTCTGGACCCAACAGTCACACATGAGAGATATGGGTTGTCGCTGCCTCTAACACAGGGACCGATGTGTAAGGGGGAGATTGTTGGAGTTGTCCCATATCGATTGTAGAAGGGGCTGGTGGTCGATTTATAAGTGTGAGGGAAAAACCTCATCCTTTGAGCTAGTTTTTGGGTTGAGATAGACCCAAAACCACCCAACATCAACAACACCAAATTGCACAAGCATTCAACCATTTTTTTTCTTTCAGTGAACACGAAACAATAAATTACTAACACTTTACTCTCTATCGACTAAGATTCGTTGTGCGACAAGCATTAAGTTTTCCCTCCAGCTATTGCCTTTTTAGTCTCTATGCAGTAAGAGAGGATGACAAGCAATTGAAAGGCAGTGAGCAAAAGTGAGATCGAAATATTGAGGAAGATTGGAGCCTCAATTTACAATTAGAGAGAGATAAATTTTTTATTTTGGGCATTCTGAGATTTAGAGAAACAAGAGGAAGAGAGTGCGAGTGATAGCTCGATTTTCTTTAGAGGTGAAGCATTGAGACATATTGAAGCCCTAGTTTGTGATTAGAAAGGGATTGGTTAGATAGAGAGAGATCGAAACCTTAATTTGCAATTCAAAGACGAACAAGAGGAAGAAGAAATGAGAGTAAAACGTCATCGTCGTTTCAGGGTTTTTCCACCATGTTGCACTCAGATATCATAGCAGTAAGATTGATATCATCAACACCATTGGAAATTTGTTCTACCATATTTGCCTGAGTTTTCTGTCTTTTCTTAGCTCTACAGTCTTTGGCTCGATGTCCAGACTTTCCACAGTTGAAGCATTTGCCAACAAACTTCTTCAAACCTTGGGTGAATCCCTCTCCAGATTTGCTAGGCATTTTCCTCTTCTTGTTGGGTTTCGATCCTTCTTCAACAACATTGGCCCTTGAGACTTCCAGATTCTTAGCAACTTTCTTCTCAAAAAGTCTTCCTCAATCATCGAACAACCAAGTCTTCAAGTGATAACTCATTTCTCTTGTGTTTGAGATGATTTTTGAAATCTCTCCAAGACGGTGGCAATTTTTCAATGAAGGCAGCCACTTGAAATGACTCACTTAGTGTCATTCCTTCAGCATGAATATCATGCATGATCACTTGAAGCTCTTGAATTTGACTTAAGACAGTTTTAGAATCGACCATCTTAAAATCCAGAAATTTGTCGACAATGAATTTGTTCAATCCAGCATCTTCTGTTTTGTATTTCTTATCCATACTATCCCATAACTCCTTAGCCATTTTCAGCAGACTATAAACGTTATAAAGGGTATTGTCCAGACCGTTGAGGACACAGTTACGACACAGGAAGTCAGAATGCTTACATGCATCCACAGCAGCAACCTTTTCCTTATTTGTCTCTCCAACATCCAATTTAAGACCATCCTCATTGAGGAATCTTGCCAAGTTCAAGGTCGTGAGATAGAATAACATCTTTTGTTGCCATCTCTTGAAATCAGAGCCATTGAACTTTTCTGACTTTTATCCATGATTCGGAATAAGAGTAATCGGAGTCGAAGTCGAAGCAATTTCTATTGCAAATGATAAAACAGAACGGATATAATATCAAACAATTATATAAAAAAAAATTCAAAAGAATGACGTTAATAGGAATTCGACAAAGGACTATTCGAACGACGTTATAGAGTTTCAAGAATAGACTGATTCGAATAGACGTGATATGTGAACGGTGGTACATAATACTTCTAACGAAAACATCACACGAACTAGGCACGAGGATCATCAACAGAAAATTCATCTTAAGATTATTATTACCTAAGTTCGTATAAACAGAATTGCAATTGGACGACTAACCTGAAACCAATGCAAATAATAAGCAGAATGTTGATCCGAGCCCAACGAAATGACGTTGTATCCTTATGACGAATTTTCCCCCTCAAATAGTACCCGAGGACGTTGGACAAATGTCTCCCAAGATAGAACGGATCACGCTCCTCTGAAGTGGTACATCTTCAAAGGACTCCATCGAACGCAAGTTTGCAGAACAATCGCACAAATGATGAAGATGAGTAATGAATGGTGAAAAAATTTTAGTAGTTGAAATGTGACGGTCGGAGTTTATATTTATAAACAATGATGTGAAGAGTCACAAAGCAGAACATTTCTGTTGATGAAGGAATTGAACTGAAAAGAGTTCTGTTCGAACAAACATGTTCGTTCGTTTTATTCCGATCGAACATGTATGTTCGACGGTCGAACTTTCATGTTCACTCAACGCCGAGCAAACATATCTGTTCGAACGAAAAAGAATGTCCAAAAATTTCCGGACATGTCTATTCAAATCGTGTCCCTTCAATTTAAAAATGAATAAATAAATAAATGATTGTGTAAAGTACATAAACGCGTGGACCCCGGCCCGGCTCGAGCCGAGCCGACGGGCAAGCGAGAGGCGGCGTGCGTGGGCCGACCTAGCTTTGCGTAGGTCCTCCCCCGTCCACAAAAATGCGGTGCTCCTTGGGGCCCAAACCCATTTATGAAGTTCCAATATTTAAACCCATCCACCATCTACTCTTTTTCCTATGTATGACTCTCCATCCTTCATTTCCCATTCACTTCTTATGGAATTGTACAACAAAATCCCAACAGCTCCATCTTGGCGAGGAATTTTGTACTCCCGATTGAAGCTCGACGCCTCCTCCGCAAAGAAAAATCGATATTGATGTGGAATTGATCCATCCACACTCCTCTCTCTCTCTCTCTCCATGATCGACAAATCAGAACACATCAATGACACTACCAAATCACACCCACCACCCCACTGTCCCTACTAAACCCCAAATCACCAGATCTGCTCTCTAATTTCTTCTCCTTCAAAACCCTCAAGCTCAGGACCAAACAGCAGGAGCTCTGATTCGAGTCTTGATCTTCTGCCTCATCTACGTGCTATCCTTTGTCACTCGAACATGGGCAATAGGAACGTGGGCAACGACAAGGTACGACAGCAACAAGGGCATGAGAAACTCTTTTCCTATTTTTTATGGCATTTATATTGTAATCTAATTTTTGCCATATAATATATAGGATGTCACGTAAAATTATTCGACTTTAAATCCGCAGTTCACTAAACATCAAATAGGATATGACAAAATCCCCGGATATTTTATCCTATCATAGCCAATCCTATCTCGACTAAAAATCCGGACGACAAAACACAGCCTAAAAGTACTTGGATCGGGTGGAAATGAACAAAACTAGTTCAATATTCTAAGTATTCTTCTTTGCTCTATTTTTGTTATCAGCTATTTTGTAATCATCTTGATTTAGCATTGTTTTGTGGATATCAAGTTGAATGATAAAGATTATCTCTTACCTTAAACTTAGAGATTGCATTTACTCAGTTTTGACTCATCCCTTTTACTTCATATTTGTAGGATGGATCATCCTCCACCATTGCGGTTTGAAATTCCTATGTATTTTGACTACGAATATCAAAGATATATTAGTAATTAAGGGTAGTTATGTAGTATAGATCAATGGAGGGATACCCGGTGGATTCCTCATCGGTATGTTGCCCAGTACTTCAATATCGACAAGGAGTTGGTTGGACCAATTAGGGGATTCGATGGTTCCCTTGATTTCGACAGTGTTGATGGCATCTCGATGGAGTTGATCCATAGTAGTATATGACTTTGTATAGGCAAGTTTTTGGGTGCGAGTATGGGATAGCATCACGACTGTCGAATGGAAAATAAACAGCTCGATTGACGATTATGTCACCTCTAACACGGATCCCCAATGTTAGGGGATCCATTTCCATCGCGACGACCCAACCTTCTTCCCAAAGTTAGTGAGTTGTCTTCTGTTTCTTTTTGTGCTTAAATTAATACTCGGAAGAGGGACGCTAATGTCCAAAATGCATATGTAAACTATTCAAACTTGCCAAATTACTTTTGTCGTGCGATGTGTTTTTTGTGCTTTTGCATGCTTAATAATAATAATAGTTGTAACAAAAAATATTGTGTCATGCGTGATGTTCTAGGACATCACATCTGCCCCTGAAATAGATCATGTCCTTGCCTTTGTTATCTTCCCTATTCTTGAAGATCTTTTTCTGATCAGATTCAATTGTTCGTTCTTTCCTTTTAAATTACTCATCTCTTTAAAAAGCTTTGGAATCTTTTGGGCGGCACATAAATCTCGTCATCGATATCGTTCTCGTCTGACGTTTCATCACCTGTATCATATGTGTTAGCTTTTATTTTTTTTTAATTTTATTTTTTTGGTCAGATATGTGTTAGCTTTAAAAGCATTGACTTCTTACCGTTTTTCTCTAGCAAAAGGACACTTCAAATGTCAATACCTGTACTCACTTTGATATCAATATTTTTTTTAGATCACTTAAATATCAAATCGGAGAAAAAATGATCATTTTAATGTCAACTGCGATAAATTCCGGCCAAAATATGTACATGACATTTTTATTTAAAACGTTGCCACGTCATTTACAAGTCCACTTGGACTCCAAGTGACAATTTTGTTTCTTAAAAACTCATTCCACGCGGAAATTTTATTTAAAAAGGTCTGTGAAAATTTTTATTAAAAAAATTCAATCTTAAAATTAAAATTAAGTTAAAATTTACAAAAAAAAATTGGCCAGTGCTTGGTGACTCCCTCCGACCAGCCCTAGACAGTAGTTGGGGCTCGATGACCCCCACCGACTAGCCCCATCCATCAACGGCCATTGCCAGAGACGGTGGGGTGGCGGCGACGAGGCCTACTACCAGCTTTTTTTCTATTTTTTAACTTTTTTTTGTTATTTAGTTGTTTAGTTTAACTTCTTATTTTATTTTTATTTTTTTAGTACAAATAAGTGAGTAAATTTTGATGTTTTTGCAGATAAAAGTTATGGAGATTGCATTATCATTTGCAGAAACAAATGCTGAGGTCCCCATGCCTTTTTAGCTTTTTTAATTTTTTTTAATTTTTAATTTTTTAATGTGCTATTTAGTTTTTGACTTATTTTTAACTTTTTAATATTAGGTGGATTTTTTTATTAATTTTTGTGTTTTCTTTTATTGCTGGGTATCCTCCGGCAAGCCACGTATATGCCATGTAAGATTTTCGGTGGAGCTCACCAGAATTGAAATTTAAATAATTATTTTTCAAAAATATTGACACTTAAATTATCAAAAGAAAAAAATCGACACCAAAGTGAGCGATGTACACATATATTGGTACTTGAAGTGTCCTTTTGTCATTTTTCTCTCCTTCATCAAAAGTTTCAGCTTCATTTGCCATCGGTGTTCTCATGACTTCATCTAATGAGACAGGCATAACTTCGAATTGAAGTCTTCATGAAATTTCACTCCTGCGGAAATGCTCGCAAGGTATTCATGTTTTTTTCAATTTGTGAATGTCTTTCCTTGGTAGGCAAGACCATTTATTATCTTTGTCTACCCGGTATTCATCCGAGTGACTGTTTTATCATACTTCATCTTGAAGGTTTCGTATTTCTCCAAGAGTACATTTAGCTTGGTTTTCTTGACTCCGTCAGTTCATTCAAAAGTGATTTGTAGCTTGTCCTGAATTTCTTTGGCTGCACTGCATGTAGAAATAGTATTAAAGTCCGTAGGTGATAAAAGCACAGTAAAGGAAACATAGAGCTTTTGCATCATAAGCTTCTCTTCTTGCTAATTCTTTGACAGATGTTATTACTTGTCGTGCTCTTGTTTCGCCAGTCCTTTTCACCATTGCCAAAAGATGCAGATGAGATTGTTATTGTGACAGCTCAAGTAGGGCGGACACCCTTTTCAACAACTTCATGTATTGCTGGATCCATTGATTTGATAAATGCCTTCATCTTGCATTTCCAATAGCTATAAGATGTTCTACAGGTCTCAAGTTTGATTGACCCTCACAAACTCCTGCACCTATATGACTACCATGAAAGATCTTTGCGCTTTTGAAATGTATCACTTGTAAAAAAAATGCGCAACTTACTTTGATACCTAGTGTTACAGCTAGTGATATAACCTAGAGGGGGTGAATAAATTATATAGTGATATCCCATCGATTTTTTCTGGAATAAACAGAGTCAATATAAGTATGAATAGATTGATATATGCAAGAATAAACTATTGTATTAAGTGTGGTGCCTTTTATCATACAGTTAAAACAAGTAGAGAGAGAGAGATAGAAGCAAGCAGATTTATAGTGATTCCGCTTAAATTATATGTACGTCCACTCTCCTGGGCAACAGCACAAACAAGGCTGAATTTCACTAGTAGCTCTTTGAGTTGTTACAATTGTAGCTTGCACAGCTTCTACAAAAAGCTGGTCGATCACACTCCCAAGTTACACGTGATAAGAAAGAATGATTAAGAGAGAATGGTATTGTTCTCTAATAATGGTGTGTCAAACAATGTACATGAGAAGCCCTTATATAGGCTTAGAAGAGGTAAAGAGCTTAGTGCTCTTCCTATGTGGGACTAAAGAGAAAGAAGGAATGTAAGAGAAAGCTATAAGACTACAAGGCTATACAAGTATGTCTAACACCCCCCCTCAAACTCAAGGTGGATCAAACAACGAGAGTTTGGAAAGAAGAAATTTAAAGCGTTGTGATGTAAGAGCCTTCGTAAAACAATCTGCAAGTTGATTCTCAGTTCCAACAAAAGGAAGAGAAATAGTGCGAGCTTGAAGATGATGACGAGTCAGATGACAATCGATCTCAATATGTTTTGTACGCTCATGAAAGACTGGATTTGCACCAATATGGATGGCACTCTTGTTGTCACAGTGTAGAGGAGTGGGATCCGGAAGTGAAACACCCATGTCAGCAAGTAAGCGGCGAAGCCAAACAATCTCAACGGTAGTGTCAGCCATAGCACGATACTCGGACTCTGTAGAGGAGCGTGAGACAATTTGTTGTTTCTTGGCACGCCAGGAAATAAGAGAATCGCCAAGAAAAATGCAATAGCTAGTGATAGATTTGCGATCAGACACATTGGAAGCCCAATCAGCATCAGAATAGGCACGCAACTTGAGAGCAGAAGAAGATGGCAGAAATAAGGAACGCGATAAAGTGCCTCGGAGATATCGCAAGATCCTCAGAACAGCAGCATAATGAACTGTGCGAGGAGCAGCAACAAACTGACTGACAACATGAACAGCATAAGCAATGTCGGGTCGGGAGATAGTAAGATATACAAGGCTGCCAACCAAAGTTCGATAGCGGGTCACATCAGAAAGAGGCTCCCCGTCATCCGAGCAGAGCTTCTGATTCAGCTCAATAGGAGTAGCAGCAGTGCGTGCATCCGAGAGAGCAGCCCTAGAGAGAATATCAGCAGTATATTTTTGTTGAGAAATAAGGATACCACGTGAACTGCGAGCAATTTCAAGCCCAAGAAAGTAGCGCAGTGGTCCAAGATCCTTCATGGCAAAATGTTGCTGAAGGTGCCGCTTGGTATGTTCAATATGGTCGCGATCATCTCCAGTGATAACCATATCATCAACGTAAAGAAGAAGAATAGTGCAACCAGCAGAAGAGGTATGAACAAACATAGCATGATCAGCCTCGCTTTGAGTAAAATCAGCAGATCGAATAGCATCACTGAACTTCTCAAACCAAGCACGAGGAGCCTGTTTAAGACCATAAATAGCCCGTCGCAAGCGGCAAACCTGTCCAGAAATATGACCAAGACCAGGTGGAGGTTGCATGAAGATATCCTCTTGAAGATCCCCATGAAGAAAAGCATTCTTGACATCAAGCTGAAAGAGGGGCCAATTACGAATTGAAGCAATAGCTAGTAAAGCTCGGACAGATGTCATCTTTGCTACGGGAGCAAACGTCTCCTCATAATCAATGCCATACTCCTGCGAGAAACCTCTGGCAACCAGACGTGCTTTGTAACGTTCAATACTGCCATCAGAACGGGTTTTAATCTTATATATCCATCGGCATGATACCAAGGAGCGGCCTGGAGGGAGAGACACAAGCTCCCAAGTACCAGTACTTTCCAATGCCCTGAGCTCCTCAGACATAGCTTGACGCCACTCAGTATGCTGAACTGCCTCACGATAACTAGTGGGTTCTTGTACAGCATGAACAGCAGCCAAAAAAGAGCTAAACTCAGTAGAATAAGAAGTAGAAGCAACATACCGAGTAGGCGGACGTCGATCCCGAGGAGGATTACGGCGTGGCTCTAGAACTGCAGAATCGTCGAGGGCAGGTAGAGTAGGAGGTACAGCAGAACGGGTAGGAGAAGATGGGGACGGTGGTGATATATCTGGTTCCGAGGTGAAAGCAGAATAAGGAGGATCAGGAAAAGGATCAACAGGGAAATCCATAAATGGAACATGGGTCGAGACAGGAGGTGTTACATTTGTAGGGAAGAAGGGAACGTGTTCATGAAAGGTAATATTGCGAGAAATACGTATACGTCGCGCATTTGGGTCATAACAGCGATAACCCTTGTGCTCGGTGCTGTAACCCAAGAATGCACACGAGATGGAGCGAGCGGTGAGCTTCGTACGTTCGGTGGGTGGAAGAATGACAAAACAAGTACACCCAAAAACTCGAAGATGATTATAGCTGGGAGATCGAGAATAGAGACGCTGGAAAGGGGTGTCTTGATGAAGAACAGACGAGGGTATGCGGTTAATTAGATGAACAGCTGTGAGAAGTGCCTCAGCCCAGAACTCAGTAGGAACAGATGTCCCAAGTAAGAGAGCGCGAGTGGTATCTAAAATATGACGGTGCTTGCGTTCAGCAACCCCATTCTGAGCTGGAATCCCAGGACAAGATAGTTGAGGAAGTGTACCATCGCTGGCCAAGAGGGAACGAAAAACAGTAGAAAGATATTCTCCTCCCGAGTCTGAACGAAAAACTTTGATTTTTGTATTAAATTGGGTGGAAATCATGGTAGTAAAAGACTGATAGATGGAAAAGAAATCTCTGCGTTGACGCATAAGATAGACCCATGTGTAACGAGAGTAATCATCAATAAAAGAGACATAATATTTGAAACCACTCTTTGAACAAAGTGGGGCAGGACCCCATACATCAGAATGAATAAGATCGAAAATTGCACTAGATCTAGAGTTACTAATAGGAAAAGGCTTAGCAGATTGTTTGGCCAAGGGACATACAGAACATGGAGGAAGATTACCAGAAGAAACAGGACCTAAAGCACCTCGTTGATGAAGGACGGTGAGACGAGAAGAAGGAATATGTCCGAGACGTTGATGCCATCGGGCAAGATCAATGGTAGCCAACACAGGAGAAGGAAGAGAAGAAGTTGGAAGGTGGAGATGCTGCATAATATAGAGTCCGTCCCGTCTACTACCTCTCCCAATCATCCGACCACTCAAACGATCCTGCACAAAGCAAGAGCTATTTGTAAAGCTTACAGTACATCCAGCATCAGTAAGTTGTCCAACGGATAATAAATTGAGAGCTAGAGATGGAACATGTAACACGTTAGGGACATTGAAATCTTGAGAGATGGTGAGAGTACCCCGCCGGGTAGCTAGGAGAGGAGAGCCATCAGCAGTAAAGAAATGTGCTGGATGCTTGAGCTCAGAGAGCTGAGTGAGACAAGCAGCGGAACTAGACATATGTCTAGCAGCTCCTAAGTCAAGTATCCAGGTAATAGAAGTGTCACCTGAAGATGGAGTGGCTACAGCAGTGTTTCCTGTAGATGAAGAAGTTGTAGGAGTGCTGGAATCGGGAAAAGACCCAAGCAAAGAAGGGTTCAATCGAACAAGCTGTGCTTCAAGGGCAGCAATTCGATTATCCGTAGAAGAAGAAACCAGAGTAATAGGTCGAGAGTGTGGAGATGTCACAGAATACTGAATAGAACGCGGTGTTGCTGAAGGGCGTGAAGCTTCCTTCTTCTTTTGCCAACAGTGTGGCTCCTCATGTCCAAGACGGTGACAATAAGTACATAAAAGGCGGCGAGAGCCACGTGCAGAGGGAGGTCGTGGTGAAGCAGCCAAAACAGCAGGCGGAGCACGTGGTGGAGCAGCTAAAACAGCAGCGGAATCAGCAACTGCAGAGGAGGAAAGTAGACCCAGACGAGTTTCCTCAGACTGCAATTCTTTGATAGCGTCAAGGAAGGACGGTCTAGGAGAGCGATGGAGAAGCTGGCTGCGAACACCTTCATAAGGAGAGCCAAGCTTCATAAGGAAAGTATGTAGACGGTGTCTATCTTGAGTTTGAAGCCGAGTAGATGGACACCTAGTACAGTTCAAGCATGTCGAGCAAAGAACAGGAGCAAGAATATCTAATTGACTCCAAAGGGAATGCATATAATTGTAAAAGTCTCGAATAGAGCGAGACCCTTGCGTAGCACAGTAAATTTCTTGCTCCAACTGATAAACCCGAATGTCCCCGGTCTGAGTAAACATCTCGGCGAGCTGATCCCACAAACATTTCGCTCCAACAATATGAGAAAATTGTGGGCGAAGAGCAGGATCAATAGAGCCAAAAAGAATAGCCCATGCCTTCCGATCAGCAACTGTCCATGCTCGAATTTCAGCGGTACGCTTTACAACCGCCTCAGATGAGGCACTTTCCTTAAGAGCATCAAGACATAGACGGAAACCTTCAACATGCTCAAATAAATCGCGGTAAACAAGAGCCGCCATTGCCGATGGTTTCCAAAGTGAATAGTTTGAACCATCAAGCTTGACATCTATGCGGTCACTAGAATCGCCCATGACAACAGAGAAATCACTAGCGAAGCTAGAAAAGTGGGTTGAGGTGGGAAAGCTGATCAAAAGGATCGAGAGACACAAATTAGAGACGCTAGCAAAGCTGGGTGACGGCTCAATAGCCCAAAACTCATTATCTTAATTTCTGATGCGGAAGATCCAATTTATGGCAACCGCAGAGCATACTTTTAAAAATAATGAGCTCATTATCTTAATTTCTGATGCGGAAGATCCAACTTGTGGCAACCGCAGAGCATACTTTTCAAGACAATGATCTTGGCTCTGATACCATGATAAGAAAGAATGATTAAGAGAGAATGGTATTGTTCTCTAATAATGGTGTGTCAAACAATGTACATGAGAAGCCCTTATATAGGCTTAGAAGAGGTAAAGAGCTTAGTGCTCTTCCTATGTGGGACTAAAGAGAAAGAAGGAATGTAAGAGAAAGCTATAAGACTACAAGGCTATACAAGTATGTCTAACAACACGCACCACTACAGCATTGTATACTTCTCAAAAGATTCACAATAAATATATAACTTTCAGTAAGTGACTCAATTGATCGCGGAATATGTACAATGTTCTTGTAATTCTCGCAGCTCATCTCTATCTACTTTGGCTTTGCATTGATTTCTTTTATAGTTTTCAATCTTCAAGTTGATTATTGAATATCTTTGAGGTAATCAGCTTACCCTTTGTAGATTGCAATTAAATTACCAAAGAGATCTGTTTGCCAGTGCAAACAAATCTCTCAGCAATCTTGTTACTTCCAGTAGTAGAGTGTCCATATTAGGAAATAATCTTTGTCCATATATTGGTATGATGGATAATTGATTGGATTGTCCTCAGATTGAATAAATCCGCAATTCCAGATTCATGATTGGTTGCCGATTTCCTTTACATGTATACTAACGGTCAAAGGAGTATCTAGATCTTTGTTTATTATGCCATATGATTAATAATGATCTTCTCAGCTTATATCAACCTTCCATGATTCTGTTCAGTCATCCAGTTGGCGATCAACGGGTCCATCACAAGTTAGTCTGGACAGGAATAAAAGTCTAGAATCTCTTATTCAAAAGCAAATATAACAGCATGCGAGCTATGATCATCAGCTACCAACCAAGCTATCTCATCCTATCAAATGCCCAGGCTGTTTCGTTGAAGATATGGACATTATACTCCTACTCAAAAGTCAAACTCAAGTTTATTCAAGTGACGGACTGTCCTCGTGAAGCTAATCAGCTAGCCGATTGGGTTGCCACTTGCCAGGGCACACAGCCACCAAAAAAAAAAAACAAAAAACAAAAAAAAGAATCTTCTAATTGGCTTCTTAGCCCACCCCAGCCCCTAGTGGATATCAATTATTCTGAAGTTTAATTAAATTTCTTGTTTCTAAACATCATGGTTACTATTAGAGGCGTCAAATGGGTGGGTCGGGTCGGGTATGGGTCGGGTCGAATATGGTCCGACCCATATTGACCCATTTAACCCGTTTTGACCCATATTCATCCAATGCAAATTTAGTGACCCATACCCGACCCAACCCATACCCGACCCATACCCGACCCGACCCGTATTACTTAAATACTTATATATTTAACTAAATTATGAAATATTTATTTCTTATAATTTATTAAGAAAAATTATATTACTAAAACATGTAATTGAATTTTCTCTGAAAAAATTTAAATTTTTTCTTTATAAAATAATTTTTTATTATAACCGGCCACCTGCGACCTCTGCTCCCCACTGCTAACCGTTGCCCGCTTCCTGCCATCGCCGTCCCCTCAAACTGCTGCTCGCCACCTCCGTCGCCGAAGCTGTAGCTCTCCCCGCACGGGCTGCCGCTTCTGAAGGCGTAGGGGGCGTAATCGGAGCTCGGGAAGGGAAGTGCTCCGGTAGGTTTCGACGCTGACTCGTACTCGATTTTGGTTTATCTTGCCGAGTTAAGTTAAAAGACTTCAATACTAATTGAGCTTTTTCGTTAGTTGCATTCAAAATATCTATAGCTGCCTAAATCATACATCGAAATCTTTATAGTTTGTGTTGCTAACCTCATATCCAAGAAAATAATAAAATAATCTGAGTTCTTACAGCCCAAGCTTGTGAGGGTCTTCAATTTGACTGTACGATCGAGTTGAGTTAAGCTACGGTATTAAAAAATTTCTATTCAAATACTCAATTGTGTATGGGGGGTTGTCACTGTATTTGTCCAAGTAGGCTCAACTGTACCCCACCCTAGTTCGTAATGTTCCGATGAATTGATCGGGAAAAACGAAGCGTGGGTCGATTTTTTTCTACGCAACGCTATATCGATGATGTCGATCTGGAAATATACAGCACCGACACGTACTCCTCATCCAAAACCAAAATCAGAATTTAGCGTCGTCTCTATTAATGGCGTAAGGCAATGTTCGTAGAGGCAACTGCACACGCACTGTGGCGGCGGTCGACGGCCGGCGGCGGCGGAGGGTGGTGGTTGGTGATGGTGACCGGAGGTGGGCAGCGGTGACCATTGGCGGCCAAAGCAGAGCGACGACCAAGGCAGGAGAAAAAAGAAAATAGAAAAGAAAAAAAATTATATAAAAAACAAATTATTAAAATATTAAAAAATTAGATTTTTAAAAAAATATTCACAAAACTTATTTATGATTGCCTTAAGATAGTTTTCTTAGCTAACCCATTTATGGCCCATTTGAAACCCATTTATGACCCATAAAATTTTTAAGCAACTCATTTATGACCCATTTAAGTACATAAGCTAACCCATTTTTGACCCACCACCATCAAATATGGGCCAAATGTGGGTTCTAGACCCATTTTGCCACCTCTAGTTACTATCGTGAATCGTTTCTGTCGACCAAAGAAAATTGTAGGATTTTTTTTTTCTTCTGTAGACGATGGCAAAAACTCAATCAAACTAGTGTTTGAATAATGCGTGGCAACGCTAAATATCGCTCATAGTGATCTGTCAAAATGCATCGCTTTCAGTTGAGACATCAACATATTAATGAACCAACATAGGAATAATTATGATAATTCGGAAACATAAGGAAAGCAGTCAAAGGAGCACTAAAGTAATACCGATCATATCCACAGCGAAGAGCAGTTGTCTTTTGTCCTCCCCCCCCCCCCCCCCCCCCCCCCCAAAAAAAAAAAAAGAGCAGTTGTCTAGCATAATTTATAAAATTCAATTTCAAAAGAGGTAATCATATAGGTCAATCTCTGAAAAAAAAATTAACTTTATAAAAATGTGTCCTGTGAATTCTTTTTAATTCAATCTAATCCTTGAAGTTTCGAAATTTCATTCAATGTACTATTTCCATTAAGTGTATTGCCATGTCATATATATATTTTTTTTATGTCAGCTACCATGTTAGTGATTTTTTAACCAAAATATGATGTGGGCCAAAAATATTGGTACCAAAGTCATTATCGTACAAAAGTTACAGCGCTTATAATGTTATTGTCTCTATTTCCCTTTTTTCCTTTCTTTTGGGGACGTTGTCATCTATAAGTCACGTGGACGTCAGCTTGGCAAATCATCAAGTTAAAAGAAACTATAATCACGACTGATAACGGTGGGACTTTTTAACAGAAGGGCTATATTAAGTGAAGCCCTGATAGTTCAAAGAGTAAACTAAACAAACAAAAAGTCCAAAACACTCCCATCAAACATTGAAGAAAGATTCAGAAATCACCCATGGCATTATCCATCTGACAACGATGACTGTGCACATAATACAACCAAAAGCTACATAATTTTTCAAGGAGCTAATTAGGAGTGTGCAAACTAGACCGAACCGGTCTGGACCGGCCCGAACCGGCCGGGTTGGTCCGATCCTTGAGGTTGGCGGTCCGGTCCCCGATCCCAATAAATGGGACCGGTGACTAGGCGGTCCGATCCCCGGTTCCATGGTTTGGGACCGGATCGGCCCGATTTGGATCGGAAGGCCAATATTTTTTTTTAATTAATCTACATCTAGAGTTAACCTATTTTTAACATTCTGAGAAGCCCATGAATCTCATCTCATGCCTCTTGAGTTTAATGGTGCCATTGTATGTATTATTTAGCAATTTGGGTTTTTGTATTACTTTGGGACAAAACCAGGTCTTAATTGATGATAAGATCTGTTCCTTATGATAGGCACGTGCACGAAGAATAAGCACGTACGTGCATGATGACAGAAACTCGAGTCATTATGCAGATTTGAGAAATTTTTTTTTTTTCACAACCTAAAAAAAAAGAAAGCAATAAAATCTGAGCTCGGTTCCATCACTCACTTGAGTTCAGCGGGCCACATGCGGGCGTAGATTACGAGCATAAAAGATCACGTGAAGCCTTCATGGCTGGATCGAACACACGTTGGGTACCCCTAGCATTTACGTTGTTGTTTTGCTGTCGTAAGTTGATTATAGATTGTAAATTAACATTGTATTGTAATTTCTAAGGGCTGAATTTTTATAAGTAGTTAGAGTTAGCGGTCCTATTGGGCCCAGACCGGGATCGGCCCGATTGCCGATCTTGGTCCTATCCGTGGTCCCGAAAATATGAGGATTGGGACTATTGGTCCGTCCCCGGTTCCATGTCAGGACCGGACCGGCCCGGACCATACACACCCCTAGAGCCGATGCCCAATTTTTGCAGAATTCGAACTAAATCTCCTTTGCCTTTATAACAGTGGCCAAGGTGAAAGAGGACTTTTTCCTCCGCCGACATCATTTGGTGCAATAATCTTATCTTTCATAAACCCAAAAAAAAAAATCAAAAATTTTTACAAAAAAAAAAAAAAAAAAAAACACGTGGCAGTGGTCTTGGGTTGAGCATATTGGGAGAAATGCTTGGATTTAGGACAATGATTACGGTCAATGATTTGGAAATCCTTCCTGGCGTTGTTATTGGTCAACCTTTGCTGACCAGTGAAGCATAATTTTGCTTTCATCTCGCTCGTAGTGTCATGTTACTCTTGTGAAGTCCAAGCTCCTCCCCATCATTTGCCTTTTGAAACTTCCTCTGTACATCCGCCTTTCCCGTAATAAGACCTTTTTGAGCCTAAGCAAGTAAGCATAAGCAATCTCCCCCTTTCCCAAATAGCTAATTTTATTTTGCGAAAAAATAAATAATTTATGCAATATTTTTCTAAGAATGAAAGTTTATATCTATTGAAATCATTAGCCAATAAGAAATGTTTTCATTATCGATAATTATTTATGTTTAAATATTTTCGTAAACAATGAAAATATTTTTCCTCACTCCATGCTTGTAAGTGATATAAATAATCATTTTTAGAAAAATATTTTTCAAACTATTTAATTCTTACAAAACAAACCAAACCCTCCTTTATCTCGGCGTGTAGCTACGTAAACCTTGCAAAATGAATGCTTTTTTTTATTAATCTGACTTTTTTTTTTGGGGGTCGAATTTTACATCTGACTACTTCCTTTGAAAACGCAAATGTGGAATACAACGGAAGGTGAACGTGTAAAGCTTTCCAAGAAAACCACCAGAGTTACCATAACTAGATGATGGATCGTTTCGTGGTATCATGTGGTACGTATTTGTTATCTAAACTCCGGATACTCATCTTTAGTTTTGCCTCGCGTATTAGCTCCGACACTGCCGCACATGCTTAAACTAGGACAAAATACAATGCCGACAGCATCCTTCTTTAAGGAGGAATTGACACAGAAATTACAGCTCGAAAACAGCAAGAACCTGGCAAATAGCATTACATATCAGCGGTACAAAACTCCTGAACAAACGGCTAGTATGATGCGAGCATGTGCAGCGTCGTTCCCTATTACACAAAATTACATCATCTTTCTTGTATAAGTACTCCGTTAGCTAGCTGCCGCTGAACTATGCACGAGAACTCACTCATTTAGAACCGTTGAGCATGGAAAGCAGATAGAGGCAGCCGGACGATAGGAGGACAGATGCGGAAAAACAAAGCAGATCGAACGGAGTAAGTATAGCCGCCTTTTTGCTCTTGTCAAACAAGCCGATCAAAAGAAGCATCACTATGACATGGCCAAGCTTGGTTTTCAGCTCGTTGACAGATTTTATTTCTAACCATTTTGGTCGCTCCTGCAAATTAAAGGCTAATCAGGCATAATCAAAAAATCGCTTTTCCATATGTCTAAGGGGAAGGTAAGCAACATATCACTTCCCTAGTTATTTCTAGTAATTGGTTAACTGAAAGGAGGACACAGGCAGCAATTTATAGCACAAATTCACTCTAGCCCTATAGAAATTAAATCTTTTCCCCACAAACCGAGACAGTGTAAAAGAACCTGGGTCCTAAAAAAAAAAAAGACAAAATAATTGCAATATGCAAAACAATACTGACCTTTAAAGTGAATAAACCAAAAAGATTTGACGTCTCCTGGTTTCCTTCCCCAGCCACTGATTTCGCAATGTCCAGATTGCTGACAAAGAGCTCGTAGAGGCCCATTCCAAATACAAGCATCACTGTTCCTAAAAGATATACATCTGACATTGCCAAAAAAAAGGTTACATGTCATATTACATGAAGTAGCCGTAACAGGAACAGATAAAAAAAAAAACGATTTTACATAAACCATGTAACTTGAGAAGAATTTAAACTATGCAGGTTTTATCAGATTAGATGAACTAACGATATCAACAATATTGACATATAATAGCCCTGAAATTGAACTCTTTAGCCACAAATAGTTTTGATGACATAAATCATGTGACTTCGACATTTGATGATATAAATCATGTGACTTCGACATGAATTACAAGAAAAGTTGAACGTTAAAGGCAACCAAATATCAACCTTTAAACTATAGTGGCAAATGCTACAGGATGGCAATAACAAGCTGTTTCATCCATCTTGTTTTGATAATTCATGTCATATTGCACCATTGGCCGAACAACTCAAATTCTTATCACGATAAAAATCTTTTTTTTTTCTCCATTTCAAATTAGCCATGTCTTAAATACTTGCGTTCTCCGAGTTCATTATCCCATGCTGGCCTGTTTTAAGTTCCATCTTCAAAACTGTTTACCATATACACAGAGCATGCACAATCAGTTTCTCCACATGCGCTTCGAATTGAACAAGAGAAGTATCACATTAGATATTTGAGAGATCATCATTAGCTATAAAAGGTCAGACAAGGACTTCGATCCGAAAGAGAGTGGTCCAATGTCCACCTAAGTCTGGATTTTTGATACAACAAACATGCAAACAGACAGGATTTTCTTTTTGGCAGTAATGTTTATGTCAAGCTAGAGGCGTTACTATTATGTAAAAGAGGGATTTACAAATGTATGGTGTTGACACTGCTTCACCTTATGAATTAGGTTAAGTATGGTAAAAGTTGAATATTCTTAAATTCTTTTTTTACTTTCTTTCTATCATTCCCTTCTCTTTGATGATGAAACATCTTTCTTCTCCAAATTGATTTTTATTTTCCTGCCATAACCTGCTAGACAAGTTTTCATTATTTAAAGGAAATGACATGCTTTATTTTCTGGATTTTTTTCGTGTACAATGCACAATTTTAAGCGTGAAGCCAACTAATTAGCTAAGTAAATTTTGCTGCTATTAATCTCATTTCATTATTTGGTAATCCTAGGTTCATGATTTAGGGGCGAGAGATCAATTCTAGCAACAAAGAGCAGTTGGTACAATAAAGGAAAATAAACTTTCATGGTTCATGAGTTAATCAGAAGAAATTTGCGTACATGATTCAATATTACAATCTTGTATTGACACAATAACTATTCTCAACATATACGAACAAGTAAAAATTTATGAAAGAATGGGGTGAGGTGATCGTTACAGCAAGATTTAGTGAATATTCCTAGAAACTTAAGAAAAAACGACACCTGTTGCAAAGCGCGAGTTTTTCACTAGTCCATTGTTCACAGAGGCGACAGAAATGAGGAAAAGAACACAGATTAACAACAACAAAAAAATACTCTGATAAAACAACATATGTTAAGCACTTCTTCATAATTGAGAGGGTACGATAACAGCGATACAAATAGTGACAACTAGTATTTACAGATATTTTTCACTCACCAACAGCCTCAACTAGCAAAAAGATCACTTTGCTGCGATTCACAGAGTATTCCATAAAGGACTGGGTCACATAAGTACATCCCTGCACATGTCACAACTTCATGTGAAAACCAGGCAGATTGGGCATTCAAACAATGAATCAGCTATAATAAGAGACTTAAGATTATAAATTGCAGCCAATTGAAAGTAGCGTGAAAATTAGTAGACCTTCCGCTAACTGATTCTCATTTTCTCTGACACATGCTGCGACATGGACAAAGATGTCTCAACATACTGACATTATAATCACTATCACTGGAGTAAATACACTTGACTGACTTGTCTAACCACTTAAATTCTATTACCAAAGATGTTGCCAATAGAAAAATGCCAATGCTCATCACTGTAGACCACATTAAGACTATCAACACACACACAGCTCGTAAACATTATGATATAATTCAGCATCTGAGCTTCCCTGAAACCTACATATAAGCAATCCATGTTTCATAGAAATGGAGTAGCTACCTTAACTTCCATAGAAAAGAAAATTTTCAACACTTGGTCAGCTGCAACTTGACAAAGAAAAACATTATCTATAGCATCGACAGTATGATCGATTACACTTAGCACAACACCATCCTAACATCTTTCAATTATTTGTAATGGTTATATTCTTCCTCCTAGTCAAACGATCAATCATTAAAAAGCAGTACAGAAGTCTCCTGCTTTCATTATATAAAGCTAGTGCTACATTTGCTTTTACAATATATTAGAGAACTAGTAAAAAAGGAAAGAACCAGAGATGGATGGGTACTGTTTAATCTGTCCTTTGATGTGACCATGAAGGTATTAATACTTTAACAATGCAACTTCTAAGTAATTGATGTACTAGAGCAAAACTCAGTAAGTAGTCAGAGCATAGTCTTCGATCGCCAATGCCTTAGTTAGAATCTAAACATATGTCTTTACTATTTACATGCAGCAGTTTTGCCCCTTTTGCCTCCAGACCCACAAATTGAAGTCAAGTGCCACTTTATTGATTAATTGGCATTGAACTTAAGAGCACAAAAACCACCCTGCATTATCGCAAAATTAATTTAACCAGTAGAAATAAAGGATACAAGGTATGACCAAGCCATGGGGTCTTACATATCTAAGATGCTGGAGGTGACATGGCTCTTGTGGAGCCATCTTAGAACAGATTGGATCAGATTAGTCCACAAAGAGGGCTTGTCAATAGTTGTGGTTGAACCGGTTGAACCAGCAGCAGCTGGTCCACCGGGTCATCCCGCTTTGGGATCATTGGCTATAACATCAGTTTTTGTCGAAAGACTTATGCTCTAGCCAATCCAAACGACACAAGATTTTTTCCCGTAGTTCTTTATATAGCATGCATGTGGAACTATTATATGCGACTGGAGATATATAGTCCTAAACCTCTCGTACTTGTCCTCCTCTTTCCTTTCCTCAAGAGGACACTAATTCTCGAAAGGCAATGAGGACAGCCCACATTACGACAAAACATCCGAAATCCCACAAGTGAAAACGAAACTAGAGATGAGATTTTGTGGGAATGTTAAATTGCAATCTCTTTTTTGCATACCTTGATAAAGCATAGAAATGATCCTACCAAAGAGCCTGAAACTCCGAGAAGCGTCATGAACCGGCATCCATAAATTACCTACGCATTCACATGAGAGAAAAAACAAAATCCGGTCAGGACAGTGCCAAATTCGTCATGCTCTAATCACGTCAAATTGGTTATCCCAAACAACACGTTTTAGAATTGCGATTCCTAAATATTAAGACCAACTTTTCATTGTCTGCAAAATACAACAGCGCTCAATCTAAGAGAACGGTTTAAAGCCAATTGCGAGACGCTCATCACTTTCAAAACTCCTAGAATCAAATCAAATTAATTTGCCGTCAATCAAGTACCAAAAAAGGACAACCTTAAAAGCTTCATTTCTCGCAAGTAAACTGCCGCAGCCTTGGGACACACACACACACACGTGAAATAAACGAAAGACAGCAGCTCAGTTAAACGATCACCCTCTCTATGTTCTCCTCCCACACTTCAGACTTGTCAGGGGAATCGTTGAAGAATCTGGAGCTGGAGCCGACGTCGGAGGCGATCGCCGGAGGAGAAGACGACGACGGTCGCACCGCGGAGGCCGCCGACGAAGCACCCCTGGCACTCGTAGTGGCGCCCCTCGAGGCCGGGAATCGAGCGCGGGAGAGAGGCACCACTTCGCCATAGGAGCACGAGGTCGAGCGCCCGGCCGGCAAGGGAAGGGTCGACCGCGGGGCGATCTCCGATTGTCTCGGAATCGAAGGCCTCAGCGGATTCATAGCGAGGAAGGGAGGATCGTGAAGGGGGGGAAATCAAGGGCTTGGCATCGAACCGAGCGCTATAGCGGAGGAGGAAGATAGACGCGCTAATGGCGGCCGGTGCAGAGTTTGAAGAGTCGAGAGAAGAAAGGGAGAGACGACGGGAGATTGTCTCGGCGTCTCGCTCTTTGGCACGTTCTACGGGCCAGAAATGGATTTATCCCTCTCCCTCCTTTCTCTGCTATTTCTACCTTCAAAAGATAATAATAATAATAATAATAATCCGGATTTCCAATATTTTCACAAATTATAAATCTAGCTATTAAATAAGACACGTAATTCAAATAACTCAAGAAAAATTACGGTAGCAGCGGAGAAAAAGATCTCCAATTTTCCAACTTTTCGACATCTACAATACGACGAATGGTGATTATCAGATGAAATAAAATTTCGCATAAAGCGATTTAGTAATTTTGGGTAATATAATTAAAAATTGCAAAGATTTTTTGTTTGGCAAATTGAATTTTGGGTAATATTGTGGGGCTGCAAAGATATTTTCCTCATGGTTTGGCAGTGACTGGGACACGACGACAAAAAGTGTCGACCCGGCCGACGTCAATCATCTTCCGGGAAGATGTTATGGATGGGATTTGGCGCGACCAGAGCCGTCGCACGTCGACACTTGGAACTCCCACTCTTTCCCCGGACGGCTACACCTACACTTGGCCGTGGAGGTTCATGCACCCAGTCAACGTCAGGTAGGTTGCATCGTACGGGTACATGATCCCTGAGTCAATTCCACTCTTGGCCCACGGTTTGAATGGGGCCCGATTCTCAGGCGGGTTCGGGTTTGGCCCGGCTACCGAATCGGGTGCACGGGCTTGGCCTCGAAAATGCTTTCATTGGTAAACTGGCACGTGAATATTTCAACTCGACTACTTCTTATGGATGCAAGCAAACCATCCCGGTGAGCGAGAACTTTGCAATTTGAACGAGGGGTCTATGCTCTTTAAATCGAACTGCTTAACCACTTACTGATTGAACATGTATAATATGGATTTATTCTTAGTTTTATTACGTTTCTTAATACTCTATTAGAGATCGAGCTGAAGTTCTACTCCGGTCAAGGTTCAAACACCTGTTCGAGTCGACTAGGAGCTCGAAGAATGAATTTACATTTTATTGATAATTTGGATTTGAGCTCATAAATAGCTATTATTATATATAATCTCTTTCTTTTTAAGGTGAGAAATATAACATAGAGGGTGAGATATATCAATATAGTGAAATCTTAATCTTATGGTGAATGTGGTCTTAATTTAGGTAAATCAACATAAATCTTGTGTTTCGATTGTTTTTTTACTCTATATTTTATTGTGCTTGTGCATCAAAATTAATGTGGAAGTGATAATTGTAAAAAAAGATAAAAATTTGTGTTTCGAATTTTTTATTCTATATTTTATGTTTTATTTTTTACTTTTTATTTGGTCGACAATATTTCATTGTGCTTTTGCATCAAAATTAATGTGGAAATGATAATTGTAACAAAAAAAATGTGGATATATGAAGAAGAGAAAACGGATCGTGACGTGCTTCCTGCAGATTTCCTGCTCCCTTTCTTTGACGTGGCGTTCATGCAGATCCTTTGTGTTGTTGCCACCACTGCTCCTTTGCCTTTGCCTTTGCCCGCTCCCCTTCTCTCTTTCTCTCTCTCTCTCTCTCACTCTCACTCTCAGAGTCGAAAACCTGCCTTGCTGCTATGCTTTTCCCCTGGTGAGCGTTTCAACCTCTGTGTTTCAATTTCTTCATTGGGTTGTTCAAATTCTATCTATGCCTGAGCTTCTATGATTCTTTCGCAATCGTCGTTTTTGGGTTCTTTTTTCTCCGGCCAATCCTAGTTACTAATCTGCGTAGCTCTCCTGTATGAAGAAATTACGATGTGAAAGTGCGCCCGCTCTGTTTTGAGGCAGATCCTTCGGTCGGCCTTCTTTTTCGAAGTTCATCGTGTATTTCATGCTGTACGTGTTGGGGCTCACATTCAATGTTACTGGGTTGATACTGATCTTCACGTATAGTTGTCCAGCTGATAGCTTTGAGTGTTTCAACTGGAATAATAATTGGGATTCTTGCGACATGCTTGCTTGAGAAGTTGTGATTAATCTGTTTGCTGGTCGTGTATAGAATTGTTGTTACTTGTTAGTGCTCACAAGCAAGAGAAAGATGATTAGTCAGTTAGGTTCGGTGTGGAACTCAGTTCCAAAGGGTACTACTTGTAGACTACCTAGTAAATACCGGGCGCTGATAGCTTTTTGTTATTGGAAATGCAAGTGCAAAGAAGAGAGTTCCCATTGTTCTGTTAAATTCCTTAAACATGAAAGCTTTGGTGTACCGCTAATTCACATAGAAAATTGTGAAACTTGAAGGTGCAAATGTCCTAGCTTACATGAGCGCTCCACCATGGCAAGTCTAGGACATCTGCTCTGGGTTGAATTTACCGAGATTGTTTGTAGGGACAGACAATGTTTTAGTGTTCATGGATGCTTCGCTTTTCTCGTACGGATTTGAGAAAGGGCTAATGCACTAGACCGACTGGCGTTTAGAACAAACTAGTCATAGAGGACTGATTTGATGAGATGCAATGAAACAAAGAGTGCTGCTGTTACCATTAACATGTGGAGGTACTAACTTAAGTGCTTATGTTTTAGCTTGTGGGAGAAGCTTTCTTTTCCATTATGGCTGGTGCTATTAATCTAGCATAAGCGGTCCAGCTTGAAGAAACAATCATTTGGACCTCGGAAAGTCCATATTTGTATCTGACATTATTCAGGTGCAAATGGCGAATTAGGTGAGCAGTTCTTTCATCTCACCTCTTATTGGGTTTCGTATGTGGCGGACTTGTTAAAAAACCCACGAAAATACGCACTCATAGTTTGCCACATAACTTTTTTTTTTCTTTTGTATCAGTCTCGTGATCCCTAGATTACTCTTGGAAATATTCGAAAGGCCACTCAGGAACACAGTGACATTCTATTTGCAGGGGAGTTGAAAGTGTTGGTGAATAGTACATATCGTCCAATGGCATCTGCTTCGGAGCTAGTCAACACTTTAATAATCTTGGTGACAAAGCCTTTCTCCCTACTCAAGCTAATATGCCTGTTTGGAGTAAAGACTACCTTGGTTATCCTTCAGACCTGGATGGAGCTAATAATGGGTGCAATCTCATTGCATGTGAACATATGTTGGAAAGTGATTCTATGGATGGTCGCTCTTGTAACTCTTCCATTCCGAATTTTGACTGCTGTTCAGAGGGAAAGGGAGGTTTGTTTATTCGAGCATACCCTGGTTAAATGTGCTTCTTTATCTTTGTGTGGACATACTAATTTCTTGAGTCTTGCATTTTCCATGAACCATTGCCATTAACTCATGAATGTCCAGCTCAGTGTAACATCAAATTCAAAAAGGGAATAGGAACTGGGGTGCTTTTAGTTGCACTGCTATGGGAATTATGCACCTACTGCTGCATTATGACCTGAAATTGTGGGTAAGGACGAAGGAAGAATGAGAAAGAACAGGAGCAAAGTATAAGGTCCATTTACTCAAAAAACAACAGAGAGAATAGGATTTCTTTATCAGTTTCTCATTATTGTTATTAGCTTTTTGTAATGAGGAAGTGTTCAAATTTTTTGTTTATCATATCATTCCTGTCGTCAAATTTTACTTGGATTGACCGTTCCCGTTGTTGTTGACTACTGTAGATCACTGATTGTATGATGAAACTTAAACATGGGCAGATGCAATTAGTGTAGCCACCAGCAGAGTCATGTTGTCGGTTGCATAAGATGCTTAGATTCGAAGATAGGATTCATAGTAGGAGAATGACCTCCTATACATCTAGTCTCACTATGTCTGGACTCATTTTGAGTTGAATACGCTCCTGGTTTAGAAGAATATGATCGAATACAGTTGTTTTTCCTCCTCTTTATGATATTTTAAGTAATTTGGAGAGATCTAAATATTTATAATTATAATATCCCTGTACGTATATGTGTTTGCTAGATGATCAGTTTCTCCCTATCCTTGTATCTTTTCTTCTCTTTCTTGAACAAATATTGGTCAGTTCCTTTTGTATGTTGTGGTAAAAGACTGCTTCTTCATCCAGTTCTTCATGTGCAAATCTATCTCCTCGTTCCTTCTCCTTTCGCGATGATACTTATTCTGTTCTGCAGCTGGAAGTAAATTTACTAGCAATGCAGATGGAGTTGGAAAATCTCGTGTGGGAGACGAAAGATCTCGAGGAGCGTTACCGTAAAGCAGTCAAAGCGCGGGAAGTGTTGGAATTCATTTTATCTGAACTTGAAGACGAGCATGAGAAGACCATGGCAAGACTTGAAGTGTTAGAGGATGAGGTTACTTTCCTTTTCAATGTTGAAGAGATTGGCCTGATTGCTCTTCCATAATAAATCTTGTTATCTACCTTTGACTTCTTTTGTAAGTTCTCAATCACTGGTTGTGCCATTAATGTGTGAACTAAGGGAAGTGGCAACACGCTGGTTGCACAGATACATGTATGAATCTACTGCACAAGCTTAATCACCGGGGAGAAGAAGGGGAAGGAGGACGGTGGAGGGTGGGGGATGCACGCCTGACGGTTCATAACCATAAGTGTACTGTTGGAGGTTGTCTACCTAAGAATCCTTGTAGAATCTGTCTATTATGCAAGAGCCAAGAGCGGTTTCTCAGAATTTGTGAAATATAATGAGATTTGCTGTGTCCAAATGACATGAACTTAAGAATATGTGGATGGGCCCTGCCCCAATGCATGTGGACATCCGAGAGGATTGGTCGAGTCTGTGTAATTTAAAATAAAGAAGTCGATAGGTTTGAAATATTTTCTGGGAAATGGTTTTGTTCGAGTGCTTACAAGATTCTATGCAGTTGTGTAAGAATTTCGTTCCGGAACTGGTTGATTGGTTTTGTCGGAGTGTTTACTAGATTCTATGCAGTTGTATAAGAATTTTGTTTTCAGAACTGGTTGATTGGTGCTAATAGATAGTTTTCTTATTTCTTGGAAGATGTATACTCTTCTTGTAAAAACCACTTCTACTAGTCCTCTTTAATACAACTTGTATTTCAAGATATGCTTCCTGACAATTTTAATCGTGTTTTTTTTTCCCCCAACAGCTTCTACTTCTGAAAACTGAAAATCTTCGGCTAAAGGAAATACAGGGCAAGGAACTTTGGAACTTTAGAGTTCAGGCGGAATCTGGAAATGACCTAAACAGCGGCAGAGGTGACAACTACGGTGTTCCTCGCTGTAGCCCGCCATCAAGATTCAGCCACAATGGAAGCAGTGCATTCTTTCGCGAGCTTTTGATGCACCAAGACTCATGGGAAGGGGACAGGAAAAGCATAGACTCGCTACTCAACTTACTAAGCAGTAGGAGTCCTGGCTGCTTTATTTCGCCTGATATGGAAATGAGCAGGGCTCTCGCCCAGCAGAGGGAGGTCGCATTGAAGCGGAGTCTCTTCAGTTCGGTGTTATCTTTAATGGTCGGCTTGACAATTTGGGAAGCTGGAGACCCATGCATGCCGCTTGTGATGGCGCTCTTCACTGTCGTCGGCATGTCGCTGGTGAGTGTGGTTCAGCTTTTCTCCACTATAAAGAACAAACCTGCTTCCGATGCAGTTGCTCTCCTGAGCTTGAACTGGTTCATGCTCGGCACGCTTTCTTATCCGACTCTTCCGAGGGTTGCTCGGATTTTAGTCCCCGCAATCCTGAGCATGTTGGACCGGACACTAAGGTGGCTTGGTGCTTCTTCCCAATAGCTCAAGTACGTGATTCAAGAGAATTTTTGTACAAGTAGTAGTGAGAGAAGCTCTACTTTTGTTCCAGACTTCCAGTTTGCTTCCCTTGATAGTCGCTTCTGGTAGCGATCATAAAAAATTAATGTTCAAGCAGCAAAGAAATAGGCTTTCAACATGTTTATATGAACTTCAGTTCATATCTGTAAATGTCATATCAACACCTCTCTTCGCGGGGTTACTTTTCAACGCCGTTATTCTCGATCGTGTATGAAGTCTCTTTTCAGAACTAAAAACTTCAGGTCTAATTCCCCCCCCCAAAAAAAAAACTTCTAACTTCGTATCTTTCTGCAATCTCTTTCAGAACCATTAAACCGACGCTCCATCTCATACTTGTTTCTCCTAGTTTTGGATATGAGTAGCGTTTGTTTTTTTTTAGTATTAAGCAGGTAGAATTGAGACAAAAGCTAAAGAGTGGAGTTGTTTTGGGTGTTAGGTCCGTTGAATTGAAACAAAAGTAAAAGTTAAAAGGGTTTTTTATATGGCAATAAAAAAAATTAATTTAGTTGGGACAAGTGCTAAGGTTTTTATACGTTGGTTGCTATATGTTTATGGCCGGAGATTTCATGGGCCTCGACCGCATTTGAAGAACGACTCTGGAGAAAAACTCAAATTTTTTTTTTTTTGGCACTTGGAGGACCATTCCAAATAATGCACCTGAACCAAATCCATCTACATTTTCTTGATTCAAAGGTAGAGGTATCGAAATGGATTTTTTTTTTTTAACCCATATTCAATGAGATCGGTCGAATAAGGGTTAGTAAGTTTTCATAAATGGGTTCGATGTATAAGCCTTTCTTATATGTGTGTTGTAAATGGATTTGTCTTTAAATTCATTTGCACTTCTTTTAGCTTAAAAAGGTTATTAATTGAAATTTGAGTCAACCCATTCATGCTATGTGTGTGATTGTCTTCAAGAGTTTTTACATTTTTTATATTTCTTATTTTTTTCCTTTATTTTACTTTTTTTCCTTGTCCGCCGGATTTCGTAAAGGAAAAAATAAAATAAAATATACAATATAACATGTAAAATGTATATATAATTATTAAAAAAAATTGTTCAGTAATTTTTTTACTGCATGAAAGTGTTTTAGATTGGATTAAATATGAAAGTATTTAAGTAAAACGGGTCGGGTATGAGTCGCTAGATGTGCACTACATGGAAATGAGCCAATTTAGATCGGAGAATTTTCGACTTGACCCGCCTTGGAAGGCCCCATATTCTTTGGACTTTTTGGTGAAATGTGGGATGGTGGGCTTGGTGGCGACGGGGGATCAAATCGTATTTTGGATTTGGATTTCCATTCAGATAACAGAGAGATTAAGGGTGCGCGTGAAATGACTTGTGGCCCGAGAATGACTATTGGCAGAGAAGTTGATTTTTCAGCTTTTGCTTTGAAGTAGAAGTTGAATTTTCAGCTTCTGCTTCAGAAGTTGATTTCTGATAGAGAAATGCGTTTGATAACGATTAGAAAAGACAATGTTCGAAACATTATTTTAAAAAAAAAAATGTTCGACGGCGGCGGGTACGATCAAGTGCATTTCTGCACCGTCGAACGTCTCTTGAAAACTGGATGATTTTGGCTATGAAGAAATTCAGAATATTAGCTTTCTCGTCCCAAGATATATCAAAGCTCGGTCGGTACAAAATTAAACTGGATACTAACGCGAGATCTGCTCCTTGGGTAGCAGCAGTCCCTGGAGCAGCTAAACCTCAGTTCCCAGGTTGTCGACCCGACACCGATCAGAAGACCCATCGACAACACGGCCTACGTAAACCGGCTTCATCATAAATCGTTGATCGCGTAGCGAGAGGTTTTCATATAATTAATGCCCTACGGAACGACCTCTCTCGCACGGGGACAAGCCTGCTCCTACGACGCGCGACAATCCCGAGCCTTACAAAAGTACCTGCAGATACGAACCGCGTCGCGACTCGGGCTGGAGCATCGGGTTATCCACGTCCAAATGCTTTTCATTCTATCTGGCCCCTCCCCGGGTCAATTTTCAAACTCCTTTATTGCACCCTCTTTGTATTCTTTTAGGAGGGGGGGAGGGGGAGGGACCATTAGTGGGTAGTGCGTGTAAAGTATGGTCCATCAAAATTCAATCCTATCAGATCGGCTTTTGTGATTTTCCCCAACCCAAACTTCAATCTTTTTTTCTTCTCGCTCTCTCGCTCGCTCTATTTCGTGCGTTTTAGAAGAGGTCTCCACTTCGGCAGGTCCCTTTCAGCTGATTGTAGGGTGGGGTGGAGGGGAGGGAACAGTCGTTTCGCTTCGATTTCTGCTAAAAACGGTGGCCTCGTGAGTTGGATAAGGTTGGAATTTTCCTTTTTTTTTCATTTTTTTTTTTGTGGCTTTGGAGGACGATGGACGCAACGCAACCCTCCACTTCTTCACCCGTAAAGGCGTCCGCTTTCTCGCGTGCTTCTTGGCGAAGTAAATTAGAAGATCGGACATGACATCTTTCTAACCAAGTTTCTCTTTAGTAATCGCACGGAGGGAAAAGGGAAGAAAAGGGGACTTGAATTCCCCAATTAGAAGGAGCTTTTGTGCATTGGCCTCGTGTGAACATGAAAAAATCGCGCTTGCATGGAATTCCATTCATGGACAAATAGAATTGTCTACTTTATCCCGCGGCGTTAAAGGGAAGGAGGACGACAACCAAACGCTAGCGAGTAGCGACCCCCTTAGTTAAGCTCCCGTGCTACAATTGAGTCATCATGCTTCTTCCACACGTTGTGCTTGTACTCTCCCGACGTCGTTCCGCTGGGTTTGGACCCTCGACCCAGCACGACGACACCCTGCTCCGTGTTCTCCGCGTCGAATAGGTGACGCGCACGTTCTTCCCTTCACATACGCATGCGTGACCCAATTTGGAGGAGGTTAGAGTTGGCCTAGCCAGTGGCCACCCGACCACTTTCTCGAAATACGCAACTGACCTTGTGGGATCGGGGTAAGATGAAATTTTGGCGGTCCGCAAGTGAGGTTGCTTGCCCTCGACGGCACGGGCGAATAACTAAACCATGTTAATTACGAGATAGTGTTGTACTTCTCAAATCTTAGCTTCATCTCTAGTAGAATATCGCCGCGCCCAAACTTTCTCTCGGACATTCTTCATGAACGATTGGATAATACTTTTGTCTAGGCCGCGCTCCGTGAAACGGGCGTGCCACCTACCCCCGCTCGCGAAACGGCCAATGGCTGTGATCGGCTCGATCCATCGCGAGCGGTCAGGCAAGTATTCTTTGTCGGTCACAATTTTTTTTTTTTTTTTGCTGATCCTTCGAGGGCACGTGTCTCTCTTTCCCAATCATGCAAAAAGAAGCAAAGTCGGACCACATGCATGCATTGGTTGCTTTCGATCCCTAATTTTGCAAAAAAAAAAAAGGCTGGGAAAGTCCACAATATGCCAAACTCGGCATTCATTTCGTGAGGTACAACATGTAACATGTAACAAGAGCCAGGTCCAACGTTTGAAACTTTGGTTCCCTTCTGTTCTGTCCCACGAGAAAGGGGAATCTCGTCTTAAATAATTCTCTCTTGAGAATTTGAATTTCCCCAACAGGAAGGAGGAGGGGGGGCGCCTCTCTTCTGTGCCGCATTCACACACGGAAAATTGCCCTCCGCAACGTTGGTCGTCAAGTTCCGACAAAAGCAGGCTAAAATTATCAGGAAAATTACCTAGAAAATCGTAAACTTATTGTGATTGTACCAATGAAGTTCTAAACTCTCTTTTATTTTGTTCAATCCATTTCGCCGGAGGCGCTGACGTGGCAAAAAAAATTAATAATAATATTCTAATATTTTATTTAACTTGTCCATCTTTTTAAAAAAAAAAATTGTTAGGGCTAACAGGAGGCTGCCGGCCACCGACCCTAACCAAAAAAAAAAAGAAAAAAAAAAAATTATTAGGAAAAATAAAATATATTTAAGAAATTTGCTACGTCAGTGTCGGCCGGTCAAATAGATTGAATTGACATGATTACAAAATGTTTAGGAATGAATTAGCAAAAAAAAAAAATGAGTACTGAATTGGCACAATTATTATATGTTTATGGCTTTTTTTGATAATTTTCTCAAAAATTATGAAATAATTCTCTGGATAGCCAGACGTTTGAGCCCTTAGGCTTGGATTTTCAAAGAGGATTCAAATATTCTTTTTCGAGGAGAAATACAAGTCTCACATGATTTTCCCGCGTCTCTAACGTGAGATGCGTGTTATTTGTATTGAAATCTTGTTGGTTCTTAAAAGGGGGGACAGTTGAATATCCCTTGCCTATTTTTTTTTGTGGCAGATCGCTTGTCTAGGTTGAATGAACGGGATTCAGATCGTCTGCCCTTCTCTTAGAAGAGTAGGCACCTGCCCTTGCGATCTGGGCCATCCGTTTTTAAACTGACGGTCCAGATGTCCTATTTTTAGGGGGCAACTTTTTGGGTTTTTTATTTTTTATTTTTTAGTAATAATATGGGACATCCATACATAATACGGATGGTCCGGATTCAAAGGGCAGGGCCTATCCTTTTAAGAAAAGAGCAGACGATCCCTTCGTTGAATGAACGTGCCGAATCCAAGATTGGTAGGGAATCGAAGCACGTTGAATCTTGACGAGATTATCGAATGGGATTACTTGTCTCTTGTGAAATGCAGAGTGCGTTTAATAGTTAGGTCATTACCAATAGAGTTAGCAAGGACGGGACGGGATCTAGATGTGATAATCTAGCTAGCTAGGCGTTGATTTAATTACCAGGACTTTTAATTTTTCTATCTTTTTTTTTTATAAATTAAGTCCCTCTGGTAGCAAATCAAGCAAGTTCCGCGAACATGACGGTCGGACGAGGCCAAATTATGATGCGGCTCGAACATTTTGGTACGCCCACGTGAACGTGTGTGGACAAACCTAGCCAATGTTGGAGTATGAATATGATGTGTTTAAGATTTTAATCGACAGGGGCGCTCATGGGAATGTCCACATTGGAATGTATTTCCTCGTCACACTACCACTTCGTCCAACCGCCACATCAGTCGGATTTTGCCGGGTCCGATGTCGGAGGAACTCGATCAGAAAGTATTTAAGGAGGAGGAGGAGATTAGTCAAATTAAAAGTAGAGCTCAATTAGACAAGACGCGAAAGTGGAAATCGAGAAGGAAATCCATTTACCTAAATTATGATTGTGCCCTTGTATAACCTACAAAACCAACCTAAAAAAAAAAAAACAACAACAACAACAACTTGCTTGGTCATTTTGCCTAGATGTAAATAGTCTTGTGTTCGGGTCGTTCGACCTTCAGGCCCGATGTTGCAGCCGAGGTGGTATCTAGTTTAAATCCGTGCCGTTTTATCCGGAGAAAAGTGTAAAAAGGGTCCTAAACCTTTTGCATTAGTGATAATTCAGTCTTAAACCTCTTAATTGTGCTAATTTAGTTCAAAAAATTTTACACTTGTCTTGAATCCATTTGACCAATTTTGCTCAGAAATCGCAAACATGGACGCCAGTTGTCCTAAGTGACAAGATCGACGCTGACGTTAATATTTTAATATATTTTTAACCATTTTTTGGGTTTAATTATTTTCTTCACTTTTTTTTATTGAGGGTCGCGAAGACAGCCCAGATCTGGCGAGGACTGCGATGCCTAGAGATGTCAAACTAGTGGTTGGGCTTGGTGGAATACGGTATGGCCCATTTAACCCATTTTAATCCATTTTTATGTAGAACAAATCTAGCAATTCATACCCGACCGGACCAGTATTACTAAAAAAACTTTCATATTCAATCCAATTTAGCGAAACTCATGAATTATTAAAAAAATTTATACAACTACAATGTTATGAACAAATTTTCTAACTATTTATAGAACAAAAATAAAAATAAAACAATAAAAAATCAACAATTTTTTTTTGTTTTTACTTTTTTATATTCCTTTTTTTTTCAAAGTCCAGCGAGAGTCGCGGCCCTATCCTAGTGTCGTCGAGGGTCGGCTGACCCTCACTTGCCATAGGCAAGGGTCTGCCGATGATCCTTGTCGAACTTTTCAAAAAAAAAAAAGAGTTCAAGATATGCTTCGGCATTTTTCATTAGTTAAGTTGGATGGTGTTAATGAAAAAACTCAATTGTATCAATTTGACAAGTTTTAAGTCTTGATTGTACTTTTTACAAATTTTAGGACTCAATTGTACTTTCATAATAAGTTTTATTTTTATTTTTAATGAATATATCTCTTAAAGGTAAATGGAAATGACGGGATGTGCACCATAAGTCAAACTGATGAACCGAAATAGGGTTTAGAAATAACAAAGAAGAATCTTTGCACACGGTGACTCCATTGGCGGGGGCCCGGGGATAAGAAACAGAGATCAATTCAGTCGTGCAAAGGCAGCAGTTCCTTAAATTAGAAAGTGTTGGCGTCCACCAATTTGGTTCAATCATGTGTAGATACTAGGAAAAATTGTCCAAAAAAAAAATTGAGATTTATTGTATGACGGTCTATTCAACACTAAACTTTTTAAGTTTGGTCAATTTGGTGTAAATATTTTTTACAATTTGTTAATTTTGGCCAGAAATGATGATGTTTACGGCAGCGATCGCCCTGCCTAGCACGGCAGGCGCCGATGTGAATAATTTTTATTAAGTTGAAAAATTTATGATTGAATTAGCCTTAGTACAATAAGTATGAATTTTTGTGCAATTATCTCGTGGATATAGATTGTTGGAGATTGACGATTAGCCCCTATTCTTGAATTTTCCTCACTTGTAAAATGTGTAGGCCTAAATGGACAATCACAAGGTAAAGGTAAAACAAAAAAGTGCTAGTATTACTTTCAGAAGAACGCGCTTTCATACATCAGACACTCGTGACATGATAAGACGGGTCAATTACAATGTTTTTGAAAAGGAAAATTAGTCATTGATAAAATAACTAAATATCAAATCAAACTTTCATCTAATCGCCTAAGTTTTGTGAACAGTCAGTAATGATCTCACAAAATCTCACGTTATATCAAAATAGGAGATCCTCAGTTCAAAATTTTTTCAGTATCGTATCTATCTTGACGAGATAGATTGATGCTCCATGTAGTTGTGCAGAGAATGGTCTACATTAAGTATTTTTATTATTTATTTTTTCTTGCGCGAGAGCGATTGGGGACGATACCTTCACAAATTAAAAGCAACATAGTTGTCTACCCTACAAGGGGAGATGCCTAGTCTAGCCAATGTAACGATTGTTGGTCGTACTTCGTAACGTATGCATTTTACTACGTACGTTAGAAGATCGCGACCCCTCGAAGGCTTTATTTATTGCACGAAAAATAAATTATTTGGTCTCCTAAAAATAATTGCTTTAATGTTTGAAATAATCGGCCAATCGAAAATATTCACATTATCGATAATAATTTATTTTGAATTTATTTTTGTAAATTATGAGAATATCTTTTTCGTTCATTTTTATAAGCGGTACATGTGATTATTCTTATAAAAAAAATATTTTTTCGAAAACGAAAGTTGGGTGTTACAGCATCGTGTTCGATGGACCACGACTACTTAAGGTTTGCCAAATGCTTTGCTAATAATTATACTTTCACCTAGAAAATTGTGCAATTTGCCAAACACTATCTCGATTTCGTGTCCGGGGAGATTAGAATATAGATGAATGAGGTCATTTAATGATACTTTATTTCGCCGTTCATAATTAAATAGTTTCTTTTATAGCACGAATTTCCCACTTTTACTTTCCGACCATAATATATATATATATATATATTGTTTTATAACGCGTGTTCACCATTATCATTAAAATAATAAAATTCCCTTACTGCTTTTTGTGAATGTTTCCTTTCCTAGTCCTTCACTAAAGTTGTCAAAAGAGGAAATAAAATATGTAGCGTGTCTCAACTCAACCCACGCCTCACCTTCTGTAGTATTATACTCTGGAAACCAAAATTTCTATAAATCGTAACCAAAACGCAATCAACTCCTAAAGTTTTCAGAAAGCACATTTCGATTCTTCAGGGTTTGTTCCAAAAGTGCGGTTAAGTATTTTCGTTAGCTCTGTCGATTCCGGCGGAAATGTTAAAGTCTTCATGTGATTCTTTTCTAGGGATAAGTGCATTGAAAGTGTTATCCAAATCGTGCAATCATGTCATGATATTTGTCGAGTCCATCCGATTTAGTTTATGAAAAATGCGAACATATTTGATTATTTATTTATTTATTTTCACTCTCCTACACAATTAATGTTTTAAATCCTTCAGTATTGGCGGTCGACTAACCTTTTGAACCTTTCGTCTTGAGAAGGGAGAGATCTAAAGTTCAAAACTTTTCATCGCTAATTGATTCGGGCAGCTTGTAAGACTGAAAAAGCCAAGTGATTACATAATAACTTGGATGTTATTGGGAAGATGAGACCGCGACTTATGCTCTATTTGTTTCGCCGATTATTTTTCTTAAGAATAACCGCTTCAAATAATTAATCTAAATATATGTATGAAATTGTATTTTTGTTCATTCATTTTTGTAAGCGATACAAGTAGTAGGAAATTATTTTTCAAATCATTCAATTTTCGAGAAATAAATAAAAGGTTAATGCGGTTTCATCAGTCGTCGGTTGGACCCATCAAGTCGAAAGATGAACTGACCCCTACAAAGGGGGCATATGAGGAAAAAAATTAGCATCACGAATTTTCCAGAGGCATCTAAAAAGCTTGGTATGCTGAAATTATCTCTCTCACATATCATTTAGGACGCTTTATTCCAAGTCAAAGGTGGGACTAGTTATGTAATTGGGGCAAAAGATACCCCGTACTTAGCTTTCTAAGAATCGAGACACGGTTTTGACGAGATCATCACATTTTTAGGCTCGGTTTGTTTCGTGAGAAATGAATAATTTTTTTAAAAAATTGTTAAATATTATCGCTTATATAGCTTACAAAAATCAATGAACGGAAAATATTTTCGCCATCCACGAAATTATAAAGACATAAACTGTTATCGATATTAAAGATATTTTTCATTGGCTAATTATGTCAATCAATACAAGCAGTCTTTTTTAGGAACTTTATTTCAAGTAGATGTGTTTCTTCGTGATAAATGAATGATTTGAAAAGCATCTTCTTACAAAAACAATTATTCATATCGCTTACAAAAATAACTAAATGAAGGAAAACAAAAAAAACTTCATCCGTCTATGAAAATGTTCAGACCTAAATTATCGTCAGAAAATGAAATGTTTTTCCACGGACTGATTATTTCAAGCGATATTTTTAAGGAAAAAAATATTTTTTTTTCCAAAATTATTAATTTTTTTCACGAAACAAACGCAGCCTTAAACTCATGTACGGTGTGGCTCGTGCCGTATTCATCTCTTGTCAAGAAGGAATCGGCGAATGTATTTACTTACTTTTCACAAAATAAAAAAATAAAAAAAATCGCGCGGTTTGTTTCTCTCGCATAAGTTCAAATATACAACGAGAGATTCTGGTCAATTAAACTAAACCCTTTTTGTCTGTCAATTCGCCAATCAATTTGACTAATTTAACTACAGACACTCTTTCGAGTTTTGACCGTAGGAAAATAAATCTATCCAGATTACAGACAAAAAGGTGAGCTCGAAAGATGCTCAAGCCACCACAAAGACAAGGCAGGCAGGCTTAAAGACGATTTAGCATTCCAAAAAGGTAATTAATTAATAATTTTAAAAATATATATTTTTTAAAGAAATAATCGCTTGTGTCGATTAGTAAAAAATAAATAGTTAATGTCCTGTTAATTTTCACGGCGGACATAACACGGCCTTTTAATATATATATATATATATATGTATGTATGTATGTATGTATGTATGGGTTATTACAGGATAAATAGTGTGAGTAAAAATAAAATAAATTATTGAATAAATTTAAGCGGTCCACCTGGTGAGCGAATCTGTACGGGGTCTGGGCATTTCCCGTTCCACGGGCACGTGCGCTCACTATAGCTTCCACGCTGTCAAAGCAGTCTCGTGAATTCCATCAAAATCCAGAGGTCGGTCCTTCCCTTCCTCCCCCACAAGGAAAGCACTCCGCTCCCACTCCATCACGTGAGTTGCGCATGACATCATCTTAGAGAGTCTCCTCTCCTCCGGAGCGTACCGAAGCCCAGGTGGTAGATGGAAGATTTTCGGGTACAAAAAAAAAAAAAAAATAAAAATTCAGGGATCGTTGTTGCACGTTTAGCTAAAATTCATAAATAATATTTAGCAAATTAAAAAGTTCGGAGAATCGCGTTGCATGTCGTGTCAAGGTTCGGAGGACCATCTTTGCCACCATCCCTCAACCCTACAACAGTCGCGGCGTCGCCGGTCGATGGAGTGGAGGCGGCGGCGGCACGCTCCTCCTGTGCGGGCAAACTAGATACATCGGTAGGACGGAAATTCGATCTCTTAAAAAATAAAAATTAATTTTCCGAGATGAGAATGAACTATCAAATTGCAAAATTCAACGAGATGATTAAAGCTTTGCTTGTGAAAATGGAGGCCGCTCAAACGACATTTCTCCTTTTATGTTTCGGGGCATTCAATTACCAAAAGTAAACCAACAAGCACAAGTTGCTGCTTTTTAGCCTCTTTTTCTCTCTTGTGACGGTTGTTGCAGGACTCTGCTAATTTTCCTTTCCCGAGAGAGTGCGACTCAGTGGGGGCCATCGCCACGTTTCATCGTCCTATTGGCCTGTTCTTCCTATAAATAACCTCCAAGACTCGCTTAGCGTCCCTCCCTACCGACCCCGTCTTCATAGGGTTAAATGCTGCTGAAAATCTCTCTCTCTCTCTCAGAATCGCTAGATTTTTCCGAATCCAGAGTTCAGAGCTGTGCATGCTCGCTCGCGCGAGCAGTTTTCAGATTGAAGAAGGGAGGAAGATAAGGAAAAGGAAATCTCGGAGGGCCTCGTTAATGGCCGCTTCCGCATCTTCATTTTTTTCCTCACCGGCGGTCTCTAATTCGCTTGGTGCAGGTCGGGACCTGGTTCCGCCCGCCGCTTATTCCTTTGATCCGATTCAGAGTATCGCTTCGGCTGCGGAAAGCCCTCGACGGCTAGGGGCCGAATTGGATCCCGCCTTGCATCAACTGAATCGGAGGCCGAGCGTGAAGGTTTTCCCGCGTTCGACGTGGCCGGGTTGCTTTCAGATCTCGAGCTCGCGATCTCTTCCTGTTCCTCGCTCTTGCTCTCTCTGGTACTTTCCTTTTCGTTTCGGGTCAATGAAGGCTTTGTGGTTAACTTCAATCGGCGTAGCTCAAAGGGTGCCGTCGACCTGATCTAGTTTCAGTTCATAAGGTAGATCTGTGCGGATCATCCTTTTGGGCGGTTTCTATGACAATCTTGGGTTACGTCTTGTTGAACGAGATAAGAGTTTGCATATGTGAATTTATTGTTTGAGCCGACCAATTAGCTGGATGGTCGCAGGGCCTGGTCATTAAAGGGGGGGCCCTGCTTGGTAGGTATGTGAAAGTTAGGAAAAGAACGTGGACATTTCGACCGGCCGATTCATTTTGATCTTTCATTTTCCTTGTTGCCGTCTCGCTTCTTTCGCCTTTTTTTTTTTATGTTTCGATGCGGTTTTTTCTTTTTGTCTATGGAAAAGGAGTGCACTTTTTTTTTTTTACCATTTTTCTTCTGATGATAGTTGATGCCAGTGGTTCCGCTTCCAGAGTATCGCAGAGGAATATTCTCGCTTTTATCCCGGAATAGTTTTTCATTTTATTCTGCATTTAGCTTCCTGTTATATGATCGTTTGATTTGTTCCTTTATGTGCGTCGTGGACCATGCATTTTGTGATCGGGATGACATTTCATGTATTAGCCACGTCCAATGAGGAAAGTCTCAAATAACTATCAGGTATAATTATGCACTTCACATCTATGGTCTCATATCTAGGGACGATACTGAAATTCTTAAAGAGTGCTAAGGAGCAACCCCTCTCTAGAATTTATTGCTCACTGATTAGGCAAAGCACTGTATGGAATTACATTCCAGATTGTCTTAAAAGAGGGCGAAACAATTGCAATATCTAATTTGACAGAAAGAAAAGAACACGTGCATTGAATGGAGCTGTTTATGCGAAAGATGACTTTCTTTGTTGGTGTTCCTCTTGTGGCTCCTTCATTTTTGTATTCATCTACACTCCTCTCAGCTTCGTTGCCCCTTGTATGTGATCTCCCGCGGGATTTGCCCTTCTGTATGGTGCCAACATTATTAGTATCTGGGATATGTGATGATTACCGTCCGATTGATGATAGCAGCACATTTACATTGAAAGAACTCAGATTGAGTTCTGCTGGAGAACCTCAATGGGAACATATGTCTTAAGGTTCCGCAAAGATTAATAAATGCATAAGAGAATGTCTTGACAAATAGGTTCCTTACTCGTTACCATACTATACCCTCCTCCCCCATAGGGCCTTCTAGAGTGCTGAACTTCCCGTATTTTCTCTGTTACCTTCCATCTATATAAAGGTTATTTGTGGAAGAGAAATGGCACTGGTTATATTTTATGGCAACCATATATTTGTCTTGTCCATATCTTCAGGTACTTCTCGTGTTCGAGGTAGAAGAGCTCTCCACAATAGTTATAGCTAAGTGTAATCTTTCTCTTTTTTTTTTTCTCGTTCTTTCTTGGAACACATTTTTTTTTTATCTCATGGCATTCCTGTTATTAGTGGGTAAAGCACGGTTGTTTTTTGGAATGTGATTCTTATTCTACGGTTGCTCATGTGCAAATGCTTCTCTTCTAGTTCCCACATTTTCTTGTCAGGAGCACAATTTATTGAGTTTTCTGATTCTGCTTTTATGTTATAATTGCATGTAGATTACCTATTGTCTTTTCTGCAAAATTCTTGGAAATTACCTATTCAAGTTGTTTGCTGCTTAAGATATATATTCTTAGCAAGCAGTGCATTACGTACGTACTATCTATGTCCTTTTTGTTACCACTTCCTATTCAGAGCGGTTGATTGGTATTTTTCTTATACTTCCCTTTTTGGCTTGATGTATTTTGAGTCTGACTCCTGTCATCAATGTTTCTACATCCTTGGCAGTCGCATCTCTAGTTAGTACTCACCTCTTATCTTTTTGGCTTTCACGAAGGCCTAATTCTCATGTTGTTTGACACTCAGCTGCCGGTTCAAACAGAAACAGTCAAAACTTGTCTCCTCTGGCTCAGATTCAAAAATTGATTTAAGCTGCTTTCTTGCCTTTTGAGTCAAAGCAAACAAGCTCGAAAGCAAATGCAGGTAGACTTAGTTTCATTGTTTTTTGTCCTCTTCTTGTTCTCCTTTTATAAGTCAATGTAGCTCGGTCTAATCGCCATGCTCTTTTAAGTGAGAATGGTGAAGCTGGCTAAATTACTTCTGTTTCTGGGATTTTTCTTCTGAATACACACTTCTGATACTTGTAAGGCTGCTTTTGTCCTCACAAATCGGCATGTATTTATGACCAGGACCCTAAATAATACATTGAAATCAATTAGTGCTGATTCCTTCTGTCGTGGTGTCCACTTCTTGAGCTCTGGAATAGGGATTCTAGTGCACGGCTGCTTGCTCCTTTAGCCGCTATCCACATTCCAGCGTACAAAGGTGTTCATGGGTAATTCATGTCACCAGAGGGCCAATGTAGAAGTTTTGTAGCTGGGATGATGCTATTGCCAAGAAGTGGGGACTCGCCATCTCAACACTCGGGTGGGCTACATTGCTTACTTTCGAAAAGAGTACCTGGTTTTGTCAAAATCTGACTACTTGTGGACACGGAAAAGATGAGATCGAGTAATTATTTTCCCTGGGATGATGCTATTGCCAAGAAGTGGGGACTCGCCATCTCAACACTCGGGTGGGCTACATTGCTTACTTTCGAAAAGAGTACCTGGTTTTGTCAAAATCTGACTACTTGTGGACACGGAAAAGATGAGATCGAGTAATTATTTTCCCTTAGTTCTTCTCTGTTTGTAAGGCTCGGGTTTAAGTCGGAGCAAACAAGACATGCTGTCCCATTAGTCTGATTGAGCTCTTTGCTATTTTCTCTTATCTTTACTGTGAGGATGACAGATGTTTCTGTCCATTCAATCTCGCTCTTCCCTTGTTTGTGATTCCATCTTATTGTCGATGTGCCATACTGATTGAAAAATGAATATTTTACGCCATTCAGTGATGTTTTTACTTCCTGTAGGATGAAATGCAACACTTTTAGTATCTCTGAATGTCAAAGTTGGGAGTTAATACTGACTGCGGTCAGCACAGCCTGTTTAGAGGCTTTTGTTTTCTGTAGGCGGCCAAAAGATTTGGTGCTACGGTTTTGCGGAAGCGGAGGGAAATAGACAAGCACGGTCGAGAAAGAAAGGCTTCGCCTTCTCCAAGTGGTTGATCTCAGTATGCCAGCCACCGCATCATTTCGTACGGCGAGAGTTTTCCTTTCGCTGCTAATACACCGTACGGTTGTAACGCTGGGAGAAAGACGTCACTGGGAGTTGATTTGCCTTCGAATATAAGCAGAGACTAATGCGATTGATTGGTTCTCGATTGCTCATTCGATCTGCCAAAAGAGGCAATTGCTTGTTATTGACTTACCGATATCGAGCGGAAATTATCTCCATCTCTTCCAACTTCCAAGTTATGATCTGCTAGACTTAAATGCGGAGTCTACCGCGATAAAGATATCATACCAATATTATGAGCATCGCTCGGGGACGGCTCCCGAGCATCCTTAGTGGGGGCAGCTGTTCCAACGGACTCATTTCTTTTCGTTATGTGTCCTTGTGAAAATGTCACATTGCTTCCATAAGCCTATCAAAAGTCCGTAAATTCATTTCCAAAGTGTAAGTAAATTCTAATAAGCTCATCTAATTTTAGTGACCAATGCTGACTGGACAGGATTTTGTTATTTTCGAGCACCTGTGGCCCAGTATCATCAGTCTTAATCGTTTTCCCCAAATTTATCTCTCCATCTCTCAGCCAAAATTAAATAAAAGATGCTTTTTCAAATATTATCTGAGGGCTAGCGCCCCTCAAATTCCTATCAACTTCGTTCCGTTTCCTAAACAAAGAAAACGTTTCCTTCTGGCATCTGTCCAAAGCTACCCCTTAAGGCCAAGATAAAACTTAGCTGAAAGATGTAACTTGAGGGAAGCTGAAAAAGGTTAGAAGACTCCCTCCTACTTCTGCTAATATTTTACCCTTGCTTCTCCCCAGATGGCTGTGCATTGGTCCCGACAGCATCAAACTTCCAAAGGACTGGGGAAGGTAGTTCCCTGTTCCATGCATCAACAGGGTAATACATCTTTCGAAGGGGTATTTGCCCGTCCGCGAGCATACGATGCGGCGTAGTCAATGTTTTAACATGGCAGTAGATCTTCCAGCATTCCTCCTGTGTATCAGAAAAACAAAGCTTGTTCAAACGGCCAATATCTTGAGAGACTCCATCCTATTCTCGAACATGAGGAAAGCTTTTCCTAGATAGATACCAAACTTGAGATCATTTCAAGCATGGCTGCTAATTGCTTAACAGGCGATGACCTATATACTTTCCTATATACTAACTATGAAGTGACCCACTAATATCAATTCGCGGTCTCCAGAATTAAGTGTGCAAATGGTCATTGAATGACATGTGAAAAGAAAAAAACCAACCCTCATATCTTCTAACTCCATATACTTAAAAGAGTACTTTTATTCATCTGAGAGCCGATGAAATTCCTTTCGAACTTCTTACCATGCATGCATTTGATGACAAAGTCCAGCTCTGGGAAACCCATTGTTCTTTGAACTAGAGAAGATGGCTGTTGATACACGAAGAACAAGAAATGGTGGCGATCAGGATCATTTCTTGGCTTTGCCATTTCAACTATTCTCATGAACCCATCTCTATCATAACACGAGGGTGCATTCTCGCCTGCGACTGCCAAACCTCGATCCCATGCAGAATTTAAAACCTGCATGTGTAGAGGCAATCCATAAAGGCATTCCAAGAGAGTTCAAAATTAACTACATACATGTGGTATGAGAGCCACTTTCGGGACATAAAACAAATAGGATCTACACCTGCCAATTTAAACCTTCTGGATCTGCAGATCCTTCATCAATTTCTTGACTAAGAACCTGTAAACCCGAGCAAACAAACTTCACTGTCACAGAATGTCTCTTAAGAACTTCAAAAACAGGAGAATAGCCATCCTGATTCGTAGGGTTATAGTACCCTGCTGTTAACTCTGCTGCGTGGCTAGCTGTCTTGTACCACCAATAAACTGCAGGAACCTGCAAATTGCATTGTTTTTCCACATCATAAAGTGCTCAGAATTTGTCTTTGCATTATAGTTCTTACACTTAAAGCATAAAAAAAGAAAAAGAAAAAGAAAAAGAAAAATTCAGATGCGCTGATCCAATTGAACTTCAAGTAAAGGTCCAGATAGGCTCAGGGTTCAAAATAACTATATCGATAAGTATCGTGCAAATTCAACAGAAAAGTTTATTGGAAGCCAAAATCTTATGTACGGGTCATAGGGATTGCAATTGAATCCTAAGAATTTCAATTGATGCAACCAAGTGCAACATTCTTTCGGAAAATTACAATAAATTTCTGAATCCTTTCAAAAAAGTGCAATCAAGTCCTCGCAAAAATTGCCTGCCTGCCAGGTGGAAATTGCTTACAAGACTACTTCTAAGGCTGCCACTGATGGAAATCAAAGACGTGATGACCGAGACTTGACTGCACTTTGCTGAAAAGGTTAGCACTTGGAAAGGCTAAAAAATTGATGGCACAGTGTTTTTGACTTTTGTCATACTTTCTCACAAATTCGACTGATGACACCACGGTGAGAGGCACCAATATCCCTTTTGCCAGGACTAGCACCAAGAAACTTCCTACCTAAAATTTATATGTAAGCAATTGAGATGAATTTGCTGATTTGTAATCTGATCAAGGAAGATCCGATTAACTGCCTACAACATCTTAGAATCCATAAAGCATGCAAGAGGAACAACAACAGTACAAAACTACAGGAAACGGAGATTTTCATGTACATTGAAGGGTGAAATGAGTATGAGCCATTTTAGGCATGACTAGCAGAGACTTCCAGCTAATGTAGTAGGGTAGCTGCCAGGACCGCACATTTCATGAAGGTTCAGTTTGGTCAAAATTTTCCTCAAAGGAAAGAAAACTCAACTGTCAAACGAAACTGAAATTTTCTTTCTCCTCTTCTTACTTATCTTTGGCATGGAGGTTGGTTTCTAGAGTGGTTAAAGCAGGCAAGCCAGTGACACTTTGGTCTCAAAGAAAATCATTTTAACCTTTACCCAGCCACTTTTATTTTTGTTATTGTTCTCAAGGTCAATTTTTGATATTTTAATTTTTTTGGTCAAAATATTTTAAATTGAATAATCCATAATTTTACAAATTGTGGTCAATCAAAATAGAGAAATGATAATTCAATTGGGTGAGGTTTGGAACCAAACTAAACTGCCAAATTGAGTTCACTTCAATTCTCTTATTCAGTTCAACTCTCTTGTTCAGTTCAATTTGGCTTCCAAATTTCCCAAATCAAATTTCTTCAATAGGGTTCGGAGCCTCCAAGCTGAACTAAATTGAACCGTTCTCATCCTATGTGCAGCACAGAACAAAAGTATCGGTTGCACTAGGATTCCATAATGCATAGGATACAGGTTTAGCTCGCACTATCAGAAAGGTTGACAACAACGCTGCAATAGAACCATAGATTCACCAATTGATGGGAATTTAGCTAAATATTTGAAGAAAAGAACATATTGAGTCTACCTTTACAATAATATTAACCTCCTCAAATGCAAGATTAGCAAGAGACAGGACGTTATCGGCATGGTCCATCAGAGTCTGTGCATACCAGTGGAGGAAGAAACGTCCATAGTAGCTATCATAATCCCCTCGTTCACAGAAAAACCCAGTCTCATGAGGCCTAGAATTATATTGACCCGCATTGTCAGGCCCCCTAGCCCAAAAGGAATGCCCACGCATTTTAGCTGCTTTCCGCAAATTTTGCTGTAAATACTTATCATAGCACTACATCACAGATTCACATTGAAGTTCATGTTAGTAAAGAGAAGATGCTTAGCGCTAAAAGGACAGAAAGAAATGAAGCCCAGCAGCTGCTCATCTAAGAAATAGATAAAGCAATTGCACACAGGATATGAAGCATATCATGAAGAATTATGATGGCTTGCAGAAGGACTTTGAAGGTAGGGTTCAACTAAGGTTTTATAGTTGCAGACCAAGTAACAAACTGTTCCTGATGGCTGGTTTTTCTAATTTTATCTATTAGGAGCTCTCATGACATTGTTACCCTGAGCAGCACAACCTCTGATCACTCATGGTGGTTATGAGTATGCCGCAATAAATCTTTCATTTACATAGGTCACTGAAACAATATTGGTTAGAAACTCTACCACCTCGAACCACTCTCAAGGGTAGAGGCTTTGACTTTTAGTTCATCATCAATGTTTAGGGAAGTGAGTATGCCAATCTCCACATAATTAAAGCGATATTTGCCAACGGCAATGACCTGGCTATGCTTTCTAGCTAAAAATAACTATTATGGCAATAGACTACAAATTTCAGATCAATTCAAAATATAATGCACCAAAAATATGAACTATCAGCTTAACTTTCATAATTACACTTGTTCATCTGGGTTTTCTAACATAAGGATTTACAAGTGAAGAACTTGGGGCCTAACTGCATGTTTTGCTTATTGTTGAAGCCAGCTTACTTACTAAATTACAATGATAACAAGCATCAGAATTTTACCTCAATAGTATGCCCATAGCTAAAAGTTCTCGATCTTTGTCAAAATCACAAAAGAGAAGGAAATGCAAAATGATTGTACCAATCACGACATCCATGCAACATACGCTGTTGTACTGACTAATGTGAGAGCAGAAGGCAATTAAGCAACACCAATCTGAAAAATGTACAATAACAGAGATCCAGACTGATGGTCATTCAATCTGCAGGATATTAGTTGCACTTAAAGATGGAACATTAGGAGCTTCAGACATGACAATAGTCATTCATCCACATAACATGTTGCCATTTCAGATGTATCCCCAGACAAAGTCGAAGAGTTTCCAACCACGTGTGGTACGAAAAAGAAGGAAATGTACACTCCGCATTTAATACCTGAAACTCACCGACGCCGGGGCACCTCCATCCCATCCTCTCTGGAAAAGAAGGATATTTAAGTTCTCCATTTGGTCCCAATCCAATTTCAACTGCAGTAATGAGACCCTCAGAGAACAAGTCATCAAACTCTGTTCGGAAGCTTCTCATAAAATCAAAATATACCTGCAGGTGATAATATATAAATAACTGTCAGGTATATTATCCATACCTCCATGGCTTATGCACAGCAGGTTTGCACAGACAGCTTTTAAATGCTTTCCTTACAAAGAAATAGCTATATGAATATAAATGAAAGACGATCAATTGGTAAAAAAAGCAAGGAAAATGAAGTATACCTCAATAGCAGTCCTTCCTTTGAGCACTCGTTCTTTGTCAATACCCCAACTCAAGCATTCAGTGTTTCTCCTTCCTTCGCGGTCTGCAAAGAATATATCCTCGTTTTCCTTTCCAATCTCCAGAACCCACTGAGGGAGAGGGACTGAGAAATCACCTGAATCATTTCCTCCATACTCATGAAATGCCAACACAACCTCCAAGATTGGGAAAACATATCAAAATACATTCACTCCATCAGAGAGACATATTTTGACACATAAATGCAGATAAATGACTATATATTGGATCTGAAATACACTGATAAAAGGTAATAATCTCCGTAAATATATAGAAGTTGGCAAATCCTTTAATGTTCCCGACATGGAGCCAAACCTAACTGGAGATACAAAACAGAAAATATATAATTCCTGCTCTTGCTCAAATTCCGAAAAATTTCTGGAGCAACATTCTCGATGACAGAAAGATATAATTTTACCATCCAAAGGAATAAAGACAATTATGAACAGGAACTTTAAACTGAAAACACATAAAGACAAAATCAAAATTCAAAAGAACATGAAAGACCAAACTTATTACTTATTTGATAGAGGGTTACAGCTACCTGCAGTTTCAGCTTGAATTCTCTGATGATGTGGAATAATTCTCTATAACCAGACCAGACATATCTCTGAGGATTCCAGCCTTCAACGATACCCCACCAACAATCCACGACAGCACCATCTGCATTTAATGACTTTATACGATTTAGCTCTTGTCTCACACTCTCCAGATCAACCAGCTGACAGTAGTTGTTGATGGTACCGTCCTGCCACAGGAGCTCAAGTGTCTTGGTACGCGTGTATAGAGTAATCTCACATTATAAATAAAAAGGAATATCTTTTTGGAAGATAAGAACGAAAAAATAGCAGACAGACAGACAATAAAATCAAAATTTTCTCCTGTGAGAGTTTTTGAATATCAATACATTACAGGCAAAAGTAGGAAATGTACTTACTAGTTTCACATATACTGGAACAAACTCTGTGCCTGTAAAGACATCCTGTCGGTCCACAGAACTGACATCATGAATTAGCTGGGCATATTAAACAAGCTATTAGATCTCTTATTTTGTTCTTTGATCAAGAATGATATCAACTACTTACTGAAGCAAAAAAAAAAAAATAAATCACACAGGCAATTCGATTAGAAACTAATCATATCCAAGTTAGACAGCAACAACCCATCATGGAGTTGTGTACCAGCTAACCTAACAGAAAAACATGCCTCTAGTAAAAAAAAAGATCGATTTGTGAGATTCTCTTCCAATTTAATATCAGCTTTTGTTCGCTTCACCCAACTGTTTCTATCCTTCAACAACCTATCATCGAGGTAATGAAAGTTAAGACTGCCATGATTGCAGAAAGAGGATGATACCTGCTCAGCATCCAAGCATTCGATGACCGAATTGATAGGACTAGCGTTGCCATATTTCACACTCTTCGGATCCCTCTCAGCAATCACAACAGAATCAAGAGAAGCCGGCGACAAGCTCTCGTCCATCCTTACAACAGCAGAAGGCTGGGAATCCAAAGTCGTCTTAGCACCATAACTCTTCAAAGAAGCCGCAGACGCAGGGCCATCCATCGACCTAGCAGAAAATGTCGCCTGTTCCAAATTGGTCACACAACTACCACTATCACATTAGAAGCTACAGCAATCTCTTTCAGTCCATCCAGTTTCTTTCGTAATTCTAGCTCAATTTCTGTTAAGATGACGCGTCAACGCGAGGTATCGAGCAATGAGAAGGCAAATTGGTTGAGCGTACCAGCTGAGAAGGCGGCGGAGACTGCCGGTGCGTGGTGCCGTCGGCCTCGACCGTCCAGCCGGCCTCACGAGCGAGGGCGGCGAGGACGTCGTTCATGTCCGCGCGCGCGGGGAGGGGAAAGTTGCCGTACTGGCGGAGACCGGCGAGCATCCGGCTGGTGATGGCGCGGCGGTGGCGCTCGCGGAGCTTGGTGCGCTCCTTCTCCTTATCCCTCTCCCTCTTCCCCTTGGCCGGCGAGGCGGGGCCCGTCGTGGCCGCGGCGGTGGCGGCGAAGCCGCGAGGGCGGCGTTGCTGCTGGTGCTGCTGCTGCTGAGGTGGAGGAGGAGGTTGGGGAAGGCGAGGGTGGGGGAGGAGGACGTCGGGGGGGTGGTCGCTTTGGGGGTTGTCGATGAGGTCGTTAGAGAAGCTGTTGGCGTTCGAGTTCATCGTTTGCCCTGACGAATGAAGCTCCGACGAGCTCAGCTCCCACCCTCCCACTTCTTTTTTCTGCAATTTTTCGCTTTGATTGTTGCAGAGGTCCCGAGGAAGAGAAGGTGTGTCCGCTCCGAACCCCGGTCTCTTCTCTGAGCCCGGCTCGCGTGCACTCTTCAGTTTTCTCCGGCTCCAAACCGGTTTAAACGGTCGAACCGTTTCGATTTCCATTTCCATTTCAGGGCCATTTTTGAATAAATTGATCTGGAGCCTGCACTGAATTGCGATCAACAAGCAGAATGAAAAAAAATAAAATTTAACAACTTTCTCCTAAATGGGGCCCTAGGCCAAAGGGTTGTTTGATAAGAATGAACTTGAAAATTGGGCATAGCTGAGCGTTGATCGGACCTAATTATGATCGATTTAACCATTTCAACTATATATATAACACTCAAACAACTGATTTGATCTCTACTACGATTTGGAAAAGATTATTACAGAGCGAAGGACTCTTGAATTGATCATGATGACTCGGGATGAGTTTCAGACCATCGATTGGGTTGGTCTATGTATGTCTCCTTTCGATCCAATTATCAGAAAAAAAAATGAAAAAAAAAATGAAAGAGAGACCAAACTGTAGCACCCACCCTGGGTACAAGTACAACCAGCAATGTTGTGACTTCCAGGCCATCACATCTAGCCTTTAAGATCTTACCTGTGTATGTTTTCACACAGCGGAAGTCCTCAATACCATGACACATCAAACTCGACCAATTCACAATATGGGACATAAACTACCATTGCAAGGTTTATAAACATAAGGTTCACACGTGTTACATTAGCCAAGGTATTTACACGGGAACGTTAAACTGGGACTTTACGCATAGTTAATCCCTATTATGTACAATCGGCCCATCGCCTAACTACCTGCAGATCAAAATGCCGCAATTGACACCTCCAGATATGCAGACTTCCAAAAAAAGACCATCGCTCGGCCAATCCTGTCCCCGCTTAGGCTGTCGCCGCGGCTGACCCTCCATTAGTAGCTCCACTGTCTGCACCGCCGTCATCATCGTCGCCTTCATTGAAGAGATCGTGGGGATGACGCCCTCACGCCGTTTGTCGATCACGAGAAACACAGACACAAACCTATACACTACCGGGGCCATGCTGACTCCGACGTCGACAGTGAGGGTGGCAATCACTCGGGTAAATGAGATCCCATGCTCATTAGGAATCTCAAAATCTTGGGTTTCGGTCTCCAACTTGATGCACAGACCATAGCGGGAGCCTGGGGGAATCGGGATAGACATCCTGTCAATCTAAAAAAGAACAACACCACAAGTGTAAGAAATCTTAGCGAGTAAAACCAATCATTCTAACGCTCGCTCGATTCACAATACCACTCAAGTCCATCACAAGTATAGCAATCAGTTCATAGACTAAGAATCAAATTTAAGGATTCACACACACGCGCGCGCATAGACGTGGCCGGTTCGACGGAACCGGAGTTCCGGTTCCTCAAAAAGGTGGAACCGAAACCGGCCCTTGAAGGGGCGGTTCCGATTTCGCGGTTCAAAAATTGAAAATCAGGGCCAAGAGGGCATCATTGCAGGGGTGCTCGAGGGCGAGGTCGCGAGGGGTCGAAAACTGAAGTCGGGGTCGAGGTCGCACTCGAGGGCATCGTTGCAGGGGGCGGGGGGCGAAGATGTTGACGTTGCGGCGGCGAAGAAGAGAGGAGAGAGTGGAGGGGTGTCGAGCTCGTCAGAGGAAGAGGAGGGCACTGGACGTCGTGGATGAAGAAGACAGGAAAGAAAATCAAGAAGAAAGGAGGAAGGAGGAAGAAGAAGCACAGGACAGGAGAGAGAGAAGGAGGTGAGGGGTCTCATCTGTCTATCATTTATTATCTACAAGCAGAGGGCCAGAGGGGGAAGAGAGAGCATGTCTGCCTGTCAGGTGAGTGGGTGGGAAAGAAAGAGACTTGGCAGCGGATTAAAGAGGGAATTGATGGCTGAGTTGTCTCCCATTTATTCATGTATTTAATCCCTTTTTTTTAAGTGACGGTTTGGAACTGGCCCGGAACATTCCAAAAAATGTGAAACCGGAACCGGCCCTTGAAGGTCGGTTCCGGGTTGAAACCGTGGGCCCGGTCAACGGGTCGGTTCCGGGCTAGTTCCGGGCCCACGGTTCAATTTGGCCATGTCTACGCGCACACACACACACACATATCATATGCATATGTAACATGCCAATGAATGAATGCACTTCCATGTACACCACTCTAGGGGTGTGCATGGTTCGGGCCGATCTGGTCCTAGTATGGAACTGGGGATCAGGACCGATCCCCAAATTTCTAAGACTAAGGACCGGACCAAGATTGACAGTCCAGTCCGGTCTTAATGGGACCACTAATGCCAGCTGCCTATAGAAATGCATGGCCGGAGAGGCAAAGGCAAGAGACGTGAGCGCTGAGCAGAGTTGTGTTGCGAAAGCGAGATGTGAGCATCGAGTGAGAGGAATGAGTATCGACTGTTGAGCAGAAAATGAAAATAGGTAAACTCGCGTCTAGCGAGAGGAGAAAGTGTTGAATGTTGAGCAGAAAATGAAGATGAGGATTATGTTTAGGTTAACTATTTCTTTTTATATATATATGATAGTCTGGTCCGGTTCCATCCACTAGGTATGCTATCCCAACAATGGCGGTTCACCGGCCAAACACGGGACTGCCTTTTAGCACACCAAACTTGTCACGCCCCGAACTCGACGGGAAGGTGAATATCCCGCCAAGCCATTGTTATTTTCATTAATACCCAGGATCCTTCGGCCTACAACTTATAAAATCCACACCAATGAAATGTGCAAGCGGAAGCGAGAAAAACCAATTCCTTCTCTATTTTCATAAAAGATGACTTCAGGACGATACAACACAAAAACAACTACTCCACATACAGTGTGGGGTTTCGGTTTACAATTCCAACTCCAAGGCAATATGAAATCACTAAGGTCACAAAAGGGTAAATCTTCTTTTTCTTTTTTTCTTTTCCTCCAAGAATTTCTTTGAATGTCAATCCATGGAAAACTCGGGTTTCCATCGCTTGGAACCTGAAAATGTTAATCTCACGACGAGGTGAGATATAAATCTCAGTAAGCTAAACCTAATTCTAAACTAGGCTGCCAGTACCCTCAGACACTTTATGAAAACGGGTACCTTGGAATTTAAAACATTGGCATAGTAATAACATGGCATTGCCAAAACATGGCACTTCCGTACTTCAAATCGATTCAATTCATTCACAAAACCCATGAGTAAAACCAAGCTTCGTACTATGGCAGGGTTTTCAACCAATTTACACATTTGAGGCCATTTTCACTTAGAACTTGATTTAAGTCATTGTCGCGACCCGTCCGAAAGCGGACGCGGCTAATGGATTACCGATCGCGGGTCTTGGATCGGCGCGAGCCCTCCCAAGCCCATACCAAATCGCGGCGGGAGTATTTTCAAAGGATTCGACGATAAGAGTCGATCCCTTTCGACCTTCAGTGTGGTCGTGGTGACATGTGCAAATTGTGCATGCATTTGGAGTCGCCACCGGTCTTTCTTGGATGGTAGACCGGAAACCTTACTGATCGATTGGGAGAGATCGATCAATTCTGCGGAACCAGAGATTTTGGGTTCGGGGACTTGGTTACGCTGGTGTCATTACCAACGCCCTTTCGGTACCTAACGCGAGTGATTTTCCTGGCTAAGAGTTCATGCAGGCACAGTTTTGGGTGGGGTAAGTTTGATTCAGGGTTTCATGCAGATTGGAAGACTATTCCTATCAACCACAATCAATTTTAATGAAAGCGCAATCAAATGCATAAATAAACCTCATCGATGCACATCAATCCAAATCAATGGCTTCCTAATAAAGCCATAAGGGCTTAGGGAAGGTGTGATTTCGGATCGGGGTAAAATGGGAGGATTTGGAGGCGATTTAGCCCGAAGGGCAAAATCGTCAATTTTTGGAAGATTTGGATACCGAATTACCCAAAATATTCCATGGCTAGTTGATTGTATCCATTTCCCATTCTTGAGAATTTTTTGAAATTTCTTGATTTTTCTTCAATTTTTGGGAGACGATTCGCCCAAAGGGCGAAATCGTCATTTTTAGGAAGGATCGGGTTCAAAACACCCGGGATGAGCCTTGGCCAGTTGATTGTGGCCATTTCCCATTTTTTGGGATTTTCCTGGATTTTTTTAGAATTTTTTTTGGAAGACGGTTTGCCGGAAGGGCAAAACCGTCATTTTTGGAAAGATCGGGGGTCAAAAGACCCGAAACAGGTCATGGCCAGTTGAATGTGGCCATTTCCTATTTTCTGGAATTTTTTAGAATTTTTCTGAATTTTTCGAATTTTTTTGAATTTTCTATGATTTTCTATTTTTTTATATTAATTTTTGAATTTTTTTATTAATTTTTGATTTTTTTATTATTAAAAATAATAATATATATAAAAAAAATTATCCGGACCGGGTCGGATGACCCGGCCCACGCCCAAATCCGCGACCCAGACCCGGCCCGCCTCTTTCACGACCAAAACGACGCCGTTTCACCATTTTTTATTTTTTTATTTTATTTATTTTAATCGTCCGAAAATCCACGGATCGGACGGCTCTGAGAGCGCCACGTGGCCTCTCGTGGCGCGTCCGATCTAGCCGTAGATCAGACGTCCCACAGAGTGCCACTTGGCACAATCTCACCCGTCGGATTATTTGACCGTTGACCGTTTGACCGTTGACCGTTGACTGTTTGACCATTGACCGCCGGCGGCTTTGCCGGAGAAGACGATGAACAGTGTTTTCTCCGGCCAAAGTCGCCGGAACCTCGCCGGAGCACCCCGAAACCGAGCCAAATCTTGGTATTTTTTGTTCGTTCCTTCGGCGTTCGACTCCCTAGGACTTTATCATCGACATACGACTAAAAATAAAGCCATGAACACGTCAAAAGCCGGCCAACCGGACCTCCGCAATTCCGTTTCCGGCGACCGATTTGCAGAAAAATTTTCACGTTCGAACTTCAATTCCAATCGTTCAAGAGGCATCCACAAGGGGTCTAGGAACTTACCTGAGATCCTGTGCTAGTCGGGAGCCGCGGGAACATCCTCGCCGAGCTCTTCGTCCGAGCATTGGCCGGCGAAGCTCGGGCTCGCGTCCTCGGCGGTTCTCGATGCAAAACAGAGGGCACAAGGAGCTTAGAGTTGGATACCAATGAGTTTTAAGGCGAAATTTGGACAAAAGACGATCGGGAAGGGCTTGGCCGAGAGCCCCGAAACGAAATGCTTATTTAAGCATTTTGTCGAACATATGGCATGCACCAAGAAAAATGAAGCCTCGAGGGAGAAACCAACCTGTTTTGGAGCTCGCCGGTGGTCACCAAGCTCCGGTGAGGACCGGCAGGTGTCGCCCAAGGTCCGTGGATACTCCTTGGCCCTTTGTTTTGCTCGAACTCCCCTCTCCTCTCCCTCGGCCGAGCTCTCTCTCTCCCTTTTTTCTAAAGAAAACGAGCTCCCCTTTTGCCGTGGCCGACCAGCCCTTTTGTGGCCGTCCACCACCTTCGACCACTTCCCTTTGTCGCCCACGTTGGTCGTCCCCTTTCTTTTAAAAAATGCCGCGGCTCCACCCCTTGCTTTCCCTCTTCTTTTTGCCTGTCGCGAGCCTGGGTCTGCAAATGAGTTGCAGACCCGGTCGGACCGGGTCGGGTCGGGTCTGACCCGACCGGCCCGGTTCGACCAAATCGCCCAAATTGAGCCCCAAATTGACCTCTTTTTATGAAATTGAAGGCAAAATCGGATTCTTTGGCATGTTTTCTATCAAATATGGGTATTTTCGTGAAACAATTGATTGAAATTTAATGAAAACCCCAAATTGCCCTTAGGATCCGAAAATGATTTTCGCCTAATCGGAGGTCCAAACGACCAAATTAGTCCAAATTGAGGCCACCGATGGATTCATCATGATGAAAAACATAGGGTAGAGGTGTTTAATCTTAATGGGTATGCCCGTATGAAATTTAATTTCAAAAATTGTGAAACCGGGGACTAAATTGAAAGATTTTTATGCAATTAAGCCCTTTTGGCTAAAATTGGTCAAATTGGAGGTCAAATTGACCCAATTGAATTTCAATACTTTAGAGTCCAATGTCATAGCTTATAAAAACCAAGAATTGAAAATTAAAAGACTCGAAAAGGATTTTTTAGGCTCGGTTCGGGATTATGTTTGTGAAGGAACCCCATGAATCAAGCCAAATTTCCCTGATAAAAAGTGAAAATATTAAAGAGGGAATTAAAATAAAATTTCTGAATATTTTTTTGTAATTTTCTGACCATGGATGGTATTTTTTCTGATTTTTTTGGGTATTTTAATAATTAAATAAATTCCAAAAATATTAAAAAATTCAAAAAATATTTTTTGTTCAAAATTGGTTCCTAAGGCTAGGCTAAGGCTTCCAAAGTTGATTTTGCAATTTTTTGACCTTTTTTGCTATTTTTAATTAATTTTAAAGAATAAAAATCACAATGATAGATGGTCGAAAATCAGGTGTCAACAGTCATCAAATCACAATTTGGTCTAAGCTTCACACTTCAAGCTTAACACAACTCCAAGTTCACAAAAGGTCAATCTTACCATATATCTCAATTCTCAATAGCAAGGCCCGTGTAATAACGCTTCGGGCTGCTATAACATGCTTGACAAGACCCGCGTCAGAACGCCTCAGGTCAACACATACTTATTGCCAGGACCCGCGTAATAACGCATCAGGTCGTGTTTTTCAATCGCCCGCGTAATACGCATCAGGCTAGGATACTACCCGCGTAATAACGCATCAAGTTAGTCATCCTTAATTAGCCAAGTGCAATATCTTGCGTAACAACGTATCAGGATAATCCAAATCCCGCGTCATAACGCATCAGGGTACAATTTGCCTTTCATAGACTCGCGTTAATACGCCTCAGGTCAAATTTCGCGCAACAACGCCTCAGGATTTATTCAAGCCCCGCGTCATTACGCATCAGGGTATAATATGGCTATGGGAACATAATAGGCCACTCAATCATCCACATATCAATTTAAGCTCAAACAAGACTAACTCAGTCCATTACACAAGCTATTAGATTCAGCCATATTACCGAACCATCATCATCATACAATTAGACGTCAAATCTCAAGCGAGCCATATCATCGCCAACCAAGGCACACAATTCAAGGACATCAGGCTCGGCTATTCTAGCGTATCATTTGGCCCTTATACAATCTCATGCTTTCTCATCAAACAATGTAGCCTCCGATTGCACAAATTATGCATCAAGCATCCAATTGAATCAGATTCATCGACACATGCCAAACCTCACACACGGTTCCTCAATATCACACAATCACATCATTGATTCAACACTCCCTAGGCATGACAACATGCTATTCAATCAAGATTAAGCCAGCAACATCACATTTCCAATCGGTCATATTTCGATTCCATGCATTTCATGCCACAACAGCCTATAAGCTTCATAATTTAAACTCTAATCTTATCCCTTAGTAACCTAACATCTTAGCAAAGGGTTATGATCAACTTACCAAGTAATGAAGCTAGCTAAAGTCCATGAAATCCTTTCGTGAAGCTCACGGCTCAACTAGACTGTAATGGACAGATTTATCCACTTGGAAGTCTATGCAAAATTCAACCACCAAATTTTATCACAATCATTCCAAACCTCAATCAAAGGCTTCTTAACATCCCAAGCTATATTTTTAAGCAACTCACTACTTGTTCCTAGTAAGATCAGCCCTTAAATTACTCCCAAAGCTTACGGTTTGGCCAGGGTATACCATTCTATTCGGTTCAAGAAGATCAAGTAAAATCGACTATTAAACTCCATCAAATCCTCTTCAAATTTCAACCAATAGCTCATTAACATGCTAAGCTAAGATTTAGGGATCACTTACTACTTATTCCAAATGAATTTAGTCCTTAATCACCCATAAAGTTTCCGGTTCAATCAGAACACAAAATGGTAGATTCTGCTCTTCGACGAATCACACAAAACCGGCTATTAGAATCCTTCTAAACTCCATCCTAGCTCACACACAACCTTCCAACACATAATACTAGGTCTTGAGATAGCTTACCTAAAATTTCCAAGCAAGACAAGGCCTTAAAGATCCATCAAAGGTCCCGGCTCCACAATGACTTCCGACGACCAGATTCTGTTCCTTGGAGTTCATGAGGATTTAACCATCAAAACCCATCAATAATCCATCCTCAAACCCACAATCACAATTATATATGTCTTAACAATGCTTGAGAGGTGGTCTTACAAAGAATCAAGCCAAAACAAGCCCGAAAATCCAAAATGAAGCTCCTCGGGTCGGAACAGGGTTGGACAGCAACCTTTGATCATTCAAATGGCTCTACGGGATAAACTATTGGGCTAAATTGGGCTCATAATACCTTGTTAGCACGATAAGAGGATAGGCTTTCTAATGGTAGGTGGCCCGTCCCCATGCGATAACGGACGAAGAAGTTATGACCGGAACGGTGGAGGTGGAGGTGTCGGAGTAGGGCAACAGGCTAAGCGAGAGGAAGCAAGAGAGAAGGAATAAGAAAAATGAGAGAATGGAGAGAGAGAGAAGGTGGTCGACCGAAAATGAAGAGAGGAGAGAGAGAGAGAGAGAGAGGCTTTCTTACGCCCCCTTGGTCAAAGCACAAGAATGGTAGTTGGATAAGACATGAATTAACGCTAAGTGGATGACTCTCTCCTTAAAATGACACTTGTCCTATACTAATTAATATCTTGTGGCTCAATGACTCTTATGCCCCTCAATTTTCGGCCAACTAAGGGGGATTACCAAATGACTAAAATGCTATTGTTCAATTCTTAAGGCAATATTATCCTCCCAGGGGCAAAATGGCGATTTCACATTTACAGCCCGAAATTTCACTTTTCCAATATAAATTACCTTCGATGAGGCGACGTCCAATTCCTTTCAATGTTGAAATTCTTCATTGTCCAATATCCAATTTCGAGGCCCCATTTCACGTCAATAGCCTTAAAGAGAGTCGAAATTCGAAATGTCACAAGACTTTCTCTTGAAGCTCAACCTTAGAGATTCCAAAAACTTCTCACTTACAGGTTCCACCAAAGTGGTAAGTGAGGAGCATACTCGGTCACCGGTTCCATTTATTGGGACCGGGGACTGGATCATTCCCCTCAAGGATCGGACCAACCCGTGTGGTCCAGTTCAGTTTACACACCTGTACACCACTTACTATCACCATTCTTGAGTCAATTCTCGAATCGTATTGCTAATATTTTTCTCGGCTAAGCCGTCGATCCTCATGGTAACTCCCCGCCATGAGCTCCCCACTTCGAGAGTTGGCGTTATTACCACGCGGACCACTTGGTGCCACCTACCAAGGCATCTCATCTCCCTCGAGGAAATTGATCTCATTTCTGTGGCCCTCCTCCTCCTCCTCTCCATATGTTGATCATGATATGTCCTGTAAATGCAGAACATGTTTAGCACCCATATCGAATGTTAAACCCAAACATGTTAAGTTAGCTAATGGTCGGTACATATGACTCTCAATCTATTCAATCTTGTTAAAATTGTGTCTCGAATTTGAGCCCGAAGCGAAATAATAAATATTCCGAATTGAATATTTTACTGACGTCCGAAATCCAACAAAATATAATATGGACTTGTGTCGGAGGATTTGGCTACTGAAATAGGAAAGTTGAAGATGGACTTTGATATGCACTTGATTCTGTCCACATGCGCCAGCCAATAGAAGGAAACGTAATAAATAAAAAAAGAAATCCACGTGCAGCAGAAGAGGAAAGTCCATGTTTTTAGACTTTGTTGACCGAATCCTCTAGGATTCGGTTTGTTCTCCAAAAGCGCGTGGGACCCATTTGGATGCAATATTCTTGTGGGTTTTTTAGATGTTGAAAAAAAAAGGAAACGTGGACTCATATATATATTCTTATGGGTTGCTTTATTCTCATGAGAAGACGCCATATATAGGGTCTTGAAGCGCCACATAATTATTGAGTGCTTGTTGTGCCATATTGACGAAAAGACGTCAGGAAGCACCGGTTTAACGTCGAGTGCTTGGCAAGGGTTTATCTTGATTTTGTTCGCGAAATTACATCAAGAATTCGAGTGTCAAAGCAGATTAAATCTTGATCTTAGATTTGTGTTTTAATTCCTTTACGAGATTGAGAGATTATTTCGCTAGGAATTGGGGGCTAAACACTATGTGCGTTCTTAGATATAATTAGGGCTTGGGAAACAATGAGAGTGCTTTGTGTAACTCGAGTGATCTGTAATCTCTGTGTATCGCTTGATCTATAGTGGAATTCGTTGCTGCTCTTCCCGTGGACGTAGGTCTCTACGATCGAACTACGTACATCTGGTGTTCGATTTACTTTCTTGTTCTATCTATTTATTTGATCGATCGCTTGTTCCGCGCAACAATTGGTATCATAGCTATGCTTGCTTGAATTGAAGCAAATCGATGACGACAGAAGAAGCTAAAGTAAAAATCGACAAATTTGATGGGAAAGACTTTGATTTCTGGAAGATGCAGATTGAAAATTATTTGTATCAGATGAAACTGCATGCACTATTGTCTGGGGAGAAGCCAGATACGATGAAGCAAGCTGACTGAGAATTGCTAGATATACGATCGATGAGTGTTATTCGGCTAACGCTGACTCGTAACGTCGCGTTTAATATCGTCAAGGAGAAGTCCACTACGGGTTTGATGAAAGCCCTGTCGGACATGTACGAGAAGCCCTCTGCGATCAACAAGGTCTATCTTATGCGACGTCTGTTTAATTTGAAGATGAGCGAATGTGCGTCAGTTACTAATCATATCAATGAATTCAATGTGATCGTTAGTCAATTGAGTTCAGTTGATATCGACTTTGAAGATGAGGTATGTGCCTTGATTTTATTATCCTCATTGCTTAATAGTTAGAATACTACTGTTACTGCTATTAGCAATTCCTCTGGATCAACAAGTTTAACTTTTGATGGGATTCAAGATTTAATTCTGAGTGAGGATATCCGTATAAGAGAATTTGGCGAATTTATTTCTACTGCTTTAGTAGGTGAAAATAGAGGAAGAGCTAGTACTCGTGTTGGCAGAAGTAGTATGAACTCGGATAGACGCATTCAGTTTAGGGCTGGAGGTGCTTTCTGTTGGAATTGTGGTAGGAGGGGGCATATTCAAAGAAATTGCTTTAAGCTGAAAAACGAAATGGGTAAGGGAATTAGAGTTGAATCTGCGGATGATATTGCAGCTATAGCTAAAAATTCTGATAGTGTCGATAGAGTCTTGTCCGTTTCTAAGGATTCGTCATTTGATGGATGGATTATGGATTTTGGTTGTTCTTTTTATGCTACACCAAACAGAAACTGGTTTGCTACTTATCAATGCACAGATAGTAGTAAAGCGCAGTTGGGAAACAACGCTGAATGCGATGTTGTGGGCATTGGTGATGTTAAAATCAGAATGCACGATGGTATTGTGAGGACATTGACTGGAGTAAGACATGTTACAGAATTGAAAAAGAACTTAATTTCCTTGGGTACTCTAGATTCAGCTGGATATAGGTATTTTTCACGATGTGGAGTTCTGAAGATTATTCGAGGTGCCTTGATGCTAATGAAAGGAATCAAGCATGGTGGTCTGTATGAACTTCAATGTGAGACATTGATAAGTTTAGCTCTTGAGATGTTGACATAGGTTCGAGAGTCTAACGGTTGCTCGAGGAAAGCCTAGGTGATTGTGCCTATGCACAAGTTTGATGCTGTTGTCAGGAATACGCGGATGAGAGCTTCGATTGAAACGGAGACTGGTAAGTTGATCAAGCATGTGCGAACTGACAGTAGCATGGATGATTGTGCGTTCTTGGATGTAATTGGGGCTTGTGAAACACTGAGAGTATTTTGTGTAACTCGAGTGATCTGTAATCTCTGTGTATCGCTTGATTTATAGTGAAATACGTTGCTGCTCTCCCCGTAGATGTAGGTATCTACGACCGAACCACGTACATCTGGTGTTCGATTTACTTTCTTGTTCTGTCTATTTATTTGACCGATCGCTTGTTCCGGGCAACAAACCTAACCAGGATAATTCACAATCTTACATCCATGAGCGGTATATCATTCGACTCAAGGCAACATTGGTAACACAAGTAAATATGCATGTCCTTATTTCACATAGAGCCGAGTGGCATATTTCATTGCCATAAGTACATGGACGAACCCATGCTTATAAGACAACTACAAATCCACGCCATATTGGCGGCAAAACCCTCACCCTTGACAAACTTGCGCATTATGATATATAGAACTACAATCAAATGGTTCGACTATACTAGAACCTTACTACACGTAGGGAAGCACAATTCGACTAACCACCTCCTCGACGCCATAGGTCAATGACCACATTTGATAGCTCGCTGATCTCGGTGGTTCTACTACGATCGCCAAATACCAACTACACTTTTTTTTATGCTCAAGCTGAGACCAATACATCCAGGTATCTGCCTCTCACGACTTATTCTCGCCGTCTCCATCTACTAGTACATCAGTACACCATCCGAGGATACCAATCACACCCATGATAGCCAAATCATATGCGTCTTGCTCAACTAATCTGCAACCATTCCCATCAATTTGAAACCCCCCTCCACACACACACACACACACACACACACACACACACACACACACTCTCTCTCTCTCTCTCTCTCTAGACTTTCGTATAGTGGAGCGAGAAAGGGTGAGAGAGGAAGGTTCTACTCACCTCGTTCGATGATGATGATGATGAGATGGCACGGTGGTTGGATCCTCGGCGAGGACGAGAAGCTGGCCGTCGTCGGCAGCACAATCCTTCAGCTTTTCCTCCCTTTTGCTCGCAGGGAGGAATTCACTAAGAAGGGAGGGGAATGATGAGTTCTCTTTCCCCATGAGCCTAATGATCACATCCTTGTTGACTTAGAGAAGCTATGTGCCAAGTGTCATCCCTTCTCTTTTGTTGAAACATACGGCCACGCACGCACACACACACACACACACACACACACACACACACACAACCACACACTCACTCTCTCTCTCTCTCTCTGCGCACGGCTACTTCCAATTTGTTGCCCATCCTTAGTCAATTTCATGTGACATTATCCTCCTTTGAGCCTTGGTCATGTCACACATAGTCGGCGCGTATTAATGAGTCACCAATTCAAAGTGGGTGCGATCTTAGAGCTGAATTTCAAGGAAAATAATTCATCCTTAGGTTTGAGAAGTTTGGTGTCGCATTAGGCGCAATTGAAATCCATAGCCACTGGCCTAAACTCAATGCATACGAAATCTCTAAAGTTAAATTATTAGTAAATTAATCTTCCGATAAAAATGTGATGTTGCACATTTTTCTAGTCGACTACATCTTGTATAACTTATTGCAAATATCTTTCGCAATATATCCAAAATGACCTCTTTGTAGGGAAATGAACTTTCCACATTACTAAATAAGGTTTTCATAACACTATATGATAATATGTTCCACAAAGATCATTTATTAAGAAGGGCGTATCTGCCTCAAATTACAATCCACTTTGGTAGTACTCTAGTATTACAGTCAAAATGATACTAACTTGGGGGAGTTGGTTTTCAGGCTGCTACACAAACGGATTGATCGAGAGCGGAAAAAGAGATGTTACAAAAGGAGAGGGCGTCCTCGTCGGTGTCCTCCAAGCCGTGGAGAAGAAGGGGTGGCCGACATGGATGGGGATTGTAGGATGAGTAATTTTTGCGACTTCCATGGTTTAATTTTAATTTTAATCCTACAAATCAAACATTAATTTAGATAATTTTTATTTAAATTCATGCTATGTCCAGACATAAACAAACATTATATGAGATATTTAAAATCCTATCATATTCTTATCCTATTCAAACATTATCCTATCTAGGAAAAATGTCTACACAATCAAATGCAACATGAAAATGTTATGATATGCCCCTCATTATGGGAAAAGAGAGTGAGACGTATGTGTAACATCATAGTTTTTCAAAACTCTTGATAATAATTTCATGAAGATACTCTGATATTATTCTTGATCACATAATTTATTAATAGATACTGAGTATCAAAACACGGGGAAAGTGCAAAAAAAATCCTAAACCTTTTATATTCATGTCAATTCAACTCATTTGGGCAATTGGCTGAAAAATCGCTGACATAATACCGCCTGTCCTAGATGGCATGACTGGCATTAACATAGATAAATTTTACAAATTTTTCATATTTTTGGGAATTATTTTATTTTATTTTTCATTTTGGCTGCGCGAGGTTGCCTTCGCTTGATCTGGCAAGGGCTGGGAAGTACCGACACTCTCCAGAGGCCTCTGTATCCTGTCGTATTATGTCGTGTCTGACACTCTCTGATATGTGATCGTCACGTGGTCATGCTCCTGACACGCTAGTGACATGCGAGTCCAACATCTCAACTTGCCATTTCGACATGCACATGGTCAATTTTAAGCATTTTCAATAAATTAGTGGTCAAAATACACACACTCACACACACACACACACACACACACACACACACTAAAGTCATATATCCAGCTATCCCAAAATTAATATACCCAGACAAAAAAAAAACTTAATCGTAAATCCATAATAGAAGAAGAAACAAACTAATTGCTAATATTATCATGTGTGTGTGTATATTTAATATACAATATATGTTTCAACATATTGAAATTTTTAATTTTTTAATAAATGACTTGTCGGAGTATCGTGTCGCGGGTCACATGTTGATATCAGTGCTACACAGGGTGAGGATAATAAAAAGAAAAGATTGCAATTTTTTTTAAATTTATCCATGTTAGTGTCGATTAGCGATGAGCAAGTTGGACTGATCGAATCGGGAACCGTTCGAATCGGACCGCACCAGGGGTCCGGTTCTCTGTTCTTAAAATTAAAACGAGGGGAAATGTGTCCAAAAAATCCTAAACCTATTGTATTTGTGTCAATTTAGTCCTAAACCTATTTTTTGTGACAATTCAGTCCTAAACATTTTATGTTTGTACCAGTTAAGTTCTAAAAATTTATCGAAGCCAATTGAATACTAAACTTTTTGTATCGGTGTTAATTTATTCCTAAAACTTTTTGCATTTGTACAAATTGAGTCAATCCAATCAATTTTGATCCGAAATCACTAATGTGGACATTGATTATCCTACGTGACATGGTTAGCATCGATGTGGACTTTTTAAATATTATTTCAATTATTTTTAAGAATGCCTAATAATTTTTTAAAAAAATTATTTAAAATATTTGCAAATATTAAATAATATTTAAAAAATATCCACGTAGTGTCGGCCGTTTCACGTAAAACAACCGACGTCTACGTCAGTGATTTTCGATCAAAATTAACCGAATTGACTCAATTGGTACAATGCAAAATGTTTAGGACTTAATTAGCATCAATCCAAAAAGGTTTAGAATTCAATTGGCACCAATAAAAGGTTTGAGACTCAATTGGCACCAATGCAAAAGATTTAGGACTCAATTGGCATCAACAAAAGGTTTGGGACTCAATTGGCATCAATACAGGTTTTGGTCTGAATTGGCACTAATGCAATAGGTTTATGACTTTTTTGACACTTTTCCCTTGGAATCGGTGTCCAAACAATCCGTTTTCCAGTTCCAAGGATATATGACTGGACCGACCTTGTATAATAAAATTATATTTATTATTAATTATGGTTGTGTCTCGGTCTAAACAATAATACTATGTATGATCGATTTCATTGCTGATGGTGGTTCTCTCTAATCAATATCTACTATCATTTGAAAAGAAGAGAAATACATGGCACACCCCTAATTGAGTGTATCAGTCTGCAATCTACGTCCTGAAGCATTTTTGGCATTTTTCGCTAGTACATTTATGTGCAGTAGAAGAAGTTTTTCCGATTTCCGCCATGCTTAGTATGCTCTTGAATTTTTGCTGATGATTCCTAGGCAATTTTTCGTATTTCTAGCCTAATCCTGGAGGATAATTTTCCTTTTTGTCCTAGAACTTTTCTTGATAAATACCAACTTTAGGCTTTACCTTTTTGAGAAACTTGGTTCTTGATAAATACCAACTTTACGCTTAGTCTGGTCATTTGACTAGTACTAAGTGGGACAAATTCATTGGGGAGGCAAATAGGGGCTTGAAAGTTTTGAACTCAGGACTTTATGTTCTGATACCATGAAAGATTTGGTGGGACCACTTGCCAACTGCTCTAAAAGCTTAAGCTATTAGAAGAAGGTGTGGTTTAATACTCATATATTCAAACAATAATATTTTTTTTAATGCATTTCCCATCAAAACACTTAAGGTGTTACTTTGAGTTATTGGTTACGCTAGAAGAAGCGTAAACTCTCACATGGGACAAGAAAACACGAGCCATGAGCCTTGTTATGTTTTCGTTAAAAGGAAAAATTCAGAATAAGGGTTCAAAGTACCCTCATTTTTTTTTAAATAAGACCTTAAAATGCGCTCATTATTTCCAAGAAGGCCTGATCAAAGGCATTTTCGTTATTTTTTTCCTTTCTTTTTCCTCTTTCTTCTTGACGGTGGCTGGTCTCAGGTGACGGCCAACGACCGACCACCGACGAGGGCCCAAGTGAGGCTGACCTCGAGGTTAGTGGCCCTCGCCCACCACTCGCTAGTGGCCGTTGTCACGCTCCGACTCTCGAACCCGCGACATCCCTTGCCAAATTGCCACTAGGTTACGAGGATAGCGTCCTAGGCACACTATCGACCTATCTCTTACTTGCGCATGCGAAACATGTTAACTCCCTTACAACATAATCATACATTGGATAGAGAAGTAGAAAGTCACAACAGGCATTCACAAAAGGCAATTACAACATTAATCATAAGCAGATGAGTCTTAACCCTACTGAGCTACTAGCATACGTGCACAACCCCATACTTCGAGGTGGCTCACTAAAACCTTAAAAGGTTACTCGATCGGGTAAGGTTAGCTTCTTATCTACTTCAAAAGATTACTCCAACATCCAATCCTTAGTGTCCACGAGGCTTCATTACTACATGAAATGTTATCCCACGACGGGGTGAAAATAAATCTCAATGAATCAAGCCTAAGCTCGGTTAGGACACTGATTCTTCTAGAACATCCCAAGCACAAGGATCACAAAATCATATATCCACATATAATACTCAAGTACAACCACGATATGATAATCATCTACATGCATACTTAGCAGCATTCAGCCACACATAATGCAATACTTGACTCGATTCAACAGTCATATCAGTCAATCACTCAAACACAGCATCGCATCCACAAATATGCATAGGACACCACACGAGTCCATTTATTAATAATGAACCACACCCTTGGCATAAATTGATGAAAGGATCCACACGATTGGCGTGATCGATTCTCACAATTAGTATGGTATCATACTCATCTAGACAAACTAGGCTATACTCCTTTTTCCCTCGGAAGCGGCTACTACAAGCGATGTATTCAGTGCGCCCATTGCACGGCATGTCGAGTATGCATTCCTAAACAAAGCATCGATTCTTCACAAGCTAACCAGCATCCGACAATCCTTGAATTCATACTAACTGGCACTGTATCAGAATTGTCGTGCTTCTGGCAAGTCGTGTGGTTCCGTACGATTGATATAGTACGAACTTGCAAAAAAAAAACCATCATCGATCCCTCATATGACCATACAGTACACCCAGCAATCAATTAGTTTTAATCTCTTTGATTTAGGCCGGATGCTTACATAGACGTGCTCAAAGACTCGGCCCACGGTCATTTTCATACTAAATTATGTCTTTTGATTTCGCACTTGTTCATATATATATGCAGACTATCCACTAGTCACCACAATCACAAACGAGGTAATTAACCTCCAAGCGAACGCTATCAACCAATGAACATACAAGTTCTCAATCAGCCATTCCAACGAGACAAACGACCCAATGCATATCATCAATTCAATTACAAGAAAACAAGTCCCATTAGGCCACATAAGGCTCAATTTCGTGCAATGGTAATTTATTAGTCAATTCAATTTAGAAATCATCGATCGTTCGCTCGGCACTAATCCATCGCTCGCTTGCGATCAAATAAGGGCAATCCATTACCTAATCAATCAATCAATTCAAATTAGCAACCAATTAGCCACAGACAACCTAAACTAATTTGACTAACATAATCGATTGTGGCCATTTATCCTAAACCTGATTTCTCTCTAAATCAACCAACTAATCGACTAATCCTAGGCGCAATTAGCGTTCAAGGATTAGGGTCAACTCACGATCTAGCTAGCTTGGGCGGTCTCAACGGCGACAACGAACGGCAATGACGGCGGTTCTTGGCGAACCTAAGGTTATCGCGCGTCGATTCGACCCAACACCACAAGGACACCATGGGAAGGTCCGGCAAGGTCGCTGGGACAAGTGGCCAGCGACAGGAACTCCGGCAAGCGGCGGCTGAAACATAGCCGATCAGTAGCAAAATAGGGTATTCGGGGCTATTTTGGGGTGGATCTCGGTCTTATGGGAAGGGGCAAGGTCGGGAAAGGTTAGAGGGTTCACTTAATAGTTGGAGGGAGTCGGTCGGGACTGGTGACGGGCGACGGAGGGCGATCGACAGCGGCCGACGGCGTCGAGCAGTAGCTCGGGCCGAAACAAGAGACGTTCGGCCGAAAACAAGGGAAGTGGTCCGGGGGTCTTCGCGGCTCCTCAGGCGACGAAAGCCTTCCATGAGCTGCTCGGGTTGGGAAGGGAGTTGGAGGTGGTCAATAAGGTCGTCGGCGAGCGGCAAAAGATGGCGAAACGATGACAAGAGGTAGTAAAACTGGTTCGGGATCGAAACAGGGCACTGAGGATCCTGGGCTTGTTCGCGGCGGCTCCGATGCTCAATTTACGGCAAGTCGACTTCGAGGCGGTGGTTAGGAGGCCAGTGGACGTCGATGAGGTGGTGGGAGATGCTGGCGACGACATGACGAGGCCAGAGAATGAGAGAGAGCTCTCGGGTTAAGGGAACCGAAAACAGGGGATGGGTTCCCGCGAGCTTCTCCGTGGCTATTCGGTGGCGAGAGGCGGCCGGAACGACAGTGACAAGGAAGGCTAGAGGTCGAAGAAGGCATGAGCTGGTGGTTGGAGTGGCCGTGGGCAGCGGAGTCGCACGAGCAGCCCACTGAACCCAAAACAGGGTAGCACGTCTCGTGGATGGCTTTGCAATGGTCGAGTGGCTCTCGGTGGTTGGGACGGTGACGACGGAGCGGCAGCGAGGTGGTGAGGCGATGGTGGTGTGGTTCGGGCTGTCGTAACACAAAAACCAGCGAAGAGGAGGATAAGTTCGCTAGTGTTCTCGTGTACACAGTGAGGGGGAGAGTGAGCAGAGAGGGAGAGTGAGAGTGAACGGGAGGGAAGAGAGAGAGAGAGAGAGAGAGAGAGAGAGAGAGAGAGATGAGATTTGTGGTTGGTGTCACGCCTCAACTCTCAAGCCGGTGACATCCCTTGTCAAATCGCTACTAGGTCATGAAGGATAGTGTCCCAAGCAACAACTATCGACCTAAGAATATACTGCGCATACGGAACATGCATAACTTCCAAAAAAACAAGATCAGCATGGGATAGAGAAGCAGGAAAAGCCAGACAATCAAAGAAAAAGCATAATACTGATGAGAATAGATGATCATTAACCTTATATAGCTACCAGCTAACATATACAGCCCCAGGCTTCGGGACGGCTCACTCAGACTCTAAAAAAGATACATAAGTTGGGTAAATTTAACTCTCATCTACTCCAAAAGGGTACTCCCATAAAAGATCCTCCCAGCGGCCCCAAAAGATCATGACGAAGGCTAGTGATTGTCATAGCCTAGCGGAGGGGCCGGGTCGTTGGGGTCATCAACGGAACTCTGACTAGAATGTACAGTAGGTGCTATAGACTGCTTGAGCTCGGGCTATATGCCGGGTTTGGGATCTACTATTTCCCCGCCAGGCGTATCAATGTCTATCGGGTCCCAGGCGGGGGCATTAGCGACCCCCTGAATAGGCGGTCCCGTAAACCTACGAAGCGGATTGTAGAGATCAACCCAGTCACGAAAATACCAGGCCTTAAAGAGATGCTCCACCAGATGTGGCATCCCCTCATCGACCCAGATAGTCGTGAAGTGGCGTTCCTAGACCCGGTCCGTACCTGGCACCGGATGGGGCGTGATATCATGTGACTGGTGAGTAGGGGTACCGAATCGCATATGCCGTTCCATTACTTCAAACCTGAAATTATTATCCCACGACCGGGTGAGAAATAAATCTCAATGAATCAAGCTTAAGCTCGATTAAAACACTGATTCACCCAGAATATTCTAAGCACAACAACCACTACACTGCATAATCACATAAATCAAAACAGTATAGTCACACAATAATAATCATCCAATCAAGGCACCACAATTCAAGTATGCACAGGACACCATACAAATCCATTTATTCACGATGACCCATGCGACTGGCCTGATCGACTTTCACAAATAACGCGATCCATCACATTAGTGAGATCTAGCGTTCTTCCGGCAGAACCGGGCTACTTCACCTTTTCCTCTCAGCGACGGCTACGACAAGCGGTGTATCCAGTGCACCCAGCATGACACGGCAGGTATGCATATCTTAAAAAGGAGCTTCGATCCATCACAAGTTGCGATCGTCATCCGATAATCTCTTAAGACCGTACGACTGGCAAGGGGCATGAATTATCGTGCTACTGGCAAGTTGTGTGCTTCCATACGACAAGTACGGTATGTGTACGATTAGTACAACATGAGCTTGCAAGTAAACGTCATCTGTCCCTCATATGACCACACAATTCACACTTGACAATCAATTCATTTCATTATCTTTGATTAAGGCCGAATGCACATACAGACACGTTAACGGGCTCGGCCCAAGGCCATACAAAGATACTCAATAGGAATTTCAGCGAGGCGATGACGGTCTTGCGTGAGCTCGACCCAAAATAGGGCAGGTTCGAGTGGAAAATAAGGGAGGGTTTCAGGGCTTCTCTCGAGCTCTACCAGCGACGACGGTCTTCAACGAGCTTAGGGTCACTAGAGAAGGGTCTTAGGAGGTCATCGGAGGCGGAGGTGAGTGGCGATGGCATCGGGTTTGGCCAGAAACAGAGCCGAACTGCAGAGAACCCCTAAACAGGGTACCTCGGTTTCATGTGGCCCTCGTGGCGGCTCTGGCGTTCGTCCGGCGGCGAGACTTGTTCGAGGTGGTCGTGAGGGGGCAGGTGAAGGACAGTGAGGCGGTGAGAGGCGTTGGTGGCGACCAAAACGATCAGAGGAGAGCTGAGTGCACTCGGATCAGAGGTGCCAGAAAGACAAGGGACCGAGCTCCCGTGGCTTCCACGAGGCCGTCCGGCGACTGACGACGGTCGAAATCAGGTCGGTGGTAGCGGCGAGACGTGGCTGGAGGAGGTGGTGGTCGGTGAAGTGGCGATGGCGCAAACGAACGATGAATGAGGAGGATAGAGTTTGATCGAGGGGCTGTCCACAAAACCGAAGAAGAAGAAGAAAAAGAGAAGAAGAAGAAGAAGAAGAGAGAGGGAAGAGAGGAGAGAGAGAATTCGGCTGATGGGAGGGAGGAACATAGGGAAGAGAGAGAGAGAGAGAGAGAGAGAGAGAGAGAGAGAGAGGGGTCCACAAAGACTTTTAAGGCTTTTTTGGTAAGGAAATTTTTTTTTTGGGTAAGGAATTCTAAGGCTTTTGTCTCATATTAGCCTTAAATTTTCTTGTCTTATATGCATAAAGGTAGGGGCAAAATGGTCATTTGACAAATTGAGACTGAAATAAAATTTTGGTACTTTCGCAGGCTAGGCTCGATCGGGATTAGGCTTGGGCGAGAAAACTGAAATTCTAATTCGCGACTGCTAAGAATTTTGAAACCTAATCTAAAACAATCGAAACTTCAGAGTTCGTCTAATTTTCGTCTCTTCAATCTTGAGGGTTCAAAATATTTTATCGACTGTAATTCAATTTAATTCCTTTTTATTGAATTTTGGCACTTACAAGAGTCGAATTTCTAGAGCGTCACAACTCTCTTCCCTTAGGAAATTTCGTCCTCGAAATTACAGCACAGTCACAACAACTCGAAAAGATATGGATAACTATTCTTCATGACTTCCTTGTTTTCCCAGGTAACTCCTTCGGTACCATGGTCTTGCCAAATCACCTTGACCAAAGGTATCGTCTTGGTCCGGAGTACTTGCTCTTTCCTATCCACGATCCTAACTGGTTGCTCTACGTACAAGGCTTGCTCATCAAGATCAATCTCCTTATAACTCAGCACATGAGCGAGATCCGGTTCGTACTTCCTCAACATCGACACATGGAAGACGTTATGCACTTAAGCAAGTCAAAGACGATAAGCCAAAATTCCAATCCGCTCCAGGATTTCGAAGGGTTCAGCATACCTTTGGCTCAGTTTTCCTTTCTTGCCAAAACGATTTCCCTCGCATAGGCGACACCTTCAAAAAAATCTGATCGTCCACTTGAAACTCCAAGGGTCTGCGCCTCCTATCAACGTAACTTTTCTAGCGATATGAGCTGCCTTTAGTCCGTCTCTAATCACTTTAACTGCTTCCATTGACTGTTCTACTAACTCAGGGTCGGTGATCTTCCTTTTACCAACTTCTTCCTAATAGACTGGCGTTCTACAAGCTCTGTCATATAATTCCTCAAAAGGTGCCATCTTAATGCTCTACTAGTAACTGTTATTGTAGGCAAACTCAACCAAATGCAACTATTCCTCCCAACCGCCCTTAAAATCTAAAACATAAGCCCACAGCATGTCCTCCAAGGTCTGAATCGTCCTTTCAGACTGGCCGTCTGTATGCGGACGATAGGCCGTACTAAACTGCAGCTTTGTCCCCAAAGTAGTCTGTAAACTTTTTCAAAAGGTGGAAGTGAACTTGGGGTCTCGATCAGAAGCGATCGTCACTGGCACTCCATGTAACCTCACAATGTATCTTACATACAGTTCTGCATATCTGTCCAAAGTAAATTCTTTTCTCACTACAATGAAATGCGCTGCCTTCGTCAATCTGTCAACCACTACCCAAATTGAATCATGCCTTCTCTGACCTGTCAGCAGGTCAAGGCGCAACATTGTAAGCCTAGAGGACTGCTTCAGATTCTGATGCATCTTCGTACTCCCAAGATGGATAATATAACTACTACGATGTGCTTCCGATAAGATCTCCTCCCATAGACTTTCATCGGCAGGCACAACCAAACGTCCTCTGAACTTTAGTATCCCATCATCGGCTACTTGAAAGTCGATTCTTCGCTTAGCTGAGTCCTCTTGGAGGATCTTCTGAATGACGGGATCTGTAGCCTGTAGGGTCTTAATCTTAACCTGAACTTTCTGCTCGATTCTCAAGGTAGCCACGAGACTCGACATGTGACTTATCTTCAACTTGAAGTCTGAGCCTCTTACTTGCTCAAACAAACGCCACTCATGCACCTTTAATTGAGCAATCACTGATTTTCTACTTAGGGCATCGGCAACATTATTCGCCTTACCCGGATGATACAAAATCTAGCAGTCGTAATCTTTAAGCAATTCCATCCATTGGCACTGCCTCATGTTCAATTTCTTCTGAGAGAATAGATACTTCAGACTCTAATGATCGGTATAAACTTGAAAACTTTCTCCAATCAGATAGTGTCTCTAGATCTTCAAAGCAAACACTACCGCAACCAACTCCAGGTCGTGTGTATGATAGTTCGACTTGTACGGTCTCAATTGGCGAGATACATACGCTACTACTCTACCATACTGCATCAAAACACAGCCCAATCCTCTAAGTGAAGTATCGCTATAAATCTCATAACCTCCAGGACCAGACGAAATTGTCAGAACAGGAGCCGTAGTTTGCCTATGCTTAAGCTCTTGAAAACTACGCTCGCATTTGTCTATCTATTCAAACCTTATGTCTTTCTTCAACATCTTAGTCAAAGGCGAGGTTATAGCTGAGAACCTCTCACGAACCGTCTATAATAGCCTTCCAATCCTAGGAAGCTTCTAATCTCTATAGCAGTCGTCGGTCTTGGCCAACCCACAACTGCCTCAAACTTAGACGGATCCACAGCAATACTTTCACCAGAAATCACATGGCCTAGAAAAGCCACGCGAGCTAACCAAAACTCGCACTTGCTGAACTTAGCATACAACTGATGCACTTTCAGGGTTTTTAGCACTACCCTCAAGTATTGCTCATGATCTTGAGAACTCTTTGAGTACACCAGTATGTCGTCTATAAATAGGATTACAAAACGATCCAAGAACTTCCTGAATACCCTGTTCATCAAATCCATAAAAGCAGCAGGAGTATTCGTCAAACCAAACGGCATCACAGTGAACTCATAATGTCCATAACATGTCCTAAATTTCGATTTCGGTATATCCTCTTTCCTGATTCTCAGTTGATGGTATCCCGTCTGTAGATCTATCTTGGAAAATATCGATGCTCCCTACAACTGATCAAACAAATCATCAATCCTCGGCAATGGGTATTTATTCTCGATTATCACTTGATTCAACTGCCTATAGTCGATACACAATATCAGAGATCCATGTTTTTTCTTGATGAACAGAACAGGCGCTCCCCAAGGCTATGCACTAGGGCAGATGAACTCTTTATCCAACAACTCCTGCATCTGCACCTTGAGTTCCTTCAGCTCCGATAACGCCATCCTATACGATGCCTTAGAGATCGGCTCCGTTCTAGGAGCTAACTCTATCACAAACTCAATTTTCCTTTTTGGTGGTAAACCAGGTAAGTCATGAGGGAAAACATCTGAGAATTCACACACAACAACAATATTCTCCAGCTTAAGCTCCTCAACAGACGTATCAACCACCGAAGTCAAATAACATTGACAACCATTCTCCAACAATCGGGGTCGTCTCAAATGACGATATCATCACAGTCGAGGTTCCTCCTCGATTATCCACAAACTCAAAGCTAATACCACCCATCGGATTAAATCGAATCACCTTATTAAAGCAGTCCATCGTAGCCTTTTGCTTCGTTAGCCAATCCATCCCTACAATTAAGTCAAAATCATACATTTCTTACACAATCAGGTGTAACATACTTTCATGACCATCCACAACAAGTCTGCAATCAGAACAGCTTATTGCAGCCACTACACTATCCTTTAACGGCGTAGACACTTTAAACACAATATCTAAAGGCACCAAGTTCAACTCAGACAACTTAACAAACTGATCCGTAACAAACGAATGCGTTGTACCCAGATCAAACATGGCATATGCTACTTGGTTATGCAAGATGACCGTACCAGTAACGGTCGGCGAATCCTTCGCCGTTTCCTGGGTGACAACAAACACCCTTCCTTGCGCTGGCGGACGGTTCTGAAAGTTTGGCGGCGCAGCTCCCCTAGGCGGTCCTCCCTACTGCGGTGGCGCCTGCCTGCCTTGCCTCTACGGGCAGTCCTTCACCTGATGGCCCAACTAGCCACAACCAAAGCATAAACCACCTTTAAACGGGTATGGACCAGGCCCATGCCTCTAACGACTAAGAGTGTATATAGTCCTGGCTGGTCCGGTCCTGGCATGGAACCGGGGACCGGACCAGTAGTCCTGATCCCCATATTTTTGGAACCACGGACAGGACCAGGACCGGTGGTCCTGGCCGGTCCTGGTCCGGGCCGGTTCTCTAGCTTAAGCTCCTCAACAAACGTATCAACCACAAAAATCTTATAACCTTGGCAACCATTCTCCAACAATTGGGTCGTCTCGAATGACGATATCATCACAGTCGAGGTTCCCCCTAGATTATCCACAAACTCAAAGCTAATACCACCTATCGGATTAAACCGAATCACCTTATTAAAGCAATCCATCGTAGCCTTTTGCTTCGTCAGCCAATCCATCCCCACAATTAAGTCAAAATCATACATTTCTAGCACAATCAGGTCTATCATACTTTCATGACCATCCACAACAAGTCTGCAGTCAGAACAGCTTACTACAGCTACTACACTATCCTTCAACGGCATAGACACTTTAAACACAATATCTAAAGGCACCAAGTTCAACTCAGACAACTTAATAAATCGATCCGTAACAAACAAATGTGTGGCACCCGGATCAAACATGGCATATGCTACTTGGTTATGCAAGAGGACCGTACCTGTAACGGTCGGCGAATCCTTCGCCGCTTCCCGGGTGACAGCAAACACCCTTCCTTGCGCCGGCGGACGGTTCTGAAAGTTTGGCGGCGCAGTTCCCCTAGGCGGTCCTTCCTGCTGCGGCGACGCCTACCTGCCATGTTTCTGCGGGCAGTCCTTCACCTGATGGCCCAACTGGCCACAACCAAAGCAGGAACCACCCCTAAACGGGTACGAACCAGGCCCATGCCTCTGGGGGCACAAATTGCACACCTCATTCTGACGAAAAACTGGCTTGATGATCGCCCCTCGGCGATTGGGTGGAATGTGGTTCTTGTAGCTAAACATGGGCTTCTTCCCTTGCCTCCTGTCAAACCTACTGGGGGGCGTAAACCGCGACCAGATGCGGTAGACTTCTCAGCCAGATCTTGTTCCACCATTTGGGCTCTCTCATAGATATCGTTGTAGTCCTTCAGATAGAGAGGCACCAACCAACTTTGGATCTCGGACGTTAGTCCGTCCTTAAACCTTCTCGCCTTATCCTCTGGCTCAGCCACCATCCTCGGTGCATACTTAGAAAGCTCGGCGAACTTGGCCTCATACTGGTCTACAGTCAGCTGGTTCTAGCGCAGGTGGAGGAACTCAGTCATATTCTGTTCCATGAAGACACCCCCACGTCTGGGCCGCGCCCTAGAGAAAAACTCTATCTCTCGAGGCTCTCCACCAAAAGCTCGTATTCCCTTGCAACTGATAGACAGCTAGAGTGATTCTTTCCTCCTCGGTACACCTCAGAAGGAAGAACGCTTTTTCCAACTCCTCGATCCACGTGGTTGCAGCTTCGGGATCTCCGCTTCCAGTAAACTTAGGCGGCTACATCTTAAGGAACTACTCCACTAACCACTAGGCTTGACGCCCTTCAATCCTTTCTCTAGCAAGAGGGTTCACAAGTGGAGCTTCAGCAGCGGCGACGGCAGTAGCATTCAGATTCCTAACCTGCTGCCCCATGAGATCCCCAATGGCTCCAAGTGCTCGCATAACTTATGCCATCGTCGGCTCCTGCCCAGTAGGTTCAGCAGCAACGGGTGCTCTTCCATCACCCACAATCTTATCGATCGGTCTGACAAGTCTCGTTCGCGATGCTCGGGGCGCTCTCCTGCCGCGTCCGCTCATTAAACAGATAAGATACAGAGTCCTGCTTTCCCCAATGAGAAACACGGTCAGAAGGCAGCCCAATAACTTAAAGCACAATAGCAATCATAAGCACAAAGCTCATAAACCTACTAACTATCTCATTTTCCCAACGCTCCTTATTATTCCAAGCCAATGACTAGACGGATCAGGCTGACCTTGCTCTGATACCACCTTGGGCGGGGATGTCACGCCCCGACTCTCAGGCCCGTGAGGTCCCTTGCCAAATTGCCACTAGGTCATGAAGGATAGCGTCCCAGGCAACAACTATCGACCTAAGAATATATTGCGCATGCGGAATGTACATAATTTCCAAACAACAAGATTAGCATTGTGACATTCTGAAATCCAACCCTTTTCGAAGTATGATTACATGAGACATCTCGTCAGTGTACTTCAGTTAAATCTCGTTTAGAGTTGGCCACTCTTGAGAAGACTAACCGATGGGGAAAGACTAAGTGGATTTAAGTACGTGGACCAAAGTACTCGACCATGGATTGGTACCTTGACCATAAGGATTCCCGATGGAATATTTTGAACCATTACAGGCCGATCTAAGATTGGTCTTGGAACGATTTTCCAGTGTTATACAATTGGATCATGGGTGATTCCATTTGACCATCGTATAATTTGCAAATTAACCTAAACCAATCCTTGACGATCGCATCCTTTGGAACTAGCGATTGCCCCTCGCAATTACATGACAACCAAGGTTGCCATGACTCGAATAACTCTTAAACGTGATGTTAGTCACGGGTCGATACGTGTAACTCCTAAGAGCCGCCCGTTAGTTTGAGATACACTGAAATCGCCAATGATAGATTTTAGCCACGAATTGGACTTCGGAATTGGGCATCGGATATTCGAGAATTCCAACTGTAATAAATTGGACGTCGCCTCATCAAGAACCATTAAGGTTACGGTTCGCTCCATATCGATTAGAAAAGTGAAATTTCGGACCGACGATTGAAAAATACCCTTTTACCCCTAAGATAATGCATATTTCCTTAGAATTAAGCAAGGGCAAAATGGACATTTGCCGTCCTTCATCTTCAGCCGAAAATGCAAGGGCAAGGATGTCATTTGACTCTTGCATTATTGAAGACAAGGAATGACTTGATTGACTCTTGGATTTTCCCCATTAACCACCCCACCAACTAGTCATTCCATGCAACTATTCATGTCATATACCAAACCCCACTCACTTTTTTCCTCCAATTTTCCCTATTCTTCATTTGGATAACACTATCTCCATCTCCCTCACCTCATTCTGTCGGCCAAAGCTCTTTCTCTCACCCTCTCATTTCATTTTTCTCTCTCAAACTCTCTCTCCCGCTCGCTGCCCATCGGATCAGTTTCGAGGCCGTCCGTTGTTTGCCCCATATCTCCGTCGTCTGTTGTCAGATTTCAATGAGCCCCCTACCATTAGAAACTTATTCTCTTGCCGTTCCAACAAGGTATTTTGGGTCCAAATCATCCCAGCCATTCGTCCTGTAGAACCGTTTGAAGGAGCGAATGTCATTGCTCGGACCAGTCAGACTCGAGAACGCCTAGCTCGACTTTGGGAGCTTGTTTGGGGCAAATCCTTGGGTAAGACACTTCCTAGACCTTGCTAAGATGTTGAGCAACTTGTCCTCAAGATTAAGTTTGGGTTTTAATAGATTTAACAGACTGATTTCTCGCCGTTCTTAACCGATTGAAACTGGACCAGTTCTGCCCAAAGGAGGAACGTGAGCTTGCTGCCTTCCTTGGATCAATTTCACCCCTTGGAACTCTTGGTAAGTTGTTCCTAAACCTTGTCTAGGACTTTAGGCTACCAAAGAATGGTTCAGATGGGGTTTTGATGAGTTTAATGGACTGATTTGGCTTGAGGCATGTGATACTCGAATCTGACTTTTTAAGAACGAGTTGTGCTTGATTGTCTCTTGGCCAAGAATAGAGAAATGAGTGCTGATTTGATGATGTTTAATATGTTCTTGAGTGGATGATAAGTGCCGATTTTGTGATGGAATGATTCTCACTTGCTTGGATTGAAATATGAGGCTTAACGATTGATTGTGACGATCCAAGCTAGAGCCGAATCTATGATGAGGATCTAGGTTTTTGATCTTGAAATGTTCGAATAAGCGATAAATTGGAATGTTAAAATGCTGAGTGCTCCTTGATAGGTCGGCTTAGGGAGTCTCACGAAATTGAATAGTCGACTAGAGTTGTGAATTGCTTAATTCACTTGCTTTTGGGCCTCATTGTGCCCGATCATTGTTTGAACCATGGGAGTTGATTGATTGAATGATTGTATTGAACTTAATGTGTTTGGCCATGTCTTTAGAATTATGAATCACATGACTAAATTGTCTAGTTATGCCTCATTGTGTTCGGTCATGACACAGTATGTGAATTCAATGACGAGATTGCCTTGCTTTAGCTTATAATGCTCGATATGAAGTTTTAAAAGTGATTTATGGCTAAATCTTGGCCTGTAGTCCAATAATTGGGATTGAGACCCAGAGGCAGAAATGTGCTCCTTGAGTAATGAAATGTGAAATTCATACGATTGGTCGTTAAGTGATTGAATTATAAATTATGTGAGCATATATTACCATGATGCGTTAGACGCGGGGTTTGAACTTACCCTGATGCGTTAATCGCGGGATTGTGGCCTGAGGCGTAATTACACGAGTCTATTCAAATTATATTTGTCTGATGAGTGTTACGCGGACATTGAGAAGTGCGACCCGATGCGTTGTCACGCGGTTCTTGAGAATCGTTACTTAGCTTGAGGCGTTGTGATGCGGGCCTTGATATCGAGCAATGAATTATTAATTGAGAAACAATCCTTAAATGGATATGTGAACTGGGAATTGCCTTAGTACGAAGCTTTAACCCGATTATGAATTTATTACGTGAATCGGATTGAATTGAAGTGCCTAAGTGCTATGCCATATTTCATTGTTTCTATTGCTATGTTATCGATTCCTTTGCCAAGTTGTAATTCAGGGAGTAGAACTGCATGTATAGGGCTATTTGGAGGTACTATTGGCCTAGTCTAGATTTAGGTTCGACTTATTAAGATTTATTCTCACTCCATCGTGGGATCACATTTCAGACCTCGATCCTTGACCCCGATCACTATGTTGCGACGTTTTGGAGTTCCAATGGAAATTGAGACCTAGGATTCGAAGTTTACCATTAGTGAGGGTAAGACGTATACTAAGGCGACGAGCGTGGTCTGGGTCGACGAAGGAGGCCAATACTTGTTTCCCCATACTTTCGAGGCTTGGATGTTTCGAGATGGAGACTCCCCGGTTGGACCATTAGAGGAGAGCGTCGTACCTGTCGAAATGTTGTGGGTTGCTGACCTACCTGAGATTCCCGATGATATATCGGAGAATCCCAATGCTGGACTTGAAGATGAAGAGCATTAGCCTAAGTCGACGGATGTTGTTAAACCGGATGCGTAGGGATAGTTATATCACCACTCTTCGAACGTTTCCTTGAGATAGGCAGGTTGGAATTTAGGAGTGACCCAGCTATGTTGTGTTTGAAGTTTGATGTTGTAAAACTTTGTGTTGTGTGCATTCTAAGTCATCTTGTCAAGTTTTATGTATGGAGTTTATTTATCGCTTTCGCATGTGCATTTCATTCCGCAAGTATATTGATTGATGATTCGATCCTTGGGACTCATCGCGAAGGCAGAGTAGGAAGGGGATGTTCGTGCGCTATAAAGGACGCGGGGGGTGACAAGCATGGGATAGGGAAGCAAGAAAAGCCAAACAATCAAAGCACAAGCATAATACTGATGAGAATAGATTAACCTTACAGAGCTACTAGCTAACGTATACAACCCTAAGTTTCGGGGCGACCTTCTAAGACTCTAAAAAAGATACATGAGTCGGGTAAAGTTAACTCTCATCTACTCTAAAAGGGTACTCCCACAAAAGATCCTCCCAGCGGCCCTAAAAGATCACGACGAAGGTCAGTGATTGTCATAGCCTGGCGGAGGGGCGGGTCGTTGGGATCATCAGCGGAACTCTGATTAGAATGTATAGAAGGTGCTATGGATTGCTCGGGCTCAGGCTGTATGCCGGGTTTGGGATCCACTATTTCTCCGTCAGGCGTATCAATGTCCATCGGGTCCCAGGCGGAGGCATTAGCGACCCCCTGAATAGGTGGTCCCTCAAATCCACGAAGCGGACCGTAGAGATCAATCCCGTCACGAAAATACCAGGCCTTAAAGAGATGCTCCACCAGATGTGGCATCCCTTCATCAACCCAGATAGTCATGACGTGGTGTTCCCAGACCTGATCCGTACCTGGCACCAGATGGGGTGTGATATCATGTGACTGGTGAGTAGGGGTATCGAATCGAACATACCGTTCCATTACTTCGGACCTGAAAATGTTATCCCACGACGATGTGAGAAATAAATCTCAGTGAATCAAGTCTAAGCTCGGTTAGGACACTGATTCGCCCAGAATATCCTAAGCACAACAACCACCACACTACATAATCACATAAATCAAAACAGTACAGTCACACAATAATAATCATCCAATCAAGGCACCACAACTCATGTATGAACATGACTCCACACAAATCCATTTATTCACGATGACCCACATGACTGGCGTGATCGACTTTCACAAATAACGCGATCCAGCACATTAGTGCGATCTAGCGTTCTTCCGGCAGGACAGGGCTACGTCTCTTTTTCTTCTTAGCGACGGCTACTACAAGCGGTGTATCCAATGCACCCAGCACGACACGATAGGTAGGCATTCCTTAAAAAGGAGCTTCAGTCCATCACAAGCTGCGACCGGCATCCGATAATCCCTTAAGACCGTACGACTGACACGTGGCATGAATTATCATGCTTTTAACAAGTCGTGTGGTTCCATACGGCAAGTACGGTATGTGTGTGATTAGTACAATACGAGCTTGCTAGGTAAACGTCATTTGTCCCTCACATGACGTCCCAGTTCACACTCGGCAATCAATTCATTTCATTATCTTTGATTAAGGCCGAATGCACATATAGACACGTTAATGGGCTCGGCCCAAGGCCATTCAAGATACTCAATAGGCATTTCAGCGAGGCCACCAAATCAATGAGGTCAATAACGCAATCACGAGCAATCAATCCAATGAGGCAATATCAAGCTCAATTCGTGCCATGACTTTTATTAATCAAATCGATTTAAAACACCGATCTCTCGTCTCTAACCTGTCGCTCGCTCACGATCGAACCACAATTAACGAACTATTAATCAACCAATCAATTGCTATTTTACCACAAATAGCCATAGAAAGTTTAATCAATCTGGCTAACCTAATTGATCGACCATTTAATCTAATCCCAATTTCTATCTAAAACGGTCTCGATCGCGTACTTAAATCCATAATCGACTAATCCTAGGTGCAATTAGCGCCCTAACCAAGGATTATGGTCAACTCGCAAGCTAAGTAAGCTCGGGCGGTCTCGACGAACGGCCGTGGCGAACTCGGCGGCGGCGACGATCCACGAACTCGCGGTAAAGCTCGGTCTATCAAACAACGAGACAACCCAACGATGGCGGGAACTCGACTGGGGGTTCGGTTAGGGTCACCGGGACAGGTGGCCGGCGACAGAGCTCCTGCGAACGGCGATCGGCAGTTGAAAACAGAACTAGTCAGTCAAGGGAAACAGGGAACTGAGGCTGATCGTGGGGTTTCTCGGCCTCACGGGCCGTGACAAGGCCGGCCAAGGTTCGAGAACTCATCTAGGGGTCGGAGGGAGTCGGTTGGGACCGGTGGAAAGAGGCGGAGGGCGGTCAACGGTGGAAGAACGGTCACGAACAGAATCGGCCCAAAACAGGGTAGGTTCGGGTGGAAAACAATGGAGGGTTTCAAGGCTTCTCTCGAGCTCCATCGGCGACAACAGTCTTCCACGAGCTTAAGGTCACTAGAGAGGGGTCCTAGGAGGTCAGCGAAGGCGGAGATGAGCGGCAGTGGTGTCAAGTTTGGGCCGAAACAGAGTCGAACCGCAGAAAACCCCAAAACAGGGCACCTTGATTTCAGGTGGCCCTCGTGGCGGTTCCAGCGTTCGTCCGGCGCCGAGATTGGTTCGGGGTGGTCGTGAGGAGGCAGGAGAGGGATGGTTAGTGGCGTTGGTGGCGACAAAAACGATCGGAGGAGGGCTGAGTGCACTCGGGTCAGGGGTGCCGAACAAACTGGGGACCAAGGTTTCGCGGCTTCCACGAGGCCGTCCGGCTACTGACGACGGCCAGAATCGGGTTGGTGGTGGCGGCGAGAAGTGGCTAGAGGGGGTGGTGGTCTATGAAGTGGCGATGGCGTAAACGAATGATGAAGGAGGAGGATGGAGTTCGGTCGGGGGGCTGTCCACAAAACCAAAGAAGAAGAAGAAGAAGAAGAAGAAGAAGAAGAAGAAGAAGAAGAAGAAGAAGAGAGAAGAGAGGAGAGAGAGAGAATTCGGCTGATGGGAGGGGGGAGCATGGGGAAGAGAGAGAGGGTTCCACAAAGACTTTCAAAGCTTTTGTCTCATATGGTCCTTAAATTTTCTTGTCTCATTGTTGACACCTGATTTTTGACTATCTATCATTGTGATTTTTACTCTTTAAAATTAATTAAAAATAGCAAAAAAGTTCAAAAATTACAAAATCAACTTTGGAAGCCTTAGCCTAGCCTTAGGAATCAATTTTGAACAAAAAATATTTTTTTATATTTTTTAATATTTTTTGGAATTTATTTAATTATAAAAATACCCAAAAAATTAGAAAAAATACCATTCGTGGTCAGAAAAATATAAAAAAATATTCAATAATTTTGTTTTAATTTCCTCTTCAAGTGTGTCACTTTAAATTGCAAAAATTCGGCTCGGGTCACTATGTTCCTTAACAAACATAAACCCGAACCGAGCCCAAAAATTCCTTTTATAGTCTTTTAATTCTCAATTCTCACTTTTTATAAGCTATGACATTGGACTCTAAAGTATTGAAATACAATTGGGTCAATTTGCCCTCCAATTTGATCAATTTTAACCAAAAGGGCTTAATTGCATAAAATCTTTCAATTTAGTCCCCGGTTTCACAAGTTTTGAAATTAAATTTCACACGGGCACACCCATTAAAATTAAACACCTCTAACCAACAGTTTTCATCATGATGAATCCATTGGTGGGCTCAATTTTGGCTAATTCGATCGTTTAGGCCTTCAATTTGGCGAAATTAAATTTCGGATCCTAGGGACAATTTGGGGTTTTCACAGAATTTCAATAAATTGATTCACGAAAATACCCATATTTGATGGAAAACATGTCAAGGAATCCGATTTTGCCATCAATTTCATGAAAAGAGGTCATTTGGGGGGTCAATTTGGCGATTTGGGCAAACCGGGTCGGTCGGGTCAAACCCGACCCGACCCGGTCCGACTCGGGTCTGCAACATTGTGCAGACCCGTGGACAGCGAGGCAGGGCAGAACAGGGGACCGGCAAACGAGCGTGGGCGAGTGATTTTTTTTAATAAAAAGGACACCACGCGTGAGGGGACAATAGCTAGTGATGGATATTCGTGTTGGGCAGTGGAATAGACAGAGAAAAAGGCCGGTCGGCCATGAAAACGGGGGTGCTCGGGTTTGAAGAAAGGAGGGGGAGCCGAGAGAGAAAAGGGGATTTTTTGGCGAAGAACCGAGGAAGAGCGGGCGTCCTCGACCTTCAAGAGGCCATACTAAGCTTCGCCGGAACCTCAGCCGCCGTCGACGGGCCGGAGACAGGTCGGTATCTCGCCGGATCTCCATATTTTTTTATGCACGCCATGTGTTCGGTGAAATGCCGATGCATGTTTCAACTCGGTTTCGTCCCCGACCGTGCGTGATTCGAGTGGCATATGTTCGGTTAGGGCCCTAAGTTAATCCTAGAACCGACTCTAAGCTTGTTTACGTGTTTATTTTGCATTGGAACCATGCCGGGAGCGATGGCCGGAGTTCGATGTGCTCGGGCCGAACCAAGAGCTCACGCCGGCGAAGCCGGAGGTCGCCGACCATCAAAGGACCATAGGTAAGCTTCTAAACCTTCCTTAGATGCCACGTGAATGCCCGGAACCGAGTTTAGACGAATAAAATTTTCTGCAAAATTCCTCGCCGGAGCCGGGTTCGGGGAGGTCCGGTTTGGCCATTTTTCGAGGTAAAATCTGTCATACTTTGCTTATATGTTGTTGCTGAAGTTATGAGGAGTTGAATGCCGCAAGAACGGGCGAAAAATACCAAGTTTCGGGCCCGTTTCGCAATTTTCCGGCAACCTCGCCGGAATTTTTACTATTCCTACCGGCGACCCTCCGGCCGGTCAACGGTCAACGGCCGACGTGGCGTGCCACGTAGGCAGCCACGTCAGCCGGGTGGGGTCCGATCCATATATTTTCAAATAAAACAAACGGACGGCCACGATCGCGACACGTGTCGCGATCCTAGAATTTTGGAAAATAAATAAATTAAAATCAATCCGGCGGACGAGATTGTGCCAAGTGGCACGCTGTGGAACGTCCGATCTAAGGTTAGATCGGACGCGCCGAAGGTGGCCACGTGGCACAATCTGGAGCGTCCGATTTGAATGGTTTTCTAAAAAAGGAAAATAAATTAATTTTTGATCCGACGGCCATAATTGAGCCACATGGCTCTCTGTGGGTCTTCCGATCGAGTGAGAGATCGGACGCACGAGAACGGGCCACGTGGCACAATGAGGACCGTCCGATCCGGGGAATTTTCGGATAATTAAATAAAATAGATAAAAAATCCAAAAATTGTTTAAAAAATAGGAAAAAATATTTAAAAAATAAAACGGTGTCGTTTTAGACCGGTGTCGACCCCTAGGGTCGGGCCGGGCGCCCGAGAGGAGCGGGCCGGGTCTGACCCGGCCGGGAAAATATTTTTAAATAAATAAAAAAAATAAGAAAATAATAAAAAAAATAATAAAAAATTCAAAAATCAATAAAAAAAAATAGAAAATCATAAAAAAGCTCAAAAAAAAATTCGGAAAATTCTAAAAAATTCTAAAAAATTTCAGAAAATAGGAAATGGCCACATTCAACTGGCCATGACCTGTTTCGGGTCATTTGACCCCCGATCTTTCCAAAAATGACGGTTTTGCCCTTCCGGCAAACCGTCTTCCAAAAAACATTCTAAAAAAATCCAGGAAAATCCCAAAAAATAGGAAATGGCCACAGTCAATTGGCCAAGGCTCATCCCGGGTGTTTTGAACCCGATCATTCTTAAAAATGACGATTTCACCCTTTGGGCGAATCGTCTTCCAAAAATTGACGATTTTGCCCTCCGGGCTAAATCGCCTCCAAATCTTCCCATTTTACCTCGGTCCTAAATCACGCCTTCCCTAAGCCCTTATGGCTATACTAGGAGGCCATGTGATGTGAATTGACATGCATTGATGTGATTTATTTATGCACTTGATTGCGCTTTCATTTAAATTGATTGTGATTGATAGGAATAGTCTTCCAATCTGCATGAAACCCTGAATTAAACCTACCTCACCCGAACTTACGCATGCATGAACTCTTAGCTAGGAACATCACTCGCGTTTGGTACCGAAAGGGCGTTGGTAATGACACCAGCGTAACCAAGTCCCCGAACCCAAAATCTCTGGTTCCGCAGAACTGATCGATCTCTCCCAATCGGTCAGTAAGGTTTCCGGTCTACCCTCCAAGAAAGACCGGGTGGCGACTCCAAATGCATGCACAATTTGCACATGCCACCACGACCACACTGAAGGTCGAAAGCGATCGACTCTTATCGTCGAAGAATACTCCCGCCGCGATTTGGTATGGGCCTGGGAGGGCCCGCGCCGATCCAAGACCCGCGATCGGTAATCCATTAGCCGCGTCCGCTTCCGAACGGGTCGCGACAGCTGGCGACTCCGCTGGGGAACTTTGTTCTAGAACCAATGGTTCTAGACCTCATGTGGACTTAGGCCGTAATTAAAACCCTGAGTGATTTTTCTAACCATGCAGGCGCTCTTGAAGGTGAGGTAAGTCCGCTTATGGTAGGTGTTATATGTTTTTGCAGATTGGAGAAATAAGGGGTGTAGTCCGTGATTAACATTGTCTTATGCAGGTTGGGCGTAGGAATGTATGTTGTGTGGATGATTTGAAGTGCTGATTGATAAACTGTTGTGCGTGACTTGCATTGTGATGATCACGACACGTGGACACACACAACCGCGCCTAAAACCCCGGGCGCCGACTTTAGGAACACAATAGAAGGAATTGAAAATGGAATCTCCGTGAGGAAAAACACGGGGTAATCCACTTTTCAATTCCGCTCACTTCGAACTATGGATCGAGTCCCAATGCAACGATAGCTGTGCAATGGAATCGGCTCTTTCTAGAACTCGAGGTGGGAACCTTAACCTTAGGTGCCAAACCCTCTGATTTTTAGAAGTTTACCATCACTTGTTTCATGCGCGTGTCTCTGGGTAGTTGGTATACCTAAAACCGCACATAAGTCGACGAGTTGGGTTGGTAAGACTCTCTATCCCCCCAAATCTATCACTGTTCATATAGATATAGGCATTTCATTTATTGCATTCTGGTGATTAGATTAAATGCCATTTCGAGGATAGATATGTGCGTTTGTCCCTAACGTCCTTGATAGAAGACGAGGAGGGTGGTATCCCACGACGAACACCGAGTGTGCGATAAGGAGCATACTATGGACATTATTGAGGTATCATCCAATGAAGATGACGAGTTGGGGCAAGTGATCCTGAAGGCACAGATCAAAACTGGGGCATCCTTAAACGTTAGGATCACATTCCTTTATGTCATTTTCCGTTACTAGTCCTCTTGTATAGGGTTTATTTTTACTGAGGTTTTCTCTATCTCACCCCTTAGAGCGATTGTATTAGGGATCTATTGGTGTATACATTCAGATGGAACTTGGTTGTATTTCTTTTAACGGGTCATTGGAATGTGATAGTGGCATTTTTTCTAATCATCCGAATACTCCCAAGTCAAGTTTATAATTCCTTTAGAGGAAATTAAAATTGGAAGTCTTGCACGACCTTTTGGTCGTGTGAGGTAATCCAACCCCAATTTCGCTAGAAGGAACTACACACTTGAATTGGTTCATGCATGTTGTACACCACTGGTAATTCACGATAATTGATCAAGAATATCAGCGTAGTTTCAAATTTAATGACGAGATAGATGTCCAAACTACTTTCGTTCTTAGCGAGCGACCTTAATTTGGATGTCATATCTTCAATTGAATTTAAAACACGTTATTATGTCTTGCACTTTTGAGTAATTCATTCCTCTCGAAATTAATCAAAAGCCATTATCGTGAATTACATTCCTTTCAATAGTATGCTTTCTTTCGAGGAATATTGATAAAAACTTTTCGCACAAGATTAAAACCCTTGTAAAAGTTCCTGTCCTTATTAATCACGAGCAAGCATAAGATTGAAAGGGGTCTATGCTTTCTTTTTCAGATTATTCCTTCTGACTCGGTCTTTTCATTTGCAGGTGAAAAACAAGTAGTATAGAGAAATCTTTTCTTGGACAAATCTGCAACTATTCTTCCATCTGATCATGAGCGAGTTATAAAATCAGGACGTATTTGCTCGGCTTATTGATATTATGGTTCGGCTCACCCAAGTTGAAGATGTTTGGATGCTCGAAGAAATGAACCATACAGAAGTTAAAACACACACACGAGAACTTTCATTTATTTTGCTCAGCGGAGGGTTTTCAGAAGCAGGTCATACAATTCGGGGTGGAAAAGTAAAGCCAAAGTGAGCCCTAATTAACGACACAAAGGATCCCAACTGACCCTCCATGTTATTAATGCTCTGCTCATACTCCCAATTCCGCATGTTGTGGTCGGCAAGCCTGAGGAAAAGACTTCTGCATTCTCCCTTAACTTCGGCGACCTTGGCCTCGTGTTCTTCGGTGACTACTTCCAGGTCCCGAACCAGTCCATTCCCGCGAGCTATGTCCTCGGTTATCTTGTCGAGCCGTTCTTCTTGCCAGTCGCTCTGAAGCCTCAACAGGACGTTGCGGCGGTCATGCTCGCCTGTGGTCAGGGATATGGCCAATTGATCCACCAGATTTCTCCTCTCGCGAAGCAACGTCGCGACCCGCTCATTAGCAAACTCGACGGCCTTTTTGTAACTATCAACCAGATAGTTGGTCAGCACTGTTGACACCTAAATTTTGATCAACTTTTTATTTTTTATTTTTTATTTTTTTTTGAAAATTCATAGAAAATCCATAAAAAGTTGAAAAATTGAAAAATCAATTTTGGTGACCTTAGCCAAGCTAAATGAACCATTTTGACCAAAAAAATAATTTTCATAATTTTCATTTTTTTAATATATTTTCGAAAAATACAAAAAAAAAGAAAATCAAGAAAAAGAAAATCAAGAAAATCAAGAAAAATAATATTTGAGGTCACAAAAATATATAAAAATATTCGGTATTTTCATTTTTATTTTATCCATTTTCTGACCTCATAAATAGTAAAATTCAGGTTTGATTTTAGGTGTTCTTTGATCATCATAAAATTGAATTTGGCAAAAATATTAGTAATGATTAAAAGGAAAAGGAGTGAAAACATCATCATTTAAAAGGAAAAGGGGACTCATCATTTTGTCTTCGCTTTTGATTATTTTATTATTATTTTTACTTTTTAGTATTTTATTATATTATTATTTTATTACAATTTTATTATTTTATTTTATTTTACTCTCCCCCCCTCCTCATCATCCGTCGCACTCCTTCTTCTTCTATTTATTATTCTTCCTCTTCTTCTTCTTCTTCTTCTTCTTCTTCCTCCTCCCTCCTCTTCCTAGTTTTTGGTTCTTCATTTTTTTCCTCCCTTGGATTACGCCGACCACCCTCACCACCACCTTGCTCCGCCACCCTCCGACGCCGTGCCGAGATCCCGTCCGTCCTGCTGTTTATCGCGGCCTCGTGGAGCTCCTGGATACCGCAATCCCCCTCATCATCTCCCTCAACTCTCTCTTTCATTTTCGTTTTTTATTTCTCTCGCTCAGCTCGCCGCCCAGACCCAAAATCGTCCGGTTTTTCGGCCATAACTCTTTCGTTAGGAATCGTATGAGAACGAGCCATATACAGTTAGAAAGCTTATTCTCTTGCCGTTCTAACGACATATTGTGAGTCCAATTTGCCCCAGCCATTTGCCTTGTAGAGCCGTTTGAATGAGCAAAGGTCGCTGCTGACCCTGTACCGACCAGTTTCTGCCGCCGCCGTCGTCCTCCACGATCAGCCATTCCGGCGACCTTTCCGACTCCCTCTGACCACCACAGGTTAAGTTAAGATGTCCTTAACAATTTCCCGTTGGTTTCATGAATTTTCGAGGTCCGGTTAAATTATGGTGATTTTTTGAAAAACAGTCGACGAAAATCGAGCGAACTGAGGTATTGTGGTCATATCTCACTCATTTGGACTCCTTTTAAGGTGAAATTTTCGGTGATGGCTTTCTAAGAGAATAGGCTATGTTCTGAAGTTTTAAGGTTGCTGAATATTTGCTGAGTATTTACTTTATGTCCTAGCATTTCATGCATCATATAGTTAATTTGTATTGTATTGCATTTAATAAAAGTGTGCATTTTCTACATTTTACTTATTAGACCCAGAATCGGAAGGCCGAGCCTCCTGTTGGTGTCTGAATATTTGCTGCGTATTTACTTTATGTCCTAGCATTTCATGTATCATATAGTTAATTTGTGTTGTATTGCATTTAATAAAAGTGGGCATTTTCTACATTTTACTTATTAGACCCAGAATCGGAAGGCCGAGCCTCCTGTTGGTGTCTGAATATTTGCTGCATATTTACTTTATGTCCTAGCATTTCATGCATTATATAGTTAATTTGTGTTGTATTGCATTTAATAAAAGTGAGCATTTTCTACATTTTACTTATTAGACCTAGAATCGGAAGGCCGAGCCTCCTATTGGTGTCCAAGGCATTCTATTCATTTATTTTCTGTAAATTATATTGTGCTACCCCAGAATCGGAAGGCCGAGCCTCCTGCTGGTGGTTTATACCCCCACACATTGTTACACGAGCACCGACGGACTCCGACGTCGTAAAATTCACCGGATCCCGTCTCCTTTGCTTATGTTTATGTTGTATAATGACTTAATATCTTCTTTATTTTTTGCATTGTGTTGCGTCCTATAAAAATAAAAACAAAAAAAATGCTAGATTGGATGGCTGCAGATGAGCCACGTGTCGTGATCTGATGATTTTCAGAATAAAAAAATATTTTTAACATTAAAAGAAATGAATTTCGAATTTTTCAAAAATTAAAATGATTCGATTATCACCGAGACGCCACGTGGCGAGTTAGGGACCGTCAGTTGGGATTTATTTTCAGAAAATTTATAAAAAAAAAAATCAAATAAAAAAATTCAAAAAAATGAATTATTAAGGAAAAATTCAAAAAAAAAAATTGAAAAAAATTGTAGAAAATTCAATCAATTTAGGTACCGAAAGGGCGTCAACTCTGACAGTTGACGTAACTAAGTCCCCGAACCCATTTCTCTGGTTATCGTAGAATTGAATAGAAACTCCCGACTATTCAATAGGGTGGTCCAATCATACCCTCCAAAAAATGATTGGTGGCAACTCCATGGCATGCACACTTAGCACATGTCACTAGACCACACTGAAGATCGACTACGCATACCTCCGTTGCGATTTGGGTAACGGACCTTGGGAGAGGCCCGCGTCCGACCAGACTGGACGGCCCATTAGCCCTCGAGAGCCCACGGCGAACCTCGAGAGGGTCGCGACAGACTGGCGACTCCGCTGGGGACTTAGAGAACTTGAGCCGATTAAAAAGTTGATTGATTTTTCTAACTTGTTTTATGCAGATGCTCTTCAAGGTGAGGTACGTACTTTAACCCTTGAGGTGTTAAATGTTTTTGCAGATTGGAGAAATAAGGGGTGAAGTGTTTGTTAACTCTGTCTTATGCAGGTAGGAGTTTAGGATGTATGATTGTGTGGATGTTTATATTGAAGCGGTGTTTGCTAAATGAAGTGCATGTTTATTGCTTTAGCACGACACAATGAACACACACAGCCGCGCCTAAAACCTCGGGCGCCCTCTTTAGGAAAACAATAGAAGGAATTGAAAATGGAATCTCCGTGAGGAAAAACATGGGGTAATCCACTTTTCAATTTCGCTCACTTCGAACTATGGATCGAGTCCCAATGCAACGATAGTTGTGCAATGGAATTGGCTCTTTCTAGAACTCGAGGTGGGAGCCTTGGCCTTAGGTTCCAAATCCAATCCTTTGATTTTTGGAAGTTTTATCCTCACTTGTCTCATGTGCATGTCTTTAGATGGTTAGTATATTAAAAAAAAAAAAATTCGGTGGTCCTGGAGTCACATCTCGAAGACTGGAACTAGGGCATCTCCAAGTGTTCGGACCACATTCCTTTGATTGATTTGACATTCTTAGTTCTCTTGTATAAGATTAATTTTGCTGAGATCCTCTCTATCTCGTCCCTTAGATTGATTGTATTAGGGATCTATTTGTATTGTATACATCTCGATAAGGCTCATTTATATCGAAAATAGGGGCAAATTCCCCAAACCCGTGGAGCATAGTGGAATTCGTCTCTTCAGTGCAAAATGCATTTGGCCGCAGAGCCACTCGTTTGGTGAAAGGACGTATCGTTCCTAATTGATTTTTAATCAGATCTGAGGATAAGTTTTTCTCCATTCTTTTTTTTTTTATCTCAGGTGATAAAAGAGACAATGCACCCAAAAGCTCATGCATTCAAATGACAAAACAGACGTCGCCCAGCTGGGGCAAATGAACCGTAGGCATTGCAAATACCTTCAAGCACGGATGGAGGAATTCGATAGATGTTGTTCATATCAATATGCAACATCAAAACGGAATGCAAATCAAGTGTAAAATGACGTATCGTTCCAAAATAATTATTTTCTTGATATGGGAATAATGCTTCCTTTCTTTTCCCTCTCAGATGATGATCAAAAGCAGAGGACGCAGGATGTAATGCTTTCAAATAACAAACAGGGAACATCAAATACCTCAAACGGCGAGTGTGATCGAGAGAATCACCAAACCGCCACATGACGAATCCCAAGAATATCAGGCTGTCTTGAGACAGATAAAATTGATCAAGGACTCTGACAATCGAGACGGATGATCAGAATCTGCAAAAATCAATGGGAGCAGGTTCCCCCCCATTTACTTTGAGGAGCCAAACCGGGGGCAAACTCTCATGATCCCCCATGAAAGCGCATCAAATCAGGGTCACAACGAATCCAGAGATGACAAACAGCAAAACCATATCTAACTGGGGCAAGTGAATCATTTGTACGCCGGACGTTTCTCCTCTGGCAAAGTCAATGGACGCAATAACAGAGTCGTCCGCATCAGAATCAAACCCCAAGATACGAATTTGGGTGAACGGTAACCTTGTATCGTTCCAATTTGGTCTTCGGAGACCACATACCTAACATGAGTTTTTACTCATTTTGTAGGAAGTCGTTGGCACTGAAAGCCCTAAATGAAAAGAGTGCGCTAACAGGGAGACGAATTGAATCAGTGGCCTTAGAAGTCAGGATTCCAGGAGATGGTCTTTGATCATAAGACCTAGTGGATGGTAAAAAGTATCGCTTCCACACTTCATGCTTTGACATGCATTCTGATAAAAATTTCATTTTCTTGAATAAAAGGAACTATGAAGAGTGGCACTGGAATGCGTCCAAAATCACAAATGGGTCTCCTCTATGGCAAATCCTTGAGAAGGATTTATCGCCAACCAAACGGAGGAATCATGGCCACAATATAGATGGCCAATTTCTGCAAGCCGCGCGTTTGTGCTCAAATGGAAGCACAAAACAAGAATAAGGCTGTATCGTTCCAATTTGCCTTGAATTTTGGAACGCAAACTGACGCCTAATTCCTATCTTTGACAGGGGATCGCCATCAAGGCGAAACAGGTTTTCACATCCCATGTATTACCCGTTGGAATACATGACCAAGGGTAAATTGTATCGTTCTAATTTTTTGAAAAATTCGTGAACGTACAATAACATGTTTCTTCCGCATTTTCAGGGATCTCCAGCCGCGAGGGACAGGTAAGTATTCCTCTCCTAAATCCCTTGAAGATGTTGAATAAAAAATAGAGAAGAAAAGAAAAGCTTTCAGAATCTAATGTCTAGAAAAGACATAGAATTCAAATTTCATTGGCATTCATGTTTTGAAACAGGAGGTTGTCTGAACATGAATAAGAACATGCATGGGACATCATAAAATCCCCTTTGACGGGTAAAATTCATGGAAGAGATTTTTCCAATAAAAAATTGTTCAAAACTTTCAAAAGGACGTTTTCTCAAAAGACGAGAGGCAAAGCCTAATCCAAACACGTCCTATACACACTTGAGAGAGAAGTGGAGCGGATCAGATGGCAAAATCTGGACCTACGGAAGTAGGGACCATCCGCAGCGATTACATGGATTGGGACGACGGAGGCATTCGTTTCCTATCCTCAAACACTACAGGTGACCATTGATAACCCCTTCGAACGGCGGTTTTCATTCTTAACCCTGTCAAGAACCACCCCACATCGGGGCAAAAAGGAGGTAAGTTCAGCAGCATCAGGAGAAAATGATTAGAAATTTTCTTGCTCGGACTAACATCAATCTTTGTGTGTTGTTTATATGGTAATCCAAGTGCCATAGGATGACGAGAAGCGTTCATTTCTCTATCCCA